>CM060978.1:19175315-20375315 GCA_030765065.1 Deroplatys truncata
TTTTTACGGATTTTTACGCCCCCATTCGACGCAACGCACGTGTAACAAGCTGCAATTGCCACTATTGCCGAAAACATTATTTGGAGTGCATGAAACAATAAATGGCTATAACATGAAAATTAATCGAAAATATTTCCTTCTTTACAACGATGACGTACGTAATTTTATTATACGTCACACAAATTTACTACTTTCCTGTTTAATGTGACAAAGTGTATGTCGATGGAACTTTTCAGTATTGCCTGCTTTCTTTCTTCAACTGTTCTCTTTGCATGACTACCGAAGCGGACATATTAACATGCCACTTATTTGTGCTTTATTGCCTAATAAACGTGTTGAAACCTACACTATTTATTTACTAAAAATTGAAGACATTTGTAGATTAAAAACCTTACATTTTTAACCGTCAGCCATTGCCTCTGATTTTGAACATTCTGTACATAGTGCTCTAGGTCAAGTCTTCCCCCAATGTACCATATGCTGTTGCACTTTTCACTTTTGTCAAAACACAGAAACTTGCACTGTGTAAAGTGTTCTCTGCAGTGTTGAGAAGTGGGGAAAATTTTAGTCTATTCAGAACGTAGGCATACAGTAATTTGAATTGTTGACTTAGCGAAACATTTTTAAATGCAATATAATTACATCTCTGACGAAGCTGCATTTCCCCCTGAGTTATGGGGATACAAGAATATTGAAGAATGGAAATAAACCACGAATGCAATTGAATCATTTCATTCCAAATTCAACACCTCCTTCATCGAAGTCATTTTTAACCACACCTATGCAATTTCGTATAGCCAGCCCTCAGTCTGGTAAAGTGGAAAGAAAATGCTAAGCTGGTCCAAGTTCTAATTTCTAATTTATAGTGCTGGAGTTTACATAACCTCTGTAGCGGAGTTTACCTTAGCTGAATGCAGGTTTTACTTGGCCGTGCTGGAGTTTACCTTCTGCGATTCTGAGACGGTCCCTCGCGTAATTTATCGCGCTTGGACGGCCACTCTTTGTATTAACAACCCTGTAATTAGTGGCAACATTTGAATTAACAAGGAAGAAAACATTTTTGAAACAGCCACATTGTTGCTGTGCTCAGAAGTAATCTCCTCCAACATGAATCCGCCTCCACCTAAAGCGAACTCCTCTAAGTGGTAAATTAAATTAAATTGGGTTTTATTTATGGGCGCTCTTTAACTGCTGTGGTTCTTAGCATCCCATTCTATATTGGGCGTGAAAGACCGGTAATTTTGCTCAGAGGCCTCTTTTTCAGACTTGAGGTTCTTTTACGTGCCGTAAATCTACGACACGGGACCACCGGCTTTACTTCCCTTCCGAAGGAAGCCATGCTAAGGATTTTTACGCTGGAAAAAAGCCATCTCCTTCCGCCGGGTTTGAACGCGCGAACTCGGGAGCTAGAGGCTAGCATGGTAACCACTACCCCAGGAGGACGACGACGCTCTAAGTGATTTTCGCGAAAAGGCCAAAAATCATATGGGGTGATATCTGGGGAGTACGGAGGATGCTCCAGAATTCCCCAGTTTCACCTACAAAATAAATTAGCCACAAGAGTAGCTATGTGAGAGCGAGCACCATCATGAAAATTCAGGAGATTTGGACATTTACAACACACAGTTGGTCATAAATGATGTTTCATAAAGTAACTGTAATATGCACCATTCACACGATTTCCCGCAGGAACTGAATGAGTGACAAATAAGCAACTGTGAAGATGACTTTAAGTGGATCCTGTTGTTGCCGATACTTTTTGGCCGTGGGGAATCATTGTATCGCCACTCACTTGATTGTCTCTTTAATTCTGGTTGGTAGCATCGAACCCAGATTTCATCTAAAGTCATGATACGTCGAAGGAAACTCCCGCCTTCACACCCATAGCGTTCTGTGTTGAGGCAGTATTTTTAACACTTGAATAATTTCAATTAAATTATATAATATGTAAATTCAATAACAGCCCGCCTTGAAGCAATATGTATGCAATAGTTTGTAAAAATGTATGTAACAGTCATTGCTTATGCTTATATTATTGTAAACATTTTTAATAATGTTATGTGAATGCATTACGTAATTTAATAATGTAAGAGCTGTGAGAATAATAAGTTTAAAGTTGCTAAAAATGAGGTAGCCTTGAGGCAAGAATGAGTTTGAGAGTTTAAATGCTACTAGTCATGATTAAAGCAACGATAATGTAAATTTTGTGAAAGTTTAAAACAGCTAGAAAAAAGCTTTAGTAAAATGCAGGTATTCTATTGGACTAGGATTAGTCAATCAGAGACTTGAAATGCAGAAGCTTACGGGTTTGAACGGTTGAAATATGTTCAGTTGCTGGCAGACCTTGGTAGTGACCGGATGGAAGATGTGTTCTCTAAAGAAATGTGCACGTATTAAATATTAAAGAATCTCACAGCTCTTAATATCAGTGTAGTGCTATTTAATTTATGTCAAGGATTAATAAAAGGAAGTGAATTAAAACTTAAAATCTGTGTAAGCCTACATTCTTGTCGCACCGCACCCTGATTAAGAGAAACGTGTCTCTAAAGTAATACTGACGCAGCCGAGGCAAAAACAAACATAAATAATATCTATAGAAGCAGTTTAATAACAAAGTTAATAAATATTTTTTTTTAACTTGGAGCGTAACAATAAAAATACATCTTTAAAAAAAACGGCTTTACATACGTAGCAGCATATTACGTAACAAACAATCTTCTTCAAATTGACGCCCAAAGCGTGGTGCAAACTTCAACAACAGTAAAACACTCTCTTCAGTGTGCAACCTCGCTGTTTCTATTCTCCTCTTTAAGATTATGTGGAACCCATCAAGCGCATCTGTAACTTCTTCTTAAGTATGTGAAGAATTGTACCAGAAGCAATTACAACTTGCCTTGCTAGTCCAACAACGTGTTCTTCCAGCAGCGTTCATTGCGGTCTGCCAACGCCACGTTCTTGATGAACATCTGCGCGCCCACCTAAGTAAAGTCTCTCTACCACAAGCTTCTAGTACTGTTGCATGGCATTGTCGAGTATTCTTGCCTCTTGCAATCTCAATTGTAATGAAGCATCTTTGTTCGTATTTACTAAATATTTTACAGCACTGCAGATGACAGTCAACAAATTAAACTAACTACAAATATCTTATAAATAACACTAGTGTCTTCCAACTTACAACTCTTTCTCATTGTTATCAGCTTGCTTCATACCGCTGATAGCGCCACTAATTATTGAATGACCCATGTGTCTCATAAATGGTTTATGCCACAAGAAAGTTATTTCAAATAAATTGTGTGGTTTAAAAGGATGTAAAATGTTTGTGTAGTGCGTTTTCGTCTATCTCTTAATGTTTACCAGTTACAGGATTGTATAAGATTACTTCCGAATAAAAAAGACTTCATAGAATACATTTTATTTGTAATGTAAATATCTTTAATATATGTATGTTATTTTAATGTATTGTGTCTTTGGAAGATATTGAAATTAAATACCAAGTTTGATATTCATCCGACCTTTTTTTTGTATTCAGGGGCCTCAAAGCATGCATTTCTGTTGAAATCTGTATATGGAATTTTTGCGTGGAAGGCAGTACTCCTTCTCTGCCTATTATGTGGGTGATAGGGAAAGTAAACCTTGTTTGCAGTAATTTGGTGAATACGTATGTAAACTGCGCCTAAAGTAAAGCTAGTGATACTATTCGCGAAGGTGGATAGAAAATGTTGTGTCAAATGCTCACTTTAATTGCTCCTCTCTGAAGCAAAGTTGAAAAGTGTAGACTCGCTCTAGTGTTTACGTGAAACTGTTTAGTGCCCACTTCACGGCAGCACTAAAATATTAAAACCTTGTGTGTAGGAAGAGTGGGCAATTAGGCCGTGCTTTAATGGCCTAGAGAGCTTAGAAGCGCCCTCAAGAAAGTGTTTGCTGCCAGTGAGACGAGAAAAAGGCATGTGCCATTCTACACAGGTAACATTTCTTTATTCGTACCTCATTTTTATTACTTTCTCTACCACCTAGTAGGTAGAGAAGATACTGCTTTCCACCCAAATATTCGATAACGAAATTTCACCGGAAATGCATGTTTTGAGGCACCTTGAATAAAAAAACACGCATTCGTAGGAAAAGGTCCGTGTGTGTTTGTGTGTGTCTGAACAGCAAAGCTCAAAAAGCAAAATTCGGATAAATACGAAACTTGGTATTTAAGTTCAGCATCTTCCAAAGATCCAATACGAAGATTTTCAGGAAAATCCCCCATCCACAACTACCCTTTGTATGGAACATTTTTTAAAAATGACTATCGATTTCACTAGAATTCCTCACATTAAAGATATTTACAAGACAAAACGTATACCTTGAATTTCCTGGGAATAACCTGTGAAGTCCTCTTCATTCGGAGAGAGTTTTCTATAATCTTGTATAACTGGTAAACATCAAACAATAGACGAAGACGTGCTACACAAGAAATGTAGATCTCCTTAAAACACACAATGTGTTTCAAATAACTCTGACATCTATCTATCTCTTATGCATAGTTTGAAGATAATAAGATGAGGTTATACAACTTGGGGGACGACCCGCACACTGCAACACACGTAAATCTATTGCGGCTACCACTCCCGGCCGGAAGGGATGGAGTGAAGGAACCACAGTAGGCTACAGGCCACAGAGACGCGCGGAAGACACAAACTGTTCCAGGTTTAAAGACCCGTACCACTGCTGGAGGTGCCTAGAGAGGGCGATGAACGACCCGTCGACCCAGCAGCCCTCTAGGGTCCACGGGGAGTACTCTTTCCTTTAAGCAAGCATCCACCATTCGCCACGAAACCTAGAAGCACACCCGAAACATGAGAAGGAAACGGAATGAAAGGGAAATAATGGAAAGGAAATCGTGGTAGATGACAAACCACCCCAGAATTCGCCTACCGACCGAGGAAAACCATGAAAAATTCAAGGTGAGAGTGGACTGTTGAAGGGAATCGAACAGAGGACCTCCCGAATGCGAGCCTTACACGCTACTGCGGAGCCAATTCGCCCGATTCTGCTCATGATAAGTTATTATTATAAGTTATGATAACGGTTGAATTATTTATTGCAATGTGAGCGTTCAACAATTAATTAAGTGAACCAGTGTGTGCACATTTCAAATTCTGTGTTATTAATGACATTTTCTGTCATAATATGTAACAATTCTCGAATTGTTGTACAAATGCAGGAAATAGTCTTTGGGAGAACTGCCAAAAAAGAAAAGCTGCTTCCGTTACAGTTTTCAAAACGTTGTAACAAAGCTTCAGATTTACATCCGAGGAATACTACTTTAAAAATTGTCGGATTGGTTATAATTGGAATAACAATTAGGTGCTGTATGACCAGCAGTGGAGGGGGACTTATCACCCCGACCTGTGAGAGGATCAGGGGCGCGACAGAGCAGAGGGCAAGGTCCCTACATTTTCTAGGTGGCAGCAGGTACAACCGGCTCCTATCCCCTGCAGGCTGGCACATCCCACTGGGGGGCGGTCCGGGACTGGGAGACCGCCCGCATCCGGGGGCCAAGTTTTACAGAGAGCATCCTGTTTCGCTGTCATGCAACGCCGACACTCGCAACCCTGAAACAGACCAAGCAGATGAAAGGTGAAGGGACAGGACATTCGCGGGGTGTAATTAACCTTCCCAGCATTCGCCTAACGAGGGAAACTCCCGAAAAAAAACCTGGGTCATTAAGATCGGTCGCGGGAATCCAACACACTAACTCCGAATGGGAGTCTCACGCACTACTCGCTCGGTTGTTAGGTACTGCAGTAAAATGAATTACTTATTCATACTTTTTAATTTTAGAGGTAAAACGATTTTTGTCTAAATTTCACTTGTATAAAAATTGCACCGATAACTTTTATTTATTACGGCGCTAAGGATCTCTGGTACAAACATCTAACTGGTTGGTTGCAATTTGCACCACAAGGGGCATTTAGAACACTCAGATGCGTTGGGAGAAAACGGCATGAATTGTTAATTTCAAAATTGTCATTTAAATGGTCACGTGACAAGCGTTTAAACTGCACACAGCTGAAAATAACTTCGACATATTAATTTACAGGAACCAACGTTCATTAACCGAGCGAGGTGGAGCTGCGGTATCGCGTGCGACCTGCATTCCGAAGGTCCCAGGCTCGATTCCCGGCGACCGCCCACTCTGATTCATGGTTTTCCCGGGTCGTCAGGCGAGTGCTGCAGTGGATTCTTTCAGCCTCCGAATTTCCTGCCCCTCCAATTCGTTTCCTAATCATTTCGTTCATCCTTAATCCCTTTGGTCTGTTTCAGGGTTGGAAGCGACGGAGATGTGTTTCGGTGCAGCGTGGCGGGGAAAAAGGATGCGTTCTGTGAACTTTCTCCGTCGGTTGGTTGCCGATGGTAAATGGACCGCGCCTTCGAGTGCGGTTTGGACCCTCTGTATGAGGCGGGGGTCCCTGGTCTGCCTGTCCGACTGTCTGGACCCTGTCATTGCTGTGCCGTCACTCCTGGTTCCGGCCGCCCGGTGTCTCCTCTCACCTCCTCCTCCCTCCCGGGGGCACCCTCCTTGTGTAGTTTAGGTATAGTACCCTCACTGGAGAAGTGCCGAGTCACCTCCGATAACTAGGAAAAAACATTTCAGTTTCCTTTCTTGTGAATGGTATATTGGATTTATGTATTATGAGAACCTGGGTTGCCAGATATATTTTATTTATTTATAGACGCTCCTTAAATATGGTTCTTAGTGTCCCATTCTATATTGGGCGTGAAATATCGGTAATTTTGCTCAGAGGCCTCTTTATCAAGCTTGAGGTTCTTTTACGTGCCGTAAATGTACGACAAGGGATCACCGGCTTTACTTCCCTTCCGAAGGAAGCCATACTAAGGATTTTTTACGCCCTCCGCCGGGTTTGAACCCGCGACCTCGGGAACTAGAGGTACCACTAAATCACGGAGGACGACACCAGATATCTGAAATGAAAATAAGGGACAGATACGCGGTCGAGGAAATCGACGGCTCGTGTTCTAGAAGTTTATAAACTTTCTTTAAGAATGATGTTTATTTGTTATAGTAATGTGACTACACTTACAGTTTACGAGGGCGACACTAATCAAACAAGGATTAGCTTTTAAAATGATTTTACGAGTTTTCAAAGTAGTCCCATTAACAGCAATACATGTTTGCATTCGATGAAACCAGTCCTTAAAGCAATGATAACACTTCCTGAGGCACTTCAGAAACCACGTTTTTATGATGTTCCACTGCTTCATCTGATGAAGAAAAAGTGATTTCACGCATTTTATCTTTAATTTTTGGAAACAAAAGAAATCGCAAGGTGCTAGGTCAGGACTGTATGGTGGGGGTCCTGGTGTTGTCGTTTAGGGCATCCAGATACTCGGTTTTGCTGTATGCGACGTTGCGTTTTCATGTGATATTATTTTTCCTTTTGGGCGCTTTTCACGAACTTTTTCAACAAATTGCAGTAAACAGGCATTTGTTTACCAATCGGCAGTAACGGTACAGCTTCTAATGCTATAGTAGCAATATGGTCCATTTTAGAAAACAAAACTAGCAGCTATCTTCTTATCAGCACTTCTAATTCGTTGGACTTATGTAGTCTTAGGTTCTGTTCGAAAGACCCATTGTGCCGATTGACTTTTCTTTTCAGGATCATAACAATAAATACAATATTCATCATCATTAACGATATCCCAAACCAAATCTGAAGTGCCGTCTTGGAATTTTACCCAAGTGTTTGTGCACCAATAAATGCGTGGTTGTTTTTGATCGGGAGTCAGTTTATGTGGAATCCATCGACAACAGAGTTTTCTCACGTCTAACTGTTGATGTAAAATGTTTTGGATTTGGTTCATACCAATGTCCA
This sequence comes from Deroplatys truncata, assembly GCA_030765065.1. Classification (NCBI taxonomy): domain Eukaryota; kingdom Metazoa; phylum Arthropoda; class Insecta; order Mantodea; family Mantidae; genus Deroplatys; species Deroplatys truncata. The sequence goes on from CM060978.1 coordinate 19,183,202, forward strand.
ATGTCGCCCGAATAAATTCATAAGATGTCCGTCGATCTTCTTCAAGCACTGCTCGAACAGCGGTAATATTTTCATCAGTAACAGCAGTTCTTGGGCGTCCTTCACGAAATTCATCACTAAGAAAAACTCGATATTATAAATTGTTTACTTAGATGGAGCTTCTTCGCCAAATGCATTTCTAAGCCGATCTTTACATTTTTAGGCGCTAAAGACGATTTAAAATCGTAAAATATCATAGCACAGTAATGTTCTCTAGTTAAATACATTTTTGGGTGAACACAAAATATTTAAATGCTGATAATTAACAAACTATTAGAGCGAATCGAACAACTCGCAAAACATTGGAAAGTAGTTGTCAACCATAAACAAGTTTTATTTATTTTTAGAAACATGACATCCTAAAAATTTTCAGTATCGCCCTGGTATTAGTAAATACCTTAACTTTTATACAATACTGAAAGTAACGTTTTCTTTCTTTGTCCAAGCAAGTATTTTTACTTTCTCTACTACGTATAGTAAGTAGGGGAAGTATTGTATTCCACCCAAAATTTCGATACCGAGATTTCACCGGAAATACATGTTTTGAGACTCACTGAATCCAAAAAAAGCATTTTTGGAAACATGTCCGTGTGTGTGTCTGTCTGTGTGTCTGTGTGTCTGTGTCTGTCTGTGTGTCTGTCTGTGTGTCTGTGAACAGCATAACTCAAAAACGAAGAGTCGGATAAACACCAAACTTGGTATTTAGGTTCAGTATCTTTCAGAGATGCGACACGACGGTTTTCAAGAAAATCCCCCCACCCCAGACTACCCTTTACATGGAACATTTTTCGAAAACTTTAATTTTCTCAAAAACGGCTCTAACGATTTTGATTAAAATATCATATGTTTAAGATATTGTCATGACAAATAAAATGTATATCTCGAATTTTCTGGGAATGTCTCCAAAAGTATTCTTCGTTATGAACGACTTTTTCATAACTGGTAAACCATAAGAGATAGACAAAATTTTACTACACGAAAAATGTAGATCGCGTTAAAATACACAATTTATGTCATATGCATTTCTTTTGTTGAGTGAACCGTTTGCGAGATATTGCTTGTTATTCCCTTAAATTTTCCAATACTTATACTTTTTCTCAAATTCGTTATTCATTTTTACTTTCTCTACTACGTATAGTAAGTAGGGGAAGTATTGCATTCCACCCAAAAATTCGATACCGAGATTTCGCCGGAAATACATGTTTTGAGACCTCCTGAATCCAAAAAAAAGCATTTTTGGAAACATGTCCGTGTGTGTGTCTGTGTGTGTGTGTGTGTCTGTGTGTGTGTGTGTGTGTGTCTGTGAACAGCATAACTCAAAAACGAACAGTCGGATAAGCACCAAACTTGGTATTTAGGTTCAGTATCTTCCAGAGATGCGACACGAAGGTTTTCAAGAAAATCCCCCCACCCCAGACTACCCTTTACATGGAACATTTTTCGAAAATTTTAATTTTCTCAAAAATGGCTCTAACGATTTTGATTAAAATATCATATGTTTAAGACAATGTCATGAGAAATGAAATGTATATCTCGAATTTTCTGGGAATGTCTCCAAAAGTATTCTTCATTGGGAACGACTTTTGCATAACTGGTAAACCATAAGAGATAGACAAAATTTTACTACACAAAAAATGTAGATCTCGCTAAAATACACAACTTATGTCATATACATTTCTTTTGTTGAGTGAACCGTTTTCGAGATATTGCTTGTTATTCCCTTAAATTTTCCAATACTTATACTTTTTCTCAAATTCGTTATTCATTTTTTTATGTCCTGGACTTGCAAAGAGAATGGAATGCGCCGCATAGCAACCAGCGTTAAAATATTTGACTATCGCTTAAAGCCTACCATATTCCCCTTGCATCTACAAGAAAATTAGCAATAAGATTGACATCTCGATATCTCGATTAACATAAAGCATATGGAGAATAGGCGTTTGTAAAAATAGATTGTACAAGAGTAGAGAAAGTCATGTGAGTGTAACACATCAGATTTTTCGTTACTGTGAAGAGATCTTAATATTTTTTATTCGTTCTTAGCAATTTCATAAAACTCTTTACACGTCACTGAAGAAACAATTTGCAGAAACAAACATCTCAATTTATTCAAATCTACAGAACATCTATTTCTGGTATCGGACAATTTTACATTAATAAGCGAAAATTCTTCGACAACTGCATTTGAGTTAGGTACGTTTAAACAAAATCAAACCATTCTCACAGTGTTTGTTACATCATATTCCCCTTCATTTTGAATATTTTCGACCACTTTTCACTTTGTATCTGCTTGTACAAATTGTAAATATGGTTTTATAATGGAATACCCATCACACAATTTATTTACATCGACACCGCTCTGTATGTTTAAGTTACAAACAAGGTCAGTAATATCACTGAAGGATATTTCATATAGTAGAGCCAAAAACCCCATTGCTTTTAGAGGATTCTCATCACAGAAATTAAAAAGCTTTTTAGATAATCTAATGCGGTTTCTAAAAATTGTATAAACCTTTCTGATAATCGCACTCAATATGCCATTAGCCAATGACAGGTAGAGTATGCTAGCCAGTTGGCCAATTAGAGCCGTACTACACTAATAGTATTTCATGGTGGTTCACTTGTTTTTAATTTCTATGAATGCAGTAAGATCACATGGGCTGTGACTATAATAGTAGCAACTGAAAATGCCGCGCTTTGGAAGTGAAAATATTGGTAATATAAAAGCATTTGTAGATAATTTAACACCAAAAAAAAAACACAAAGAGGAATAAAAGTATGGTGTGGGACCAGATTTCAGAATTCTGTGCAGAGAGAAATTATAAAATTGATGGCTCAGTTAGCGACAAAGAGATTGCTTCCATTCTACAGGACTAACGAACATGGTTGGCGCTAAACTAGGTAAGTTGATAATAAGTTTTTCGTGTGATTAGCTGAGAGTAGCACTTGTGCTACTAGTTTTATATGATAATTTAATTTCGGTTTCAAACTCATGCATCTGCGACCTTCGGTCTCGAAATAATTATCATGAAAAGAAGTATTCCTTAACCTCAATTAAATTGTCGTAAAGCTATCAGCACTTTCTCTTTCTGTTAGCATTAACTCCACCATCATCTGTTTCACTGAACGCAATACATACAAAGAAATCGAATAATATATCTTCAACCCTATTCTGTAACTCTTCACATTATGTATACACCATTTTGTAGGTATCAACGCCTGTTGAGTGGTCAAATTGCAATTTTTTTGTTGGTTGACTCAAAACATTTCCAGATATGACTTTCAAAGCGTAAAGCAAATTTGATGTCGCTTAACTTGTGATCGCTTATATCATTAGGGTTATATTCAGTAATATTTAATACTTTTCTCAAAGCTTTGGGTACATTTGAACCAAAAACATAAAAAATATGTTATTAAACATTCGTAACACTATTAATCTATCTACAGCAGGATCTAAAGTCAACAAACGATTGTTACATGCCTCTCAAGTCCATGCCACTCTTTTTCAACAAATGCAATCATACTTTTCAGTTCATTTCTACGAACTGCTGAGTTTGAGAAATAGGAATACACTCTCAAAACAACATTTTCAATATCTACATATAATGTTTCTAATGTATACTTGAAAGCATTGCTTACTATATGTGCAGGGCAACCCAATTTTAGTAACCTATGCTATTTTTTCGGCTAATATGTAATACTTGGTCTTATTTGAAAATAAGATTAAAACTGAATCATTAAATTGTCTTAGGAGTAGCGTTTGTAGTAGATGTCTCTTCTAGACCTGGTGACCACCTGCCCTTTTAGGTGCTTTACTTTTATAGCAAAATTACGGTGTAAAGACAAACCTGGCCACCTTGTCACTACTGCACATGCGCGATGGAAATGAGAAGCGAAATCGCGATATTAGCGATGTGTGCTTTGTTTTCGCTTCCCGCTGATATACTTGTAAACGCATTGCACGAAGCAAAATAACCTAAGCTGAGATATATAATAAAAAAACTAAACCTAACCTAACCTCCAGTGAATGACAAACCTAAGCTTATAAAAAACAGCTATTCTATTGCATCTATCAATAGGCCCACGACTGCTATACTAACAGTAATAACACTCGCCAAATAGCGTGGCTTTTAGAAAATGTTTAAGTTGGTTAACCTGCACAATGTTGGTTGAATTGCAAGGAGGTGAAAAAATGTCATTGGTCAGTCACAAACAAATGACATTACAATGCGAATAATCTACTTTAATTGATTATAACTAGCTGGCTGCCCGACGTTGTACGCTTAGCTTTTTAAACTCGGTGACTCATTTACCTCCCCCATTCTTTATGAAATAATTGTACAGTGATCTACAGGGCTTTTGTGATGGATTCGTTCCTTTACACCTTATAATTTAATATTGTACAGCACCAACTTGTCCTAATAACGGATGAAAAATCCCCCGATACTCGCACAAAAGATGTGAAACATCGGCGGAACGTCTAGACGACTTCCTTAACCTCTCCCTGACAGTCTTCCAAGTTCTGGAAATGACACGTAGCCTATTAGCACCATGTGGTGGTGGAACAATCATCAGTTAGAATGTCGTCCTCCGTGGACTAGGGGTACCATAGTTCTCGAGGTCGCGGGTTCGGCGGAGGGCGATGGATTTTTTCGGACGTAAAAATCCTTAGCATGGTTTCCTTCGGAAGGGAAGTAAAGTCGGTGGTCCGTGTCGTAGATTTACGGCACGTAAAAGAACCTCAAGCCTGATAAAGAGGCCTCTGATCAAAATTACCGGTCTTTCAAGCCCAATATAGAATGGGACGCTAAGGACCACAGTAGTTAAAGAACGTCCATAAATAAAATATCAGTCAGAATGGTCGGTAATTTTTACTTTCTCTACTACGTATAGTAAGTAGGGGAAGTATTGCATTCCACCCAAAAATTCGATACCGAGATTTCACCGGAAATACATGTTTTGAGACTCGCTGAATCCAAAAAAAGCATTTTTGGAAACATGTCCGTGTGTGTGTCTGTCTGTGTGTCTGTGTGTCTGTGTGTGTGTCTGTGTGTGTGTCTGTGAACAGCATAACTCAAAAACGAACAATCGGATAAGCACCAAACTTGGTATTTAGGTTCAGTATCTTCCAGAGATGCGACACGAAGGTTTTCAAGAAAATCCCCCCACCCCAGACTACCCTTTACATGGAAGATTTTTCGAAAATTTTAATTTTCTCAAAAATGGCTCTAACGATTTTGATAAAAATATCATATGTTTAGGGTAATGTCATGAGAAATGAAATGTATATCTCGAATTTTCTGGGAATGTCTCCAAAAGTATTCTTCATTGTGAACGACTTTTGCATAACTGGTAAACCATAAGAGATAGACAAAATTTTACTACACAAAAAATGTAGATCGCGTTAAAATACACAACTTATGTCATGTACATTTCTTTTGTTGAGTGAACCGTTCTCGAGATATTGCTTGTTATTTCCTTAAATTTTCCAATACTTATACTTTTTCTCAAATGCGTTATTCATTTTTTTTATGTCCTGGACATGCAAAGAGAATGGAATGCGTCACATAGCAACCAGCGTTAAAATATTTGACTATCGCTTAAAAGCTACCATATTTTCCTTGCATCTACAAGAAAATTACCAATAAGATTGACATCTCGATATCTCGATTAACATGAAGCATATGGAGAATAGGCGTTTGTAAAAATAGATTGTACAAGAGTAGAGAAAGTCATGTGAGTGTAACACATCAGATTTTTTATGTCCTGGACATGCAAAGAGAATGGAATGCGCCAAATAGCAACCAGCGTTAAAATATTTGACTATCGCATAAAAGCTACCATGTTCCCCTTGCATCTACAAGAAAATTACCAATAAGATTAACATCTCGATATCTCGATTAACATGAAGCAGATGGAGAATAAGCGTTTGTAAAATTAGATTGTTCAAGAGTAGAGAAAGTCATGTGAGTGTAACACATCAGATTTTTTTATATTATCACAGTAGGTGATATTTTAAATCTTTGTACCTTCTCTTCGGTCCCATAGTTAATGAATAACATAAAAGCTAAATAGTTTTCATACAATGCAGAAACCCTTAACATATACAACGAAATAAGTTTCTCCACTCTCAGGTCACCAAGTTAACGTCTTTCGAAAAGACATAGTGTGCGACCACTAGTGTGTTAATTATAAAATCTCGGCTCACTGATTTCTGATGTCAGCAGTTTTCTCTCTTTATACAATTATTAGCGTGTCCTGCTAACGAAGCTACAACATAACAAAGCAAAAATTTCTTGCATGAGGATTATTAGAAGGTTTTGGCATCCAGAAACATTAGTGCATACATCTATAGAATTAGAATAAAGGTGTTGAGAGGTTTTGACGCTGTTTCATTACACACACATCTGTAGTTTGTGATAAATGGCAATTACAGAAACTGATATAACATAGGATTGATTGTCACTTTTTAAACTCTGTCTTCTGTTTGCTGAAGGGTTACATCATGGCCATCCACGTGTATTCCTTGCAATAAAATATAACCGGCTTTTGTTTTTATATTCTGCGGAGTGCAGCAACTAGTGATACTTTGCATGCGGATTCGGGAAATGTTAAGAGCTCAGCGATTTCAAGATTAGCGTCAGTTGCCACACAAAGGTACACAAACGGCAACTCATGGAGCAGTAATAAGAAAAATCTCTCATCTTCTGAATACATCAACACCATCAAGATGTCATGTAACTTGTCGGCAGTCCATTCTGTTCCAGGCAGAACCTGCCGCCATCCAGGAAACTATTGGACATGTGCTGGGCTTTTGCAGAAAGGCTGTGAGGAGGTTTCAGTCATCTCCCAGCAGGACTCCAACACACGTGCTGATATACTGGCCTATCGATAGAAGACGTCTTAGATCCGAAAGTTCGTTTTGAAAGGGATTCCAACCAGGCTATACAGGTAAATGAAGAAAAGAAGAACGCTGTGTTCCTTTCCTGGCGAGGTGTTACAACATTACCATCACCAACTGGTCTGTTCATTGGATGCTTTTTGGAGCTCGTGGTTCTCTGGCCAAATTTACACTTCGTATCCTGAAATCTTTTAAGGTACCAAGTTTTAAAACTACCACTATACTGAACGAGATAGTGAAAAGCAGTATACAAATATTACACAATTTGTATGCTGATGATTCATAAAGCTTTTGTTTTGTTCTAGTTTTACTTAAAATTAATGGAAATGTTATTCATATTTAAATTCTTATTTATATTTAAGGGTTTGTTTGTATTTAACTGCTCTGTCCTATTTTATGGATCGTTCTGGTCAACCTCACTTAAGGTCAGTGGATTTTAATAAATCTTTATATATTCTGTGGAGTGACAACAATTTTTTCTACTCCATGGCATTCTCAACTAAAAGTCAAGGCCTTCTTCTACTTTTATCTCTATTTGTTTTAAGTGGCTTTGTAGTATATTTTCTAAAAAATGGCTAACGCTTTTGAATAAAATACCATGTACTAAAGACATTTACATGCCAAATAAAATGTATATTTTGAATTTTCTGGGAACAGCTTGTGAAGTCCTCTTCATTCGGAATGAATTTTGTTTAATCTTGTATAACTGGTAAACGTTAAGCGCTAGACAAAAAATTCTTCACAAAAAATGTAGATCTATTTAAAACACACAATTGATTTAAAATAATTTTGTAGCATTATCCATTTCTGAGATATCCGTTATTAAAATTTCGATTTGTTCAACACTTTAGTCATTTTAAGTCCCATCGATTTTCAGTTGTTTCTCACGATGTCATGGAAACAGTATGGAATTTTAAGGCCAGCATATAGCGTCCAGTTGTTAAACATTTGACTATCGCTGTTCCCTTTGTATCTATAACGAAATGTGTAATGTAGCTGTTTCTGTAAAGGTTTGTCTGAATTAAAATGAAAAGTAAACTTTCGTAAGAATAATTTGTATGCCCAGTAATAAACGATAGAGGGCAGAGAAAGTCATGTGGGTGTAACACGTCAAATATTGTTTTAATTCAGGGAGCCTCAAAACATGTATTTCCGGTGAAATCTCGGTATCGAATTTTTGAGTGGAATGCAATACCTTCTCTACCTAGAGTACGTGGTAGAGAAAGTAAAAGCTATTTAGTCGAAAATCCGAGGCTACAAATGATATATTTGTTTTACGTAAATTATAGCACTGACATGAGCAACTAAACGCATATTAATGACAATATAGGAATAGTGTTTTCTACAGAAAGCCTTAGGCTCTTTTGTGATGATCTGTAACGCTATGAGGTCGCCAGTTTGCGTGCGGTGAGGAGTGAAATTAAATGCCATGAAATAGAAGCGAGGAAAAAGAAGGAATGTATATTCAAGCGTTCGTTGGATTGCGGACAGTGTGCAGAGAATATTTAATTTTCTGTGAAACATTCTATGAGGAAAGTGTGTATTTGCTTACACCACAGGGAGTAATATCGATTGCAATGTCCGCTGCATAAACTACATAAATTAAACAAGAAAAAGGTACAGGGTCTTTCATAAGTAAGAAATAATACTCGGACACGTCGAATGTAATACTTTGAAAGGATAGTTTTATGAAGAGAAACGACATTTTTAGATTGCTTTACAGGTTTGACGTCATCGACATACGTTTTAAATGTCAACTTACTAGTTTCACTTTCTCTACCGCGTACATAGTAGGTAGAGGAGGTATTGCATTCCACCCAAAAATTCGACACCGAGATTTCACCTGAAATACATGTTTTGAGCCTCCTGAATAAAAAAAACATTTTTTAGAAAAAGGAATTTGTGTGTGTGTATGTGAACCGCATAACTCAAAAACGAAAAGTCGAAGAAACTCCAAATTTGATATTTAATATCAACACCTTCTGTAGATGCGACACGAAGATTTTCAAGAAAATCACCCCTCCCAAACTACCATTTACATGGAAAATTTTTCGCAATTTTTTATTTTCTAAAAAAATAGCTGTAACGATTCTGATAAAAATACCACACACTAAATATATTTACATGACAAAATGTATACCTGAATTTTCGGGAATAACCTGTGAAGTCCTCTTCATCCGGAAGGAATTTTGTATAATGTTGTATAACTGGTAAACGTTAAGCGATAGACGAAAACGTACCACACAAAAAATGTAGATCTCTTTAAAACACACAATTTATTTCAAATAACTTTTTTCTGTCATCAGCCATTTCCGAGATATCCATTATTAGCGGTTCGAATTGTTGAATAGTTAGCCATTCTTTTCAACTCCTGTAGATTTTCAGCTGCTTCTCGCGATGCCATGGAAACAGTAAGGAATTTTAAGGCAGCATATAGCGTCCAGTTGTTAAACATTTGACTATCGCTGTTCTCTTTGTATGATAACGAAATGTGTAATGTAGCTATTTCTGCAAAGGTTTATCGATTAAAATGTAGTAGTTAGGAAACAAACTTTCGTAAGAATAATTTGTACACCCACTAGTAAGCTATAAAGGTACAGAAAGTCATGTGAATGTAACACATCAGATTTTTTTTATTTAGTTGCGTGAACAATTTCATTTGTTTCATATAAAAGATTGGGTTGCTATGGGAATTGTTTAATTTTATTGGCTTGTTTAACACTTTTCTCCACAATTTACACAACTGTTGTATAACAAATGAAATTCTAATTCTTTAATAAGGATTCAAAATGCTCCCTATTTACAATCTGGCAGTGGTTAAGTCGAAGTAGCGTGTTAAACATTTTCAATCACTGCCGGTGCTATATCTCTGATCCTCGTTTTTAACACTTCCATATTAGCAGGTGTCGTAGCAAAGACTACATTTCAGATTTCCCCATAAAAATCAGTAGTAGTAGTAGTAGTAGTGGTAGTGGTAGTGGTGGTGGTGGTGGTGGTGGTGGTGGTGGTGGTGGTGGTGGTGGCGGCGGCGGCGGCGGCGGCGGTGGTGGTGGTGGTGGTGGTGGTGGTGGTGGTGGTGGTGGTGGTGGTGGTGGTAGTGGTAGGACTTTTATTGTCAACAGTTTCAACCTACTCTTGTACAATACAACAATCGCATGGGCCTCATTGCCGTACACCTTGTCCCTATAATCTAACACTGTGTATAATATTAAATATATACTCACTATATCTACGAGAGCTATTTGTTTTTTCAACTCCGATGGGTCATAATTAAAAGACAAGAGTACATAGCCAAATAAATTTATTAGCAAATGTTAGGTACAAATGTGTTTACTTTTCAACATAATTGTCATTAAGGTTGAGGCATTTGTCATTTTTCGAATCCCTTCTGCACAGCATGTTGCCGCCAGTGAGTTAAGATAGGTACGGACGTTGGTTTGAAGGATTTCATCATTCTCGAACTTCCGCCCTCCCAGCCACTTTTTTCAGTCCAGGGAAGAGGTGAAATCGGGGCTGTACGGCGGGTGATCGAAAACGTCCCATCGAAATTCCTGAAGAATTTGTTGGGTGACACGAGCACTGTGAGGGCGGGCATTCACATGATTCAAGACAACCCCAGACGTCAGCTTCCCTCTTTGTTTGTTCTGTATGGCTCTCCGCAGTCGTCGTAATGTCTCGCAATAACCACTACGCACCTCACATTTGGCGGGAGAGTCAATCGTAGCGGTCATGTTTCCGTGCCAAAAACTAGGCTCACAATGGCATGGTGAAGTTGGCTGTGGTTGAGAGTAGAGTGGGGGACATGCGCAGTCACTCTCCATGCACAAACAGTTTCCACCGCTCGTGTGGTTGCGTTCCTGCGTGAGCGGAGGTTAAAAAAAATAGCCCTCGTACATAAGTATGAACTAGTATGTACTATGAACTAACATAATGAAGGAAGAAAATAATAATAATAAGCATGAATTACAATTATATTACAAATGTATACAGTGCTCCGACCCTTAATAACTCGCTCTTAGGTACCGTCCCCCCTCTTCCGTTCTCCAGGGCAATTAACCTCCTTTGCCGAATCTTAGACAAAAAAGAGCCCATTTTATGACAGCCCGCGTCTAACATTACATCCAAACATGCCTCCATTCCTCTACTGGATCCCAGAAACTGTGGTGGTAGATTTGTTTCCTTGCACTCAGCCAGAGTGGAGAGAGATCTGATCCCAGGTTAAGCGTTACAGGATGTTCTTGGTATACATACTAGCTCCTGAGACGCAGCATATGGACTATTCACAAATGTCAGCGAAACTAAACTCTCATCTCATTCTCCAGATGTGGGTGCATTTTTCGCACAACTCGTTGCTTCAGATTTGTCTCTGACACTGTAAATGGTCAGACGTATTGGTGGGGGAGTGTAAAACCCTTGCCACGCCATCCGCACTCTCTCTCTGCATTTTCAGTTTTCCACTACTGCTTTATAATCCATTTTCTTTTTTCGTTATTCAAATCCGCTGCCATGTTTCCTTCCCACATAGATAACATTTGCATTTTGTTAATCCAGTTCCCACAGCAATCCTTACACGAATTATCAACTCTATAAACCCAACATTCCCAATATCACAGCAACTTCCTTATACTCACTGGTTCAGTAAGCACTCTGCAAAGTCTTAAGGGTCCAGGAAATTCACTCATCACCTAGCTCTTACAAACAATAAGGACATCCTGTTTACGTCAGTTCCGTCTCATTTTGGCATCAAAGGCAACAAAGAAGCAGCTCAACTAACAATATTCAGTAGCTTGTCGTGACGTCATAAAATACTTTTCCAGGCAACTTTGAGGAAAATGCAACCAGACATACAGCCAAAAACTATCAGACAAGTTACACTTGGTAAGGAAAGATGACATCAACATACGCTTCCAAAAGAGCTTTCATCACAAGACTAGAATTTGAAATATATCTTGACCAACCTCGTTGTGAAGTCTGCAGCACACACTAAACATCTTTTCACAGATCAAACTATGTACTACAGAACGACACGCTACAGCATCACTGAACACCTATGCACAACACTGAACATTTCATCAACATTCAAGCTAGCTCTGCTCTTCTTCAGTAGAAAGCTTGATTTAAAACTCTAATGTACTTATTAACAATTCTTTGTTTAATTCCGTGTAAGTTAAAACTATGCTTGCAATATCTTACCTTTCCCTATGGAGGACTCGGCACCGATCCAGAGAGGATATTGTACCTACGTCCCACGAGGGGGCGTCCCCGGGGAGAAGGGATGAGGCAAGAGACCCCGGGCGGCCGGATCCAGGAGCGACGGCACAGCAATGGCAGGGTTTCTAAGTTTCCTAAATTAAATTGAATTGTATTTCTAGACGCTCTTTAACTGCTGTGATCTTTAGCGTCCCATTCTATATAGGGCGTGAAAGACCGGAAATTTTGCTCAGAGACCTCTTTATCAGGCTTGAGGTTCTTTTACGTGCCGTAGATCTACGACACGGGACCACCGGCTTTACTTCCCTTCAGAAGCAAGCCATGCTAAGGAGTTTTGCGCCCGAAAAAATCCATCGCTTCTGCTGGGTTTGAACCCGCGACTTCGGGAACTAGAGGCTAGCATGGTAACCACTACACCACGAAGGGCGACAAGTTTCCAAAAGAGGACACGCCGGCAGACCGGGGACCCCACCCCGGCAGCCAGCCGAAAGCTAAGAGACGGAGAAAGTCACAAAGAGCATCCTTTTCCCCTGCCACGCTGCACCGAAACACCATAACCGACCCTGAAAGAGACCAACGGGATCAATGATGAATGGAACGAAATGCAGGGACAGGAAATTCGGTGGCTGAAAAAAACCACTTCAGCACTCGCCCGACGATCCGGGATAACCCCGAAAGAACCCAAGGACCAGGGTGGGCGGTTGCCGGGATCGAACAAGGGAACTCCCGAATGCGGGTTGCCGCCTGAACCATCCCGCTTGTAACACATTGAATTGTTTTAAATACGAGGGTAATCCAGAAAGTCCCAGACTTTTGAAATAAACAATTAACAAAATGGAAATATCATCGTTTATTATCTACATTTCAAAGGCACACTCCTAAGCTATTTTTCTACATAATCGCCATTCAAATTGAGGCATTTATCATACCGTGGCACACGTTTTTCAATACCCTCTTTGTAGAAATCTGCCGCCTGCAACTTCAACCACTGGTTTACACCGGCATGCAGTTCAGCGTCAGTATCAAAGCATCAATTTGATGCACCAAACTCCGTGAAATTTGGGGAAAATGTTCCGAAAGTTCTGTAATCGTGAAACGACGATTTTCACGAATTTTGTCATTGATTTGCATTCACAGTTTATAAGTCATAAGGCTAGGCCTACCACTCCGATCCTCGTCGTGAACATTGGTACGGCCATTTTTAAAATCAATGCACCATTGTCTGATTCGGCTTTCTCTCATTATTCCCTTCCCGTAAACATCACAAAGTTGACGATAAATTCCAATTGGTTTGTTCTTTTTAGCCAACCCCAGTTCACAAGTGGCGGGATTTTCTATTGCAGCGCACATTTTAACAACTCAGAGAGAGTACAGTAAGGAAGGCACAGTCCTCACGCTACCACAGCTGGATGCGTACTGAATGTAGGAACGTTCTGACACCAAGATGGCGGCTCTAGCCCTACTCATCGCCACGATAGGCCAAAACGTCTGGCACTTTCTGGACTGCCCTCGTATTTACTCGCGATAGGACCAAGCTGTCAAAGCTACTTATAATAAATGATAATAATAAAAATACATCTGTGAAGAAATGTCATTTAATCTGTAGTGAATACCTACATTTCGGCTACATTGTGTAATCAATATATGTGAGTTTATCATTGGTAGAAAAAGTTGCGTGAATGCATCACATCGGAATGTTTTAAATAGTGTTTCTTTTTTGGTTAAGTAAACCTCAAAAACATGTGGTTTTCTAGTGAATTCTCGATATCTAATTTTTGTCTGAAATACCTATCATAAGTACGGCGTAGAGAAAGTAAAATGTAAAGCAGGAAGAGGCAGAATAGAATTAGAGAGACGAACAGACAAGGACGCTAGATTGAAGATGATAACAAACGACAAACGAAATAATCGATGGTTAGCTGAAAGTCCAGCACCATATAAACAACTTTCAAAGCATGTGGTTTATTGACACGATGATCGGACTACAATGGGCTCTGTGAAACAACGCGTGAAATGTTGTTTTTCGAAATGTACACATTCTTGTGGTTTGACATTGGCATTGTTTTGTGCGCGGTTAGCGCTGCGAAAGATATGCACTGCATTGCAACATGCTTTGCATGCAGTGTCGCGGCACCGTCAATAATTCACATTTGCATTCTCGGTGCAGAAGTTGGCCACACTGATAATGTTTTTTTATTTATTCTCGCTTACCTACAAGCATTTATATTGCGACATACAATACAACAATGTGAATACAATGCAACAATGTCATTACAGTGCAATATATGAGTAATAAATTAATTAAACATAATACGCATACAACATTTTACACAATAAATCCTACGTGGTTGTTGTGCAGTCACAGGAGGTTATAACATCCCCAAGATTCCAGGAGATGGGAAGAAAACAACAGACCATGGTTCAAAAAAGTGTATCGTCCTAAACAAAACTTAACAAACATCATAAAAATAAGATCTGATAAAGCCATGACTCCATTTTTATTGTATAAAATGAAAAAAAGAAAAACTCCTTACTGTGAATGTGGTGAAATAGGTAACATAGAACATGTACGAGGGCGGATCGAAAACTAACGCACAATAATTTTTTTTTCCAAAAAGTTTTAATAGTTAAAACAACAACAAAAATCACACATCAACTTACAGCTTTTACCTACTTTTCAACATAGTCACCAAGTTTCTCAACACAATTCTCCTATCGTGATACCAGTTTCAATATGCCCTGCTCGTAGAAGTCCATTTCCTTGGAGTATAGCCATCTGCGGACTGCTGATTTCACTTCCGCATCTGTCACAAAGCGTTGGCCGGCCAGCAATTTCTTCATGGGATCAAACAGATGAAAGACTGATGGTGCAAGGTCCGGACTGTATGGTGGATGCTGAAGCACCTCCCTACCAAATTTGGTGATTTTCTGACGAACAGCAACAGCAACATGGGGACGAGCATTTCATGAAGAATTTTGACATCGTCAGCATTCATGTTGAGGCGTTAGTCACGAAGGGCACGACGCAACTTCACCAAAGTTTTCATGTAGGTTGCAGCATTCACAGTGGTCCCGTGTTCAGCAAAGTCCACCAATACAACAGCATGCATATCCCAGAACAGCGTCAAACACTTTCCTAGCAGATTGAGTCACATTGGGGAACCAGCGTGTTTCCACTCCATACTTGCCTGCTTGATTTCGGGCGTGTAGCGGTATGCCCACGACTCATCACCAGTGACGATTCCTTTCAGAAAGTCATGCCCTTCTGCGGTGTACCACGTTAGGTGATCCAAGCTCGTCATCATTCGCTGGCCCTTGTGGTTGTCTGTCAGGTTCTTAGGTACCCAACGAGCACGAACTTTACGAAATTTCAACGTGTCATGAACAATATCGTATACTGCTCCATAGGAAATGTCGAGCTGTTGCGATAAGGTTCGCAGTTGCACACGCCGGTCGTTCAAAATTGCCGCCTCAATGCCTCTGACATTCTGCGGGGTTGCAGCTGTTACCGGCCTCCCGGAGCGTGGCGAATCACTAAGGTTCACACGGCCCTCTAGGAAGAGTGCATACCACCTACGGTCCATACAATCATCCTCATACACGCCACGCATGTTCCTGTGAATATCACTCGGTTTATGCCCTTTGGCCCACAAATATAGAACCACGCCTCTCTGCTCTTCACATGTAGATGACAGTAACATGCACGCCATCTTTGTTGCGTAGTTGACGCTTCTGTCGCTAGAGCTGCACATAAAACAAAAGATACCCTGTGTAACGAAAACCTCAAACTATATCTGTGTGAAATTGCAACATTTCAGCTGCAACACCAAGGCAGAAAAAAAATTATTGTGCGTTACTTTTCGATCCGCCCTCGTATTAACTGGATGTCACCTTAACAAAAAGGACAATGATGTTTTAATAAATTCACTGTAAAAATATGGTTTATATGGACCTATAAAAATAACTAATGTGTTAAAGTACATTCCAAAAAATTAGTACTTAAAAATTAACAAACATATAAAAATGTAAAATCAAAATTTAATTTAGTCAGATGTTGCTGCAACTAAAGGGTCCCTTTCATTATAAAATACATTTACAGGAAACAGACGCTAAATGAAGTAAAATAGACTTCAAGGGCGTCTACAAAGAAAGAAAGAAAGAAAGAAGAAGAACAATAATGTGGAGTGAAGAAATTGAAGGATGGTTTGAATAGTTTTAGGGTTATTGAAGATGAGCTGGTATATTGTACTATTTTCTTTTTACTTTCTCTACTACGTAGAGTAAGTAGGGGAAATATTGCATTCCACCCAAAAATTCAATACCGAGATTTCACCGGAAATACATGTGTTGGGGTACCCTGAATCCAAATAAAGCATTTTTGGAAACATTTCCGTGTGCGTCTGTCTGTGTCTGTGAACAGTATAACCCCAAAACGAGAAATCGAATACATACCAAACATGGTATTTAGGTTCAGTATCTTCCAAGGATGCGATACGAAGGTTTTCAAGAAAATCCCCCCACCTCAGACTACCCTTTACATGGAACATTTTAAAAAAGAAATTATTTTCTCAAAAATGGCTCTAACGATTTTGATTAAAATATCATATATTTAAGATACTTTCATGACAAAATTTATATCTTGAATTTTCTGGGAATGTCTCCAAAAGTATTCTTCATTTCGTTTTGCATAACTGGTAAACCATAAGAGATAGACAAAATTTTACTACAAAAAATGTAGATCGCCTTAAAATACACAATTTATCTCATATACATTTTTTGTTGAGTGAACCATTTTAGAGATATTGCTTGTTATTCCCTTAAATTTTCCAATACTAAAGCCTTCCAATTCCCCTTGCACCTACAAGAAAATTAGCAATAAGATTAACATGAAGCATACGGAGAATAAGCGTTTGTAGAAATAGTTTGTACAAGAGGAGAAAGTCATGTGAGTGTAACATCAGACTTTTTTTATGTCCTGTACACACAAAGAGAATGGAATGCTCCACATAGCAACCAGCTATTAAAACATTTGACTATCGCTTAAAGCCTACCATATTTCCCTTGCATCTACAAGAAAATTAGCAATAAGATTAATATCTCGATTAACATGAAGCATATGGAGAATAAGCGTTTGTAAAAATAGTTTGTACAAGAGTAGGGAAAGTCATGTGAGTGCAACACATCAGATTTTTCCCTTGTATGCTGCCCATTCTATGAAGATATGCTTGATGACAATGTTGACATTCAGATGGCAGTATGTGTGTGTGTGTTTGTGTGTGTGTGTGTGTGTGTGTGTGTGTGTGTGTTGTATATCCAATACAAAGTCCTGTTAATTTTATTTGATCACGGCGTCTTATATTTATTAATATAGCGGAAGATGCAACATTAGTAGATATTGTGTCATGTAATTTGTTTTGGCCATTACTAAGCCATCTGCTCATCCAGTTACGTTTTATTTTATTTTTCACATGAGATATGACATCCTGGTAGGTGGTAGCTATGTTAGGGTCATTTTTGGGGATGTTTGGTGATTTCTTGTTCTGCGAAGTCTGCTTCCTCGTTGCCTTTAATACCTATGGGAAGGTATTCTGCAGATTGTTGTAATTTGTGTTCCTCTGGTCTCAATATGGTGCAATAGCTGTTGTGTTTTTAGCGTTGCGTGAATATCTGTGTTTTAAGGCATGTACTGCGCTCATACAGTCTGTGAAAGTTATCAAGTAGTTGCATTTGTGTTCTCGTTGGATCTGTGTAAGACTTTGTTTTATGGCAAATAATTCGCATGTGAATACTGTACAGAAATATGGTAGTTTGTATTTAGGATCAAGTTAGAACGTAAAGCTTTAGTCACGAGTGAGGTCAATTTAAAACACGACCTAGGAAATCCTTTAGTTACTAAAGCTTATTTTGTAATGCAATATTAGCTCGCTGCCCGACATTTTTTATGGACGCTGTTCAACTGCGTCCTTAGCGTCCCATTCTATATTGGACGTGAAAGACTGTTAATTTTGGTCAGAGGCCTCTTTATCAGTCTTGAGGTTCTTTTACGTGCCGTAAATCTACGACACGGGACCACCGGCTTTACTTCCATGGAAACCATGTAAGGATGTTTACGCCTGAAAAAATCCGTCGGGTTTGAACCCGCAACCTCGGAAACTAGGGGCTAGTATGATAACCACTACACCACGGAGGACGACAGTTGTTTCTCGCGATGTCATGGAAACAGTATGGAATTTTAAGGCCAGCATATAGCGTCCAGTTGTTAAACATTTGACTATCGCTGTTCTCTTTGTATCTATAACGAAATGTGTAATGTAGCTATTTCTGTAAAGGTTTATCTGGGTTGATACAAAAATAAGCTTTGGTAAGAATATTTGTTTACACACTAATAAATGATACAGGGCAGAGAAAGTCATGCGAATGTAACACATAAGGTATCTTAGATAATCACAGTAGGTTAAAAGATAAACTTTTGTACCTTGGTCCCATAATTAATAACACAAAAGCTGCATAGTTTTCACACAAGACATAACCCTTGACGTATACAACGAATTAGAGATGAAGCTGGTGAATTTGAAGATTCTGCACTCCCAGACCGCCAAGTTAACCGCTTTGAAAAAGTCACATAATCTGTGACCATCGAGAAAACAATATTGTGAGTTGTTAATTATAAAATATCGGTTCACTGGCTGAACACAATCTTCTCTCTTTATACGACCATTTAACATGCCCTGCTAACGATCTTGATTATCACATAAAACGTTCTTACTTGAGGGTTATTGAAATACTGTGACGCAGCTATGGACCTCCGTTGTCAGTAGAAGGCGCAGATTGACCGGGGAAGAGATAGCCCGCTTTCACGCAGTATAATCACCAGAGATGCTATCGATAGATAACCAGAACCTTCTGGAAGTTTCCCTTCTTCCCGCCTCCAGAACATTCTAGAATGTGTATCCAGTAATCGGGAGCAGGTCGCCCAGGTTCACCTGGACGGAATGAAATCGCCACGGTGCCTAGCCGCAAATGTGGCTTTACATGTGCGATATAATAGGAAGAAGAGTTTTACGCAAGCTTTTGAATTCTGTCTGTAGGCGGAGTTTAGCTTTCTGCACTGTCATTGGCTGGGTCTCGGCAATCCCACCTGGGTGGTGACCGCTTGCGTGGTCGTCAAGCCAAGCAGGCCGACATGTCAGCAAAACAGGATGGAAATTAGGTAATGGTGTAAAAAATATCCAAGGTAGCAGACGGTCACTCATCCAGCTAGTGACCAAGCCCGATACTGCTTAACTTGGGGGCCCAAGCCGTCCTTCGGTAACCGGTAGTTCTTTCTTCGCCTTGGCGCCCTATGGTGATAGCGACCACCTGGTTGGTGTGGTAAGGAATTTTCGTTTACATGATATGGGTTCTCTCCCGCACCACGTCCGCGATGTATGGGAGACCGGAGTGGGTGTGTGACGGGAATCTACGCCCGGTATCATAGATCATCTCTAGAATGTATAGAAATTTCCAACGTGACCACTCTCGTGAGCGAGAAGTGAGTAAGCGAATTAGTGAGTGGGTTTCTGGTGCGACAAAAAGTGCTGTTTTCCGAGCGAGTTTGTGACGTGCAGTGGGTGCTACTACTGCAAGAGTTCACAGGTATATTGTGTTCCACTCTCCAGCGGGTGAACCGCCCAGGAGGAGCCATGCTAGCCTCTAGTTCCCGAACTCGTAAAACTCCTCATCATGGCTTCCTTCGGGAGGGAAGTAAAGCCGGTGGTCCCGTGTCGTAGATTTACGGCACGTAAAAGAACCTCAAGCCTGCTAAAAAGGCCTCTGAGCAAAATTACCGGTGTTTCACGCCCAATATAGAATGGGACACTAAGGACCACAGCAGTTAAAGGGCGTCCATAAATAAAACTCAAATTCAAAGTCCAGAAGGAGAGGCTACGAAGAAAGTGAGGTGACAGTGAACATGGATAAAGTCACGATATGTTGGCATGTGCATCAGTATCGTTATAAACAGATTTGATTCTCTAGTGTCCTAGTTGCTAAATCGTGACCACCTACACATATACTGCTTGAAATGAAATATCGTGGCATTTGTTTTATACTGTGTTTTCTACTCCATGGCATTCTCAACTAAAAGCCAAGGCCTTCTTTGCAAGCATGTTCTTCTATAAGGGCTTTGTAAATACTTTTTAACAATTTAGTAATAGATATATATATATAATTAAACTAGAAAGTATTTTACAGGCTGTGTGTATCAGAACGAATTGGGCTTTTCAATGGTGAAAGACTTGCTAAAATCGGTAGGGTGGTTTTTGAGATTATCCCACATACACAAACACACAAATGTTCTCTGTTTGTATTAGTATAGATGTTTCATATGTTTCTGCTATGTAATTTCTCGTGTAGTAGAATACAATGTTTTGAACGAAAATGCTATAAATAAACCAATTGTTAACTCGAACAAGCACTGATGTAAAAATCCACAGAAGAAAAAAGAAGGCAACAGAACGGCGTATTCTTTAAAATAATAAAAGATATCCTACTTGAGACAAAAAGCCGTTCACAATCGAGGCAAGATCAATAACGCCTTTTCTAGCTCCTTGAACAATACTCAAGGACATTCCGTTCTCTAGGAGCAGAGACAACGGAATCGAACATTTCATTGGATATGTACCTCTCCCTCCTCTTCTACTACGTCTTAAAATAAGTAGAGCAAGTATTGCATTCCACCCAAAAACTTCCATGTCGAGATTTCACAGGAAATACATGTTATGAGATCCCCTGAACTCGAAAAATAGTTTCTAGAAAAAACATCCGCGCGCTTGTGTGTCTGTAAACAGCATAACTCAGAAACGAAAAGTCGGTTAAACAGGAAACTTGGTATTTAAGTTTAGGACCTTCTAAGGATTTTTAAGAAAATCCTCCACCCAAACTATGAGGCAGTATTTTTAACACTTAAATGATATCAGTCTAATTATATAATATAAAATATAATAGAATCCCGCCTTAAAGCAATATGTGTATAATATAATATATAAAATGTATGTAAGTCATTGTATTATGTTTATATTATTGTGTACAGGTTTAATAATGTTATGTGAATGTATTATGTAATTTAACAATGCAGGAGCTGTGAGAATAGAAGCCGAAAGTTGCTAACAATGAAGTAACCTTGAGGCAATAATGAATTGGAAAGTTTAATAATGCTACTAATAATTCTTGGAACAATAATGTAATATTTAAAACAGTTAATAAATAGCCAATCAAGAACTTGAAAAAGCTTAAGTTAAATAAAAGTATTCTATTGGAGCAGGATTAGCCATTCAGAGACTTGAAATATAGTAAAATGTACAAATTTAAGCGGTGGACGGCAGACGCTAGAAGACAGCGTTCCCAGCCGGACCTATTAGCCATGCTTCCTGAACAGTTCGATACGTGTTCAGTGTGAGACATAAAACTTCATTACGGCGAGAATAATATAAAGTTTACATGTTAAAAAGTGCAATTAATAAATAATCTCACAGCTCTACAGTATGATATATCAGTGAAGTGTTATTTAATCGTGTGAAAGATTAATAAAAAAAAGAGTGAAGTAAAAAAATTATAATTTGTGTAAGCCTTCTTTCTTTAGCCGCATCAACCCCTGCTAAGAGATGCGTGTTTCTGCAAATTACTACTGACGCAGCCGAGGCAAACATATATATATACATATATAATATTTAAATAAACATTAAAAATACAAAGTTAATTTTTAAACGTGGAGGCGAAGGCCACCGGAAAAGTAAACTTGGGGCGAAGGCCACCGGAAAGTTTGTATCGTACGTGGGGCTGCAACTACCTCAAGTTTGGCACCCAAAGTGTGGTGCAAATAATTTAAAGATATTCTACTTCAAATTAGCTCCCAAGCGTGAGGCATAAACTACTTCAACTATCCTATACATGGAAAATTTTTCGTTATTTATTTTCTCAAAAATGGCTTTAGCAATACGGTATGTTTAAGCTACTTTCATGACAAAATTTATATCTTGAATTTTCTGAGAAGAGCCTCTGAAGTGCTCTTCACTCTGAATGACTTTTGTATAACTGGTGAACCGTAAGAGATAAACAAAAACATAGATCTTGTTACAACACACAGTTTATGTCAAATAAATTTTGTGTAGTAGAAATTATGTATTTTAACGAAATCTGAATTTTCAATGCAATAACTTTTTGTCTATTAAGTCCGAAACAATTAGAAGAAAGTGGTAATTAGCAGCCTAGTAGGAACCCCTTCAATCGCTTGACCCAGAATCTGGCCTACGCGGAGGTACCTATTTCACTATAAGCTGAAAGGAGAAGTAAACAAAACCACGTGACAAGACAGCACCTCATTGGCTGGTGGGCAAACTACATGACGTCTCTTCCTCTACAAAAACATTTCGGTTCATATCGTAACATTTTGTGGTTATTCTCGTGCAGAGAAATTTAAAAAAAACCCATTATTGTAACAGTTCAGTTTATGAAACTAAATGTATTTGTTCAGATTCACCTATAACTAAATGAAGCGTTATAGCAGAGGGTTTAAGAGGCTATGCACAGGCGCTGCAGTTTGTTTCCGGCTAAGAATCTTCTGTCACTGTAGAAAACATAAA
Source organism: Deroplatys truncata (assembly GCA_030765065.1). Lineage (NCBI taxonomy): Eukaryota > Metazoa > Arthropoda > Insecta > Mantodea > Mantidae > Deroplatys > Deroplatys truncata. The sequence goes on from CM060978.1 coordinate 19,205,972, forward strand.
TGCGGGAAATAGAAGACAATTGTGTTAAATGCTTAAAAAATTCTGTGAAAAGTACCCACCTTTAATTGACAATGAATATGGTTGGCCATTGTTTAGCAGCAATTGAACTTCTTTGTTAGTGATGCAGAATTGTTGCTTGGATAGCTTGGGTCACGTTTGTTTTCTGTTGTGTTTTAACCTATAGTACTAATCGTTATTTAACTTATTGTGTGGCAGTATTTTATATCACAACATTGTAAATGCCAGAGTGATTATAGTGTAAATAAGCATTATTGTATGACAATGATTTGAGATGTTTGTTAATTATAAGCATTGTTAGGAAATAAGTTTACACGGCCTCACTGAAACTGACAATAGGAGCTGATAACAATGAAACGAGGGGTTGAGTTTTTTATCAATTATAAGAGACAAACAAATGACGTCAGAGTAGCGCGCTTTTCTTTATAAATGGAGGGAATATTTTTCCTAGAGCAAATGTGTTCGTAATTTTGATTGGATATAAAAATAGACGCTAATGTTGGCGCGTTTTATTAACCAATAGAAGTTCGGTTATAATCTTTAGGCATATCGGGGTGAGGGAGTATAAAAAGCTAAAGCCAGAGACAGGTTTCGTGCAGTCCAACAGAAGGATTCGCGGGTAATACGTCGTTCAGTCCAACAGAATCATACAAAGGTTATACGTCGCACAGTTTAAGAGAATTATTCACGCGTTATACGTCGCGCAATTCTACAGAATCTCTCGCGTTGTAAAGTTAGTTATAAATGTGAAATACGCGAATTAATAATGTGCAGCATATAAGTGATTATAGTGATATTAGAAAATATAACAGTTTCAGTCGGGCGTGTATCAAGAGTCAATATGTGAAATTAATTAATTCTGACGGTAATAAAAGTGTAAAAACAAATTTTTTATCAGTGTTATCTTTCAGTAACAAATCCTTTCCGTTTACTCACCCTGTTTAAGAGATATGCTCGACTGAGAAATAATAGCTAGCCGGAGGACAAAGAACCCAAAATTCAAACTAGTATACAATAACAGGCGCTCAGCAAAAGATAAAACGAGTTACCACGACAAATTGGATCCCATACGTGGGGTAGATAAACATGAAGCATCTTCCAACTACAAAAAAAAATGTTCTACTTCAATTGACTCATAAAAGGTTAAAGCAAAGGTGGTATGCTGATATTAGTCATTAAATGAATGATTTCTAAAGTCTGAAGTTAACAGTTTAATCCAGTACTTTTAACCATAGATGCAAAACTGTTCAGGTAAAGCGTTTATTTGTCTACTCTTTGTATTATGTGTTAGAAGTATAGGATGTAAGGCAAAATATAGGAATAAGACATACAATGTTTAAAAGCTAATGATCCCCAAGCTACGCAATATACTGTATTCACATTCTGTCTGAAGCAATTTCCTCCACGTGGTGCTGCCATGTGCTCGGCGGAGTGATACATTTAAGTTTTGTTTACCTCTCCTTTCAGCTTATAGTGAAAAAGGTATAAATATGATGGCTTGAAAATTTCAGGAATTAAAGGATGGGCTGGCTAGGTTGGAAAGGTCAGCAGCAGATGTATGAGTTCAGATAAATCAGGACAAAACCAAATACATGTTTTCATCTCGGTCTAGGGAAATGACAGCAGGCCCTGTTATATTACTAAACATGAAAAGCCAAGAAAAATGTAATGAGCTTCAAATATCTTGGGTCACTGATCACTTCAGATAACAACATGAGAGAGGAGATAAAACCTAGAATAGCAACTGGAAACCGCAGGTATTGCTCCCTAGCAAGGGTTCAGACTGAAGTGTACAGAACTGCAGTGAAAGGATCAGAGACATGGACTCTTACTGCTGTAGATGAACTACTCCGGAGAGGGGGGAGGAAATATATGGTTCAATATATGACAATGGCGAATGGAGAACAAGGAAGAAAGAAGGACTTAAGATCTTATTCGGAAAACCAGACATTGTTTCTGATATTAAAAGCAATGGACTGAGATGGCAAGGACGCGTGAAAAGAGTGTGGTTAAGAAAGTATTTCAGGGAAAGTCAGGCGAGAGCTAATTGAAAGGAAGACCAAGAAAAAGGTGGGTGGATGACGTGAAAGGAAGATGGAGGAGTAAGGCAATGAACCGAGGAGAATGGGCTGCTATTATACACAGTAACGTAGCCAAAAGGTTATTAGGGGGTTATGAATAGGGGTCCACTTTAAACAATTTGTGCCGATTCAAATGATAAATATGAATTACTTCTGAGCTAAAATATTTAAATAAATCGATTTTATATTCACAGATTAAGGCGCAGCAATTGGAGTTAAAATTAGGATAGGATGTTTTGCATATTCTAAGCGACAAATGTGTTGTGACATGAGAATTAATGACCACTGTCAAGTATTTTATGTAACTGCTGCAGGCCATGTTATTTCACTACAAAATAAGGTTTCTGTTATGTTCTAAACTGCGAGATATTGCACTGAAATTTAGCACCAGAACTAAAACATGCCCCCGATATCTTAACGTGGTTGTACCTACGCCATCTAAAGTACAGTTTCTGTTGCTGTAACCTTTGTCGATATTGTCCAAGACATGCAGCGCTACCAGTAATACGATTAGCAAGTACCTCGTTCCGCCAACCTAGAAAGGTTCTACTATTATTTTAACGAAGCTATTTGTACATTTATTTTAGCAAGGGGTAGGTCCCTCCCCTGGCTACGTCTCTGATTATCCGAGAGGCCAGGCCCTTCACGGACTGTAGTGTCAGGGAGTAAGTATGTAAGTTTTGTCTATTTGTTATGGTTTATACAACGTTCGTTAGGAGTGAACAGGATATTACATAGTTTATTTGTTATGCAAAACATGTAGTATTTTAATTGACATCATTAGAGCCACTTTTGAGAAAATAAAAAATGACAGAAAGGTAATTTGACTCGGGAGATTTTCTTGAAAATGCTCGTGTCGTCCTTGGAAAGTTTGGTGCTAGTCCCCTTGTACCAACAAGGAGATACGTATATAATGAAACTATTTCCGAAAATGTCTTAACTCGATCAAATGACGTAGATAGAAGAAGCAGATTTTGCAAGAATAGTTTGCTGAAGAACGGGTAGACAAAATTATATGAATGTAAAACTACAAATTTTTGTTGTATTTTTTAATGTGTTTGAACTCAATTCATACAACTTGAGGTAATTTAATATTTCTTTATTTAATATTTCTTTAGAAAAAATAATGTATTTCATTGGAGGTTGATGCCAACTTAGAACACACACGCACACTGACCGTTTCCTGATTTTTTTTAAATTCAGGAGGCTTTAAAACACGCACTTCTTTTAAAATCTCAATATCAACATTTTTGGATGGAACACAATACTTCCTCTACCTATCTAGGTGGGTGGTAGAGAAAGTAAAACTGCGAATTACGTGTTAAAATCGGTTAGTTATTCATAATTGAGCATAATCAGAAGTTTCGTTTTTTTATTATTAGTTTCCTGTAATACTTAAGGCGAATAAGTCAGTGATTCCTCCACTAAGCGCGCATGGTGGCAGATTTGCCGCACCCCCATAGATAGCGCCACAGTAGAGAAGCAGGACGCTGCGGGCGTAAAACGGTCGACAGTTTTGCTCAAGGATCTCTTTCAAGGTGTGAAGTTCTGTCCTTTTACGTGCAATTAAACATTGCACAACTTTTATTTTTTATGCCTGAGAAAGGTCCATCGACCAGTTTTGAATAGGCATCACGGAGAGAGAGCTTTTTTTTGGGGGGGGGGTAATATTTATTTTTGCTCGTTTGGACTACTTTGTCTTATAATTTTACAACATTAACCAGGAAGTTTACATTTTATCATACAGATTAATATCCTTAAGAAACTGTAAAGTTTCCATTATCTTCACTGGTTGGTTCACGACACTGGAGAAATCCAAGATACTGGCTTGTTGTCTACCTTTGGTGTACACCGGGCAGCCACAATGGTTAATGGTGTGTTGCCGCTGGTCTTTGGTCAGAAGAAAAGAGTGCGTCAGCTTGCAGTGGCCAATTCTTAGACGGGAGATGATGATGCAGTAATTTGTATCACAAATTACTTAAATGTAAATAATGATTGTAATATGAATATGCATTTTTATGTGACATTGATTTCAGATGTTTATTAATTGTAATTATTATTGGGAAATAAGTTTATACGGCCTTACTGAAACTGTCAATAATAGCGCGCAATAATGCAGAGAGGGGGGTGAGCTGTTTATCATTATTGGAAACGAGGAAGTTACGTAATGTTGGCACGTTTTTCCGTTGAGAATCTTCTGGAATATTTTTTCCCTAGAGCATATGTATTCATAATTTTCATTGGATATTAAAATAGACGCTAATGTTGGCGCGTTTTATTAGCCAATAGTAACTCAGTTATAATCTTTAGGCATATCGGGGAGTGGGTGTATAAAAACCCAAGTCAGAGGTAGATCGCGGGCAGTTCATCAAAATTCTTAGCACACTACACGTCGCCTTCAGTCGTCCAGTTCATCAAAAATCTGTGTACACTACACGTCGTCTTCAGTCAGTCAATTCGTCGAAAGTATTTGTACGGCAAACGTCGGGTATCGATTCACAATTTACGTGCAGCAGAATTATGAATAATCTAAATTGTTGTAAGGTTAATTATACAAAAAGTTGAAGTACGTGGATTAAAAGTGATCAGTAAGAAGTTATTATAACAGTTTCAGTTTGGCGAGTGTTAAGATCAATGTATAAATGTGATAATTAACGTGTTTGACAATAAAAGGGTATAAAACAAATTTCTTCATCAGTGTTCTTTTTGGATAAAAGATTCCTTTCCGTTTACACAACCCTGATCAAGAGATATGTTCGACCGAGAAATAATAGCTAGCCGGAGGACAGTAAACAAAAATTAAATCAAATAACAGTCGCATTCTTTCGAACACTAATACTGCTGCAAATTGCTAACACCAGATGGAGCTACAAACCGAACAAATGAATGACGTCACAAGATGGCTTCACAGTAAATAAACACACATACACAAACATCACAAGTAATAACATTATAAGAATACACTCGCAAATTGGCTACCACAACGTGGGGCTACAATAATGTTAAAAATAAACAACATTAAAACCGTAACAAATTGGCACCCAGAACGTGGGGCAAAGTAACCAGGAAAGTAGCAGAATTAACCAGGATGTGGAATGAATGGAGCAGTGAATTGATCTACAAGACGCAGATTCCAGAAACAACAAAAGAGACGACAGACTACGATTGGACATCGTAATTCCGAGATTACAAGGCAACAGGTGAATTCAACTACAAAAACATCGAGAAGACGCAGATTCCAGAAACAACTATAGGAACGACAGACTACGCGGATGAGTGGACACAAAAACATCGAGACAACGCAGATTCATCATTATACAACGCAGAAGCGACATACAAACCTAGGAGAGAGGGGCAGAAAGCTGGACATCAAAGCTACATCAGCAGATAGCATCAGAAAGGTTAGAAACGTGTGATTTTTATTCTAAAAAAAGTGTAAAATTTTAAATGTACCTTAGGAGCGGTAGGATAAAGAAAACAATGGCTACTAATAATACAGAAGAAATAATTATGGAGGGAGATAATGTAACAGTTAGCTGTAATTCAATACAGGTTACAGAAAATAGCTCAAACTTTGTAGGATTTGAGGGTGGAAATGTTAGTGCAGAAAGTCAGAATAGAATAGCAGGAAATGTTAATCTTGATGCTAGTATGATGATGGAAATGCTGAGAAATATGAGTAGGGAATTGAGAGAAGATATGAAAAAGACTAATGAGAATATGGAAAAGAATAATAGGGAATTGAGGGAAGATATGCAAAAGAATAATGAGAAATTAGAAAAATTAACTCAGAGTAATGAGAAATTAAGGGAAGATATGCAAAAGAATAATAGGGAATTAAGAGAAGATATTGATAGGAGTTTAGAACAAAAACTAGATCAGAATAAGAGAGAATTAAGGGAAGATATTGGTAAGAGCTTAGAACAAAACAGGGAAGAAATTGAAAAGAAATTCATGGAGCTAGATAATAGTATGATGAGAATGAGAAATGAAAGTCAGGAAATGATAGCAAATGAAATAGGTGAAGTTTCAAAGAAAATGTTAGACATGAGCAGGGAAATAGCTAACAAAGAAAGTGAGGTTAATACTAAAAGTGAACATGTTGATGTAGAATGTACAGAGTTAGGTAGTAGAATGAGTAACATTTCAAGTGAGATAAGAGAGATGAAAGAGGTTATGAATGTAGATGTGAATCAGGCGCAAGTTAATTTCAGAGGGGAGATATCAGAAATGCAGAATGAGTCAGTAATGCAAAGAAATAAATTGTACGAAGAAGTTAAAGTTTTGCCTGTAAATAATCAAAAGCTAACTTCTGAAATTAACAAGTACCAATATGTTCAAATTGAAAACTCCAATCCAGTACAGTTTAGTACAGATTTGTCAGAGTACTTTCAAATTAAAGAGATAGTAGAAGAATTGAAAATGACAGTTGTTAAAGGATGTGTTGTTCAAGAAATTGTAGATTGTTTTCAAATGTTATCAGGGAACGAAATATCATATGAATACAAGAGGTTATTCATGAACAAATTTTGGAAGGTTAGGATACAGCTACGAGTAATATTTAGCCACACACAATTTGATCCAGGAGGGTGAATAGCAATGAGATGTAAAGTAGATGCTGGATAGTTAAAGACGAAATGCAGAGCAATGTATTGGAACGTAAGAGGGTTAACTATTTATATATGTCATGTGAAAGGAGAAATAAAATTTTGGACATAATTAATTTAAAAAAAAAAAGAAAATAACATTTTGTTTTGTAACTATAACAGTATTTGAAAATTAAGAATGTAAAGATTGAAACTTAATATGATATTAAAGTAAAAGTGCGTAAATACAATTCCAAGAGTATTGTTAAAATAAAGTACAAAATAACAAAAATGGGTAAAAATAATAATAAAAAAAACAACAAATACTTATGTAGCAAACAGAACATGTGAAATAGTGTCTAGATTTAAGAGATGTAAATATATTTGTGTAAAGGGTGAATATTTTTGGTAAATATGTTTAATAATTACAAAAATTCTTGAATGCATAAATTTTTGTCAACAATCTAAGAAAGTAAAAAAAAAAAAAAAAAAAAAAAAAAATTTGCAGTAATTAAATAATTCAGGGTACAGTATTTGCTCTAAAAATTTTGTAATGTCAGATTAAAGTCTAAACACATTAAACAAGAGCCAGTAAGGAGTAGCGAGATAAAAAAAAACAAAAAAAAACATATGTCGTGTGTTAAATGCGTGTGAAGTGTTAAGTGAAAGTGATAGCGTGTGTTCCAAGATTTAGGAGACTAAAAACCAAATTATAAAATTTCCAAACAAGTTTTAAATATTTATAATTATGTTTCTAGTGGGGCATATGATGCAGTAATTTGTATCACAAATTACTTAAATGTAAATAATGATTGTAATATGAATATGCATTTTTATGTGACATTGATTTCAGATGTTTATTAATTGTAATTATTATTGGGAAATAAGTTTATACGGCCTTACTGAAACTGTCAATAATAGCGCGCAATAATGCAGAGAGGAGGGTGAGCTGTTTATCATTATTGGAAACGAGGAAGTTACGTAATGTTGGCACGTTTTTCCGTTGAGAATCTTCTGGAATATTTTTTCCCTAGAGCATATGTATTCATAATTTTCATTGGATATTAAAATAGAGCTAATGTTGGCGCGTTTTATTAGCCAATAGTAACTCAGTTATAATCTTTAGGCATATCGGGGAGTGGGTGTATAAAAAGCCAAGTCAGAGGTAGATCGCGGGCAGTTCATCAAAATTCTTAGCACACTACACGTCGCCTTCAGTCGTCCAGTTCATCAAAAATCTGTGTACACTACACGTCGTCTTCAGTCAGTCAATTCGTCGAAAGTATTTGTACGGCAAACGTCGGGTATCGATTCACAATTTACGTGCAGCAGAATTATGAATAATCTAAATTGTTGTAAGGTTAATTATACAAAAAGTTGAAGTACGTGGATTAAAAGTGATCAGTAAGAAGTTATTATAACAGTTTCAGTTTGGCGAGTGTTAAGATCAATGTATAAATGTGATAATTAACGTGTTTGACAATAAAAGGGTATAAAACAAATTTCTTCATCAGTGTTCTTTTTGGATAAAAGATTCCTTTCCGTTTACACAACCCTGATCAAGAGATATGTTCGACCGAGAAATAATAGCTAGCCGGAGGACAGTAAACAAAAATTAAATCAAATAACAGTCGCATTCTTTCGAACACTAATACTGCTGCAAATTGCTAACACCAGATGGAGCTACAAACCGAACAAATGAATGACGTCACAAGATGGCTTCACAGTAAATAAACACACATACACAAACATCACAAGTAATAACATTATAAGAATACACTCGCAAATTGGCTACCACAACGTGGGGCTACAATAATGTTAAAAATAAACAACATTAAAACCGTAACAATGATTACTTGATTTCTGTGTTTGAGTGCTGGTAGAGGTTGCAAAAAGTTGGTACAGCGTGAACAGCTTCAAGAAGTTTGTTATCAAGGGATAACCGCTCTATCTTCCATTTCTGCATGAACGCTCGTTGAATGTAGGTTTTGTTGCGAGGAGACTTAGATGGGTCAGTTACAGGATGTCTGAATGCTTCTTTAGCGCTTCGATCGGCTATTTCATTGCCTATATGGGAGGGAATCCATATCAAGGATCCCTTTTTACTTTCTCTAATACGTATAGTAAGTATTGTATTCCACTCAAAAATTCGATTCGAGATTTCACCGGAAATACATGTTTTGAGACCCCCTGAATCCAAAAAAAAGCATTTTTGGAAACATGTCTGTATGTGTGTGTCTGTGAACAGCATAACTCAGAAACGAACAGTCGGATAAACACCAAACTTGGTATTTAGGTTCAGTATCTTCCAGAGATGCGACACGAAGGTTTTCAAGAAAATCCCCCCACCCCAGATTACCCTTTACATGGAACATTTTTCGAAAATTTTAATTTTCTTAAAAATGGATCTAACGATTTTGATTAAAATATCATATATTTAAGATACTTTCATGACAAATAAAATTTATATCTCGAATTTTCTGGGGATATCTCCAAAAGTATTCTTCATTGTGAACGACTTTTGCATAACTATAAGAGATAGACAAAATTTTACTAAACAAAAAATGTAGATCGTGTTAAAATACACAATTTATGTCACATACATTTTTCTGTTGAGTGAACCATTTTCGAGATATTGCTTGTTATTCCCTTAAATTTTCCAATACTAATACTTTTTCTCAAATGGGAATTCGGTATTCATTTGTTTTGTCCTGGTAATGCAAAGAGAATGGAATGCTCCACATAGCAACCAGCTCTTAAAACATTTGACTATCGCTCAAAGCCTAGCATATTCCCCTTGCATCTACAAGAAAATTAACAATAAGATTAACATCTCGATTAACATGAAGTATATGGAGAATAAGCGTTTGTAAAAATGGTTTGTACAAGAGTAGAGAAAGTCATGTGAGTGTAACATATCAGATTTTTCTCTTTGTTGTTAGTTTTGGAGCATAAGGAACAAATGCCTTTATCTTTGCATGGGAGGGCTCAGATTTGTGTGTGGCTAGTGGGACATAAGGAATCACTGAAATGGGCTTTTTGGGAAGACATATTTGTGTGTAAGAGGGCTTGTTTTATGGCGAAGACTTAACAAGAAAACACAGTAAAGAAGTTCGGTAAGGCATGTTCAGACACGTCCTTGGATAGTTGTACCGTCGGTAAAGATTTTTATGGAGTTGTCATACTTATCTAGTAGGTGACAACATTTGTTTAAGTGGGTGTTTGGAGTTTTGTTTTGGATGAAAGTTGGATATCAATTAGCAGATGTTGAGAGAAATACTCTTGTATGTGTAGATGACGGTTATTTGCTTCTGCTTTTCGTACCTTTTAGAAAGCCCCTTTCAATATTTTCCCTTTTGAAACTTAATTGGCGCACAAAACAAGTCAGTGAAACGTTTCCGTCCGATTTTCAGAAGTTGCCGAGGGCGACTGAGAACTCAATTAAATCAAGGCGCCGATGTCTAGACTAGGAAATTAATGGGGAGTCATTGTATTAGCGGAAATTCTGCACACAAAGATTTCAGTTAGATAATAGTTTTCAAAGGCTTTCAATTTCACAAAGCCGAAAGTTGCCTGTAGAGAAACCCTAACGATGAACAGGTGAAGCATTTGAGCAGAGTAACTTACATCATCTCTGGAAAGGTGTAAAAACATCAGCTAAGGGCATAGTTGCATAAGCTGCCTCATATCATAAGTTTTTATCGCGAATAGTAATCATACATATACATAAACAACAAAGTAGCTTTTTAAAACCCTGCTGATTTTATAACTACAGCATTTGGTTAGTAACAACATGTGCAAATAGTTACAAAGTCTGTTACATTCATAAGACTTTCTCTGCCTATAATCTTGTAAAAGATTATTCTGTGTCTAATTCAAGTTGATTGACATAAACACTCGCATAAGTGCTTACATCACACATTCGATATAGGAATAGTGATATTCAACTGTTTAAAAGCTGGACGCTGTATGCTGGCCTTGAAATTTTATATTCTTTCCAGACACCGCGAGAAGCACGTGAGCGGTTACCGCTTCAAATACTGAAAATCTATTGTGTTACATTCACATGATTTTCACTAACCTCTAATTATTCTTACTAAAGCTTATTACTTTCCCTACTACGTATAGTAAGCTGGGGAAGTATTGCATTCCACCCAAAACTCCGATACCGACATTTCACCGAAAATACGTTTTGAGGCGCCCTGAATCCAAATAAAACATTTTTGGAAGCGTCCGTGTGTTTGTGCGTCTGTCTGTGAACAGCATAACTCAAAAAGAAAAATCGGATAAATACCAAACTTGTAATTTCCGTTTGGTATCTTTCAAGGATGTGACATGAAATTTTAACCAACCTCCCCCACCCCAATACCCTTTACATGGAACATTTTTCGAAAATTTTGATTTTGTCAAAGATGTCTCTAAGGACTTTGATTAAAATACCATATGTTTAACATGTATACTTTGATTTGTTTTTAGAATGTCCCCAAAAGTCCTCTTCATTCTGAATGACTTCTGCATAACTGGTAAACCATAAGAAATAGACAAAGTTTTACTGACAAAAAATCTGGAACTCATGAAATTAAATTGAGTTTTATTTATGGGCGCCCTTTAACTACTATGGTTCTTAGCGTCCCATTCTATGTTGGGCGTGAAAGAGCAGTAATTTATCTCAAAAGCCTCTTTATCAGGCTTGAGGTTGTTTTACGTGCCGTAAATCTACGCATGGGACCACTGGCTTTACTTCCCTTCCGAAGGAAGCCATGCTAAGGATTTTTACGCCCAAAAAAATCCATCGCGCTCCGCCGGGTATAAACCCGCGACCTCGGGAACTAGAAGGTGGCATGGTAACAGTCGACCACGAGAAACTGACGAAGCTTGGGATGAGGAGGGATTTGGAGAAGCTCCTAGGATAATCGCACTTTATATCCCATTAGGCAATGACAAGTAGAGTAGCTGCTAGTCAGTTGGCCAACAAAAGCCGTACTACACTGATAATAATGATAACCACTACACGGCGAAGGACGACATACATCTCGTTAAAACATACAACTTATGTAAAAATATTCCTTGTTATTTGTTCGAATTTTCCAATACTTATACTTTTCCTCAAATGGGAATACGTTATTCATTTTTACTTTCTCTACTACGTATAGTAAGTAGGGGAAGTATTGTATTCCACCCAAAAATTCGATACCGAGATTTCACTGGAAATATATGTTTTGAAACCCCTGAATCCAAAAAAAGCATTTTTGGAAACATGTCCGTGTGTGTATATCTGTCTGTGAACAGCAATAACTCAGAAACGAACAGTCGGATAAACACCAAACTTGGTATTTAGGTTCAGTATCTTCCAGAGATGCAACACGAAGGTTTTCAAGAAAATCCCCCCACCCCAGATTATCCTTTACATGGAACATTTTTCGAAAATTTTAATTTTCTCAAAAATGGCTCTAACGATTTTGATTAAAGCATCATAAGTTTAAGATATTTTCATGACAAATGAAATGTATATCTTGAATTTCCTGGGAATGTCTCCAAAAGTATTCTTCATTGTGAACGACTTTTGCATAACTGGTAAAGCATAAGAGATAGACCAAATTTTACTACGCACAAAATGTAGATCGCGTTAAAATACACAATTTATGTCTTATATATTTGTTTTGTTGAGTGAACCATTTTCGAGATATTGCTTGTTATTCCCTTAAATTTTTCAATACTTATTTTCTCAAATGGGAACTCGTTATTCATTTTTTTCTCTCTTGGATATGCAAAGAGTATTAATCTGAGGCAAAGAGAATGGTGCTGCACATAGCAACCATCTATTAAGAGATATGCCTGTGCTTATATTGCCCTTACAATTACAAAACAAGGGGAACATAGTAGGCCTTAAGCGATAGTCAAATATTTTTAGAACTGGTCGCTATGTGTAAAATGTAATTCTCTTTGCATGCCAAAAGATCGTTTCTGAAAATGTTTACCTCGATTAATATGAAATAGATGGAGAATAACACTTTGTAAAAATAGTTTGTACAAGAGTAGAGAAAGTCATGTGAGTGTAACACATCAGATTTTTTATGCTGCCCTGGGCATGCAAAGAGAATGCAATACTCCACATAGCAACCAGCTCTTAAAACATTTGACTATCGCTTAAAGCCTACCATATTCCCCTTGCACCTACAAGAAAATTAGCAATAAGATAGTTTCTGAAAATGTTTATCTCGATTAACATGAAGTAGATGGAGAATAAGCGTTTGTAAAAATAGTTTGTACAAGAGTAGGGAAAGTCATGTGAGTGCAACACATCATATGTTTTTCCATGTACTTCATTATAATCCAAATAAACCTTTACAGAAACACTTCGTTATTGATATAAAGAGAACAGCGATAGTCACATGTTTAACAACTGAACGCTATATGCTGGCCTTAAAATTCCATACTGTTTCCATGACATCGCGAGAAACAACTGAAAATCGACTGGACTTTAAAAGAATGACTAATTATTGAACAAGTCGAAGCACTAATAATGGATATCTCGGAAATGGCTGATGTCACAGAAAAGTTATATGAAATAAATTGTGTGTTTTTAAGAGATCTACATCTTATATGTACTACGTTTTCGTCTATCGCTTAACGTTTACTAGTTATACAAGATTATACAAAATTCCTTCCGAATGAAGACTTCACTATTTCCAGAAAATTCAAGATGTACATTTTATTTGTCATGTAATATCTTAAATATATGATATTTTAATCAAAATCGTTAGAGCCATTTTTCAGAAAATAAAAAATTTCCAAAATGTTCCAAATAAAGGGTGGTTTGTGGTGGGGGATTTCCTTGAAAACCTTCGTGTTAGGAAGATACTGAACTTAGATAGCAAGTTTGGTATTTATCAAATTTTTCTTTTTTGAGTTATCCTGTTCAAACACACAGGCACACGCACGTGCGCAAGGACCTTTTTCTTAAATGCTTTACTTTGGATTCATAGGGCCTCACAACATGTGAAATTTCGATACCGAAATTCTTAGGTGGAATGCTATACTTCTTTTTCTTACTATAGCTAAGTAGTAGAGAAGGTAAAATGTTTTATGGGTGTAGGGAACCTCAAAACATGTATTTCCTGTGAAATCTCCTTATCGAATTTTTGGTTGGTATGCTATATTCCTCTACCTAGTATAAATGTGATAGAGAAAGTAAAAAATCCTTATTTGCTACATTCACATGACTTTCTGTTCTCTTTATCATTTGTTAACGGATACTGTTCTTTCTAAATTTTATTTTTCTATCTACTTCGTTTTAATCAAGATAAATCTTTACAGAAATAGCTACATTACACATTTCGTTATAGACACAAAGAGAACAGCGATAGTCAGATGTTTAACAACTGGAGGCTATATGCTGGACTTAAAATTCCATACTGTTTCCATGACATCGCGAGAAACAACTGAATATCGACAGGACTCGAAAAGAATGACACACAGTTTAACAATTCAAATCATTAATAACGGATATCTCGAAAATGGCTCATGTCATAAAAAACGTATTTGAAATAAATTATGCGTTTTAAACAGTTCTACATTTTTGTGTAGTACTTTTTCGTTAATCGCTAAACATTTATCAGTTATACAAGTTTATACAAAATTTCTTCCTAATGTTGAGGACTTCACAGGCTTTTCCCAGAAAAATCAAGACGTATATTTTATATATCATGTAAATATCTTTAAAATTTGCTATTTTAATCAAAATCAGTAGCGCCATTTTTTTTTTAGAAAATCAAATATTTCAAAAATATGTTGAATGTAAAGGGTAGTTTGGGGCGAGGGATTTTTCTTGAAAATCTTCATGTCTTATCTTTGGAATGTACTGAACCTAAGTTTCGTATTTATCTGACTTTTCGTTTTTGAGTTATGCTATATATATATATACACACACAGATACACACGGATACTTTTCTAAAATGCTTTTTCTTTTATTCAGAGTGCTTCAAAACATGTATTTCCGGTGAAATCTCGGTATGGAATTTTTGGGTGGAATGCAATACCTTGTCTACCTACATGTACGTGGTGAAGAAAGTAAAAATGTAGGCCTTTTAGCTCCTTCTGCATAAATTTTCTAAAGAGTACGAGGTTTAAGGGAAACTTAAGGCAGACAGCTTTCATAAACATTCTCGTGTTTGATTATTTAGAAGACAAACCTTTTCGAAACACCTGCTTAAATTCATCGCACCTATACCTGTTTTAAAATAAAGGATACCTTTATGTATACAATGTCGGCTACCTGGAAGGAACAGAAGCTGGTTTTCTGACCCGAAAAGCTCTGATTTGTGTTAGGAATGGCAGGTACTGTGCATGAAGTTTGCCAAGCCCTGTAATTCTGCCACACTAAGCAAGAAAGCCCTCGACTTGATGGCAATCGTCTCTTGAGTTTTAATCTCTTGAGGGAAAAACTTCAGAAAAACTCTCAGCCAGTAATAATTCTGCCTGAGAGAGAAATGAATTCTTGTATCCGTGGCTTAAATCGGATGTTTACAGTACACTCACAATCTCTGTGAAGAGGAGATACGGCACAAGTTGCTGAAACTGATCGCCGCCCAAAGAATTGATATCTTCTTGTCTTCTTTCCATGCATTTGATGTAGAGTGTGTTCTGCCTGTCTGAAGGCGCTGTCTCGGGAGATTTATTTTTGCGTTTTCATGCTGTATAACACTTCAACGTGTGACCCAAGGAGGAACAGCGCGAACATAATTGCCATGAACTGCTGTTGTGTTCATTGAAGTGGTTATAGCCCCACGTAAGGTACAAAGTTTCCAGTGGCCTTCGCCCCACGTTTACTTTTCCTGTGGCTTTCGCCCCACGTTTAAGAACCAACTTTTTGATTTAATGTTTATTTATTTATTTACATATTATGCCTCGGCTTCATCATTAGTAATTTGTAAAGCACGTATCTTTTAGCAGGGCTGGTACGGCTAAACAACAAAGCTTACACAAATTATAATTGTATTGTACTTTTTACTTTCTCTACTACGTATAGTAAGTAGGGGAAATATCGTATTCCGCCCAAAATTTAATACCGAGATTTCACCGAAATATATGTTTTGAGACCCCTGAATCAAAAAAAAAAAAAAAAAGCATTTTTGGAAACATGTCCGTGTGTGTGTGTCTGTGAACAGCATAACTCAAAAACGAACAGTCGGATAAACACCAAACTTGGTATTTAGGTTCAGTATCTTCCAGGGATGCGACACGGAAGTTTTCAAGAAAATCCCCGCACCCCAGGATACCCTTTACATGGAACATTTTTCGAAAATTTTAATTTTTTCAATAATGGCTCTAACAATTTTGATTAAAATATCATATGTTTAAGATATTTTCATGACAAATGAAATGTATATCTCGAATTTTCTGGGAATCTATCCAAAAGTATTCTTCATTGTGAACGACGTTTGCATAACTGGTAAACCATAAGAGATAGACAAAATTTTACTACACAAAAAATGTAGATCGCGTTAAAATACACAATTTATGTCATATACATTTCTTTTTGTTGAGTGAACCATTTTCGAGTATTGCTTGCTATTCCCTTAAATTTTTCAATACTTACACTTTTTCTCAAATTTGTTATTCATTTTTACTTTCTCTACTACGTATAGTAAGTAGGGGAAGTATTGTATTCCACTCAAAAATTCGATACCGAGATTTCACCGGAAATACATGTTTTGAGATCCCCTGAATCCAAAAAAAGCATTTTTGGAAACATGTCTGTCTGTGAACAGCATAACTCAGAAACGAACAGTCGGATAAACACCAAACTTGGTATTTTGGTTCAGTATCTTCCAGGAATGCGACACGAAGGTTTTCAAGAAAATCCCCGCACCCCAGGATACCCTTTACATGGAACATTTTTCGAAAATTTTAATTTTCTCAAAAACGGCTCTAACGATTTTGATTAAAATATCATATGTTTAAGATATTGTCATGACAAATAAAATCTATATCTCGAATTTTCTGGGAATGTCTCCAAAAGTATTCTTCGTTATGAACGACTTTTTCATAACTGGTAAACCATAAGAGATAGACAAAATTTTACTACACGAAAAATGTAGATCGCGTTAAAATACACAATTTATGTCATGTGCATTTCTTTTGTTGAGTGAACCGTTTGCGAGATATTGCTTGTTATTCCCTTAAATTTTCCAATACTTATACTTTTTCTCAAATTCGTTATTCATTTTTACTTTCTCTACTACGTATAGTAAGTAGGGGAAGTATTGCATTCCACCCAAAAATTCGATACCGAGATTTCGCCGGAAATACATGTTTTGAGACCTCCTGAATCCAAAAAAAGCATTTTTGGAAACATGTCCGTGTGTGTGTCTGTGTGTGTGTCTGTGTGTGTGTCTGTGTGTGTGTGTGTGTGTGTGTCTGTGAACAGCATAACTCAAAAACGAACAGTCGGATAAGCACCAAACTTGGTATTTAGGTTCAGTATCTTCCAGAGATGCGACACGAAGGTTTTCAAGAAAATCCCCCCACCCCAGACTACCCTTTACATGGAACATTTTTCGAAAATTTTAATTTTCTCAAAAATGGCTCTAACGATTTTGATTAAAATATCATATGTTTAAGATAATGTCATGAGAAATGAAATGTATATCTCGAATTTTCTGGGAATGTCTCCAAAAGTATTCTTCATTGTGAACGACTTTTGCATAACTGGTAAACCATAAGAGATAGACAAAATGTTACTACACAAAAAATGTAGATCGCGTTAAAATACACAATTTATGTCATATACATTTCTTTTTGTTGAGTTAACCATTTTCGAGTATTGCTTGCTATTCCCTTAAATTTTTCAATACTTACACTTTTTCTCAAATTTGTTATTCATTTTTACTTTCTCTACTACGTATAGTAAGTAGGGGAAGTATTGTATTCCACTCAAAAATTCGATACCGAGATTTCACCGGAAATACATGTTTTGAGATCCCCTGAATCCAAAAAAAGCATTTTTGGAAACATGTCTGTCTGTGAACAGCATAACTCAGAAACGAACACTCGGATAAACACCAAACTTGGTATTTTGGTTCAGTATCTTCCAGGGATGCGACACGAAGGTTTTCAAGAAAATCCCCGCACCCCAGGATACCCTTTACATGGAACATTTTTCGAAAATTTTAATTTTCTCAAAAATGGCTCTAGCGATTTTGATTAAAATATCATATGTTTAAGATATTTTCATGACAAATAAAACGTATATCTTGAATTTTCTGGGAATGTCTCCAAAAGTGTTCTTCATTGTGAACGACTTTTGCATAACTGGTAAACCATAAGAGATAGACAAAATTTTACTACACAAAAAATGCAGATCGCGTTAAAATACACAATTTATGTCATATACGTTTCTTTTGTTGAGTGAACCATTTTCGAGATATTACTTGCTATTCCCTTAAATTTTGCAATACTTATACTTTTTCTCAAATGGGAATTCGTTATTCATTTTTTTTTGTCCTGGTAATACAAAGAGAATGGAATGCTCCACATAGCAACCAGCTCTTAAAACATTTGACTATCGCTTAAAGCCTACCATATTCCCCTTGCATCTACAAGAAAATTAGCAATAAGATTGACATCTGGATAAACATGAAGCATATGGGGAATAAGCGTTTGTAAAAATAGTTTGTACAAGAGTAGTGAAAGTCATGTGAGTGTAACACATAAGATTTTCTTATTAATCCTTCACACGATTAAATGACATTTCACTGATGTATCTTACTATAGCGCTGTGAGATTATTTTTAATTGCACTTTTAACACGGAAACTTTATTATTTCTTACCGCAATAACTTTTCATGTCTCACACTGAACCCGTACCATACCTAAGCTAAGCCTACTCCAATAGAATACTTTTATTTAACTTAAGCTATTTCTAGCTTTTGATTCGCTATTTATAAACTGTTTTAAATATTACATTATTATTGTTCCAAGAACTATTAGTAGGCTTTATTAGACTTTCTAATTTATTGTTGTCTTAAGGTTGCCTCATTGTTAGCAACTTTCAGCTTCTACTTTGTAATTCTGTTTGCCACGGAAAGCAGCTTGTTTCTATTCTCACAGCTGCTACATTGTTAAACTACATAATACATTCACGTAACATTATTATACATGTACATAATAAAATAAACATAATACAATGACTGTAATTTACATTTTATATATTATATTATATACATATTGCTTTAAGACCGACTGTTATTTTTTATATTATATAATTAGACTAATATCATTTAAGTGTTAAAAATACTGTCTCATCAATTAGTACCTAATTTAGGCAGAGAAAAGTGTTTATTTCAGCCAAAAATTCGATATCGAGATTTCATCGGGAATGCATATTTTCAGGCCCCCTAAACACAAAGGTGTTGAACAATGCGAACCGTTAATAACGGTTATCTCGGAAATGGCTGATGCCACAAAAAAGTTATTTGAAATAAATTTATGTTTTCAAAGAGAGCTTAACGTTTGTGAGTTAAGATTGTAGAAATTCCTTCCGAATGAAGAGGACTTCACAGGATATTCCCAGAAAATTCAATATAAACATTTTATTTGCCATGTAAATAGCTTTAATATTTGGTATTTTAATAAAAATTGTTAGAGCCTTTTCTTACAAAATATAAACTTTCGAAAACTTTATCATATAAACGATAGTTTGGGCTGGGGGATTTTGTTGAAAACCTCCTAGTCGCATCCTTAGAAAGTACTGAATCTAAATATCAAGTTTGGTATTTACCTGACTTTTCGTTTTTGAGCTATGCTGTTCACAGACACACACTCACACGGACCTGTTTTCCAAAAATGCTTCCTCAAAATATGTATTTCCGGTAAAATCTCGGTGTGGAACCTTTGTGTGGAATTCAAAATCTTCTCTACCTACTATGCACGTGGTAGAGAAAGTAAAAATGATAATTCGGATGAATACCAAACTTGGTATTTTCCAAGGATACAACAGACGCAGTTTCAAGAAAATCGCCCTACCCCAAACTACCCTTTACATTGAAAATTGTTTGCAATTTTTTATTTTCTCAAAATGGATAGGTAATTATTTTGATTAAACTACCATACATTAAATATGTTTACATAACAAATAAAATGTATATCTCGAATTTTGTGGGAGTTCCCTATGAAGTCCTCTTCATTCGGTAGCAATTTTGTTTGTTTTTTGTTTTGTTTTTAGTTTCATTTATACCCCGCCTTTAACTACATTGGTCTTATCGGCGGCCTTTCCTTTGGAGCTTATTGTCTATTGGCAATGGTGTTAAATCGTGTAACTCTTGTCGTTAGGTTGCTTAATCATTAGATCACTCACTCATACTTCCAGACTCTGGGGAGGATAGGGATTAATCTTGGCTAGAGAATGTAGTAGTATACTTCTGTTATATTTATTTGTTGAGCCCCACGTTTGGGAGCCAATTTGCTGCGGTGTTACTTGTAATGTTTATATTTATTTGTTGAGCCCCACGTTTGGGAGCCAATTTGCGGCGGTATTACTTGTAATGTTTATATTTATTTGTTGAGCCCCACGTTTGGGAGCCAATTTGCTGCGGTATTACTTGTAATGTTTATATTTATTTGTTGAGCCCCACGTTTGGGAGCCAATTTGCTGCGGTATTACTTGTAATGTTTATATTTATTTGTTGAGCCCCAAGTTTGGGAGCCAATTTGCGGCGGTATTACTTGTAATGTTTATATTTATTTGTTGAGCCCCACGTTTGGGAGCCAATTTGCGGCTGTATTACTTGTAATGTTTATATTTATTTGTTGAGCCCCACGTTTGGGAGCCAATTTGCTGCGGTATTACTTGTAATGTTTATATTTATTTGTTGAGCCCCACGTTTGGGAGGCAATTTGCTGCGGTATTACTTGTAATGTTTATATTTATTTGTTGAGCCCCACGTTTGGGAGCCAATTTGCGGCGGTATTACTTGTAATGTTTATATTTATTTGTTGAGCCCCACGTTTGGGAGGCAATTTTCTGCGGTATTACTTGTAATGTTTATATTTATTTGTTGAGCCCCACGTTTGGGAGCCAATTTGCGGCGGTATTACTTGTAATGTTTATATTTATTTGTTGAGCCCCACGTTTGGGAGCCAATTTGCTGCGGTATTACTTGTAATGTTTATATTTATATTGATTGAGCCCCACGTTTGGGAGCCAATTTGCGGCGGTATTACTTATAATGTTTATATTTATATTGATTGAGCCCCACGTTTGGGAGCCAATTTGCTGCGGTATTACTTATAATGTTTATATTTATATTGATTGAGCCCCACGCTTGGGAGCCAATTTGCTGCGGTATTACTTGTAATGTTTATATTTATTTGTTGAGCCCCACGTTTGGGAGCCAATTTGCGGCGGTATTACTTGTAATGTTTATATTTATATTGATTGAGCCCCAAGTTTGGGAGCAAATTTGCTGCGGTATTACTTGTAATGTTTATATTTATTTGTTGAGCCCCACGTTTGGGAGCCAATTTGCGGCGGTATTACTTATAATGTTTATATTTATATTGATTGAGCCCCAAGTTTGGGAGCCAATTTGCGGCGGTATTACTTATAATGTTTATATTTATATTGATTGAGCCCCACGTTTGGGATCCAATTTTCGGCGGTATACTTATAATGTTTGTGTATGTGTGTTTACTTCACGTGGTGAAGCCATTTTGTGATGTGATTCTTTGTTAGGTTTGTAGCTCCATCTGGTGTTAGCAATTTGCGGTAGTATTAGTGTTTGTTTGAAAGAATGCGACTGTTATTTTATTTAATTTTTATTTACTGTCCTCCGGCTAGGTATGATCTTTTTGGTCGAGCACATCTCTTTATACAGGTTGTGTAAACGGAAAGGAGTCTTTTATCCAAAGATAACAATGATGAAAGAATTTGTTTTACACTTTTTATTGTCGAACACATTCACTATCACATTTATACATTGATCTAGACACTCGCCAAACTGAAACTGTTATAACAACTTCTTACTGATCACTTTTAATTCACGTACTTCAACCTTTTGTATAATTAACTTTACAACCCTTGAGAATTTTCCTAACTCTGCTACGCGTAACTTGCAAATCGATAGCCGACGTGTAATATTTCTGCTGGACTGAAGGCGACATGTAGCATACAAATATTTTCGACGAACTGACGGGCTGAAGGACTTTACCTCTAATCTAGCCCTATTTATACTCCTACACCCCGATATGCCTAAAGATTATAACTGAGCTGCTATTGGCTAATAAAACGCGCCAACATTAGCGCCTATTTTAATATCCAATGAAAATTATGAATACATATGCTTTAGGGAGAATGTTCCAGAAAATTCTAAGAAAAACGCGCCAACATTACGTAACTTCCTCGTCTCTAATAATGATAAACAGCTCACCCCCACGCTGCATTATTGCACGCTATTATTGTCAGTTTCAGTAAGGCCGTAGAAACTTACTTCTCAACAATAATTACAATTAACAAACATCTCAAATCAATGTCACATAAAAATGCATATTCATACTGTAATCATTCTTTACATTTAAGTAATTTGTGATACAAATTACTACATCAAGAAACATTCCCACCACCCAGCGGGAATCGAACCCGGGACTCCTCGCTCAGCAGGCAGCTGCTCTACCGACTGAGCTATGGGGCCAGCGGAAGCAATAAACGTTAACCGATAGATGAAAATGTATTCCACAAAAAATGTAGATGTCTTAAAACACACAATTTATTTCAAATAACTTTTTTGGCATATCCGAGATAACCGTTATTAATTCGAATTGTACAATACTTTGTTATTTTTTTCACTTCCTGTCAACATTCAGTTGTTTCTCGTGATGTCATGGAAACAGTATGGAATTTTAAGGCCAGCATATAGCGTTCAGTTGTTAAACATTTGACTATCGCTGCTCTCTTTATATCTATAACGAAATGTGTAATGTAGCTATTTCTGTAAAGGTTTATTTGGATGAAAATAAGCTTTCGTAAGAACAATTTTTATACCCAGTAATAAAGGATAGAGGGTAGAGAAAGTCGTTTGAATGCAATATATTAAGAGTTTTTTTCGTTTCCTTGTGCTATATCTGAAACAAGGAGCAGCGCATCATGCTACATTTTTAGAAGGTGAAAGTTTTACAATCACTAGATCTTAAACACATTTTGTATCACAGCCGAGAAAGAATGCACGCGAACTGTTCCCCTGTGCGAGTGTGGGGACCGTCTCCCCGTGTTGCACAACAACCAATCCCACTCTGTCGAACATTTCACGTTATATCTCTGGTAATAACAATCGCTGGCGGTTTCTGCGGATTATTTTCTGCTGGGGGGATTCAGTTAATAACATTACATCCCCCGGGATGAAACGGGGTTGTGTTGCGGGTCCGATGCATCAAAAAGTGGTCTGGCTTATAAACATTCATGCTTGTCCTGCATTCCATTACTATGGCACGATAAATCTGCGTCATTTTGGAATTGTCAATACGAGATTAATAATATGAAATATTTATTAGTTTAAGAATCGTCTGGAATTATTATTAGTCACAACAGTTTGTAGTCTATCTATATAATAAACCTTTATAGGTTAAGTTATACAACGGACACCTCGCACACTTAGGGCCACATAGATCTATTGTGGCTACCATCCCCCAGGGGAGGCTACAGGTCACAGAGACGCCCGGAAGTCCTTTGTAATTCCAGGCTCGAAGACCTGTCTCTAGAGATGCTAGAGAGGGCGATGAACGACCCCTCGACCAAGCAACCCTCTAGTGTCCACGGAGAGTACTCTTCAACATACGCCACGAAACCTAGAAGTACACTTAAGAGATGAGGAGGCGAAATGAACCCAAAGTCAGAGTCGGGAATCGAACCCGGGACCTCCCGAATGCGAACCTCATACGTTACCGCGGAGCCACCTCGCTCGGTGTAATAAACCGCTAAGTCACGAACAAGACGTTTACATTCACATGAATTTCGCTACTCACCTTTCTACAAACCACTGCTACAAAAGTTTATTCTTCTACCTACTTAAAGTTAATCCAGATTTCTTCTACCTACTTAAAGTTAATCCAGATAATCGTTTGCAGAAATAGTTTATTTCGTTGACGGATATAGGAAATGGAATTGATAGTCGGATGTTTAAAAACGCCACACTGTATTTTGGCCTTGAAATTCCGAGCCCTTTTCATGACAACCGAGAAACAACTGAAAAGAGACAGCACTGTAAAAATGACGATTCAACAATTCAAACTTATAACAATGGCTGTCTCGGAAACAGGTGATACCACAATAAAGTTATTTGACGCAAATTGCGTCTTAAAGTGATCTACTTTTCTTGTGTAGTACGTTTTCGTCTATCATTTAACGTTTACCAGTTATACAAGATTATACAAAATTCGTTCTGAATAAACAGGACTTCACAGGCTATTCCCAGAAAATTCCAGATGTATGTTTTATTTGTTACGTAAATATCTTTGCTATATGGTATTTTAATCAAAATCGTTAGAGCCATTTTATACAAAATCAAAACTTTGGAACAATATTTCATGTGAAGGATAGTTTGGGGCGGGGGATTTCCTTGAGAATCTTCGTGTCGCATCTTTGGAATATACTGAATTAAAGTACCAAGTTTGGTGTTTATCCGACTATTTCGATAACTGTTGAGAGACACACAATGACATTTTCCAAAAATGTTTTTTATTCAGGGAGTTCAAAACATGCATTTCCGGTGAAATCTCGTTATAAAATTTTTGGTGGAATGCAATACCTTCTCTGCCTACTATGTACGTGGTAGAGAAAGTAAAAATGTTTTTTTTGGGGGGGAGGGATTCAGGAGACGTGAAAATATGTGTTTGCGGTGAAATCTCGATATAGAATTGTGTTAAATAAAAAGGTTCGCATGTGAAATTAATAGCATCTTTGGTGCTAAATGTGTTAAATACTTATGTAAACTATAGTATATTGGCCTTGAGCGTTACTCCTCCCTTCTGGAATCTTACCATTGTCACATAGAACTTTTCATAAAAGCGATAATGTGTACTCGGGTTTACTTTGAATGAAAGTGAAATCGTTCTCGAAATATACCAATTTGTTTGCATATACTAAACGAATCAGCTTCCTGAGTATAATTTGGGTGCGTGTTTGTCAGGTAAAACAAAGTTCAAACATGTTGGTAAGTTTTAAACAAATGGAGGTAATTAGTGGTCAAACATGACAGACGCATTTCATTCTCTGTTCCCCCCTCGTGCTCGTCACAAACAGAACTGGGAGGGGGAGAGCTAATTCGAAAGTCAATTAGGCCTGATTTTAGTTGCCTTTTGCTACTATTGCATTAGCACGCGGGTGTAATAAGATTAAAATAAGAGCGTCACATTGTTTTCTCATTAGTTCATATTGCAACGCTTAAACTGCTGGACTTTCACAGTTTCAGAAGTACTGGATGACACAAGGGTTCTGATGTACAGTAAGTCACCTCTGCTCTTGGTTAAAAGCAAACAAATTGTCTTTACTTCAGACAAAACAAAACTAATGAAATTCATCAGCTACTGATCTCCAAACCCCCAATGTATACTTCAGTGTGACCATATAAACCTGAACCACTTTAATGGGCCATAACTCTTGAACCAATAACAGGACACGTGTGCAACTTTGGGAGAATATAATACACAGTTGGGAGATTACGTTGTTCAGCGTTCCTCAGATCAAACGTTGGAAGTGTCCTCCACCGGCATCCATACATCTCTGCACTCGTCTCATATTCTGTGACGTTCTACGAAGAGTATCCTCGCCAATGTTGCTTATTTCGTTACTAATGCATTCACGGAGTTCAGCAGTTGTCCGAGCTCTATTCTTATACACTCTACTACGTATAGTAAGTAGGGGAAGTATTGTATTCCACCCAAATATTCGATACCGATATTTCACCGGAAATATATGTTTTGAGACCCCCTGAATTAAAAAAAAGCATTTTTGGAAACATGTCTGTGTGTTTGTGTCTGTGAACAGCATAACTCAGAAACGAAGAGTCGGATAAACACCAAACTTGGTATTTAGGTTCAGTATCTTCCAGAGATGCGACACGAAGGTTTTCAAGAAAATCCCCCCACCCCAGATTACCCTTTAAACGGAACATGGGGAGCCACAGACCCTTTGAGATCACTCGATTATCAAATAAACTGGTTACAAGTTGCATGCAGGAGTTAGATGTATGACACGTTGCTCCGTCTTGCTGGAAATAACCTTCTGTCAATTCCATATCATCCAGTTGCACCACAAATGTATTGAAGATGCCAGTATAAACTGCAGTGTCTACAGTCGTATCAAAGAAAATGTGGCCAACAATCCTGGAAGCTGACACCGCGCGTCATACTCCAACCTTTTCATCATGCAGTGGTGTTTCTGGATGATATGGGGGTTTACAGCAGCCCAGTATCTACTGTGCTGTGTGTTGATGTAGCCTGACAGATGAAACCATGTCTCATCTGTAAACTACGTTATGGAGAGAATGTCTGGACGTGGAATAAGAAAACCCTGAAACCATCGACAATAACACATTCGTTTTTCATGATCTGCTTCTTTCACTTGCTGCACCATATGCACTCTGTATGGTCACAATCCCGCAATTCTTCGCAGATCTTTGACATGTGCCATATGAGTAGCCTGTCTCCGGCTCAATCGATGCAACAATTTTTTGGGCAGTTCACTAAGCGTCTTCGAACATTATCAACAGACTCTGCACTCAGTGATGGTCAATGTTTTCCACTCTCACTGACGAGTACACACTCCAGCTTTCTTACTATTTCATCACCTAATGGAGCAGCAATGTTGGAGTTGGGAAGAGTAGGTAGCAAGGGCATGATAGTAGATAAGATACTTAAATATTGGTATAGATTAAAATCATTGGACGAGCAGAATTTCTTGAGTCAATGTTTAATAATCCAAGAAAAATCAGTGCTAGGATTAACTGGGCTCAAGGAATAAGGAGAATCCTACAGGAAATAGGAATAGGTAACTTATGGGAGGGCAGAGAGGGGTTAGTTAAAGGTTTCTGGAAAGAAGTGAGGAACAAAGTGGAAGACATAGAGAAACAAGAATTATTTCAAAGTCTGGAAGGAAAGAAACGTTTGGAACTATATAGACAGTTAAAGGTGGACTGGGGAAGGGAGAAGTATGTGGATGTAGGTAATAGGTTAGTGAGAGAAGGGTGGGCCTGGTCTAGATTAAGTGCATATAGGCTAAGGGGAAATAGGAAGGGATAGGTGCCTCTTTGTGGAGAGGCAGATAATGATTTGCATTATATAATTTAATGTAGAGAAACTAAGGAGATCAGTTTTTACCTAAAGAATGGGAGAATGTTAACAAAGAAGTATTAAAAGTTAGGATAATGAAAATACAAAAGGAGAGGGATATAAAAAGAATAGGAGAATATATGGGAGGAGTAAGAGAAAAATAGTTTAGAAAAATAAAGCAATATGAATTTGTTATGACCACCCATGCATAAATAACCACGGTGTTAAAATACATGATGGACTAAAGAATAAAAATGTATGAAAAGTTGTAAAATTTTTGTATAGCATCATGGAAAAATAAATACAAACACATACTAGCGATAAAATTGTTGCCTTTGTTGGTACATCGCGCACATTGAATTCTCTTCGAAATTCCCGTTGTGTCGTTATCAACGAATTTGTTTTCCAGTACGTTTTCACATTAAAAACACGACCTCAAAGTTAGTGCTGCATGTTTCTGTTACGACTGCAAACTAAAGATTGTCAACAATGCTCGTAATTGCCATCGAAATCAACAAAATAGTCGACAAATGGTGGTGTAACTGATTTTCTTAGCGCCACTTAGACCATTAGAACAAATTTCACATTTCTACGAGCTACGAGCATTCACAGTGGTCCCGCGTTCAGCAAAGTCCACCAATACAACAGCATGCATATGCCAGAACACCGTCACAAGTACTTCCCTAGCAGATTGAGTCACTTTGAATTTTTTCTTCACTGAGAACCAGCGTGTTTCCACTCCATACTTGTCTGCTTGGTTTCGGGCGTGTAGTGGTATCACCAGTGACGATTCCTTTCAGAAAGTCATGCCCTTCTGCGGTGTATCGCGTTAGGTGATCCAAGCTCGTCATCATTCGCTGCCCCTTGCGGTTGTCTGTCAGGTTCTTAAGCACCCAGCGAACACTAACTTTACGAAATTTCAACGTGTCATGAACAATATCGTACACTGCGCCATAGGAAATGTCGAACTGTTGCGATAAGGTTCGCAGTGCACACGCCGGTCGTTCAAAATTGCCGCCCCAAGCCTCTGACATTCTGCGGGGTTGCAGCTGTTACCGGCCTTCCGGAGCGTGGCGAATCACTAAGGTTCACACGGACCTCTAGGAAGAATACACACCACCTGGAGACATTGCTACGGTCCATACAACCATCCCCATATACGCCACACATGTTCCTGTGAATATCACTCGGTTTATGCCCTTTGGTCCACAAATATCGAACCCCACCTCTCTACTCTTCACACGTGGATGATAGTAACATGCACACCATCTTTGTTGCGTAGTTCACGCTTCTCTCGCTAGAGCTGCACATAAAAAAATACCTTCTGTAGTGAAAACTTCAAACTATATCTGTGTGAAATTACAACATTCCAGGTGCAATACCAAGGCAGAAAAAAATTATTGTGCTTTACTTTTCGATCCGCTCTCATATTTTAAGATTGAGACAAGCTAATATTTTATTCGTCATGTATATATCTAAAATATATAGCATTTTATTAAAAATCGTTAGAAGCATTTCTGAGGGAAAAATAACGAATTTTTCACATAAAGGATAGTTTGATTTGGAGAGTTTTTCTTTAATGTTTGGAAGAGGCCAAACATAAATATAAAGTTTGGAACTTATACAATTTTTCATTTTTACTTTCTCTACTACGTATAGTAAGTAGGGGAAGTATTGCATTCCAACCAAAAATTAGATACGAGATTTCACAGGAAATGCTAGTTTTGAGGTGCACTGAATGCATATAAAGCATTTTTGGAAACATGTCCGTGTGTGTCTGTCTGTGAACAGCATAACTCAGAAACGAACAGTCGGATAATCACCAAACTTGGTATTTAGGTTCAGTATGTTCCAAGGATGCGACACGAAGGTTTTCAAGAAAATCCCTCCGCCCCAGATTATCGTTTACATGGAAACATTTTCGAAACTTTTAATTTTCTCAAAAATGGATCTAACGATTTTGATTAACATATCATATATTTAAGATACTTTCATTACAAATAAAATGTATATCTTGAATTTTCTGGGAATGTCTCTAAAAGTATTCTTCATTGTGAACGACTTTTGCATAACTGATAAACCATAAGAGATAGACAAAATTTTACTACACAAAAAATGTAGATCGCGTTAAAATACACAATTTATGTCATATACATTTTTTTGTTGTTGTTGAGTGAACCATTTTCTAGATACTGCTTTGTTATTCCCTTAAATTTTCCAATACTTATACTTTTTCTCAAATGGGAATTCGTTATCCATTTTTTATGTCCTGGTAATGCAAAGAGAATGGAATACTCCACATGGCAGCCAGCCCTTAAAACATTTGACTATCGCTTAAAGCCTACCAATTCCCCTTGCATTTACAAGAAAATTATCAATAAGATTAACATATCGATTAACATGAACCATATGGAGAATAAGCGTATATAAAAATAGTTTGTACAAGGGTAGAGAAAGTCATGTGAGTGTAACACATCAGATTGTTGAGTAATGTTCTTCACAGACACACACATGTTTTTGCAAAAATGCCTTTTTGGATACAGAGATGCCTCAAAGTATGTATTTTCCATGATATGTGTATATTTAATTTTTGGGTGGAACGCAGTAAAAATGAATGGTAATGTGCTATAAGCGCTAGCGCGTCTGTTAATGACCACTCCTTTATCCTCCAGGCTTAAGCACTAAGCCGTACGTATCCGTTTACCATTGATGCCCAGCCCGAATCTCGACCATTAGCTTTGCCTTATTCGAGAGCCAAACACAACATTTTGTGAGCTTAAATGCTAACGGCAGTGGAGGTAATAGCCAAGCCAGTTTGTTACACTAATTAACAGCTCACGATTTGTATCGATTATTATCGAAGCCTTCCATCATACCGGATTGTTTACCTCTCTCAAGTATCACTGAAACAATCTGTTTATGAGTGTTAGTTTATATGACTGTAACAAATTACACAGCCCATTCCACTCGTGCATCAAGTGAACATTCTGGATTTTTACTTTCTCTACTGCGTACTTTCATATGTACAGGAACGTACTGTATTCCATCCAAACATTCGATGTCGAGATTACATCGGAAATGTCTATTTTGAGGTCCTGTCAACTCAAACAAAGCATTTTTAGATAAAGGCCCGTGTGTGTCTGTGAACAGCATAACTCAAAAAATCTCATGTGTTACACTCACATGACTTTCTCTACTCTTGTACAAACTATTTTTACAAACGCTTATTCTCCATCTACTTCATGTTAATCGAGATAAACATTTGCAGAAACTATCTTATTGCTAATTTTCTTATAGATGCAAGGGGAATATGGTAGGCTTTAAGCGATAGTCAAATGTTTTAAGAGCTGGTTGCTATGTGGAGTATTCCATTCTCTTTGCATTACCAGGACAAAAAAATGAATAACGAATTTGAGAAAAAGTATAGGTATTGGAAAATTTAAGGGAATAACAAGCAATATCTCGAAAATGGTTCACTCAAGAAAAAAAATGTCTATGACATAAATTGTGTATTTTAACGCGATCTATATTTTTTGTGTAGTAAACTTCTGTCTATCTCTTATGGTTTACCAGTTATGCAAAAGCCGTTCATAACGAAGAATACTTTTGGAGACATTCCCAGAAAATTCTAGATATACATTTCATTTGACATGAAAATATCTTAAACATATGATATTTTAATCAAAATCGTTAGAGCCATTTTTGAGAAAATTAAATTTTTCGAAAAATATTCCATGTAAAGGGTAACTGGGGTGAGGGGATTTTCTTGAAAACCTTCGTGTCGCACCTCTGGAAGATACTGAACCTAAATAGCAAGTTTGGTGTTTATCAGACTGTTCGTTTCTGAGTTATGCTGTTCACAGACAGAGACACACAGACACACACACACACGGAAATGTTTCCAAAAATGTGTTTTTTTGGATTCAGGGGTTTCAAAATATATTTTTCCGGTGAAATCTCGGTATCGAATTTTTGGGTGGAATACAATACTTCCCCTACTTACTATACGTAGTAGAGAAAGTAAATAGAAAAAGCCTACAAACAACAAGCCTGGTATTTAAATAAGATTTTAAAGAAAATCCCCCACTCCAACTACCTTTTACATGGAATTTTATTCAAAATTTTGAATTTCTCGAAAATGGCTCTAACGGTTTTCATTAAAATACCACATATTAAAGACATTTACATGGAAAATAAAATGTATATCTAGAGTTTTTTAGGAATAGCCTGCGAAGTCCCTTTATCGGAAGTAATTTCTTATCATCTTGAATAGATGGTAAATCTTATGCGATAAACGAAAATTTTCTTCACGAAAAAATAAGATATCTTTAAAACACACAATTTATTTTAAATAACTTTTCTGTGCCGTAAGACCTTTCTCAGATATGCGTTATTAATGGTTCCAATTGTTCAATACTTTTGTCATTCTCTGTCTTTTCAACATTCAGTTGTTTCTCACGATGTCATGGAAACAGTATGGAATTTTAAGGCCAGCATATAGCGTCCAGTTGTTAAACATTTGACTATCGCTGTTCTCTTTGTATCTATAACGAAATGTGTAACGTAGCTATTTCTGCAAAGGTTTATTTAGATTAAAACGTAGTGGAGAGAGAGAAAAAAAAGATTTAGTAAGAATAGTTTGTATACCCAGTAATAAGCGATAGAGGAGGGGTCATGTGAATATAACACATCAGATTTTTTGTATTAACCCTTAATTATTCCACAAATGTGTTAACGTAACACACTGAAATATTCACGCTCCCACACCGAGGTAGGTCTAGGTCGGGTATATATTTCTTAAGATTTCAATGCTTTTTCAATCTCCACCACTTATGTATGTATAATAGATAAGAGAGAGTGTTGCACTTACCAAAAACTTCCATGTCGAGATTCCTCTGAAAATACATGTTTTGAGACCCTCTGAATAAATAAAAGCATTATTAGAAAAAAGGTGTGTGTCTGTGAACACATACTTCAAAAAGGAAAAGTCGGATAAATACCAAAGTTGGTATTTGAGTTTAATATCTCCCAAGGATGCGACACGAGATTTTCAAGAAAATCCCTTCAGCTCAGACTACACTTTACTTGGAACATTTTTCGAAAATTTTGATTTTCTCAAAAATAACTCTAGTGATATTGATTAAAATATCATATGTTTAAGATATTTTCTTGGCAAATGAAATGTATATCTTGAATTTTCTGGGGATGTCTCCAAAAGTCCTCTTCATTCTGAATGACTTTTGCATAACTGGTAAACCGTAAGAGATACACAAAAACTGTAGATCTCGTTAAAACACATAGTTTATGCCATATACATGTTTTTTGTCCAATTAACCATTTCCGAGATATTCCTTGTTATTTGTTTGAATTTTCCAATATACTTTTTCTCAAATGGGAATTCGTTATTCGTTTTTTTACGTACTGGACATACAAAGAGAATGGAATGCTCCACATAGCAACCAGCTCTTAAAACATTTGACTATCGCTTAAAGCCAGCATATTCCCCTTGCATCTACAAGAAAATTAGCAAAAAGAAGTATATGGGGAATAAGCGTTTGTAAAAGTAGTTTGTACATGAGTAGAGGAAGTCATGTGACTGGAATACATCCGATTTGTTTGGATTCAGAGGAACTCAAAACATGTATTTCCGGTGAAATCTCGGTATGAATTTTTGGGTGGAATGCAATACTCCCCCTACTTACTATACATAATAGAGAAAGTAAAAAAGCATTTTTAGAAAACGGTACGTGTGTGTGTGTGTCTGTGAACAGCATAACTCAAAAACGAAATTTCGGATGAATACCAAACTTGGTACATACTTATGTTCAGTATGTTCAAAGGAGATGCTACGAAGATTTCAGAGAAAATCCTCCAATTCAACTACCCTTTGCATGGAAAAGTTGCGATATTTTTCACTTTCTCAAAATTGGCTCTAATGATTTGTATTAATATTCCTATATTTAAGATACGAGTCAAAACATAAGAGCCATATTATTCTGCGTTCATTGTCATTCCTTCTGGCATGCAGTCAACCAATAATGGTCCTTCATTGTTGAACACGGTGAACATTCGCTTCCGAGAATGAAAATCTTGTCGAAGAGCGACTGGTCTTGGATCATTCTCACCATTCTGTGGTATAATAATAAAACAAACCTTCAACACCATGCATACATCTGTGAAACGTTTAGGGTGGAAACATGCTCAGCATTCCTTTCTCCTCTTCATTGGTTAGACAATGCGGAACACGCACAGAGTTTTCGCACGTTTAAATGTTCATGTAGTATAAAGTAAATGCTGCCAACACTAACACCGACTTTAGCATTTCAGGAGTAATATGTCTATCTTTCTCCACCAAGTTCTCACTCTTTGAACTGTTCTTTCGTTCACAGCTTCCGAGGCCGGCCACAACGAGTGTTGTCTTTCAAAGTCTCTCGCCTTTTTTCAAATGATCGAATCCATCTTGCATTGGTATCAAATGAACACACTTGATCACCACAAACAGCTTACAAGTCCTCGTGTTTTTGTTGTCTGTTTTATTTATTTAGTTTTTTTTTTCACTCTTTCACCTAGCTTGTAGAATATGCAAATGTAGGATTTAATGTTCTATTTAGAAATACCCATCATTTTTCACCAGCTATTGACCAGGATTGAACTCAATAGCCTGTATACGACTGTGAATATTAAACTTTAAACTCGCACTTCTACATATTTTTATAACTTAAAATCAATTGTTGCCAGTCATATTACGTATTACATTTTTGCAACCATTATTGTACAATGAATAGGCTATTTGCTAAACGTTTTTAATGCCCCTCTCATCTACTTCATTTTAATATAGACAAAGATTTGCAGAAATGGCAGAAATTTGCAGAAATGAATCTCGTGTATAAAATCTGGTTTCTCTGTACTCCAATATCTGTTATTTTACGACGAAATATAACCATATAAATACCGTGCTTCTTCAGAAAGGAATATAAAGCGTGGGTCAATTACTCTACCATTTCGCAAAATCCAATTGCAGAAGTTTGCCCGAATCTTGATGATCACATGAAAAATAATTTTTGATGTGATACATTCACATGACTTTCTCTACCCTCTATCGTTTATAAGTGAGTGTACAAACTATTCTTACTAAAACTTATTTTTATATCTACTGCGTTTAAACCCAAATGAGTCTTTGCAGAAACAGCTACATTACCCATTTCGTTATAGATACAAAGAGAACAGCGATAGTCAAATGTTTAACAACTGGACGCTATATGCTGGCCTTAAAATTCCGTACTGTTTCCATGACATCGCGAGAAACAAGTGAATATCGACAGAAATTTAAAAT
The DNA here is from genome assembly GCA_030765065.1 of Deroplatys truncata. Taxonomy (NCBI): domain Eukaryota; kingdom Metazoa; phylum Arthropoda; class Insecta; order Mantodea; family Mantidae; genus Deroplatys; species Deroplatys truncata. The sequence goes on from CM060978.1 coordinate 19,240,308, forward strand.
AATAGCTAGGTATTGAACAATTCGAACCATTAATAATGGATATATCGGAAATATCTAATGACACAAAAAAGTTATTTGAAATAAATTGTATATTTTAAAGAGATCTACATGTTTTGTGTAGTAGGTTTTCGTTTATCGCTTAACGTTTAACAGTTATACAAGGTTAAACACAATTCCTGCCGAATGAAGAGGACTTCGCAGTCTATTTCCAGAAAATTCAAGATATACATTTTGTTTGTCATATAAATACCTTTAATATATGGTACTTTAATCAAAATCATTAGAGTCATGTTTTAAAAATAAATTATTTCAATAAATCTTGTATGCAAAGAGTATTTGGGGATCGGGAATTTTCTTGAAAATCTTCTTAAACAACAAATGTGGCATTTATTCCACTTTTTGTTTTCGTGTTATACTGTTCACAAACACACCACACACACACACGGACATTTTCTAAAAAGGCTTTTGTTTTGATTCAGGAGTCTGATTATTATTATTATTATTATTATTATTATTACTCTATTTATTTTACGTCGCTTTAACTACAGGATGATATCGCGACGGATCTGTTAGTGGATAACTCTTAGATCGAGATGTGGCGGACAGTTAGCGTTTCAGGTCTCATCCCTGTAACCACCCGCTTCGTCGCGCCCACAGAGACCTTGGTGCACAGCAACTGGATCTTCTGCTTCGTGCCCTGCAGATGGTATTAGGCTGCCGTCCAGTCTGCCTGCCGCTTTCATATAGAAAGGCGGACAGATACCCTTCTAGATCTCATCCCCATAACCATGCCATCTTGGTTCGTTACGTGTCCACAGAGACCCTAACGCATAACAACCGCATCCCCTCCCCCGTGCCGTGCAGATGGCATCAGGCTGCCGTTCAGCCCTCACACAGAAAGGCGGACAGTTAGCCTTCTAGGTCTCATCCCTGTAACCATGCCATCATGCTTCGTCACGTGTCACAGAGATCCTAGCGCTTAGCAGCCGCATCTTCTGCTTCGTGCCGTGCAGATGGCATTAGGGTGCCGTCCAGCCTACCTGCTTTCATTGTCTGTGAATAGATGGCTCAGCATTCGCTATTATCACCTATTTTTCATGTTTACTATTGCTTTAGACTTAAGGTGATGGTAGACTTAGAGTCGTGGTATTAAATATTCAATCCGGCATTTATCTTTGCGGCGGAGGGAAACCACGAAAAAAGCTCAGTCAGACTAATCAGCCCACGGGATTTGAACCCGGGACCTCCCGCCTGAGAATATGCATTTACGGTGAAATCTCGATATCAATTCTCTATCTATTATGTGCGTGGTAGGGAAAGTGATAAGCGTTCTTAAGAATGTTGTAGAAGCTACATACTCGTAAAGTAAGCCAAAGTGGGTAGAAAAAGTTAAGCAAATGTAATACATGGGATTTTTTATTAAAAACTATGTGTAATATTAATGATTTTATAATTGATGTCCTTAATACATTCTTCCAATATCTTCCTGTAAGATACTAATTTAACGATAAAATCTTGTTACTGGAGCATCCCTTTAAAATAAACCCTGTATCCTCTCAAAATCTACAGCTCAACACTACTATTCACAATTTTTCTACCTCCAAAGTGTAATTTAGGTAACATATTAGGTAATTGAATTATAAATAATTAATTATTATTGTTCTTTCACACGTGCCATGTATGAATAAAGTTGAAAAGGCAGAATCAGACTAAAAAATCTGATGTGTTACACTCACATGACTTTCTCTACTCTTAAACAAATCATTTTTACAAACGCTTATTCTCCATCTACTTCATGTAAATCGAGATAAATTTTGCAGACTCTATCTTATTGGTAATTTTCTTGTAGATGTAAGGGGAATATATATTTACAAGGGCAATATAGAAATACAGTAGCCTTTAAGCACATACATCTCTCTTAATAGCTGGTTGCTAGGTGCAGCACCATTCCCTTTCCCACAGATTAATACTCTTTGCATATCCAAGACGAAAAAATGAATAACGAATTCCCATTTTAGAAAATAAGTATTGAAAAATTTAAGGGAATAACAAGCAATATCTCGAAAATGGCTCACTCAACAAAAAAAATGTATATGACATAAATTGTGTATCTTAACGCGATCTACATTTTTTGTGTAGTAAACTTTTGTCTATCTCTTATGGTTTACCAGTTATGCAAAAGTCGTTCACAATGAATACTTTTGGAGACATTTCCAGAAAATTCGAGATATACATTTCATTTGCCATGAAAATATCTTTAACATATGATATTGTAATCACAATCGTTATAGCCATTTTTGAGAAAATTAAAAGTTTCGAAAAATGTTCCATGTAAAGGGTAATCTGGGGTGGGGGGATTTTCTTGAAAACCTTCGTGTCGCATCTCTGGAAGATACTGAACCTAAATACCAAGTTTGGTGTTTATCCGACTGTTCGTTTTTGAGTTATGTTGTTCACAGACACACACACACACGGACATGTTTCCAAAAGTGCTTTTTTTGGATTCAGGGGGTCTCAAAACATGTATTTCCGGTGAAATCTCGGTATCGAATTTTTGGGTGGAATACAATACTTCCCCTACTTACTATACGTAGTAGAGAAAGTAAAAATTCTATACCATACCCGGGAGTTGAACCACGGATCTTCGGCTTACTGTGCCCTTGTTCCAAAGTACTGAGCTACCGTGCCAACATGCCGGCACATATTAAACTCAACTCACTCACATTTTACCCGGTAAACCTCAAGGCGTTCTCAAATTCATTTTGAGATGACACATCCAAATGGCGACTTACAATATTGTTAATATTTTAAGTCCGGGCTTAACAGTGAACCACTTAGGCCAGTAAATATAATTGTTCTTCCCATAAGCTGTGTGTACGCTAAGGTAATTTGAAATTAAATTAAATTGAGTTTTATTTATGGACGCTGCGGCCCTTAGCGTCCCATTCTATGTTGGGCGTGAAAGACCGGTAATTCTGCTCAGAGACCTCTTTATCAGGCTTGAGGTTCTTTTACGTGCCGTAAATCTACGACACGGGACCACCGACTTTACTTCCTTTCCGAAGGAAACCATGCTAAGGATTTTTACGCCCGAAAAAACCCATCGCCCTCAGCCGGGTTTGAACCCGCGACTTCGGCAACTAGAGGCTGGAATGGTAACCACTACACCACGGAGGACGACTAAGGTAATTTGTGTGCTCATAATAAGCGATATAGGCTAGGGAACAAGTTATGTGAATGTATTCCCTTAATATTCAGACGGTTTGGAATGCAGGTTTACTAATTACTGTGGCTCGCTGGTCAGGTTCTGTTCATGACAGCTTTTCGACAACAGTTGATTGAGAATGCTGTGCGAGACAGACTACATGGTGACAATGGTTACTGAGTGGGCGTGGAGTGGGTTTAAACATATTGTGTTTATGTTTTGTTTTCTAAGGCTCAGTCTCAGCCAATGGAAACAGATGTATCAAGCATTACTGTTGTCAACCTTCACGAACTTATAGTTGAACCGTCATTTTGATGTGATAATACGACAAAGATTGACAAAGCGTTGCTTTGACGCCCCTCGAGCTAAACTTGCCGACGGTTGGTGAAACCCGGCATGAGTGTCAAGAGCTGTTTTGTCACTGTAAGGCTTCTCGGAAAGAATAACAAGTTAAGAGAAGCACCTACACGAGCAGTTTGTTTTCATGCAGGATCTAACCCTGGATATACCGTAAGAGGTAAAGGTGCAGGGGTCCCCCGCAACTGGGGCAGCGCACACAAAGAGGTCCTTTTTGCTTCTACGTGACCCCTGGGAGTGTGGGAGGAGAGATACCCGAAAGGTGACCAGATCTAGAGGACGACGGGCACAATCATGGACGGGGTCCCTGACATTTCCAGATTGAACACATCGGTAACTGCTCGGGTCCACTCGCAAACCACCGAACGCCTGGCGGTCCAACCAGGGCGGGGCCAACACGGAGGCGAGACCTACTTGAGCAGTTCCGCAACGACGCCCGGGAAGAAACCTCTATAGAGCGCACAGCCACCGTCTAGCCGCAACCCGTCGCCTGGTCCTACAACCCTGAAACAGATGACATTCGATACAGGAAATGAGGGGCAGGAGTATCGTGGTAGATGAGCAACCCCAGCATTCGCCTACCGACCCGGAGAAACCACGCAAAAGCTATGGCAGTTGGGAGTCAAATCTGGGCCCTCCCGAATACGAGTCGCACACGTTACCACGGCGCCATCTCGCTTGGTTGGCAATACCGTAAATACTGCAGAAATGAACGTTACAGACCGCGTTCATATGAAACCATCAAGGAAATGGACAGTGTTGTGGGCGCACATTGACACGAAATGATTCCCAAGGTAGTGGGTCGGTGAAGAGGAGTGAAAATTGCCGGAATGTTGAGAAATGTTGAGGGTTTGGTAATTCTTGTTCGTCATATTTCATTTAAACAGCTTTACCACCAATCGCACCTCGGTGGACTGGCTGATGGTGATACTCCATGGTTTTCGCTGTTCCTTCACATGAAATTGCCCAACCAGTCACAAACACAGGTTGAGCAAAATGTGTAGTACAAAAATAACAATGAATCAAAGAAGAATGGCTGCACACCTCAACCAGTTTGTTTGAAAACAATGTCCACACTTAGCCATTTGATAAATACAATTACTTTCTGAAAATTACATCCTTTAAATGTCCTTGTTTATTCACTTCACAAGTATGCAGTCGACTCAGGAAGCTATCCATCGCACCTTTCAGCATGTGTCGCATGGAATGTCTGCAATTTCTTGACGATTGGAAGCCTTTAATTCCGCAATTGTCTCCTCGCGAGTGGAAAACACTTTCCCCTTGATGTACTCTCAAAGAAAGAAACCTAAAACTGATAGGTCAGGGGATCTGGATGGCCACTGGATGTCACCAAAGCGAAAAAATAGTCGGCCTGAAAACACCTCCGCAATCTGGTATGCTGATGTTGGCTGTGTGGGCAGTAACCGGATCTTGCTGAAACCATGTAGTGTCAAGATGTTCCATCCTTCTTGATTCGGGTACCAGAAATATGTTGATCATCGTTCTGATTAACAGTAACGGTTCTGCCCTGGGGATCTTGGAAAAAGTATCGGCCAATAATTCCAAATTTCGCTGCACCGCACCACACTGTAACTTTACGGCTGTGCAGTGGAGCTTCATGAAGCAACTGAGATTTGGTATCTGACCAATATCGGAAGTTTTGCTAGTTCACAAATCCATTTTAATGTGCTGCTTTCCTTTCCCATTCTGCTTTCAATATCCGGTGAAGCGATCGACGGCTGATTTGCATTGTCAGCGAATGTCGACCGGCTGAGTGCTGTGAACTTTCCTGCATTTCTGCTCGAACACGATTGGCATTCTCAGGCGTTCGGACGGCACTTGGCCTACCTGATAATTTCTTATTTCCCACTTTTCCATGTTCCCTCCAAGGCTTGAACAATCGCACAATTATCCGTCTGTCAGGAACACAACGATGACGATCTCCTAGGCGTAAGAAACGTTGAACAGCAATTACACTATTTAAACGAATAAAAGCTTCCACAGCTTGAATGCATATTTGTATGGGCCATTGATCCATCGCAATTGAAAGGACTGACCTTCTGTAATACGGAGGGTTGTTCATGAACTATGGTAACAATATCAGACGAGCACAATAGCTCCGCGCTGAAACATGTGGAACCGAATGAAAGTTCAGCAGTATGAGTGTATCACTGTGTTTGCTCAGTTGTGTGCTCTTGTTCTTGCTGCATCAAATGGCGTGAAAAATAAAACCATTCTGATAAGGGTACATTATTGCCCTTTCTGATGCAAAATGCTTGTATTCTAAGATTATTATACAGTGCAAGAGGCGTGGTTTTACCATATCCAAGAAAGTGATCTCATGTGCACTCAACAAAAAAGGCAGGGCCACATCAGGACTTGTTCCAAAGGACAAGAAACAGGGAAATCCACGGCCGGACACCAGTCACACTCCGGAGATAATTTGGAAGGTGAAGGCCCATGCCTCTGGAACAAATCCTGCAACTCAGAGGGTCATTGCACTTTAATTAGGGGATCTCTGTTACTAATGTGAACACCATAATCAACCAGGATTTGGATCTAGAAAAGTGCCATAAGAGCCGGGGATATAAGCTGTTGCCTAAACACATTGCAGAACGTGCCACTAACAGCAGAAAGCTGTATGAACGATACCTTGCTGGTGAAAAGTGGATGTTCGTTGTCTTTATAGATGAGGCATATGTTTATCCAAGTGACTGCAACAAAGCCTGGGCTGTATATTGCCGACCAAGGGGAGAAAAAATGAAAGTTGCTATAAGGAACTAACGAAAATTTTCCCAGTGATTTCATGGTAATAGCAAGCTACAGTTACAATGGTCAATTAACCATTCGTCGTGTACATAAAAATGTGAAAATCAACTTGGCACATTATCAGACTAACGTCCTGACACCAATTTTCCATACAGAAACCCCTGCTCTCTATGGTGCAGATGTAAATAAGTCTGATTGCATCAGGATAAGACACTAAGCCAAACGTCTGCTTCAACCTACAAATTTCTGGGGAACATAGAGACAGAAATGGGATTATATTCCATACCTTTCAGCGGCATCCGTGTTAAGTCATCTGATGTATTACTGTGCATTTGGGTCACTGAAAGGAGCCCTTGGAGGCAGACGGCCGCGAAATTTGGATGATCTCTGGAAAGCTGCCAGGAGGAATGGAATAAACTGGATATCCCTGTATTTCGTAGCAGTTTGCTCCAGTGGAAGCTGTGCTGCAGAATGAAAGCTCAAGCTAAAGGCTGCCAGATAGAATATCACTGCTGGTGGAGGCGTGGTTTCTCATAAGGCAGTGGAGTCTAAAGTTTACTACCATAGATTGTAAACAACCCTCTTTAAATTAATAATTCCACAGCCACCGTTGCTATGTACCGTTACACAGTCACATCATATATATGTCCTATGAATGTTGCTCCACGTGGTGCTTCGACACCAATTTTTACATTCTCTACTACGTATAGTAAGTAGGGGAAGTATTGTATTCCACCCAAAAATTCGATACCGAGATTTCACCGGAAATATATGTTTTGAGACCCTGAATCCAAAAAAAAAACCTTTTTGGAAACGTCCGTGTGTGTGTCTGTGAACAGCATAACTCAGAAACGAACAGTCGGATAAACTCCAAACTTGATATTTAGGTTCAGTATCTTCCAGAGATGCGACACGAAGGTTTTCAAGAAAATCCCACCACCCCAGATTACCCTTTACATGGAAAATTTTTCGAAAAGCTTAATTTTCTCAAAAATGGATCTAACGATTTTGATTAAAATATCATATGTTTAAGATTTTTCATGACAAATGAAATGTATATCTCGAATTTTCTGGGAATGTCTCCAAAAGTATTCTTCATTGTGAACAACTTTTGCATAACTGGTAAACCATAAGAGATAGACAAAATTTTCCTACACCAAAAATGCAGATGGCGTTAAAATACACAATTTATGGCATATACATTTTTTTTGAGTGAACCATTTTCGAGATATTGCTTGTTATTGCCTTAAATTTTTCAATACTTTTTCTCAAATGGGAATTCGTTATTCATTTTTATGTCCTGGACATACAAAGAGAATGGAATACTCCACATAACCAGCTCTTAAAAGATTTGTCTAATACTTAAAACCTAGAAATTCCCCTTGCATCTACAAGAAAATTAGCAATAAGATTAACATCTCAAATAACATGAAGCATATGGAGAATAAGCGTTTGTAAAAATAGTTTGTAAAAGAGTAGAGAAAGTCATGTGAGTGTAACATATCAGATTTTTATCATCAAAAACCATCGTCCAGCTCGGAGGTCCAATATCTCTAGCGGAGTTGAACCAAATGACTTCAGTAAGGATGTTTTTTGCTTTTAGGGATTCGATACGGTTTCCACGAGGTCGTCTCCATAATGATTCACAACTAATAGTCAAGGGATTTCTGTAGGACCAACCTCCAGCAGCTAGATCTCGGAGGTGTTGACCTCCTCTCGTGCTGTGAGGACATCGCTCTCTGGATGGCTGTTGAATTCAGAATCTTTACTTTCTCTAGTGCTTCCAAAGTAGGCATTCCATTCCATCCAAAAATTCGATATCAAGATTTCACCAGAAATACACCTTTTGAGACTACCTGAATCCAAAAAGGGTATATTTAGCAAACGATCCATGTGCGTGTGTGTATGTGAACCACACATTACATAAAAAGAATCTGGGTTTCTTATCTGCCCAAAAGGGACTCTAACGATTTTAATGTAATACCACATGTTTAAGATATTTAAATGACAAATAAAATGTAAGTCTTTGAATTTTCTGGGAATAGCCAGTGAAGTCCACTTGATTTGGAAGGAATTTTGTATAATCCTGTATAACCGGTAAACGTTAAGCGATGCACGAAAACGTGCTACGGAAGAAATGTAGACCCCTTTTAAACACACAATTTATTTAAAATAACTTTTTTGTGGTATAAGCCATTTCCAGGATATCCGTTACTATGGTTTGAATTGTTCAAAGCTTCGTGATTCTTTTCAAGTTCTGTCGACATTCAGTTGTTTCTCGCGATGTCGTCGAGAGTATGGAATTTTAAGGCCAGCATACAGCGTCCAGTTAAACATTTGACTATCGCTGTTCTCTTTGTATCTATAACGAAATGTGTAATGTAGATATTTCTGCAAAGTTTTATCTCGATTAACATTAAGTAGATAGACTTTTTTGATTTCATACATTCACATGACTTTCTCTACGCTTTATCATTTATTAGTGGGTATACAAACTATTTTTACTAAACCTTATTTTTCTGTCTACTACATTTTAATCCAAATAAACCTTTACAGTAATAGCTACATTACACATTTCGTTATAGATACAAAGAGAACAGCGATAGTCAAATGTTTAACAACTGGACGCTATATGCTGCCTTAACATTCCATACTGTTTCCATGACATCGCGAGAAACAATTGAATAACGGTACGTTTTCATCTATGGCTTAACGTTTACCAGTTACACAAGATTATATGAAATTACTTCAGAATGAAAAAGATTTCACAGGCTATTCACAGAAAATTCCAGATATAGGTTTTATTTGTCGTGTAAATATCTTTAATATATGATATTTTAAACAAAATCATTAAGGCAATTTTTAGAAAATAAAAATTTTGGAAAAAGTTTCATGTAAATGGTGGTTGGGGTGGGGTATTTTCTTGAAAATTTTTTGCCGCATCCTTGGAAGATACTGAACTTTAAATACCAAGTTGGGTACTTATCCGACCTTTGGTTCTTGAATTACGCTGTTCACAGACACATACACGGACCTTTTTATAAAAATCTTATGTGTTACACTCACATGACTTTCTCTACTCTTGCACAAACTATTTTTACAAACGCTTATTCTCAATCTACTTCATGTTAATCGAGATAAACATTTGCAGAAACCATCTTATTGCTAATTTTCTTGTAGGTGTAAGGAATATGGTAGGCTTTAAGCGATAGTCAAATGTTTTAAGCACTGGTTGCTATGTGCAGTATTCCATTATCTTTGTATGTCCAGGACATAAAAAACGAATAACGAATTCACATTTAGGAAAAATTATAAGAATTGTAAAGTTTAAATAAATAACAAGGAATATCTGGAAAAAGTATATAGCATAATTTGTGTTTTTTAACGAGGTCTACATTTTTAGTAGTAAAATCGTGTCTATCTCTTAGGGTTTACCAGTTATGCGAAAGTCATTCAGAATGAAGAAGAATTTTTGGGGAAATTCCCAGGAAATTGAAGATTTGCATTTCATTTGCCATAAAAATATCTTAAACATATGATATTTTAATCAAAATACTTAGAGCCATTTTTGAGAAAGTTTTGAAAAATATTCCATGTAGAGGGTAGCCTGGGGTCTTATTCGTTTTTGAGCTATTGTTCACAGACTGACAGACAGACACACACATGAACATGTTTCCAAAAATGCATTATTTGGATTCAGGGCACCTCAAAACATGTATTTTCGTGAAATTTCGGTATTGAATTTTTTGGTAGAATGCAGTACCTTCTCTACCTAATAGATACGTGGTATAGAAAGTAATAAGCTTTTTTTAAAAAATAGTATATAGAAGAGTGGATGGAGAAGGTTGTGTGAACGTAACACAGATTTTTTACTTTCTCTACTACGTATAGTAAGTAGGGGAAGTATTGTATTCCAACCAAAAATTCGATACCGAGATTTCACCGGAAATACATGTTTTGAGACCCCCTGAATCCAAAAAAAGCATTTTTGGAAACATGTCCGTTTGTGTGTGTGAACAACATAGGAGAAACGAACAGTCGGATAAACACCAAACTTGATATTTAGGTTCAGTATCTTCCAGAGATGCGACAAGAAGGTTTTCAAGAAAATCCCCCCACCCCAGATTACCCTTTACATGGAACATTTTTCAAAAATTTTAATTTTCTCAAAAATGGCTCTAACGATTTTGATTAAAATATCATATGTTTAAGATATTTTCATGACAAATGAAATGTTTATCTTGAATTTTCTGGGAATGTCTCCAAAAGTATTCTTCATTGTGCACGACTTTTGCATAACTGGTAAACCATTAGGGATAGAAAAACATTTACTACACAAAAAATGTAGACCGCGTTAAAATACACAATTTATGTCATATACATTTTTTGTTGTTGAGTGAACTATTTTCGAGATATTGCTTGTTATTCCCTTAAATTTTCCAATACTTATACGTTTTCTCAAATTCGTTATTCTTTTTTTTGTCCTGGTAACGCAAAGAGTATGGAATACTTCACATAGCAACCAGCTCTTAAAACATTTGACTATCGCTTAAAGCCTACCAATTCCCCTTGCATCTACAAGAAAATTAGCAATAAGATAACATGAAGCATATGGAGAATAAGCGTTTGTAAAAATAGTTTGTACAAGAGTAGAGAAAGTCATGTGAGTGTAACACATCAGATTTTTTCTCATAGGGTTCTTGTGCGCCGTGATGGTTTAGGAATGCCCCCAATCTAAGGTCATCTTATATGACGCGAGATATGGTTCGCGGCGGAATTTTCATTCGCTGTGCCATGATTTTTTTTGCTTCCAGAGAAGATTCCTTAAGAGTCTTCGGCGGCAGTTGCTGGCGACCTACTTTCGTGCAAACGACCACTTCTAGCGCGTTTCGTGTATCACTTGTTTATTGGATACATACACACATTTCTTGAATATCCTCATTGTGTTATAGCTGTTCTCTCTGACTCCATTTCCATGTTCACTCCGAATGAGCAGACTCGAGTTTTTGTGACAATCATCTCGATTGTAACCTCTGTCGTGTAGGTGCACTGACTCAAACATCTAACGTGTTGCATTCACTTGATTTCCCTACTCAGTCTTCTACAAACTGTTCTTACACACTTCTTGTTGATCGACAGTAGCTAAAGCAACAGACAAATTTTTAAAGAGCGCGTCGCTATGCAACGGCTTTGAAATTCCGTGTTCCTTGCATGACCACTAGAAAAAATCTGATGTGTTACACTCACATGACTTTCTCTACTCTTGTACAAACTATTTTTACAAACGCTTATTCTCCATATGCTTCATGTTAATCGAGATGTTAAGGGGAATATGGTAGGCTTTAAGCGATAGTCAAATATTTTAAGAGCTAGTTGCTATGTGGAGCATTCCATTCTCTTTGTATGTCCAGGACAAAAAAATGAATAACGAATTCCCATTTGAGAAAAAGTATTGGAAATTTTAAGGGAATAACAAGCAATATCTCGAAAATGTTTCACTCAACAACAAAAATGTATATGACAGAAATTGTGTATTTTAAAGCGATCTGCATTTTTTGTGTAGTAAACTTTTGTCTATCTCTTATGGTTTACCAGTTATGCAAAAGTCGTGCACAATGAAGATTACTTTTGGAGACATTCCCAGAAAATTCGAGATATACATTTCATTTGTCATGAAAATATCTTAAACATATGATATTTTAATCAAAATCGTTAGAGCCATTTTTGAGAAAATTAAAATTTTCGAAACTGTTCCATGTAAAGGGTAATCTGGGATGGGGGGATTTTCTTGAAAACCTTCGTGTCGCATCTCTGGAAGATACTGAACCTAAATACCAAGTTTGGTGTTTATCCGACTGTTCGTTTCTGAGTTATGCTGTTCACAGACACACACACACACACACGGACATGTTCCCAAAAATGCTTTTTTGGGATTCAGGGGGTCTCAAAACATATATTTCCGGTGAAATCTCGTTATCGAAATTTTGGGTGGAATACAATACTTCCCCTACTTACTGTATGTAGTAGAGAAAGTAAAAATTCTGATGTGCTACATTCACCGACCTTTTCCACCCTCCATCTTTATTAATGGGTATACAAATATTCTTTTTTGTGGACTAGGGCCTGTCTGCTAAAGCTCCGGTTGCACTGCAGCCTAAAGGCTTATTGTGCTAGCCCTGTACCGATTGCTACCCCTTCACACTAGTCCTGTGTTCCTCACCAGATTTCACAGGACCAGTAGTGTGTTGGAGTAGTAGTTCTCTAATTCCATAAAAAGTTTCCCAAAGATGTTATGTCTCCTTGATGTTAACGCTTCACATAATATATGACAGGCTGTTTGAGTTTCAGACCCACAGAGTCTACAGTCTGTGTTGCCCTGAAACTTACCTATTATGTGTAAGTGCTTTCTCACTGGTGCCTGCCCAGTGGAAAAGTCTACTGAGACTTACTACATTTAAACAGTGTGTCAGTTAAGGGTTTGTAGGTGCTTTGATAAGCACTTTCCCATGCCGAACTCCTGGAATCCTCTTCCAGGTCAAAGAGTGTTGTTTTTTTACACCAGTTTGTTGTAGCCTCTCTAATAAAACACTTAGGTGAGCCTAGAGGTGGCTCTGTTTGGGTTTCAGCTGTGTCGATCCTTGCTTTCCAAGTCCGTCAGGCTTTCTCATTGCCTTCAATTCCTTTATGTCCTGAGACCCATGACAAACATACTTTGTTATGTTCTGTCAGGTTGGATAAGGCAGTAATACATTCACCTACCAGTCTAGATGAAAAATTAACTGTTTATTTTTATACTCTTCTAAGATTTTCTTTCGCACATTGTAAAATGGCAAATACTTCGGCTTGAAATACCATGGTTACCAGACCCAGTGAATTACTAAAGCTACACCTGGGCCTTAAACAAAAAACCCCTGGACCCGTCCCTGAGTCTGTTTTTGAGAGGTCTGTGAACCAGATCAAAGAACATTCAGGTAGTTTCTGATAGGATTCTTGCCTTAAGTCCTCTTCAGTTATCATTACCTTGAATTTCTTATGGTGATGTAAGGTTTTTCCGAGGTAGTCTGTTTCCGTCTTGAAAATCGGATCTTCTACCTCCTTCATTGTGGCTAAGATTCCCGATGCAGACCTTGGAATCCTAGTGGTTTTAGTGTGTTTAAGTTTGTGGAAAGGCATTCTGGCCTCCCCCGTTTATCAAAATATCCAAAGGGGCCAGGCTGAAGAGTGTTTCCGATGCTGCTGTAGGGGTTGTGTTGCTAGACATTTGCATCCTGCTTAGTTCTCGTGTCTTAGTCCACTGAACTATTGCGCCGTACAGTAATGATGGTCTGACTACCCTAGTACATAGCCAGTGTAGCATTCTAGGTCTCAATCCCCATTTCTTACCGTACATTCGTCTTAGTACAAAAAAGTAGTAATGGCATTTTTTATATATTTATTTTTTTCCATATGTTGGTTCCACGTCAGCTTGGAGTCGAGAATTACTCCCAAGTACTTACCTCTCCCGACATTTTAATTGCTCCCAGAGCCCAGTTGTTCCAAGTTTCTTTTTCTGGTGGAAGGAACCAGGGCTGTTTTCTGGGGACTAATGGTTGCCCCTCAGAATTTACCCATTCTCCTGCCTTATTAGTGCTCTTTGCTTGAGTTCCTTGATAGTGTTTAAACATTTCCCACGAACTATGATGACAATGTCATCAGCATGGACGTAGATTGTGTAGCCCGGATCGCTGACCATATCCAGAAATCTGTTTACAACCAGATTCCACAGGAGAGCAGATATAACTCCTCCTTGTGGACATCCCCCATGGACTATTTCTACCCGCAAAGGGTGCATCTACCACTCTGTTCTGCCCACCTACAAGAAGTTTCAACTCCATGGTCTCTAACAGTTGTGGAAATTGCCCTGAAGGAAGTATTGTCAAAAGCTCCCTCAATTTCCATGAAGGCTCCCAACATCATTTACCCAAGTCCCAACAAACTATTCTTACTAAAGCTTCTCTTTCTATATCTTCATTTTAATCCAAATAAACTTTTACAGAAACAGCTCATTACACATTTCGTTATAGATAGAACAGCGATAGTCAAATGTTTAACAATGGACGCTATATGCTGCCTTAAAATCCGAGAGGGATGGCTGAGGTGGTAACGTCTGTAGCCCGCATTCGGTAGGTCATCGATTCTATTCACGCGGAACGTCCTTCCTGACCCATGTTTTTTCGGGGTTTCTCTGGGTTGCTAGGCGAATGCTGGAAAGGATCTCTAAGTCCCCCGAATTCTCTGTCCCTCCATTTCACCTCCATTCTCATTTCACTTCACCTTTCATCTGCTTGCTTTCTTTCAAGGTTGCAAGTGTCGGCGGGAGTCTCGGCGTGTGCATGATAGGGGAAAAGGATGCTCTATAGAAATCTTCGTCCTCCGGATTGAAGACAGTCTCGGGTTCCGGGCCCCCCGGGGGTGTGAAAGTCTATGGGGAGCCAGCTGCACGGTGCCCGTCCGGGGAGTTTGAATACCTAAATGATAGGGACCCTGCCCTCTGCCTGTCGTGTCCGTGGTCCGGCCGCCCTTGGTCTCCCTCCTATCGGGGGCGCCCCGTCAGGGGCCTAGGTATAAAATATATATGTAGTAGACGTGCTAAGCCCCCTCCGCGGCGAATCCTATCACTTATCAGAAAATTCAACATATACATTTTATTTGTCGTACAAGTATCTTAAACATATAATATTTTAATCCAATTCATTGGATCCATGTTTGAGAAAATCAAAACTAACAAAAACATTTCCAGGATAGTTTGGGGCGGAGGGGGGTTCCTTGATAATCTTCGTGTCGAGTCCTTGAAACTTGCCTAACTTAAATGCCAAGCTTGGTGTTTAACCAAGTTTTGTGTTGTTCACATATACTCGCGCGCCGCCGTGCGCGATCGCAACTTTTTCATAAAATGGCTTATTTGGATTCAAAGGACCTCTAAACGTGTATTCTATGAAATTTCCACACTGAATTCTTAGATGGGATACTATATTTCTCCTACTTACTATAGGCAAGTAGTAGAGAAAGTAAAAAAGTATCAGTGGCGGCTCGTGACCCATAAACCGGTGGTTGACATTATTCGAAACACTGCCATAAAATATAATACACTTTATTCACTCGTGCTTGCACATTTAATGTGCTTAATGTATTCGAGGCTTGAAGTCAACTACTGTCTTTCATTGCCGTTTATGTACATCTTTACTTTACCTAACACTTACCTATAGTAGGTAGAGGAAGAGCTTTATTCTAACCAAAAATTGGTTATCGAGATTTCAACAGCAATGTAGGTTTTGAGACTCACTGAACCTTTCAAAAAAGCACTTTTGAAAAACAGTCCAAATGTGGTGTGTATGCACGAGCGTTTATTTTTGCGTATTTGAACAACATAACTCAAATATGATAATTGTGTGTTCAATAATTGTGTTTTTAAGTAATTTCTGTTGCAATAATAAGCCACATATTCTACAAGTTGTGATGCAGTAATTTGTGTCATAAGTTATTTAAATGTAAAGAATGATTATAGTGTGAATATGCATTTTTATGTGACATTGATTTGAGATGTTTGTTGATTGTAATTATTGTTAAGAAGCAAGTTTATACCGCCTTATTGAAACTGACAATAATAGCGTGCAATAATGCAGCGAGGGGGTGAGCTGTTTATCATTATTACAGACGAGGAAGTTACGTAATATTGGCGCGTTTTTCTTTAGAATTTGCTGGAACATT
The DNA here is from genome assembly GCA_030765065.1 of Deroplatys truncata. Lineage (NCBI taxonomy): Eukaryota > Metazoa > Arthropoda > Insecta > Mantodea > Mantidae > Deroplatys > Deroplatys truncata. Next base: position 19,256,386 of record CM060978.1, read on the forward strand.
TTCCCTAGAGCATATGTATTCATAATTTTCATTGGATATAAAAATAGACGCTAATGTTGGCGCGTTTTATTAGCCAATAGCAGCTCAGTTATAATCTTTAGGCATATCGGGGTGTAGGAGTATAAAAAGGGCTAGGTTAGAGGTAAAGTCCTTCAGTCCGTCAGTTCACCGAAAATATTTGTACGCTACACGTCGCCGTCAGTTCGTCGAAAACATTTGTACGTTACACGTCGCCTTCAGTCCAGCAGAAATATTTGTACAGTACACGTCGGCTATCGATTCGCAGGTTACGCGTAGCAGAGTTATGAAAAATCTCAAGTTTTGTAAAGTTAATTATACAAAAAGTTGAAGTACGCGAATTAAGAATGATCAGTAATGAAGTTATTATAACAGTTTCAGTTTGGCGAGTGTCAAGATCAATGTGTAAATGTGATAGTGAATGTGTTCGACAATAAAAAGTGTAAAACAAATTCTTTCATCAGTGTTATCTTTGGATAAATGACTCCTTTCCGTTTACACAAACTGTATAAAGAGAAGTGCTCGACCAAAAAGATCATAGCTAGCCGGAGGACAGTAAACCAAAATTAAATAAAATAACTGTAGCATTCTTTCAAACAAACACTAATACTGCCGCAAATTGCTAACACCGGATGGAGCTAACAAACATAACAAAGAATCACGTTACAAAATGGCTTTACCACGTGGAGTAAACACAAATACACAAACAACATTAATAATACCGTCGCAAATTGGCTCCCAAACGTGGGGCCAATAAAATAAAAATAACATCTGAAGTATACCACTTCAGTTGTGAAAGAAATACTGTCTGTTATGGAAGCCCCTACTACTATAGACAACTCAACTTACTACACAGTATGTGTTTATAACACCGTGTACATTCATTTGTCGTCCTCCGTGGTGTAATGGTACTAGTTCCCGAGGTCGCGGGTTCAAACACGGTGAAAGGCGATGGATTTTTTCGGGCGTAAAAATCCTTAGTATGGCTTCCTTCAGAAGCTAAGTAAAGCCGGTGGTCCCGTGTCGTAGATTTACGGTCCGTAAAAGAACCTCAAGTCTGATAAATAGGCCTCTGAGCAAACTTACCGGTCTTTAACGCAAAATATAGAATGGGACGCTAAGGACCACTCAATTTCAATTTACCGTGTACATTCTCTAAGTTGCAGAGGAATTACTGGTTATTATGGAAACCCCTACTACTATAGGCAACCCAACTTACTATACTATTTACATTTATAACATCCTGTGCATTCTCTAAGTTGTAGAGGGAATATTGGTTGTTATGGCAACCCCTACTACTATAGGCAACCCAACTTACTGCACTGTATATATCTATAACATACTGTACATTCTCTAAGTTGTAGAGGGAATACTAGTTGCTATGGCAACCCCTACTACTAGAGGCAACCCAACTTACTATACTGTATATATTTATAACATACTGTACATTCTCTAAGTTGCAAAGGGAATACTGGCTGTTATGGCAACCCGTACTACTATAGGCAAGCCAACTTACTACACTGTATATATTTATAACATCCTGTACATTCTCTAAGCTGCAGAAGAAATACTGGTTACTATGGAAACCCCTACTACTATAGGCAACCCAACTTACTATACTGTATACATTTATAACATCCTGTGCATTCTCTAAGTTGTAGAGGGAATACTAGTTGTCATGGGAACCCCTACTACTATAGGCAACCCAACTTACTGCACTGTATATATCTATAACATACTGTACATTCTCTAAGTTGCAGAGGGAATATTGGTTGCTATGGCAACCCCTACTACTATAGGCAACCCAACTTACTATACTGTATATATTTATAACATACTGTACATTCTCTAAGTTGCAGAGGGAATACTGGTTGTTTTGGCAACCCGTACTACTATAGGCAAGCCAACCTACTACACTGTATATATTTATAACATCCTGTACATTCTCTAAGCTGCAGAAGAAATACTGGTTGTTATGGCAGCTCGTATAACACTTTCTCTATTGCGCGGCACAAAACGATGGAAATGAGAAGTTTATTTTGAAATAATTCACCCTTTTGATACTTTTTAGGAGGCGGGGAAGCGGGGCGACTACTCCCCCGGGCAGGATGGATGTTCACAACCTCTATTTAAAATGAAACGGGAAGCTCCCATTGTGTTACGAGCAGAACAATATAAACCCAAGTGTTATTTTCATTTGAAACGCTCGTGGGCGCTGTTCTCATGACAGCTTAATGAAACACAATTAAGGCTGTATGGCTGATCGTTTTGTTTCGCTGGAACAACTAAATTGTGGGCATGGAAATGCAAAATTTTCTGTAGCGTTCGCCTTTACGCCATCATTCTTTCCAAAACGGTGTTTAAAACGTTAAATGTTTCACATACATCCCGCGGTGTTTTAAAAAAAACTATTGATCTTTGACATGGTAAATTCACTTAATCTGGTATTCTAATTCTACCTACAGGAATAGAAAACAGCTGAAATGTTAAAATGTGCCTAGTAGTTAAATGTTTGTTAATCAATCTACAGGCCGAAAGCAGCTCTTGTATCAATGCATATACAAATTAGAAATTTTATACAGGGAGAGCAAAAAAACTACGAACCGCCTGCGCGGTGTTTTACCTGTCTGCGTTTAGGCGCCTCGTTGCTATCTGCCGCTATCATAGAAAGGCGGGGATGAAACCACGCAACATTTTTAAAACTACTTTTAAAGGCTTTACTTACCAACTTTATGAATGGAGATGCTGAAACTGCCACCATCGTTGTGCATACATTTTTGGCACCTCTTTAGGAAAGTATCCATCACTGCCAATTTTTTTCGAGTCAACATTTGAAGCTCATACATATGTGAGTACAATTTTTCCTGCTTTTTTCAGAGAATTAACAGCCAGAGAGCGTGATTTGGCCTTTTTTCAACAACACTCTGCAACAGCTTACATTTCGATGAGAAAAATCAAAAGTGTGTTTGAGGACAGAATTATTAGTACAGATTTGTGGCCCCCTCGGCTCCCCCGACCTAACCCACTGCGAGTTCTATCTCTGGGGTAACTTAAAACGAAGTATACAAGACAAACCCACACACCCTGGAAGAATTAAAACAAAATATCCGCCAGGAAATTGCCAGTATTTCTCAACTGAACTACGGCGAGTGATGGATAGTTTCCTAAAGAGGTGCCAAAAATGTATGGACAACGACGGTGGCCAGTTTCAGCATCTCCTTTCATAAAGTTGGTAAGTAAAGCCTTTAAAAGTAGTTTTAAAAATGTTGTATGTTTTCATTCGCGTCTTTCTATGATAGCGGCAGACGGCAGCGAGCTCCGAGGATGCGGACAGGAAAAACACTGCGCAGCCGGTTTGTAGTTTTTGGGCTCATCCTGTACAAGGTTATGGTCTCATACCACATGAATAAGTTTTAAGAACGCGTAGAATTAAATTAAACATTTTTGGAGTTACGTTCATATGACTTTGTCCACTCATCGTTTATTACCTCCTCTACCACGTACACAGTAGGTATTGCACTGCACCCAAAAATTCCATACCGAGATTTCTCCGGAAATGTATGTTTTGAGATACCTGAATTCAATAAAAGCATTTTTAGCAAAATGTCTTTGAGCAGTATAACTCAAAGACGAAAAGTCTTGTATAACTGGTAAACGTTAAGCGATGGACGAAAACGTGCTACACAAAAAATGCAGATCTCTTTAAAATGCAATTTATTGCAAATAACTTTCTTGTTGTATCTGGAATTTCCGATATATCCGCTATTAATGGTTCGGATTGCTTAGCCATTCTTTAAAGCCCTGTCAACATTCAGTTGTTTCTCGCGATGTCATGGAAACAGTATGGAATTTTAAGGCCAGCATATAGCGTTCAGTTGTTAAACATTTGACTATCGCTGTTCTCTTTGTATCTATAACGAAATGTGTAATGTAGCTATTTCTGCAAAGGTTTATTTGGTTTAAAATAAAGTAGATATAAAAATTAAGCTTTAATAAGACTATTTGTATACCCATTAATAAATGATAGGGTGTAGAGATATTCATGTGAATGTTTCAGATCACATTTTTTTATTTACGTCATATTAATCGAGGTAAACGTTTGCAGTTTCATTTTACATTTCCTTGAGGGTACACACAACGTTGAAGCGAGAATCAAATTTTTAGAAAGTGTCTATATACTGAATAATACGTTTGCATGACATCAGAAACTTTTTCCATTTAAGGATAGAATAGAGTGGGGGGACTTTCTGGAGAATATTCTTGTTTTATTCTTGGAAAATACTGAACCTAAATACCAAATTTGGTGTATTATAGAGTTTACGTTTTTGAGACACACAGACAGCTACACATTCTACCTAAAACTTCCATATTGAGAGTTCACCAAAAATAATGTTTTGAGGCTCGCTGGTAGAAGGTGTGAACCTGTGTCTGTATGTGAACAGCATAATTCACAAACAAAAATTCGGCTAAATATCATGTTGGTGTTTAAGTTGAGCGATTTTCAAGGATGCGACACGAAGATTTGTAGGAAAATCCTCCCACCGTAAACTACCCTTTATATAAACAAATGTTCCTTGTTTCTGATTTTCTCAAAAATGGCTCCAACGATTTTGATTAAAATACCATATATTAAAGACACTTATATGACAAATAATATGCATATCCTGAATGTTCTGGGAATAGCCTGTGAAGTCTTCTTCATTCCGAAGGAATTTCGTATAATCTTGAATAACTGTGTACCGTTTTCACCTCCCCAAGGTCATGGCTTATGCAACCAGCACGTCACACTGCTGCAGAGATGATGACGTCATTCATCAACAGAGAAAGTAACATCTAAAGTTTTGAACAACATATCGCCATGAGTGACACAATACATCACCTCACTATGTAAAACATCATGGGCAAGTCATCATTGGATGGTTTGCGACACGCCACTAACGCCAGCGCCATCATGCTCGTCGACGTTTCCAGCAACTCCTGGGCAGGCAGGCACGAGTAGTCGCTTTTCGGCCAGGGATCGAGCCGGGAACAACTAAACATCATGACAGCGAGCTTTTCGGCATAATTCACGAAGACTTATTCTTTCGGCTTTTCCAAATTATCTTTCAACTTTGTTCGGTAAGGTTTTTGAAATTCAACCTTTAACTCTGGGTGGTTTTCTAAATTCTTGTACGGGAGAAGCGTTTATATTTTTGCATTTCATGTAACTTTATTGCATTCGTTGCTCTTCTATAAAATCTTTAAATTCAGATGGCAACTTAAAATGTAGAAAACGAAAGAGAATATTACATTGTATTTGAGCATATTATTTTGTAAAACAAAATGGTAAAGCAAGCCAACTAAAAAATTGTTATCGGATATATCACTTTAAAATAAATTGTTAATTTATGTGTTGGTGAATGTTTGCATTTCCTAGCTCCTACGCAATAGTCCCTTTTCACGGCAACTTTCACCTCTGAGAAAACAAACCAGTGGTGCAACTGGTAAACGTTAACTGAGAGTCAAAAACGTACTACTCAAGAAATGTAGATCTCTTAAACACACAACTCGCTTCAGATACATTTGTTTGTGGCATCAGCTATTTCCGAGATATCCGTTATTAATGGTTCGAATTGTTCAATACCTAGTCTTCTTCTCCTTTATCTGTTAAACCTACTCTTATGTAGGACTTACACCCCCCAGGACTTACAGGCGGGTGTCTGGGGTCAGAGGCCCGTCGAGGAGCAGACACCCATGGATCAGATGGAATATCCAGGATGGGTGATCAGCCCGATGCCTGGTATGTGATGAAGGAAGTAGATGAAACGAAATGATGGTGAAATGGATGAAAGGAAAGGTGATGATGGAGCAGTTGGTGGAATGAATGGCGGGGGAAACCGGAGAACCCGGAGAAAATCCGCCCAGACGCCGCTTTGTCCACCACAAATCCCACATGCGGGTCCCTGGGATTGAACCCGGGCCGCTTCGGTGAGAGGCGAGCGGTTTCAATACCTAGTCATTCTCTTAAAGTCCTTTCAACATTCAATTGTTTCTCGCGATGTCATGGAAACAGTATGGAATTTTAAGGCAGCATATAACGTCCAGTTAAACATTTGACTATCGCTGTTCTCTTTGTAGTAGTAGTGGTATTTATTAAGTATTTAATATTACATTAATTGCATAACACAGTCGCATGAGTCATAAGACCGTACATGCTCTCTAGAAAAATATCTGGTCTGTTACGTGACTTGCAGAATCGACCACAAATAACTATGTTTATAATCACCACATTATATACATACATACATAAATAATTGAAAAACACTCTGAATCACACACGCAAACACACACACACACAAGTGCTCAAGCACCACATATATTTAATGAAAATTTACATAAACACCTTATCTTTTAGTACACGTACTTCCATTAAGTATGTGCCCAAGCTTGGCCAGTTTTGGCTGTTTAGAATCAAGTCCCAGCATGCTGTCCTCCGTCTGTTGGAAGCCAAAAATACTTCCGGTAATAATTTTTTCCTAATACCCTCCGTCTGCACGCATGCTGCCAAAATATGCGTCCAGTCCTTTTGTTCCCCACATAATGGGCAAATCCTCCTGCCATCATCATCATCATCATCAGCAGCAGCAGCAGCAGCAATCTTGCGAGCTTTCCAGCCTCCCAACCTAAGCCATGCTATTCCCGTCGTCTGTTAATTCCAAAATATATGTTTCCTTACCCCACCTAGTTTTTATTTCCTTTTGTAGCTCCAGTGTTGATCTTTGTCTACATTCAGACTCTATTTTCTGCCTGTTTATATCACATAGTCGTCTTTTGACTTTTTTCACGGCACTGTGTGTATTTTCATTACTCCTTTGCCAGATATCGTTTTAGCCTATTTTTGATAATTCCCGTTGTAACCTCGCCGATTTTGGATGCTCTATGTTGTTCATTTGATGACGATAATATAATGCCCTCAGAGTTGTTTGATCACCTTTAATTATTCGCAGCCAGTACCTAACTACATTTAGTTTAGCAAATACGGCATCTTCCCAGCATCCTACCTCACGAAGAACTCCGTAGTTTGAAGTATCCCACCCCAACCCTAGAATGCGCTTCCAAAAATTACATTGTACTTTATTTCGAAATGTGTAATGCAGTATTCTTTCGTAAGAATAATTTTACAGCCAGTAATAAACGATAGAGGGTAAGGAAAGCCATATGTGGGGAGGGATACACAAACCCTCACTGGATCTACAAAACATCCCACTTTCGAGTTGATATAAAGGCCGATGAGCAGACCGCCTTAGTGAGTACAGTAGTTGTCTGAAATTCTCTGCAACAGCTATAGTTTCCTCCTGGATGTACACATTTCAGGGCTATCACAACAAGACAACGGGGACTACAAGAGCTCGGTTTTGGTCGATTCCTTGGCAGATTTTTCCTTCCTCTCTTGATGAGATAGCTTTTGTTTTCTCTTTGTGTAATATCGTCTCTACATTTTCCCTTCTTTTGTTCCGTCTCTGTAATGTCAACTCTGTGCCCCATACGACCAAAGGAATTGTTTGAGGTCAGTTGCTAAATTAAATTCGCTCGCTTGGCTGGGTTTTATGCAGAGAACCTAATAACGAGCCGCCCGTATACTTATTAATTAAAGAGGTGTATAATGTAAAGACGAATGCTTTATGAGCATTGTAAAACGTTTCATGCTAAAAATTAGGATAAATCATTTCTACAATGCAGACATTGCTTTACGCGAAACCGAGCGAGGTAACCTGCACGACTCGCATTCGGGAGGTCCCGGATTCGACCCCCGCCGACCGCCCACTCCGGGGTTGGCAGGTGAATACGTGCTCCTCATTTCCTGTACGCATCATATTCCTTGTCATCTGTTTCGGGTTATAGGACCGTGCTCGGTAGGTTGCGGCTGGACGGTGACTTGCGCTCTGTAGAGATTTCTTCGTGAGCCCGGGTGACTCGGATGCGAACTATCTGGAAACGTTTGGGACCCCGTCGTCATCCGGGTCGGGTCGCCCTTCGGGTTTTTTCCCTCGTTCCTCCCTCCCGGATAGAAGCAAAAAGGGTCGTTGTGGTCTACTTGCAGTACCTACCCCGGAAGCCCCACCGTTCTTCCGTAACTTTATCTTTCATCAAGGGTTTATACATGGTGTTCCCGAATCCCCGCCCACTTCTTGAAGTTATGTCTCACATTTGAGCACAGCACGTCCATAAAGTTGATAAACTATGTTCTTCAAGAGGTCAAAGTAAGCATAAACTAAACCTCGTGCGTTTTGACCGCAGCGCGCCTTCTTCACGGTTTGCTTGATGCTTCCGCTCTCTAAATAGTTCCTTGAAAAGTGTTACTAAATACTAAGATTTGAAGCTCACTTAATTTCATAAAGCACAAACTATTGAGTGCTAAGCATAGTTCAACTCAATATGTTAAATGATAAATAAATTAATTTGTAACGGCGCTAATTGGTTGCTGGAACTGGTAGAAGGGGAAGGAGGAAAAAGCAAAACACTCAGTATGTATCAGCATGGCGGAAATAACCGGTGTTGTTAAACATAAGCGCGGAAAACCTTTACGAAGTGGAGAGAAGACAATAGTTTTGAACGTGTATAACAAGTTGTGCGAGAAATATCCAGAAGTTGCTATCGATGATGTGGTGAAATTAACATCTGAGTTTAGCGGTGTGTCAATTTCAAGTGTTTACAGCGCACGCAAAGAAAAATCCACAGTTGGTGAGGTTAGAACTCCCGGCAAGAAGAGACCACGTGCGAGACGAGTGCTGGATGTTGTTTGTGAGGTCAGCAATCCGCAGAAAAGTTCACCAGTTGTTTGTTAACAATGAACCCCCCCCCACCTTAAACAAAGTGCTGTTTGCAGATAACTCTGATCCGGACCTCCCAAACTTAAAACGAACCTGTATGTTTTTTAGAGTGAGTCCTAGTGGTGAAAAAACTCATATAATAGTTACCGTATGGGTAAATGTGTTCAATAAACTGAACATTATTAATTAACTACTTATACCTGATGGAGGGTGGGCGTAACCTCATTTGGAACGCACGTGGCCGCGGATTGATACAACCGGTGATTTGTTGATGTCTACTTTATTCTCCTGGTGTACAGAGTTTAGTCTGTCACGGGGATTTCAGGGCTGGTAACAATCTGAGTCAAACATATGCGTCAGCTTTCATAGTCGAGGTCTACAGGTTGAATGGTGTCATCTGACTTCCTTGAGTAAGGGACGACACTACTTATAAAAATCTGATGTGTTACATTCACATGACTTTCACCAAGCCGGATGGCAGCGTCTGTGGCTCGCATTCGGGAGCTCGCGGGTTCGATCCCCGGTGGCCTCCCACTCTGACCATGGGGTTTTTCGTGGTTTTCCTCTAGTTGCCTAGGCGAAGGCTGGGGTGGAGTATTCTACTACGATTTCTCCTTTCGCTCATTTGCTGTCATTTAATCTCTCTCTCATTCATGTCTTAGGGTTCTGTGCTGCGGCTAGTGTCGGGAAGATGGCATGGTTGCTGCGTTTTGTAAAAGATTTGTCCCCGTAAAACGGCAGGTCGCGTTGGCTCGCCTGCTAGGGTCGCTTCGTCGCCCTCTCGCAATATTCTTCGCCTCTGCTGGTGCCGGCGGGTGTTTCAAACTGGAAATATTAGGGACTTCCGTGTGTCTGTGTGACCGTGCAACCTCCCGCGGCTCCTTCACTTCATACCCGCCTCCCGGGGGGCGTAGTTGCAATAGATGTACTTGATCGCAGTGGCGAGGCGTCCACCCTCCGTTGAATTACCTCTACCTCTCTACCTCACATGAGTTTATCCAGCCTCTATCGTTTATTAATGGGACAAATTTGCACAAACAGCTACATTACACATTCCGTTATAGATACAAAGGGAACAGCGATAGTCAAATGTTTAACAACTGGACGCTATATGCTGCCTTAAAATTCCACACTGTTTCAACGCAAAACATTGAACAATTCGAACTATTAATGACAATATCTTGAAAATGGCTTGCACCACAATAAAAGTTATTTGAATTAAATGATGTGTTTTAAAGAGATGTATATTTCTTGTGTAGTGCGTCTATCGCTTAACGTTTACCAGTTATACAAGATTATACGAGGGTCGTCCAATAAGTAAGTTTCCCTATTTTATAAAAACATTGCACACAATTGATCATGTTGAATTAATTTTATTTATATTGTACAATCCTCCTGTTACTTTTCTACATAGTCAACATGTTTTTCCAAGCATTTTTGGAGACATGACACAAGTTTTTACAAGCCAGTGTTGTACCAGGTCGGGTCCTGTGCTTGCAACCAGCTGTTGACTGATTTGACTTCGTCATCGGTCTTGGAGGAACATGTGAAAATCACTTGGGGCAAGCTCCGGTGAATATGGAGGATACGAGAAAACTTAGTTGAATGTTGACCCAGGCGGAGCTCAGAAGATTCAACTGGGAAGTTTTCTCGCATCCTCCATATTCACCAGATCTTTTCCCAAGTGATTTTCACATGTTTCTCTGATTCAAGGGGCATCACAGAGGTAAACACTTTAACACCGTGACAAGATCAATCAGAAATGAACAGCTGGTTACGAGCACAGGACCCGACTTGGTACAGCATGGCTTGGAAAAACTTGTGTCACGTCCCCAAAAATGCTTGGAAAACATGTTGACTATGTAGAAAAGTAACAGGAGGATTGTACAATATAAATAAAATTAATTCAACATGATTAATTGTGTATCATATTTTTATAAAATAGGGAAACTCACTTATTGGACGCCCCTCGTACAAATTTCCTTCCGAATGAAGAGGACTTCGCATGGTATTCCCAGAATATTGAAGATATACTTTTATTCGTCATGTAAATATCTTTAATTACATCCTTAGAGCTGCTTTTGAGAACATAAAACATAGTGAAAATGTTTCCGAGAGAAGGGTAGTTTGAAGTGGAGAATTTGTTAAAAGCTTCGTGTCGCATCCTTGCAAGATGATGAACTTAAATTAAGCGACTTTTCGTTTTTGAGTTAGGCTGTTCACACACACAGACATACACCTGGCCTTTTTATAAAAATGTTTTTTTAACTCAGGGGCCTCAAAACATATATTCCTGGTGAGATTTTGGTATTGAATTCTTGGGCGGTATGCAATACCTTCCCTACCTATTATGTCGCGGTAGAAAAGTATTTTTATTGGTTTCAAATTATTGAAGTTATTACACAAGTATTTAGTGCATGGGTCATTGACCGTACATGCATATTTAGGATACAAATATGGTGACAAAATAAACAACAGAAAAAGAAACAAAAAAAAACAAGAAAAAGGAAAATAGAGATAAATTACCTTTGACTAACTGAACAAATTTGACCTAGCTTTGCGCACTTTAGCCAAGAAATTGCCCATGTTTTGTCAGTTCCTCTGGTCAGCCAGTAGCTCCTAACATGCTAATCACTTTCTTGACGGTCTTAAGAATTTTTCTTTGAGTTGAATTGTTCGCTGAGCGCATTCCGCCAAAATATGTACCCAGTCCTCATCCAAATCACAGAATCGTCAGTCATTTTCAGTGTCCTCCAGCCCCCCAGTCTAAACCATGCCATTCCTGACCTTTCCTTTCTTCCTAAGTTAAGTATATATGCCTCTTTACCCCAATTCAATTTTATTTCATTTGCTAAACCTAGAGAAGGTTTAATTTTACAATCCGCTTCTATTTCCTGTTGGTTGAGGCAGTATTTTAATACTTAAATGATATCAGTCTAATTATATAATATAAAATATAATAACAGTCCGCCTTAAAGCAATATGTGTATAACTATAATATATAAAGTGTATATTACAGTCATTGTATTATTTGTATATTATTATGTACATGTATAATAATGTTATGTGAATGTATTATTTAATTTAACAATGTAGGAGCTGTGAGAATAGAAACAAGCTGCTTTCCGTAGCAAACAGAATTATAAAGTAGAAGTCGAAAGCTGCTAACAATGAGGTAACCTTGAGACAACAATAAATTAGAAAGTTCAATAAAGGCTACTAATAATTCTTAGAACAATAATAATGTAATATTTAAAAAAGTTTAAAAATAGCCAATCAAAAACTAGAAAAAGCTTAAGTTAAATAAAAATATTCTATTGGAGTAGGATTAGCCAATCAGAGACTTGAAATAGAGAAAAAGTACAAATTCAGGCGTAAGACGCTACAAGATTGCGTACGGACGTGTTCAATTGAGACATAAAACTTCGTTGCGGTGAGAATAATATAACGTTTACGTGTTAAAAAGTGCAATTAAACAATAATCTCACAGTTCTACAGTAGGATACATCAGTGAAGTGCTATTAAATCGTGTGAAGGATTAATAAAACCAAAGTACAATACAATTATAATTTGTGTAAGCCTTGTTCTTTAGCCACACCACCCCTGCTAAGAGATACGTGTTCTGAAAATTACTACTGACGTAGCCGAGACATACATATATAATATTTAAATAAACATTAAAATAAAAAGTTAATTCGTGAACGTGGGGGGAAGGCCACCGGAAAGTTTGTATCGTACGTGGGGCGAACACTCCAAGAAACATATCTCCCATACGTGGAGCTACAAAACTCTCAAGTTTGGCTCTCCAACAGTGGAGTGAAACCATTACAAATTTGCGCCCATACGTGGGGCAACAATTAACCCCTTATATGGTTGATGAACGTCAAAGCAATCAAAAGAAAACTAGACTTTTACTTTCTCTACTCCACCCAAAAATTCGATACCAAGATTTCACAGGAAATACATGTTTTGAGGTGCACTGAACGCATATAAAGAAGTTTTGGAAACATGTCCGTGTGTGTGTGTGTGTGTGTCTGTGAACAGCATAACTCAGAAACGAACAGTCGGATAAACACCAAACTTGGTATTTAGGTTCAGTATCTTCCAGAGATGCGACACGAAGGTTTTCAAGAAAATCCCCCCACCCCAGATTACCCTTTACATGGAACATTTTTCCAAAATTTTAATTTTCTCAAAAATGGCTATAACGATTTTGATTAAAATATCATATATTTAAGATATTTTCATGACAAATGAAATGTACATCTCGAATTTTCTGGGAATGTCTCCAAAAGTATTCTTCATTGTGAACGACTTTTGCATAACTGGTAAACCATAAGAGATAGACAAAATTTTAGTACACAAAAAATGTAGATCGCGTTAAAATACACAATTTATGTCATATACATTTTTTGTTTGTTGAGTGAACCATTTTCGAGATATTGCTTGTTATTCCCTTAAATTTTCCAATACTTATGTCCAGGACATACAAAGAGAATGGAATACTCCACATAGCAACCAGGTCTTAAAACATTTGACTATCGCTTAAAGCCTACCATATTCCCCTTGCATCTACAAGAAAATTAGCAATAAGATTAACATCTCGACCACATGAAGCATATGGAGAATAAGCTTTTGTAAAAATAGTTTGTACAAGAGTAGAGAAAGTCATGTGAATGTAACACAAGATTTTTACCATTGTGAGGTTTCGTGAAGATGAAGATTCTGGCGACCTTGAGCTTTGTATTCATATCAGAAAGTGGAGATGAAGGGAATAAGAGGAGAGTGTTCCCTCCAGGCCAGTGTTTGGTTAGTTAACAGAATATGTGACTTTAACACAAAACGACACAGAACTCGGTAGCCAAATAAGATCAAGATGAGAAGAGACTAGCTATCCCAGTCGTCGTTAGGTAAAGTGCTACAATTTAAATTTAAATGAGAAAACCCTCCCTGCTTGCACTAGTTAGTAAACCCCTTCATAGGGGAACGGAATGCCAGACTCAGCGCTCTGTCCTGCTATCTTAGTGGCGGAACAATCCACGTTTTCCACATGAAGGAAGACCACCTTTTGGCAACTGAAGCGAGCAGCACAGCGCTCTAAAACTAACAGCAAAATATAACCCATGTCCCTTTGATGTTATTGATCTGTGGCTACCAGCAAATATTGCATTTGAATGTGCTGTCACACTCACTCCCTGTTTTTGTACCCAGCACATCTGAAACACTGATACAAACTCATCTTCAATTTCGTTTTGTTTTTCTTGCTATACCTCTATATTAGGAAGAGGTGGAGTTGTATTCCACAGAAATTCTGTGTTGAAAGTTCACTCTGAGACCGTCTTAACCTAAAAGAGCATTTTTAGAAAAATTAGCAATGACTGCTATAAGAATATGCTAAAAGAAAATACCAGATTAAATAGTTGGAAAGGGTTTACAAAGCTGTAGTTGAAGCAAAAATGGTCTATGGATCACATATTTGGGGAAGTGACAAAGGATGGGAGATGATTGATAAAGTACATAGATCGTTCTGTAAATGTATGTTAGGTTTATCTATTTCATCACCTAATGGAGCAGCAATGGTGGAGTTGGGAAGAGTAGGTAGCAAGGGCATGATAGAAATATTGGCATACATTGAAATCATTGGACGAGCATAATATCTTGAGGCAATGTTTAATAATACAAGAAAAATCCAGTGATGGGATGAACTGAGCTCAAGGAATAAGGAGAATCCTACAGGAAATAGGAATGGGTAACTTATAAGATGGGATGAGAGAGGGTTTAGTTAAAGGTTTCTGGAAAGAAGTGAGGAACAGAGTAGAAGAATAAACAAGAAATATTTCAAAGTCTGGAAGGAAAGAAACGTTTGGAACTATATAGACAATTAAAGGTGGACTGGGAAGGGAGAAGTAGGTGGATGTAGGTAATAGGTTAGTGAGAGAAGGGTGGGCCTGGTCCAGATTAAGTGCACACAGGCTAAGGGGAGATAGGAAGGGAGCGAATTTGAATAGATGTCCTCTTTGTGGGGAGGCAGATAATGATTTGCATTATATAATTGAATGTGAAGAAACTAAGTTGTGGAGAGATCAGTTTTTACCTAAAGCATGGGAGAATGTTAACAAAGAAGTATTAAAAGTTAATATAATGAAAATACAAAAGGACAGGGATATAAAGAGAATAGGAGAATATATGGGGAGAGTAAGAGAAAAATGGTTTAGAAAAATAAAGCAATATGAATTTGTTATTACCCACCATGCATAAATAACCACGGTGTTAAAATGCATGATGGACCAAAGAAAAGAAAAAAATCTGATGTGTTACACTCACATCACTTTCTCTACTCTTGTACAAACTATTTTTACAAACGCTTATTCTCCATCTACTTCATGTTAATCGAGATAAACATTTGCAAACTCTATCTTATTGCTAATTTTCTTGTAGATGTAAGGGGAAAATATATTTACAAGGGCAATATAGAAAAACAGTAATCTTTAAGCACATACATATCTCTTAATAGCTGGTTGCTAGGTGCAGCACCATTCCCTTTGCCACAGATTAATACTCTTTGCATATCCAAGACAAAAAAACGAATAACGAGTTCCCATTTTAGAAAATAAGTATTGAAAAATTTAAGGGAATGACAAGCAATATCTCGAAAATGGTTCACTCAACAACAAAAATGTATATGACATAAATTGTGTATTTTAACGCGATCTACATTTTTTGTGTAGTAAAATTTTGTTTATCTCTTAGGGTTTACCAGTTATGCAAAAGTCGTTCACAATGGAGAATACTTTTGGAGACATTCCCAGAAAATTCAAGATATACATTTCATTTGTCATGAAAATATCTTAAACATATGATATTTTAATCAAAATCGTTACAGCCATTTTTAAGAAAATTAAACTTTTCGAAAACTCTTCCATGTAAAGGGTAATCTGGGGTGGGGGGATTTTCTTGAAAACCTTCGTGTCGCATCTCTGGAAGATACTGAACCTAAATACCAAGTTTGGTGTTTATCGGACTGTTCGTTTCTGAGTTATACTGTTCACAGACACACACACGGACATGTTTCCAAAAATGTTTTTTTTGGATCCAGGGTGTCTCAAAACATGTATTTCCGGTGAAATCTCGGTATCGAATTTTTGGGTGGAATACAATACTTCCCCTACTTACTATACGTAGTAGAGAAAGTAAAAATAGCAACTCAGAGTAATATATTAAAAATTGTAAGATTTTTGTATAGCATTATGGAAATAAATACATACATAGAAAACGTTAGTGTGTACTGAGAACAGCATAAACCCCCCCCCAAAAGTTCCATAAATACCAAACTTAGTATTTAGGTCCACCATCATATACAAATCTCTACCTTCTATCGCTTGTAGAAATTATTCTTACGAAAGCTCATTTTCCCATCTACTTCATTTAAATCTAGATAAAAGCTTCGGGAAACAGCTACATTACACATTTCGTTACAGATACAAAGAGAACAGCGATAGTCAAATGTTTAACAACTGCACACTATATGCTGGCCTTAAAATTCCATGTTTCCATGAGATCGCGAGAAACTACTTAAAGCCGATAAGGCTTTAAAAGAATGACAAAAGTAATGAATAATTCGAAGCATTAATAACGGATACCTCGGAACTACCTGATGCCACAAAAAACGTTATTTGAAATGTTTGTGTGTTTTAAAGAGATCTACATTTTTTGTGTAGTACATTTTCGTCTATCGCGTATATATATTTTTACATGACAAATAAAATGTATATCTTGAATATTCTGGGAATAGCCTGTGAAGTCCTCTTCATTCGGAAGGAATTTTGTACAATCTTGAATAACTGGTAACGTTAAGCGACAGACAAAAACGTACTAAACAAAAAATCTGATGTGTTGCACTCACATGACTTTCTCTACTCTTGTACAAACTATTTTTTACAAACGCTTATTCTCCATATGCTTCATGTTAATCGAGATGTTAATCTTATTGCTAATTTTCTTGTGGGTGCAAGGGGAATATGGTAGGCTTTAAGCAACAGTCAAATATTTTAAGATCTGGTTGCTATGTGGAGCATTCCATTCTCTTTGTATGTCCAGGAAATAAAAAAACTAATAACGAATTCCCATTTAAAAAAAATATAAGTATTGGAAAATTCAAACAAATAACAAGGAATATTTCGGAAATGGTTCAATTCACAAGAAAGTATGTGACATAAATTGTGTGTTTTAACAAGACATACATTTTTTGTGTAGTAAAATTCGTCTATCTCTTACGGTTTACCAGTTATGCGAAAGCCATTCAGAATGAAGAGGACTTTTAGGGACATTCCCAGAAAATTCGAGATATACATTTCATTTGCCAAGAAAATGTCTTAAACATATGATATTTTAATCAAAATCGTTACAGCCATTTTTAAGAAAGCAAACATTTTCGAAAAATGTTCCATGTAAAGAGTAGTCTGGGGTGAGGGATTTCCTTGAAAATCTTCGTGTCGCACCCTTGAAAGTTTGGTATTTATTCGACTTTTCGTTTTTGAGTTATGCTGTTCACAGTCAGATAGACACCTACATGGACATGTTTCCAAAAACGCTTTCTTTGGATTCACGGCACCCCAAAACATGTATTTTGATGATGCTATTTTCTTTACGTTATTTGCCCCACGCTTTGGGAGCCAATTTGAAGAAGATTTTGTATTGTAGACTTACACTGTAATTTGCACTTCACTCCTTTTATTAATGCTTGACACGATTTAAATAACGCTTCACTGATATAGAGGGAGGTGTAGATGTTTTAATTAATTACTTGCACTTTTTAACACGTAAACTATTTCCATCTCACACTGAATACGTATTAAACTTCTCGAGGACGCATCTCGCGTCTGATTAATAACACTGTCTGCTAGCAACGCGTCCAGTTATGAGCGCTGCCTACAAGCAACTGACTTCATTTCTACCGCCTAAATTTGTAAATTTAGCTATATTTCAATTTCTAATTGGCTAATTCTAGCCCAATAGAATACCTTCATTTAAATAAAGCTTTTTCTGGTTGTTGATTGGCTATTTTATAAACTGTCTCAAAATTTACATTATTGTTTCCAAGAATGACTAGTAGTATTATTAAACCTTCTTATTATTGCCTCAAGGTTACCTCATTGTTAGCAACTTTTGACCTATTTCTCACAGCTTCTACATTATTAAATTACGTAATACATTCACATTACATTATTACACATGTATACAATAATATAAACATATACAATGACTGTAATATACACTTTTTATATCTTGTTACATACACATATTGCTTTAAGGCGGGCTGTTATTATATTTTTTTTATTATATGATTTGACTAAAATCATTTGTGTTAAAAATACTGCCTCAATTTCCTGTGAAATCTCGGTATTGAATTTTAGGGTGGAGTGCAATACTTCCCCTACTTACTATATTTAGTAGATAAGGTAAAAATGTAGATTCTTTAAAACACTGAATTTATTTCAAATTACTTTTTTGTGGAATCAGGCATATACGAGATTTTCGTTATTAAGGCTCGAATTGTTCAATACCTGCCTTTTCTGTGGGTGGCGTGCACCATGTTGGAGTAAATTGCTTTGGAAGTAACGTTTACTAAAGAAGTCCCCACTACGGAAGTAGCTTACTACGGGAGCAATTTACCCCGAAAGTAACGTTGGGGAGCTCAATTACAATTTACTCTTTTAGTTACGACTACAGAAGTAAGTTTATTACTCCCGGAGGTATTGTTTTGTTTGCGCGATTTACTAGATGCAATCATGAATAAGGTTATGTGCGATAGGAAAAGGGGAGAAACTTTAGCGAAAGAGATACATGTTTGTTGGTAGAGATAAAGGAATTCCATTTAAACAACATGAGTGTAAAAAAACGTGAGATAACCTGCATTGCGTTGGTCTTCAAAGCCAGTGAGATACCGCCAACTCTCGCAACGTGCGTTCCAAATTACTTTTTATTTTAGGTTTATTAGTTTTTTTACGTTTCTGATTTACGGCTTAGATTCCTGATTCACGGGAGGTTACTTTTATTAACGTTTTCGATGAAGAACCAAGTAATTCAAAAAGCCATAACGTGTTATAAAGATGCTGGAAAGTCGTGATTGACGAGTTTAATAATTCCAGTGACGCGAAACGTACTGAAGAGCAGCTTAAAATTCTGTAAACAATGTTTCTAATCTTTATTTTTGCACCGCAGATCACTTGCGTGTTGATATAGAAATACCCTTTCTGATTTCGGAAAAATTCACCATATTCACGGATGGGCACAAAATAGTAACATGCGTGCGGTCAATTCCACACACAATGTGTGGGAAATCTGTGAAAGTGAACAGGAATTGCCTTTTATTTTCTTAACCCTCGTGTATATTTATATGTATAGGACCTTGCTCTTAACCTCAAAAGCACTGTAACAACGCAAAGAAATACACGGCCGACAGACGCGTGATGAACGCTTATTTATAACATCGCCTGTAATACTTTACTTAACGTGACATGAAAATGCTGGTAAACTAAAGGTATAATTGGCATGTACTTAACGTAATGGGAATGACTCTTAATTCATAGTTCTTTTATTACTTCGAGCTAGTGCCGATTGGTTCCAATTGCCATGTGAAATCAAACTTGATGTAACGGGAGGGAAACGTTTGTTGCCAAACCTTTAAGTTGTATCACGTTAAGTCAATTTTAAATATCTCCATTTAATACAGTGTAAGACTGTCACATCACGTTAAATTCATCGTAACGCTGGCTCAAGCTTCTGAAATATTTCGGTACGAAACACTCATAGGACGATAACAATAATTGCAGTTTGGATTATAGAGCTGAGTTTTGTTGAAATGTTCTCCAAGCAGGTTCAAAAGGCGTGTTTAAGAAGATTCTTTCCTAATACCGAAACGTACATTGAACTCTCTCTCTGTATAAGTATCATATGGTTCTCGCATAGCACTATCGCATTTTCGTTGTTTTTTTCCCCGTCGAGATCATCAATGTAACCTAAGTAATCCATGAACGTGTCAAAAATTATCTTCCTCCAAATACGATACAGTATTCTAGTTCAATCGACATGTTAGTTACTCCATCCAGGTCGCAAGAGTAAAATCTAACCTATATTTGTGCTCTATTTAATTCCGTAGTAACATACTACATGATGGTGTTCTCCGACATTTACTTCTACGGTAATTTTATCTGGGAGTATCTGAAAGGAGTAAAATTCTTCGGAAGTAGTTAACTCTCGCATGGTAGTCGCCGAGTGTTGACTTGAATAGTAATTTACTACGAAAGTAGAGCTTACTCCAGTTGGTGCACGCCACTGTGTAAGTCCTGTTGATTTTCAGTCGCGGTGTCATGGAAACAGTATGGAATTTTAAGACCAGCATATAGCGTCCAGTTGTTAAACATTTGACTATCGCTGTTCCCTTTGTATCTATAACAAAATGTATAATGTAGCTATTTCTGTAAACGTTTATTTGGATTAAAATGAAACAGATAGAAAAATAAACTTTCGTAAGAGTAATTTGTTGCCATTAATAAGCGATACAGGGTAGAGAAAGTCATGTGAATGCAATACATGAGATTTTTTTAAAGTGTAGAGAAATACTTGGAGTCAGTGTATATTTTTTGCTTTGTTTTCTATTTATTTACTGATACCATTTACTTATTTAATGCTGTGTTTACTCGATGAATAGTGAAAATAAGTACAACCCGAATTTCATATTCCCTCAGGATATATTTTAGAGTTTTTCTTGTACTACTGCTGATAACAGCAGAGACTCTCTTGGGTAATACGGCGGCGGAACGATCTCACTCCAGAAGCCATAAACAATCGATTGTTTTTATAACTTATACTCGTGTGCTTCGGGAAGCAGTAGACATTTTCGTTTCGTAACAATTAAGGGGAAAAAAGCGTAAATCTGGATGGCGAACTTAGGAATATTACAAAAATACAAGAAGGAATAGGTATATTTTGTAGAAGGGGAGTCGAGAAATTCACGTGAATGCAACACACCAGATTTTAAAATTAATAATTACTGGAAATAATGCACTCGTATGAGTCTAACATTACAAACAACAACGAAACGAAAAATTGAAATTGAGTTTTTATTTTTGGACGCTCTTTAACTGCTGTGGTTCTTAGCGTCCCATTCTATATTGGGCGTGAAAGACCGCTAATTTTGTTCAGAGGCCTCTTTATCAGGCTTGAGGTTCTTTTACGTGCCGTAAATCTACGACACGGGACCACCGGCTTTACTTTCCTTCCGAAGGAAGCCATGCTAAGGATTTTTACGCTCGAAAAAATCCATCGCCTTCCGCCGGGTTTGAACTCCCCACCTCGGGAACTAGAGGCTAGCATGGTAACCCTGCACCACGGAGTACATCCGGATCTGTTCTCCTTTGAGCCTGTCCCCTAATCCCTCCAGGGGTCATTTTGGAAGAAAAAAAGGGCCATTATGGCCTACTTGCGGTGACCTCTCCCGGTTTCGGGGACCCTCGTTTATCTTTTGTAATTTACTATTACAAAACTTTAAAATGCATATAATTAATTCATTTCAGTGCAGCTTTTGTCCAATATTAAAGTTCTGTACACAGTGGTCTAATGATGTTAAAATGTTATTTAGTTCGGACATACACTATGTGATCAAAAGTATCCGGACACCCCACAAACATACGTTTCTCATCTTAGGTGCGTTGTGCTACCTGGTACTCATTATCCGCGACCTCAGTAGTCATTAGACATCGTGAAACAGCAGAATGGCACGCTCCGTGGAACTCACGGACTTCGAACGTGGTCAGGTGATTGGGTGTCACTTGTGTCAGAAGTCTGTGCGCGAGATTTCCACACTCCTAAATATTCGTAGGTCCACTGTGTTGATGTGATAGTGAAGTGGAAACGTGAAGGGACATGCACAGCACAAAAGCGTACAGACCGACCTCGCCTGTTGACTGACAGAGACCGCCGACATTTGAAGAGGATCGTAAAGAGTAATAGGTAGACATCTATCCAGACCATCACACAGGAATTCCAACCAAACTGCATCAGGATCCACTCCAAGTACTATGACAGTTAGGCGTGAGATGACAAACCTTGGATTTCATGGTCGAGCGGCTGCTCATAAGCCAGACATCATGCAGGAAAATGCCAAATGACGCCTCGCTTGGTGTAAGGAGCGTCAACATTGCACGATTGAACAGTGGCAAAACGTTGTGTGGAGTGACGAATCACGGTACATAATGTGGCGATCCGATGGCAGGGTGTGGGTATGGCGAATGTCCGGTGTACGTCATCTGCCAGCGTGTGTAGTGTGTAGTGCAATTCGGAGGTAGTGGTGTTATCGTGTGGTCGTGTTTTTCCTGGAGGGGTCTTGCACCCCTTGTTGTTTTACGTGGCACGATCACAGCGCAGACCTACATTGATATTTTAAGCACCTTCTTGCTTCCCACTGTTGAAGAGCAATTCGGGGATGGCGATTGCATCTTTCAACACGATCGAGCACCTGTTCATACTGCACGGGCTGTGGCGGAGTGGTTACACGACAATAAGATCCCTGTAATGGACTGGCCTCCACAGAGACCTGACTTGAATCCTATAGAACATCTTTGGGATGTTTTGGAACGCCGACTTCGTGCCAGGCCTCACCGACCTACATCAATACCTCTCCTCAGTTCTGCACTCCGTGAAGAATGGGCTGCCATTCCCCAAGAAACCTTCCAGCACCTAATGGAAAGTATGTCTGCGAGAGTGAACGCTGTCATCAAGGCTAAGGGTGGGCTAACACCATATTGACTTCCAGCATTACCGTTGGAGGGCGCCACGATCTTGTACGTCATTTTCAGCCAGGTGTCCGGATACTTTTGATCACGTAGTGTATATACACAGGGTACACATGTACTCCAGCTTCGCAGGCCCCACTGCAACACTTGTAAAACCAAACTGCTTTTACGTTTTACAGCTGGAATACTTTTAATTTCTTCCCTGCCCCTTACACTGTTCTTACTCTGGAATGTTAACGCGTTATACTATGTTTTAGAATTCTAACATATCACATAATCTACTGTTTAGTTTATCTAACGTGGCGAACTTAGCGAGACATGCCTTATACGTTTTTAATTATTAAATATTCTTAATTTTAATACAAATCGTTAGACATTTTGAGTAAATAAAAAATAAAGAAAATTCTCCATGTAAACGGTAGCTTGGTGTGGGAAAATTTTCTTGAAAATCTTCCTGTCGCATCTTTGGAGGAAGGTACCTAACTAATTTCCAAATTTGGTGTTTATCCGAGATTTCGTTTTTGAGTTATGCTGTTCACATACACGAACTCGCACACAGAGGGACCTTTTTCTAAAAATGCTTTTTTAATCACGGGTCCTCAAAACATGTATTTCCGCAGAAATATGTATCACATTCTTGGGTGGAATGCCATAACTTGCTATACATTATATACACGGTAGAGAAAGCAACAAGTAAACTTCTTACCTTGATTGTCGCTTTGGAAATGCAAAAATAAAGTTTGTTTTGCATTCACATGACTTTCTCTACCCTCTATAGCTTATTAGTGGGCATACAAATAATGCTTTCGGAAGTTTATTTACCTATGTATTGCATTTTAATCCCGATAAACCTCTCCAGAAACAGCTACATTACACATTTCGTTATAGAGAACAGCGATAGTCAAATGTTTAACAACTGGACGCTATATCCTGCCTTAAAATTCCATACTGTTTCCATGACATCACGAGAAACAACTGAAAACTAACAGAATTTTAAGAGAATGACCAAGAAATGAACAATTCGAATCTTTAATAGCGGATATCTCAGAAACGAATTATGCTACAATAAAGTTATTTGACATAAATTGTGTGTTTTAAAGAGATCTACAATTTTTGTGTAGCATATTTTCGTCTATCACTTAACGTTTACCAGTTATACAAGGTTATACAAAATTCCTTCCAAATGAAGTGGACTTTAGAGGCTATTCCAGAAAATATGTGGTACTTTAATCAAAATCGTTAGAGCCACTTTTTTAGAAAATAAAAAAATTCGAAAGAATGTTCCATGTAAAGGGCAATTTTGGGATTTTCTTGAAAATTTTCGTGTCGGTCTTTGAATGGTACTTACCTTAAATGCGAAGTTTGGTATTTATTTTTCATTTTGAGATACGCTGTTCACAGGCAGCCACGCACACGGATCTTTTTCTAAAACTTCTTTTTTTGGATTAAGGGGGCCTCAAAAATGTACTTCCAGTGAAACCTCGGTATTGCATTTTTTGGGTGGAATGCAACACCTCTATAGTGGTAGAGAAAGTAAAAAGTCACACGTCTGTCATAATTTTTGTTTTCGAAACTGGAAATGTGTAGTTCATCTTATTGTACCAGATGGCAGAAGCTGCGCAAGAGATCCAGCAGCTTCTCCTCCTAGTGTAATATGTTCCTCCAAGCTTATTTCATTAACCACTAAGCACTGGATTGCCATGGCCATCGAGCCAACATTAGTTTTACTTTTCTCAGCATGAATGACATTGCTATCTGCATATGTGTGGTTCAAGTGCGATGTTGTATCAATTAATAAAAATGTTTAATAAGAAAGTTGCTTGTTTTGAAGAGCTGCCCTAATCAAAACCCGACGATGGACATCAACTGCTAAGGATGGGGTCAAATGGAGGCTATGGTTCGATCCACCAAGCTAGATGGCTCCGCGGCTCGCATTCGCGAAGTCCTGAGCTCTGTTCCCAGCAACCGCTCACTCTGACCCATCGGTTTATCGTAGTTTCCCCGGGTCGGCAGGCGATACTGGAGTGCTTCCTCTTCTACCACGACTCTGATTTCCTGTACCCATCGTTTCCTTCATTGTCACCTGTTTCAGGGTTGTAGGATCAGGCGACGTTGGGCTGGATTTGCGCTTTGTGGAGGTCTGGATGCGTCTCCAATGTGGGCCTCTTCGAGGACCGTCGGGGGTTAAGGACTTGTTAGTGGGGTTGGGCGGCGTCGGATGCGTTCGAATTGGAACCGTCCATTCTTGTGTACATCGTCATTAGATCTCTCCCCTCATTCCTCACTCCCATGGATCACGGTAGAAGCGCAAAGGGCCGGAAGCCTGGGTCTCCTCCGTTCGTCCGCACTTTCAGCTTCATGGTTCGATTCCGAACTGTGATGCCAAGAAGAAGATCTAATGTTACCCTATATGAACCCCACTCTTGGCCGTACACTAGGGTAGCCAGGCGGTGCAATAGTCTGGTGGACTAACACATGCAAACTAAGCAGGATCCAAAGGATGGCCTGTCTAGCAATAACTGGGGCAATGGAGACACTCTTCAGCCTCACCACTTTGATAAACAGGGGAGGCCAGAATGCCTTTCCACAGACTGCAACAAACCAAAACAACTAATATTCCAAGGTCTGCATCGGGAATCTTAGACATAAAGAAGGTAGAAGATCTGATTTTCAAGACGGAAACAGACTACCTCGGAAAAACCTTACATCACCATAAGAAATTCAAGGTAATGATAACTGCAGAGGACTTAAGGCAAGAATCCTATCAGAAACTACCTGAGTGTTCTTTGATCTGGTTCACACACCTCTCAAAAACAGGCTCAGGGACGGGTTCTGGTGTATTTGGTTAAAAACCCAGGTGTAGTTTTAGTAACTTACTGGGTGTGGTCACCACGGTATTTCAAGCCGAAGTATTTGCCATTTTACAGTGTGCGAAAGAAAATCTTAGAAGAGTATAAAAATAAACAGTTAATTTTTCATCTAGACTGGTAGGTGAATGTATTACTGCCTTATCCAACCTGACAGAACATAACAAAGTATGTTTGTCATGGGTCTCAGGACATAAAGGAATTGAAGGCAATGAGAAAGCTGACGAACTTGCAAAGCAAGGATCGACACAGCTGAAACCCAAACCAGAGCCACCTCTAGGCATACATAAGTGTTCCATTAGAGCTGCTATAACAAACTGGTGTTCCAGGCGTTCGGCATGGGAAAGTGTTTATCAAGAACCATGCAAACCCTTAACTGACAGACTGTTTAAATGTAGTAAGTCTCAGTTAAAAACAACAGTAGCCTTT
The DNA here is from genome assembly GCA_030765065.1 of Deroplatys truncata. Lineage (NCBI taxonomy): Eukaryota > Metazoa > Arthropoda > Insecta > Mantodea > Mantidae > Deroplatys > Deroplatys truncata. The sequence continues at coordinate 19,282,303 of CM060978.1, forward strand.
GCCACTGGGCAGGCACCAGTGAGAAAGCACCTACACATAATATGAAGGTTTCAGGGCAGCGGTGACTGTAGACTGTGCGGGTCTGAATCTGAAACAGCCTATCATATTATGTGAAGGTTAGTATCATCTTTAGGAAACTTTTTATGCAAATAGGGGACTACTACTCCAACACACCACTGGACTGTGAAATCTGGTGAGGGGCACAGGACTAGTGTGAAGGGGTAGCAATCATTACAGGGCTAGCACAATAAGCGTTTAGGCTGCAGTACAACCGGAGCTTCTGCAGACGGGTCCAAGTCTACAAGAAAAAAATGTGTTGTTTTGCACTCACATGACTTTCTCTACTCTTGTGCAAACTATTTTTACAAACGCTTATTCTCCATCTACTTCATGTTAATCGAGATAAACATTTGCAAAAACTATCTTATTGCTAATTTTTTTGTAGATGCAAGGGGAATATGGTAGACTTTAAGCGATACTCAAATGTTTTAAGCGCTGGTTGCTATGTGGAGCATTCCATTCTCTTTACATGTCCAGGACATATAAAAAATCATTATACCATCATTAAAAACTATTGCTAAATGTTTATGTGTTAACAAACTAACCAAATGTTACAAGGAGTTGCGCTTTATACTTGAGTAGAATAGGCTTTGTGCATAGCTTTTGCATAACTGGTAAACCGCAAGAGATAGATAAAATTTTGCTACATAAAAAATGTAGATCTCGTTAAAATACACAATATATGTCAAACATTTTTACATTTTACACATAGCGACCAGTTCTAAAATATTTGACTATCGCTTATGGCGTACTATGTTCCCCTTGTTTTGTATTCGCAACGGCAATATAGAAATACAGTAGACTTTAAGCATAGACATATCTCTTAATAGCTGGTTGCTAGGTGCAGCACCATTCCCTTTGCCACAGATTAATACTCTTTGCATATCCAAGACAAAAAAGTGAATAACGAATTCCCATTTGAGAAAATAAGTATTGAAAAATTTAAGGGAATAACAAGCAATATCTCGAAAATGGTTCACTCAACAAAAAAAATTGTATATGACATAAATTGTGTATTTTAACGCGATCTACATTTTTTGTAGTAAAATTTTGTCTATCTCTTATGGTTTACCGGTTATGCAAAAGTCGTTCACAATGAAGAATACTTTTGGAGACATTCCCAGAAAATTCAAGATATACAATTCATTTGCCATAAAAATGTCTTAAACTTATAATATTTTATTCAAAATCGTTAGAGCCATTTTTGAGAAAATTAAAATGTCCGAAAAATGTTTCATGTAAAGGGTAATCTGGGGTGGGGGATTTTCTTGAAAACCTTCGTGTCGCATCTCCGGAAGATACTGAACCTAAATACCAAGTTTGGTGTTTATCCGACTGTTCGTTTCTGAGTTATGCTGTTCACAGACAGGCACACACACGGACATGTTTCCAAAAATGCTTTATGTGCATTCAGTGCATCTCAAAACATGCATTTCCTGTAAAATCTCGGTATCGAATTTTTGGGTGAAATACAATACTTTCCCTACTTACTATACGTAGTAGAGAAAGTAAAAAACACTCCCATTGACCCTATTTCCAGTTATGGCTGATTGATCAAATAAAGCTCAAGTGAAGGTTCACATGTGGTTTAGTTATAAATATTTTTTCTTGAAAATTTACTGTTACGGCTGGTTTGGTTAGCCTGTGTTCAGCATTAATGAAAACAAAGATTTGTGTACTGTACAACCAGCCGAAAATAAAACGCAAACTTGCAGAGCTCGTTAGGAAAATATTTCCATAAGCCTCTCTGCTTGGTGTTTTCAATATCACCTCCCCTCTGTTATTTTTCACGCCCTAATCACACGAACGTTCGTGTTTGAATTTCATTTCTAACACTGTCCAGTCACGGGGACAACGATACAAATGGCCTCGTGGCGTGCAAAGTGGCTAATTGACGTTTATCTGCGAGCTGGACATTAAAATGGCTTCTCTCTGTAAACAAGGCATTCTCTTTAACAGCTCTATGGTATTATAGCCAAATACGGATGTGTGCTCTTCAATAAATTCAACAACAGAGAAATGCTAGTTATACATTTAATAAATCTGCGAAAATTAAGCCCTTTAACGTTGGTGTAATCATGGATTCATATTACTGTGCACCTGTGCGATGTGGAACAGGACACGCTTCAACCAGCAAAAACAAGCTGATAATGCATATTAGGGATGGGAGTTCAATACCGCCGATACCTCGATACTCTCGATACCCAGTGGTATCGAAGTATGTATAATACTTTGAGATAAACCTTCGATACTTTTAATTTTTTAAGTGTTACATTAAGGAGTCGAGGCTTCTTCACGTTACTGCCTCGCAACTGACCCCAAACAGTTGCTGGGCTGCAGTTCTTGATAGACCTTGAGTACGTTTCTTGCAACATTCCGTAGACTCTTGTGTCTAAACGAAAACATGGAAAAGAATGGGAGAAGGGGTAGAGGTATTCATGCAACATGCAGCGTCATAACTTAGTGCATCAGCTGATTTAGCTGACGCACTAAGTCACGTTTCTGCAATAGTCTGGCTTGGTGGCCCACTATCAGCCATTACATTTACCTACTCAAGTGATCAAAATCTGTGGATCCAGCAGAAACAAATCACAACTTAAGACATGAGGTAATGCAGCGCATTTATGAGGGGCACTATTTATATTTTGAGCCTAATAATTAAAACAAAGTAATTTCTAATTGAAAACAGCTTTATTTTTTTCAAAATATTCTCCTTTATGATCAATACACTTTTGCATCCGTTTGAACCATTTGTCACAGCATTTATTCCAGTCTTCTTGAGACACCTCCAAAACATGGTTTTTGAAGGCATCAGCGGCTTCTTCTGCCAACGAAAATCGTTGTCCACGCAATTTGTTCTTGATGTTCGGGAACAAAAAGAAGTCATTGGATGACAAAACAGGACTGTATGGCGGATGACCCATCAATTCTATTTTTTCAGCCTTCAAATACTCTGTTGTTAGACGAGATGTGTGTGCGCTCGCATTGTCTTGATGAAGAACGATCCTACGGTTATTGTTGGTTTTCCTTACTTCACCGAAGACTTCCGGCAAACAAATGGTTGTGTACCATTCGGCATTGACCGTTTTACGTTCCTCTAAACGCACTGTTGCCACATGGCCAGTTTTGCTGAAAAAGCAGGCGACCATTTGCTTGGAAGTGCTTCGAGTGCGAACAACTTTTGTTGGATTTGCTTCATCTTGAAACAGCCATACAGTCGACTGCTGTTTACGTTCCGGCTCATACGCATAGATCCATGATTCGCCACCTGTTACAATCTTATATACGTTTTTTGAGGCACTGCCATTGTATTTCTTGAGCATTTTTGTACGCCAATCGACATGAGCATCTTTTTGAGATTGCGTCAAATTATGTGGGAACCAACGAGAGCAAACCTTTTTCACGGCTAAATAATCATGCAATATTTTATATATGCTGGTGGAACTAATGCCTAGGGTTGCCTCAATCTCACAATATGTCGCATGACGACCTTTCTTTATTAGTATTTGCACAGCATCAATGCTTTCTGGCACAACAACTGATTTTGGAGACCTTCACGAACTTTATATTGAGCGAACGGCAGTCATGATTAAATTCGTTATACCAGCGTTTCACAGTGGCAAAGGATGGAGCTTCGTCGCCAAATGTGGAAGTTAGTTGATCGATGCACTCTTATCTTGATAATCCACGTCGAAAGTCGTAATAAATCATTGCACGAACATTTTCACGAGCTAATTCCATGTTTTTGTTGACACACAATTTTCAAGTTAGTGTAAACAAAACAAATGACGCCCTATTGACAAAATGTTTGATGTAGATTATGGTCAAAAATATCAAACTTTCCATTGGAAACGTCAGATGGCACCTACAACATTCCGGGTTGCCAAGGTTCAAAATATAAATAGTGCCCTTCGTATGTATTTATTCTTTCCTTGCATCTGATAGTTTGTGTTCACGCGTCAAACTCGGGTCACGAACGTAGCTTACAGGTATACCGTACGACTAGTTTTCATAATATGGATAGAAAATCCTTTGACAGAAGATTTTCAGTACAAAATATACAGGCTGAGCCAAAAGACTTAGAACCGGCTGCGCAGTGTTTTTCCTGTCCGAGTCCTCGGCGATCCTTGCCGCTGTTGCTATCATAGAAAGGCGCGGATGAAAGCATACAACATCTTTAAAACTACTTTTAAAGGCTTTACTTAACAACTTTATGAAATCGTGTTTGAGGACAGAATTATTAGTAGAGATTTGTGGCCCCCTTGGTCCTCCGATCTAACCCCCTGCGATTTCTATCTCTGGAGTAACTTAAAACAAAGTATACAAGACAAACCCTCACGCCCTGGAAGAATTAAAGCAAAATATCCGCCAGGAAATTTCTCAACGTGAACTACGGCGAGTGATGGATAGTTTCCTAAAGAGGTGACAAAAATGTATGGACAACGACGGTGGCCAGTTTCAGCATCTCCTTTCATAAAGCTGGTAAGTAAGGCGTTTAAAAGTAGTTTTAAAAATGTTGTATGGTTTCATCCGCGCCTTTCTATGATAGCTGCAGACGACAAAAAGAGCCGAGGACGCGGACAGGAAAAACACCGCACAGCCGGTACGTAGTTTTTTGGCGCATCCTGTAGTTACATATAAAAGGAAGGAAAAGTGTTACTATTATTATTATTATTATTATTATTATTAGCCTTGACTAACAATATAAGTTATATTATAACCCGTGGCATTATCAAGATAAGAAATTGCTGCCAAACAGGAACAATTTTGGAATTAGCGTACAGTACAACATTGCTTACACACAAAACTGCTAATACGAGCGTAATTCTGTGAACAGGATATCGCCTTTACATTTTTACTTTCTCTACTACGTATAGTAAGTAGAGGAAGTGTTGTATTCCATCCAAAAGTTCGATACCGAGACTTCACCGGAAATACATGTTTTGAGACTCCCTGAATCCAAAAAAAAACATTTTTGGAAACATGTCCTTGTGTGTGTGTGTGTGTGTGTGTGTGTGTGTGTGTGTGTGTGTGTCTGTGAACAGTATAACTCAGAAACGAACAGTCGGATAAACACCAAACTTGGTATTTAGGTTCACTATCTTCCAGAGATGCGACACGAAGGTTTTCAACAAAATCCCCCCACCCTAGATTACCGTTTACATGGAAAATTTTTCGAAAGTTTTAATTTTCTCAAAAATGGCTCTAACGATTTTGATTAAAATATCATACGTTTAAGATATTTTCATGACAAATAAAATGTATGTCTTGAATTTTCTGGGAATGTCTCCAAAAGTATTCTTCATTGTGAACGACTTTTGCATAACTGGTAAACCATTAGAGATAGACAAATTTTTACTACACAAAAAATGTAGATCGCGTTAAAATACACAATTTATGTCATATACATTTTTTTTGTTGAGTGAACCATTTTCGAGATATTGCTTGTTATTCCCTTAAATTTTCCAATATTTATACTTTTTCTCAAATTCGTTATTCATTTTCTTTGTCCTGGTAATGCAAAGAGAATGGAATGCTCCACATAGCAACCAGCTCTTAAAACATTTGACTATCGCTTAAATACTACCATATTCCACTTGCACCTACAAGAAAATTAGCAATAAGATTAACATCTCGATTAACATGAAGCAGTTGGAGAATAAGCGTTTGTAAAAATAGTTTGTACAAGAGTAGAGAAAGTGATGTGAGTGTAACACATCAGATTTTTTATTAAGTGATTATCGAGAAATAGTGGTATCGTTCTATCACTAGTGCATATGAACTGCTTCAACAATTCACACTCATTATTAGCAGTAGTTCAGGTGAAGTAGTTCATTCTTGAAGCATTCAAGCTTGAAAAAGCTAAAGAAGCCATTTTGTTCATTATATTCTAGTACACGAGATAACGTGATATGCGCCTTCCTTTTAGATTGGGGGAAATAAAAATCCCAGCGGTGTGATTAGGAACTAAGCTATGACTAATTTACATAGTAAAGGAGATTTTATATTAAACCCTTTTCTTATAACCTTGCCACAGGTGTTCTTCCGGTTCTCCTTTCCCCGGATTAGCTAATGCACACTCGGTCAATTTATAACTGGCCGGCGTCTGAAAGACGGAGCTCGAATCGGGTACTTCCGTGACCGCTCGGGACAGTTCACAAGACTATATTCTTGTAGTAGTTATAATGGGGAGCACAATTATAATCATAAACGCCTTCCGATAAAATAATTCATATACGAGATTTCAAGCAGGTAGATATTACAACACTGAATATATTTGTAAGCAATAAACACTTTATGATTTATGGTTCTCAAGTGGAATATGACTACCACGCTTACTGCAGCACTGCTAGCTCAGTGATATAGAGCTCATATCTCCGTGGTGCTACTCAAATTTTGTTTTCCCTTTCGTTTTAAATACATGAATTAGAGTATAACAAGTGTTCTTTTTTATGTATGTGGCGTTTATTTAGTAGTCTCTCATGCCGGAGGATGGTAACCAGGACAATAATTTATCGGTCGGGATGTTTCATACTTAGTCAATTTAATTTTATAATCATAAATTTCACTTTAATTTTGTAATTATATATGTAAGTAACATAAACAATATTATTTAACTATATTACAGTAAAATAGTTGTAAAAAATAAAAGGAAACAATCCACCACAGAGAAATGAACTCAAGCTGCTTGCGTAGAAGTTAAATAAGTAACTTAACCACTCCTGTACGTCCAACACGGTGTGGAGGTAGCCCAAGTCACCACCTTGTGACTTATAGTATTAGACAAAGTGGCGCACAGAAATCAACGGTTGTGAACCGGGCGCTCACTCGACTTTTGAAACAATTTCACTGCTCAAGAGACCGCCCACTTTTAGCCTGACCGAGTGTACATCCCTGAATGGCCATGTATAATAAACAAAAAACCACTGTGCAATACAAGACCAGGCAATAGGAGCACTTTACTGTGATATATACACGTGCATTCGTCATACTGAGAGGCAGGCTTAAACCGAACGATCCTCCTACACATTTGTTGACAGGGATTTACGTGCATTCTACATGCATTAACTCTGTTACGTGATATATTTGATTTACATGGTTATTAAAATTTAAATTTGACAATTCTCTTAGAATATTAAGATAAACAATCATGTTAAACAAGGAACTAGTTCTCAATGCATAACAATCTATTCCATGACACAGCCAGTGAGGGGTGACTAGTGCACGTGACAGTTAACAGTTATGTGTAACAGGGTTTAGCCTAGCTGTCATCCATCAGTTCAGCGAACAATTCAGTAGCGAATGTCAACAAGTTTGAGAAATATGAACATCAATTAGTTGTGAAGATTATGAAGTTTAGAATGTCATCAAGTTTGAGAAATATGAACATCAATTAGTTGTGAATATTATGAAGTTTAGAATGTCATCAATTTTGAGAAATATGAACATCAATTAGTTGTGAATATTATGAAGTTTAGAATGTCATCAAGTTTGAGAACTGTGAACATCAATAAGTTGTGAATATTATGGATTCTAAGAAAGTCATCAGGTTCGAGAACTATGAACATCAATTTGTTGTGACTTTTTATGAAGTTTGAGAATGTCATCAAGTCTGAACACCAATCACTTCTAAAGGTCATCAAGTTAGAGAACGTCATCACGTTCAGGATTCAGCTGCCTTATGTGCTGTGAGTAATTTGAAGTGTATGAATTACACTTGATGAATGGTTACACCATAGTTCACTAATGTGAAGCGTTCGCTTTCACGTTGTGCCCATCACAATGTGATGCAATATATAAACTTATTTATGTTCTATTTCAGAGAGAGAGAGAGCGAGAGAGATGAACGCTTTAATGCAGATTACATAGGTTACATTTGAAGCACATTATATATATTGTTTAGTTTCATCATGGAGCATTAATGACTTAAACTAGATTAATGCACAGAATCCGAAATTAATTTACTTGTTCTGGATAGTCTCTCATGACACAGATTCAATTGGCTGTTGTGACTGAAGATTGCTCTGGTGATGTCCGTTTGCATAGATAGCCATACGATGAGATAGCTTCAAGGCGCTGTTCGAAAGAAGCAACCAACCTTTTTCACCAAACTTGAACTGCAATTAAAATTCATTAAAATCCGATATTTATTAACTTAAGTGTTACTTCCTTTGCTATAGAGTCTAAAATGTGGCCACGTGCTACAGACTTCGGTTTTATTAAGGGTGGCTAGGGAATCTTAGCTCTTCAATTTCAATGAAAGTTTGATTTATTGTTGTTGAGTTTTAACTTTCTACCACGTACTTAGCAAGTAGAGAATATTCCACATAAAAATTCGACACCGAGATTCCACCGAAAATAATGTTTGAGGCTCCCTGTGTAAAAAAAGCATTTTCAGAAAACGTTCTAGTGGGTACGTGTCTATCAGTCTGCGTCTGTGAAGAACGTAACTCAAAAACAGAAAGGTCGGATAAATACTAAACTTTGTTGTTACAAGGGCGGATCGAAAAGTAACGCACAATATTTTTTTTCTGCCTTGGTATTGCAGCTGGAATGTTGCAATTTCACACAGATATAGTTTGAAGTTTTCACTACAGAGGGTATTTTTGGTTCATGTGCAGCTCTAGCGAGAGAATCGTGAACTACGCAACAAAGATGGCGTAAATGTTACTGTCGTCCACGTATGAAGAGCAGAGAGGTGTGTTCGATATTTGTGAGCCAAAGGGCATAAACCGAGTGATATTCACAGGGACATGCGTGGGGATGATTGTATGGATCGTAGCAATGTCTCCAGGTGATGTGCATTCTTCCTAGAGGACCTGTGAACCTTAGTGATTCGCCACGCTCCGGGAGGCCGCTAACAGCTGCAATCCCGCAGAATGTCAGAGGCATTGAGGCGGAAATTTTGAACGACCGGCGTGCGCAACTGCGAAACATCACCAAATTTGGTTGGGAGGTGCTCCAGCATCCACCATACAGTCCGGACCTTGCACCGTCGGAATTTCATCTGTTTGGTCCCTGGCCGGCCAACGCTTTGTGACAGATGCGGAAGTGAAATCAGCAGTCCGCAGATGGCTATACTCCAAGGAAATGGACTTCTACGAACAGGACATATTGAAATGGTATCAGGATAGGAGAAATGTGTTGGGAAACTGGTGACTATGTCGAAAAGTAGGTAAAAGGTGTAAGTTAATTTGTGATTTTTTTGTTGTTTTAACTATTAAACTTTTTTGTATAAAAATTATTGTGCGTTACTCTTCGATCCGCCCTCGTAGCTTCAGTATCTTCCAAAGATGCGACACAAAGATTTTCAAGAAATTCCCCAACCCTAAACTACCCTTTACATGGAACATTTTTCGAAATTTTTTATTTTCTCAAAAATGGCTTTAACGATTTTTATTAAAATACCATATATTAAAGATATTTACATTACAAATATAACGTATACGTTGAATTTCCTGCTGATAGCCTGCGAAGTCCTCTTCAGCCTGAATAAGTCTGTTTATCTATAGCCTTAAACATTTGCTATATATTTGTTGTGATTCGTTTGAATTGGCAAATACTTTCTACTTGTTTGATGTTCTGTATAACAATTCAATTGTCTCTTATGGTCATACAAGGAGAGGAATTTCCAGGCCAGTAAATAGCGACCCGCTTCTGCCTCATGCATTTCTCTTGACCTTCAACGAGATGTGTAATGAAGCTATTTCTGCAAACGTTTATACTAACATGAAGCAGACAACGGAATTTTGAGGATAGAGAAAGTCACGTGATGTTTTACAAAGCCATAGCCTGTATTAGGCATACTAAGGTCATCACCGTTGAGAAAATGCTTGAACTGGGTGAGTATTTCCTGAAATAATTTCGACCAAAATTGTTGTAACATTTCCACTTTATATGGTTGCTAGTTGGATCAAGTACTTATCTGTCGTCCTCCGTGGACTAGTGGTAACGTGCTAGCCTCTAGTTCCCAAGGTCGCGGGTTCAAACACGGCGAAAGGCGATGGATTTTTTTCGGGCGTAAAAATCCTTAGCATGGCTTCCTTCGGAAGGGAAGTAAAGCCGGTGGTCCTGTGTCGTAGATTTACGGCACGTAAAAGAACCTCAAGCTTGAGGTCGTAAAATTACCGGTCTTTCACATCCACTATAGAATGGGACGTTAAGGACCGCAGCAGTTAAAGAGCGTCCATAAATAAAACTCAATTCCGCCACTGAATGTGCCGGAACGCACAGCGCCGCCACTGCAAATGAATGAACAGAAATTTCCTCACGTATACCGAGCACTACAGAGCGAATAATAAAAAGTAGAAGAAGGGAATTAATCAGATTTGCCGAATTCGTGCTCGTCCGGGATTCGAACCTCTCGAAGATCTTGACGAAAGTCGGTCATGACCCGGAGGTCCTCAACTGACCCTAGTGATCAATACAACCCCCATCCGACCTCAGAGAGGAGATGTGCCCATCCCCCGCTACCTTTTACACGAAATCATTTCTGTTCCGCCGCCCACGGCAACAACAGCAAAAACCTCTAACCATGTGCTACTCTATCTCACTGCTTGAGTCGAATCGATGGAAATATCGATTATGTGTATAACATTACTATCGCAGATTGTGAGTATATGTCTTTATGCCATCAAGTATGTGTTCTAACTGCCACTAAATATCTCTACTACTTGCCTATAGAAGGTAGAGGAAGTGTTGTACTCCACCCAAAGTCCGATATCTCACGGAAATACACATTTTAAGGCGCTGAATCAAAAACATCCTCTATGGTTTTTTGTATCCCACCAAAAAATTCAATATCGAGATTCCACAGGAAATACATGTTTTGAGGCCCCCCGAGTCCAAAAAAAAACATTTCTAGAAAAACGTCCGTGAGTGTCTCTGAACAGCTTAACTCAAAAACGAAAAGTCGGATCAACACCAAACTTCGTATTTAAGTTCAATACCTTCCAAAACTGCGACACGAAGGTTTTCAAGAAAATTCCCCCAACCCAGATTACCCTTTACATGGAAGATTTTTCGAAAAATTTTCGGACCTTTTTCTAAAAATGCTTATTTTGAATTTAGGGGGCCTCAAAATGCATTTCTGGTGAAATCGACACCGAATTTTTGGGTGGAATACAATCCTTCCCCTACTTGCTATTAGTAGTAGAGAAAGTAAAAAATGCGAGCCAGTTGGGGAATTTAATGTTTTGCCGGTATGTTACCATGGTAGCTCAATTGGCTAGAGCAACCGGATGGAAACCGGAAGATCCATGGTTCACATCCGGACTATGGCATTGATTGCACCTTTCCAGCCTTGTCCCACACACGACTTATGTGAAAGAACATTTAACTACTTTGCTGAAGAGTGAATAGAAGAAGTAATGTGAATGCAACAGATCGGATGTTTTTGATAGCGGTGGTTAAAACACGCGCAAATTTATATGGATTTTGTCTTTGATTCGCGTAAAGCTCTCCCCTCGCCGGCGCCATAGAGATTCTCCTCTCCCGCCATTTAGATAGCTTAGGAACTTAGTAATCCATAAAAAGATAAACACTTCAGCTTTTAAGGGCTTAAATTTAGCAAAACTTCCAGCATGAGAGTGAAGTTTTTGTTCAAGTCTCTAAGCGGTACTAAAATACATCTTCCTAAGGGGAAAACTCGTAAACATTACTTTACAGCTAAAGTTAGTCACGATATTATTATGTGCATACAAATGGGCTGTAATCAGTTGTTCCTAAAACAAGTGAACGTATCTCAATAATCAGGCGCTCGTAGAAACGAAACATCAGCAAGGGTTAGATCACTTGACTTATTATCGAAACTTCCCCAATGATTTGCAATAAGTATGTATCCCCTGGCTGCGTTACGCGCCTTGCGCAAGGTAACAAGGAGGAGGATGCTATCTCTAACGTAAGCTTCTTCCCTAACTTCTTTGTGTACCAACCCCAACAAAGAGGGCTGCTCACGGAGCTTACCATTCAAGAAAATTATATTTGTTACATTCACATGAATCTTTCTGCCCGCTAACGTTTATTTTATATAGCTTCTACAAGTTTCATTTTAGGTGGAATGGGGACAGAGGAAACCGAATCGATTGTCAAATGTTTAAATGCGAGTCGCTATATGCCAGGCTTGAAATTCCAGAGTCTTTCCATGACATCGCAAGGAACAACTGAATAGCGAAATATAACATTTCGTTATAGATACAAAGAGAACAGCGATAGTCAAATGTTTAACAACTGGACGCTATATGCTGGCCTTAAAATTCCATACTGTTTCCATGACATCACGAGAAACAACTGAATGTTGACACGACTTTAAGAGAATGACCAAGAAATAAACAATTGGAATCTTTAATATCGGCTATGACAGAAATGGTTTATACCACAAAAATACTTATTTGAAATAAATTGTGTGTTTTAAAGAGATTTACATTTTCTGTGTAGTACGCGTTCGTCTATCGCTTAGCATTTATCAGTTAAGCAACATTATACAAAGTTTCTGCCGAATGAAGTGGACTTCATACGATATTCCCAGAAAATTCAATATGCATTTTATTTGTCATGTAAATATCTTTAATATATACCAAATTCGTTAGAGGCACTTTTTTTTAGAAAATCAGAAATTTCGAAAAGTGTTCCACGTAAAGGGTAGTTTGCGATGGGGATTTTCTTGAAAATCTTCGTGTCGCCTCTGTGGAAGGTACTGAATTCAATTACCAAGTTTGGTATTTAACCGACTTTTGTTTTTGAGTTATGCTGTTCACAGACACACACACACATTTTTGTCGTCCTCCGTGGTGTAGTCGTAGCCTCTAGTTGCCGAGGTCGCGGGTTAAAACCCGGGTGAGGGCGATGGGTTTTTTCGGGCGTAAAAATCCTTAGCACGGTTTCCTTCTGAAGGGAAGTAAAGCCGGTGGTCCCGTGTCGTAGATTTACGGCATGTAACAGAACCTCAAGCCTGATAAAGAGGCCTCAGAGCAAAATTATCAGTCTTTCATGCCCAATATAGAATGGGACACTAACGGCCACAGCAGTTAAACAGCGTCCATAAATAAAACTGTATTTAATTTAACACACACACACGGACCTTCTTCTAAAAATACTTTTTTATTTGTATTTCCGGTGAAATTCGGTATTGAATTTCTGGGTGAAATACAGTGCCTTCTCTACCTGCTATATACGTGGTAGAGAAAGTAAAAATGACAAAAGTATTGATAAACTCAAACTATTAATAACAGATATCTGATGCCACAAAAACAAGTTACTGGGAATAAATTGCGAGGTTGAAATAGTTATACAGTTTGTTGTTCTCCTAAAGTTTACCAGTTAAAACGAAATTATGCAAAATTCCTTGCTGATGTAAAGGACTTCAGAGGCTATTCCCAGAAAACTCATGATATAGATCTTGTCTTAAAATATATAAAACTGCTAGAGATGTTTTTAAGAAAATCAGAGATGTCGAAACCTTTCCATAAAGCGGTAGGTTTGGGGGTGGGGAATTTTCTTGAAAATGTTGGTGCCGCATCATTGGTAGATACTGAACTTAAATGACATTCATTCAGAGGTTTTGCCTTTGAGTTATGCTGTTCACAAAAACACACACACACGTGGTCTCTCAACAGCACAACTCAAAAATAAAAGTCAATTAAATACGAAACTTGGTGTTAAGTCCAGTGTCTTCCAATAATACGACACGAAGGTTTTTAAGAAAATCCCTGCGCTCCAAATGCCCTTTACGTAAAAAAAATGAAATTACACTTTATTTTCTCAGTAATGGCTCTAAGGATTTTGATTAAAATATCATATCTACGATATTTACATGACAAATAAAATGTAAATCTTGAATTTCCTGGGAATAACCTGTCAAGTCGTCTTCAATCTGAATGAAGTTTTTTGTAAATTTTAAAGTGTGAGAGACAGAAAAAACGTATTACACAAAAGCTGTATTTCTCAATGAATCACACAATTTATGTCAAATAAAGTTTTTTGTGTCGTTAACCATTTCCGAGATATTTTTATTAGAGGTTTGAATTGCCAAATACTGTATACCTTTTGAACTGCAAAATTGCTATTCGTTTTTTTCTCGTGATCATGCAAAAGAACGTAGTTTTAAAGCCATGACATAACGACCAGCTCTTGAAAGATTTGACTGTCGCTTAAGGGGACTAGTGCGTGAACGAATAGGAAAAACACAGAAAATATTACCAATATTTGAACTGTTCTGTCTCCAAAGGTTGCTGTTATAATTTAATGTGATTTCTTAATGGATCATTCAGAAATATTTTATCATCGTTTTTCATGGTTTAAGGCCTTTGGCTTGTTCCGGACTCATCATTTAAACTGTTCCGTCCATCTTCTTTTAGGTCTGATGATGTTTCTTTGGCCTTTTGGTGTATATCTTAAAAGCAACTTCGTATAACGGTCATCATCCATCCTCTCCACATGTAGTTTCCAGTTATTTGGATTTTCTTTAGTTATTTCTAGTAATTTGAAAATTCTTAATTCTTTACGTATCTCTTCACTTCTCCTGCCGTCTTTTAAAGTATATTATCCTGCTACATGTGTTAAAAAGCGCATCTCTGCTGCTTCTATCTTGTTTTCCATTTGTTTGGTCATTGTCCAACATTCGGATTCATACGTTAACACTGCAACAGCCATCACTTTGTAGAATTTTATTTTTGTCTCTTTCTTGGTATTTTTTAAATTTCGTTTGATGGTGCCGTATATTTGGTTGAATTTGTTAATTTTATTTATTATGTCATCATTTATTAAGTAAGACGTTACAGGCTAAATAATTAAAACAGTTTATTTGTTCTAATATTGTCTCTTGTATTACTATTCTGCTCTTAATGTTTCGGGTCCTCTGAAAGCCAATATTTTACTTTTGTGTGATGATATTTTTATTTTGTAATTTTGACTTAGTTTGTTTAATTGATATAGAGCTTTTTGCATATTTAATTCTGAGCCACTTATTAAGACCAGATCGTCTGCAAATAACATTACATGTAAAATAATATTTACCTGAAAATATGCATTTAAGGTACTCTGCCATTCCCTGACAATACCATCTATATATAAATTAAATAACGTGCGTGACAATGGACACCCTTGTCTGACATCTTTATTTATTGCTGCTGTATTCTTTGTACTTTTTTGGTCGGAATCGATCATTATTGAGTTATCCATATATAAGTTCCTAATTGTTGTTATCAAATGTTTTGGTATGCCTTTGTTTTCCATTATTTGTCATACTATGTTGCTATGTACATTGTCGAATGCTTTTTCAAAATCTATGAACACCATATATTGTACTCTCTATGTTTCTCAATTATGTGATTTAGAACAAATACACAGTCCATACAGAATCTTCCCTTTCTAAATCCGTTTTGGGTTTCCAGTACAATGCATTCCATTATGATATTTAATCTGTTTTTTATTATTGCTGCATATAGTTTTTAGCAAGCATTCAGTATGCTTATTCCTCTATAATTATTGCAGTTGTTTCTGTCGCCCTTTTTATATATTGGATATATTTTTGCTGTTTTGCATTTTTCTGGGAATAGCCAAACTTCCAAGATATATTAAATAATGCTAGTAATCTATATTTTAGCTTTTCTGTTTGATTAATTCGTTATTAATATTGCTTATTCCTACAATTCTTATCTAAAGTAAGTTGTAATTCTTCGTATGTATTTGGGTCCACTTCATTTTCTATTTCTGTTTCTTTTTGTGTCCATAGTTTCTGAAAGTATTTTAACCATTCTTCATTTGTTGTTCTATTTAATTGTGTATTGTCGTTTTCCTCTTTATTTAGATGTTTTAGAATTTTATATGCTCTCTGTTGGTTTCCGTGTACATGCTTTTCTAAGTCTGCTATATATTTATCCCATCATTCCCTTTTAATTCTCCTTACTTCTTTTTGATATACGGAAAATAATGGTTAATCCCACAGTTACTTGTATAGACACTATTGTATGTCAGGTGGAAGAAAATAAGAAAAAAGGTCCATGGCCCTGTCTATAAATATTGACCACTGTCCATAAACAGGTATGACATGCATGTTCAGGTAATTTTATTCTGTTCGCAGGATAAAATCTTGCCTTCAACTCTTGTGCCATAAACCGCTATTATGTTTTTAAGAGTCTGGTTGAGTGCTTGTAATAACCGAAATGATACGCAGCAGGGCGCAGAGTTTGTGGAACAGGTGAGCATCACGTCTTCTCTTCAAACGATTTTACATTCTATTTTCGCCACGATATACCTACGTCAACAGGAGTGTTGAAGATCGGTGGGGGACCTGGTTAACATAATCATACTCGTTTAGAGATACGGCACAACTTATAGCATCGACCTCAGGAAAGGAAGTCGTGTACCTCCCCCAAAACCTAGCGACCTTGACCGGAGCGGCAGCAGCAGGGGCAGCCCACTGTGGAATACGCGGGAGGAGCCCCCCCAACCCCACCACGCACAGCTGTGTGTTTCTCTGCAGGCTCTACGCCAGTATACTGTGTATTGCGTAAGCAATTTTGGATCCCCATCATTCACTTATGACATAAAATATGCAACACCCTTCTCGCAGGTATGTCGCATTAACTTTCCATTGGTGTGCTTTATCTGCACATAGAACAAAGTTAAACGACGTAAATCCGGAGAGAGTAACAGTCACCATCCAACAATTATGCCTCTTCCGTCGTTTGTTTCCGATAGCAAAGGGCTTTAAAACAAAAAAATCCTCGGTATGGGATGGTATATCTTCTGATCTTTTTAAAAAATGTATAGTTGTGTTAGATAGCGTTCTTGAACAGCTTATAAATAATTCAAACCCAAATGTATTTTTTCTGATTGAAGAATCTGTTGTAAGATCAGTTTATAAAAAAGTCTGATGTGTTACACTCACATGACTTTCTCTACTCTTGTACAAATTATTTTTACAAACGCTTATTCTCCATCTACTTCATGTTAATCGAGATAAGTATTTGCAGACTCTATCTTATTGCTAATTTTCTTGTAGATGTAAGGGGAATATACATTTACAAGGGCAATACAGAAATACAGTAGCCTTTAAGCACATACATATATCTTAATAGCTGGTTGCTAGGTGCAGCACCATTCCCTTTCCCACAGATTAATAATCTTTGCATATCCAAGACAAAAAAATCTGATGTGTTACACTCACATGACTTTCTCTACTCTTGTACAATCTATTTTTACAAACGCCTATTCTCCATATGCTTCATATTAATCGAGATATCGAGATGTCAATCTTATTTGTAATTTTCTTGTAGATGCAAGGGGAATATGGTAGCTTTTAAGCGATAGTCAAATATTTTATCGCTGGTTGCTATGTGGCGCATTCCATTCTCTTTGCATGTCCAGGACATAAAAAAATGAATAACGAATTTGAGAAAAAGTATAAGTATTGGAAAATTTAAGGAAATAACAAGCAATATCTCGAAAACGGTTCACTCAACAAAAGAAATGTATATGATATAAGTTGTGTATTTTAACGCGATCTACATTTTTTGTGTAGTAAACTTTTGTCTATCTCTTATGGTTTACCAGTTATGCAAAAGTCGTTCATAATGAAGAATAATTTTGAAGACATTCCCAGAAATTTCGAGATATACATTTCATTTCTCATGACATTATCTTAAACATATGATATTTTCATCAAAATCGTTAGCCATTTTTGAGAAAATTAAAATTTTCGACAAATGTTCCATGTAAAGGGTAGTCTGGGGTGGGGGGATTTTCTTGAAAATCTTCGTGTCGCATCTCTGGAAGATACTGAACGTAAATACCAAGTTTGGTGTTTATCCGACTGTTAGTTTTTGAGTTATGCTGTTCACAGACACACACACAGACACACACAGACACACACACACACAGACACACACACGGACATGTTTCCAAAAATGCTTTTTTTGGATTCAGGAGGTCTCAAAACATGTATTTCCGGTGAAATCTCGGTATCGAATTTTTGGGTGGAATGCAATACTTCCCCTACTTACTATACGTAGTAGAGAAAGTAAAAATGAATAACGAATTCCCATTTGAGAAAATAAGTATTGAAAAATTTAAGGTAATAACAAGTAATATCTCGAAAATGGTTAACTCAACAAAAAAAGTATATGACATAAATTGTGTATTTTAACGCGACCTACATTTTTTGTGTAGTAAAATTTTGTCTATCTCTTATGGTTTACCAGTTATGCAAAAGTCGTTCACAATAAAGAATACTTTTGGAGACATTCCCAGGAAATTCAAGATATACATTTTATTTGTCATAAAAATATCTTAAACATATGATATTTTAATCAAAATCGTTAGAGCCATTTTTGAGAAAATTAAAATTTTCGAAAAATCTTCCATGTAAAGGGTAATCTGGGGTGGGGGGATTTTGTTGAAAACCTTCGTGTCGCATCCTTGGAAGATACTGAACCTAAATACCAAGTTTGGTGTTTATCCGACTGTTCGTTTCTGAGTTATGTTGTTCACAGACACACACAGACAGACACACACACAGACACACACACGGACATGTTTCCAAAAATGCTTTTTTTGGGATTCAGGGGGTCTCAAAACATGTATTTCCGGTGAAATCTCGGTATCGAATTTTTGGGTGGAATACAATACTTCCCCTACTTACTATACGTAGTAGAGAAAGTAAAAAGGCAACAAATGTGATAAAAGTAATTATAGGCCAATAACACTTACCTCCATTTTTACAAAGTTATATGAAAAAATATTAGCTAATCAAATGGTGACATTTTTCAATAAAAATAACCATTTGGTACCTACGCAGCATGGTTTTAGAAAAAAAAACTTATCAACTACGACTGCAATGATAGGACTCATTCATGAAATAATTACACATCTTGAAAATGATAAAAAGTAGCTGTATTATTTCTAGACTTATCTAAGGCTTTTAATTCAGTAGATCACTCACTTGTGATTCGTAAATTGGAAAATTGTGGTATTCGAGGGAAATTGCTGGAAATAATAAAATCGTACTTGACAAATCGGAAACAGTGTGTTGAAATAAACATATAAATGGAAATGTAGTTAATAAAATGTCATCAAATTATGATACCGTTAAACTAGGAGCGCCGCAAGGATCCATTCTTAGTCCTCTATTATATTTGATTTATGTAAATGACCTACCAGACTCCATTTAATTATAAAACAATCACATCCGCTGACGTGTCTGTATTTTCGGAATAAATTAGAAGATCAACTAAAACAAAATGTACTAAACCAAACTTCTATAATACTGAATCACATAAAACTTAATAACTTGAATGTTGGTATAAAACAAAAGTAAAATAATTATTTTTAATACCGAACAAGTTTAAAATTAGATAATATAGTATTAGATAGCAAAGATATTGTTCAGGATGAATCCACAAATTTCTGTGTATTGAATTGGATAAACATTTAAACTTTCATAAAGAAATTGAATGTGTGTGCAATAAAATTAGTAGTGGAATATATTTGTTAAAGAAATTTGTCTAAATATGTGAGTAAGGAAGTACTGAAAATGGTTTATTATGCAATAATACGTAGCCATCTTAGCTATGGGGCAGTAGTGGCATAACAAAATTACAAAAGATTTGTTTAAGAACAATGTTTAAGTTAGGAAATAGAACATCATGTAGACCAACTTTTATAAAGGAAAGGATTTTAACCATAATTTCATTGTATATATAAATTGATATTACTTGTACATAAAAATGAATTTAACGCAATTAATGTAAATAGAAATAGTAAATTTTATAAATATTATACTAGAGGATGTGATAACCTTCATAGAAACTCAATAAGGAGTAGGTCAACTGAAAAATATCCATTCGTGAAAGGAATTATATTTTATAATAAATTTCCAAATTATTTAAAAACTTTACAAGAAAATACGTTTAAGAATGAACTAAAAATATTTAATAGACAAATGTTTATATAGAACATATTAATTGTAATTAGTTGTTACAACAGTATAGTAAGTATATTTCTTGTGTGTTTAGTTTTTGTTTTGTAAAATATTAGATTGTAACGATGCTTGAAACTACTGAATGTATGTCTAAAGGCAAATAAAAAATATTATATATTATATTCCTGGAGATTTAAAACAAAATGACAGCTTTAAAATTTAGTCAAGTATTTGATTACTTTATTTTAAAATTGAATCATGTTTAAGAGGATTTGCATTGTTATTTTGTTAACTTCACTTTGAGGTTAGGTTTGTGGGTATGTTTTGTTTCATTTTTCAGCACTTGGTACTAATGTCACAATACGTGGTAATGTGACAATTTGTTTTTAAAGAGAAGGGGGAAAGGAATTAGTTTCATTGTGCATGTTTTGTAATAAGAGGCACCTTATTTATTTTCGTCAAACAGTCATAGGCAATCCGAGAGGTTACGAATTAGGGATGGGCAGAAAATAACGTAACAGTTACATTATAACGCTTCCTTTAATGTTACGGTTAGGAAGTAATGGAGAAAGGCAGTAACTAGTTGTCCATTAACGGTTGCAAAAGTAATGAATACAAAGTAACTAAATACTTAATAACAGTCACCAAATAACAAGACAGTAACTAGTTACCCCGTTAACGTTTACTTAAGTAACGGAGACGGTTGCCGAGCCTGGGTGATATCATTCGCTGCATGTGCACTGGTATTGCTTATCGAAAATTGAGTTTTATTTATGGACGCTCTTTAACTGCTGTAGTCCTTAGTATCCCATTCTATATTGGGCGTGAAAGACCGGTAATTTTGCACAGAGGCCTCTTTATCAGGCTTGAGGTTCTTTTACGTGCCACAAATCTACGACACGGGACCGCTGGATTTACTTCCCCTCCGAAGGAAGTCATGCTAAGGATTTTTACGCCCGAAAAAAATCTATCGCCCTCCGTATCGCTTATCGGGAACTAGTTACGTAATTACTATGAAAATAAATAACTTAATCGTTACTGGTAACCGTTACATGTAATCGTTAACGTACTGTAACTACGACAGTTATAACCGTTACCCGAAAATAGCTGTCTGTCACATTCCTATTGTGAATGTATCTGAAAATACCTCTCCTCAAATGGGAGTTATTAAGACTATTACATAAAAAACGAAAACATTATATAAGTAATAATATTAGTTTCTGCTGTTGTTTAAATAAAGTACCCACAGTATTAATGAGAAAATAATTAACCTCAAAATTAAGATAAGCTAAAATTAGAACATAATAAAGACACTTTTTTCCAAGAACATAATTTATTTGAATGTGCAGTGTTTAAAAACACAATTTTCATAGTTGAAAACTGAAGGCTGGTTGTGGGTAATGTAAACTGAAATGGATGTTGAGGTAGTAGGATTTCGCAGTTTCTCTAGAATTAAAAAATGGCGAGACTGATGACGTAGCCTATTAATTGCTGCATACTGCTGTTATTATGGTTCAATAACGAGTCTTACAAACATTTTATAAGATAAACGAGCCTCATTTGTCGACATCAGAGGCATTACTAAACATTATTGGCCAATATCAAATAGGTAGCGTATGAGTGAAATGATCAGTGTTATCCCCCTTCAATAATTTTCCTTCACATGCAGTGACCCTCTAGTCTGTCTAGAAATCTAACACAGGTGTCTTAACTCTTTATCGTAGGAAAATCGTAGCCCAAGTTAAAACTTATTCAGGCTTGGGAAGAGAAAATATCACATGGGGCCAGATCGGGACTGCTGGGTGGGTGTTTAACTTCTCAAAGTTGCAAGACTTGTGTGACGGCGCATTGTCGCAGGAACACGTTAGTCGACGACATCCCAGTGTATTTCTATTCGACAGTCTGGCGTAAGAGCAGGTGTTGTTGAATTATGTGGATGAGCTATAAAAAGAAACGTTCTCCAGCTCCCAAAATTGTTGCCACAATTTTTGTGTTTGACTGTTGCTAACTAAATTGCTAATTCGATTCCAAATTTCGCCGTAAAATTCATGTTTTCAGGCCTCCTGAATAATAAAAAAGCATTTTTAGAAAAAGGTCTGTGTGTATGTGCGTCTGTGCGGATGTATATCTGTGAACAGCATAACTCAAACACGAAAAGTCGGATAAATACCAAGCTTGGTATTTAGGTTCATCTCAAAGATGTGTATAGAAGACTTTCAAGACTACCGTTTACATGGTACATACTTCGAAAATTTGTATTTTCTCAAAAATGGCTGTAACGATTTTGATTAAAATAGCGAATGTTTAAGATATGTTCATGACAAATGAAACTTATATCTTGAATTTTCTGGGAATATCCCCTAAAGTCCTGTGAATGATTTCTGCATAACTGGTAAACCGTAACAGATAGACAACATTTTACTACATAAAACATGTAGAGCTCGTTAAAGCACACAATTTATGCCACATACATTTTTTTCCCAGTGGACCATTTCCGAGATTTTCCTTGTTATTTGTTTGTATTTTCCAATACTTACTTTTTCTCAAATAGGAATTCGTTATTCGTTTTTTTATGTCCTGGACATACAAAGAGAATGTAATACTCCACATAGCAACCAGCGCTTAAAACATTTGACTATCGCTTAAAGCCTACCATATTCCCCTTACATCTACAAGAAAATTAGCAATAAGATAGTTTCTGCAAATGTTTATCTCGATTAACATGAAGTAGATGGAGAATAAGCGTTTGTAAAAATAGTTTGTACAAGAGTAGAGCAATTCATGTGAGTGTAGCACATCAAAGTTTTAGAAAAATGTCTGTGTGTATCTGTGTGTCTTTGAACAGCATAACTCAAAAACGTAAAGTCGGATAAGCACCACACTTGGTATTTAAGTTCAGCATCCTCTAAGAATGGGACACGAAGGTTTTCAGGAAAATCCTTCCACTACAAACTAACCTTTACATTGAACATTTTTCGAAATTTTTATTTTCTAAAAAAATGGCTCTAACGATTTTGATTAAAATACTATATATTTAAGATATTTACACTACAAATAAAATGTATATCTTGAATTTTCTAGGAACAGCCTGTGAAGTCCTCTTCATTCGGAAGAAATTTTGTATAATCTTGTATAACTGGTAAACGTTAACTGATAGACGAAAATGTACTACACAAAAAAGTAGATCTCTTTGAAACATACAATTCATTTAAATAAATTTTTTGTGGCATAAGCCATTTCAGAGATATCCGTTATTGATGATGGTTCGAATTGTTCATTACTTGGCCATTCTCTTAAAGTCCTGTCATCATTCAGTTGTTTCTCGCGATGTCATGGAAACAGTATGGAATTTTAAGGCCAGCATATAGCGTCCAGTTGTTAAACATTTGACTATCGCTGTTCTCTTTGTATCTATAACGAAATGTGTAATGTAGCTATTTCTGTAAAGGTTTATGTGGATTAAAATGAAGATAGAGACTATTTGTGCATTCATTGATGAGGATTATGATGTTGGGTTCATATTTCATCCACTTTCTTTGCTACCTACGTATACCATATAGAGGAAGTGTTGCATTAAGCAGGAAGCACTATCGTCATATAACCAGAGTCTTCTGAAAGTTTCCCCTTCCCGAACGTTCCGTGGAAATTTCCAGCGGCAATATAAGCGAGCGCACTCAGGGGTTAGGGAGTGCATTGCTGGTGCGACGAAAAGTACCACTCTGCGGGCAGGTTTGCGACATGCAGGGAGTGCTGCGGAACGAGAGATTGGAGAAGTCTTGTGTTCGACTCCCTAGAGAGTGAACCGTCTGGAAGAAGAGACTGCGTCGTGCGTATTTCGTTACGTCGCTATGTCACGAAGAAAGAAGTGAAGGTGAAAGGCTGAACTAGATCAAAACAGTGAAGTGGCAATTAAAAATTGAAATATATCAAAAGAGTGGAGTGACATTTAAAAATTGAATTAGATCAAAAAAGTTAAGTAACAGTTAAAATTAAACCAGATCAAAACAGTTAAGTGGCAGTTAAAAATTGAACTGGAACAGAACAGTTAATTGGCAGTTAAAAATTGAACTGGAACAGAACAGTTAAGTGACAGTTTAAAATTGAACTAGAACAGAACAGTTAAGTGACAGTTAAAAATTGAACTAGAACAGAACAGTTAGTGACAGTTAAAAATTGAACTAGAACAGAACAGTTAAGTGACAGTTTAAAATTGAACTAGAACAGAACAGTTAAGTGACAGTTTAAAATTGAACTAGAACAGAACAGTTAGGTGACAGTTTAAAATTGAACTAGAACAGAACAGTTAAGTGGGAGTTAAAAATTGAACTAGAACAGAACAGTTAAGTGACAGTTTAAAATTGAACTAGAACAGAACAGTTAAGTGACAGTTAAAAATTGAACTAGAACAGAACAGTTAAGTGACAGTTTAAAATTGAACTAGAACAGAACAGTTAAGTGGCAGTTAAAAATTGAACTAGAACAGAACAGTTAAGTGACAGTTTAAAATTGAACTAGAACAGAACAGTTAAGTGACAGTTAAAAATTGAACTAGAACAGAACAGTTAAGTGACAGTTTAAAATTGAACTAGAACAGAACAGTTAAGTGACAGTTAAAAATTGAACTAGAACAGAACAGTTAAGTGACAGTTTAAAATTGAACTAGAACAGAACAGTTAAGTGACAGTTAAAAATTGAACTAGAACAGAACAGTTAAGTGACAGTTTAAAATTGAACTAGAACAGAACAGTTAAGTGGCAGTTAAAAATTGAATTTGATCAAAGAAGTTAAGTAACAGTTAAAAAAAATCTGATGTGTTACACTCACATGACTTTCTCTACTCTTGTACAAACTATTTTTACAAACGCTTATTCTCCATGTGCTTCATGTTAATCGAGATAAACATTTGCATAAGCGATCTTTTGACATGTAAGGAGAATTGCATTTTACACATAGCGACCAGTTCTAAAAATAGTTGACTATCGCTTAAGGTCTACTATGTTCCTCTTGTTTTGTATTTGCAAGGGCAAAATAAGCACAGACATATCTCTTAATAGCTGGTTGATATGTGCAGCACCATTCTCTTTGCCACAGATTAATACTCTTTGCATATCCAAGACAAATTGAATAACGAATTCCCATTTGAGAAAATAAGTATTGAAAAATTTAAGGGAATAACAAGCAATATCTCGACAATGGTTCACTCAACAACAAAAATGTATATGACATAAATTGTGTATTTTAACGCGATCTACATTTTCTGTGCAGTAAACTTTTTGTCTATCTCTTATGGTTTACCAGTTATGCAAAAGTCGTTCACAATGAAGAATACTTTTGGAGATATTCCCAGAAAATTCGAGATATACATTTTATTTATCATGAAATTATCTTAAACATATGATATTTTAATCAAAATCGTTAGAGCCATTTTTGAGAAAATTAACATTTTCGAAAAATGTTCCATGTAAAGGGTAATCTGGGGTGGGGGGATTTTCTTGAAAACCTTCGTGTCGCATCTCTGGAAGATACTGAACCTAAATACCAAGTTTGGTGTTTATCCGACTGTTCATTTCTGAGTTATGCTGTTCACAGACACACACACACACACGGACATGTTTCCAAAAATGCTTTTTTTGGATTCAGGGAGTCTCAAAACATGTATTTCCGGTTAATTCTCGGTATCGAATTTTTGGGTGGAATACAATACTTCCCCTACTTACTATACGTAATAGAGAAAGTAATTAAACTAGAACAAAACAGTTAAGTGGCAGTTAAAAATTGAATAAAGTCAGAATATTGTATTTTATTCAGAATCCTTAAACCATTTTTGAGAAAAGTTTTAAAGAACTCCATGTAAAGCGTAGTTTTGGGTGTGAAATTTTCTTTGAAAATGTTCGTTAGCACCTGTGGGAGATACTGAGCTTAAATAATAAGTTTGGTGTTTATAGAGGCTTCATTTTTGAGTTATGCTATTCCGAGGACCTCAAAATGTGTATTTGCAGTGAAATCTCGGTATCGAATTTTTTTGTAGAATACAACACTTCCCCTACTTATACCGAGCGATGTGTAACGTGTGTGACTCGCATTCGGGAGGTCCCGTGTTCGATTTCGACCGCCCACTCTGACCTATGGGGTTTTCGGGAGTTTTCCCGGGTTGTCAGGCGAATGCTGGAGTGGTTTCTCTCAGCCCCCGAATTTCCTGTCCCTCCATTTCGTTCCATTCATCATTTGATTCATCTTTCATTCCATTAGGACTGTTTCAGGGTTAGAAGTGTTGGCGATGGTGCTTCGTTGTGGCGTGCAGGGAAAAAGGATGCTCTGTGTAGAACTTTCTCCGTTCCTCGTGTTTACCGGAGTATAAGGTCCTCAGTCTGCATGTCCGACTGGTAGGGCATCTCAATCTGGAAACCTTAAGGAACCGGCACTCCTGGCTCCGCCCGCCCGATGTCTCTTCTGATCCCATCCCTCCCTCCCGGGGGCGCTCCCTCGAAAGGCATAGGAACAGTATCCTCACTAAGGAGGGTGTCGAGTCCTCTCCGATTAACATTTGGTCCTCTACTTATTCTAGGAGTAGTAAAGAATACTTGCTGGTAAAGATCATGTCTTCCTTAATAAACAAACATATTGTATAAAAGTACATCAGTGTTCATCTACATTCTGTAAAAGTTTCAGTCTGTATCATCTTAAATATTTTCTGAGATAAAGCAGATTTAACATTGGTTGGAATAGGACTTTTAGGTGGCTTATCTTCAATCGATTCTTTGCTTGGTAGTAGAAAGGGGCATCATCACTATGTACCTATAGAAGTCACCCTCTCGTGGATTTATTTTGGCTTCTTCCCTTTCTTTGTGAGGAATTTAATCAAGGAGCGAAGCTTTTACTTTAGACCGCCTGGTACTGGACTCGGCATCCTCTAAGGTGGAGTGGTTACTTGCAAGCCAAGACAAGCCCTAATCTGCACGTGCAAGCTCAGCTCCTCGGGATGGATTACTCGTTGACGCCCTTCAAGGGATAGGGATTACAAAATAAGGATTTCAGGGCTGCGAACAAAGCTAGGCCTATCGCACCTACTAAATCTCCGGGAGGAAGGGATGTGGCGAGCGGCGGATGCATCAGGAGCAGCCCAGCGGGATCCCTAACGTTTCCAGATTAAGCATCTCCAGTAATCCTTTTGACGATCCTCACACTCACGGATAGGTTAAGTCAGAAGTTTACATGCCAGAGATGAAGCATATCTATGCTCAACAGTAATGGAGCCAGGTACCTCCCGAATACCAGCCTCGACACTACTTCCTGCGCTATCACCCTCGAAATATTCCCTCGTAAACACTTAGATGAATATACTACAATGAGCTTCTCAGTTTCCACTCACTTATAAAAGGGGCCTCTTATTTCTTTGTTTCGGTGCCTTACTTACACTAGTGATTTAAGGTAGCACAAATACAAAGATTGCATATATACTAAAGCGAGATGGCAGAGATGCTTCGTTGGAAAGAGCTTGGTTTGTTTCGATTAGTGTGGACTAGCAGCTCAGAAACAGTGAAGTGAGTTTCAAAACTGGTGCTCCTATAAAATTTTATTGTACGTTAATTTGCTCCAACCTTCGTGAAAACCTTCACTTTATGATATTTTACCGAGTAATTTAAAAGCATAGTGCATTGAAATGCCCTGAAAGATATGAACACGTATTCGGACATAAATGTGAACGAATAGCACACAGCCAGTGGAAGCTTGTACCTTAGTGCGTTTTAAATTCAAATTTAGGCGAATACGAGGGGCACTGTTTATATTTTGAGCCTTGGCAAACCTGAATGTTGTAGGTGCCATCTGACGTTTCCAATGGAAAGTTTGACATTTTTGACCATAATCTACTTCAAACACTTTGTCAATAGAACGCCATTTGTTTTGTTTACACTAACTTGAAAATTGTGTGTCAACAAAAACATGGAATTAACTCGTGAAAATGTTCGTGCAATGATTTATTACGACCTTCGACGTGGATTATCAAGACAAGAGTGCATCGATCAACTAACTTCCACATTTGGCGACGAAGCTCCATCCTTTGCCACTGTGCAACGTTGGTATAACGAATTTAATCGTGGCCGCCGTTCGCTTAATGATGAAGTTCGTGAAGGTCGTCCAAAATCAGTTGTTGTGCCAGAAAACATTGATGCTGTGCAAAATCTAATAACAAAAAATCGTCATGCGACATATTGTGAGATTGAGGCAACCCTAGGCATTAGTTCCACCAGCATATATAAAATATTTCATGATTATGTAGCTGTAAAAAGGTTTGCTCTCGTTGGATCCCACATAATTTGACGCAATCTCAAAAAGATGCTCGTGTCGATTGGTGTACAAAAATGCTCAAGAAATACAATGGCGGTGCCTCAAAAGACGTATATAAGATTGTAACAGGTGACGAATCATGGATCTACGCGTATGAGCCGGAACGTAAACAGCAGTCGACTGTATGGGTGTTTCAAGATGAAGCAAATCCAACAAAGATGTTCGCACTCGAAGCAAATGGTCGCCTGCTTTTTCAGCAAAACTGGCCATGTGGCAACAGTGCGTTTAGAGGAACGTAAAACGGTCAATGCCGAATGGTACACAAGCATTTGTTTGCCGGAAGTCTTCGGTGAAGTAAGGAAAACCAACAAGAACCGTAGGATCGTTCTTCATCAAGACAATGCGAGCGCACACACATCTCGTCTAACAACAGAGTATTTGAAGGCTCAAAAAATCGAATTGATGGGTCACCCATCATCGTGTGGACAACGATTTTTGATGCCTTCAAAAACAATGTTTTGGAGGTGTCTCAAGAACACTGAAAGAAATACTTTGACAAATGGTTCAAACGGATGCAAAAGTGTATTGATCATAAAGGGGAATATTTTGAAAAACAATAAAGCAGTTTTAAATCAGAAATTACTTTGTTTTAATTATTAGGCTCAAAATATAAATAGTTTCCCTCGTATTTGATGAACTCATCTGAACACATGATCTTCTACATCCAATCCACACTAATCTTTACGTGACAATAATGCTTTAGGTTACTGGGATGCGGATTTGGAAGTTCAGTATTTTTAGTACCAATTTAATGGCAGACAAATTATATTGGAAATATTTGTGTCCACTTTCTGGGAAAGTCGGATTCTAGACTCTTACCTTCTGGCAAAAAGTACACATTCTGTAACGGGGAAGTTATTGTGCTGGTATTTGCTGTTTAGTTCGATAAAAAAAACAGTCTGACGTCACATTCACATGACTTTCTCTACTCACTCTTCTACAAACTATTGTTACAAAAGGTCTTTTATCTACTTCTTGTTAATACAGATAAACGTTCGTTACACATTTACACGTAGGTAGCAGAAGAATACAGTAGAGTAAAATGGTAGTCAAATTTTTAAAAGGCGGCTCTGTGACGGATTTGATATTTCATGCTCTTTGAATGGCCACGAGAAAAAAAACAAACGCGACTTCTCTCTTGAAAAAAGTGTATATATATCTGAACTATCAAACCAATAACAAAGAATACTTCGGAAATGGTTAACAACACAGAAAATTTTGATATAAGGTGTATACTTCAAGGAGACCTATTTTTTTGTAGTAAGATTTTGTTTGTCTCTTAGGGTTTATCAATTATATAAGTCATTCAGAATGAAGAGGGCTTCACAGGCTGTTCCCAGAAATTTCATTATCTATACATTTTATTTGTCATGCACATATCTTAAACATGTGGTATTTCAATCAAAGCAGTTAGAGACATTTTTGAGAAAATTAAACATAAGGACTTTTTTTCCATGTAAAGACTTATTTGAGATTGGGGGGGGGGATTTTATTTAAAATCTTGGTGTCGCATCCTTGGAAGATAATGAGCTCCATACCAAGTTTAGTATTTAACTGACTTTTCGGTTTTCAATTACACTGCTCAAAGACACACATAGACACATGTTTTTCTGAACACCCGATGTGTTACATTCACATAAAGTTCTCTATTCACTTTTCTAAAAATTGTTCTTAGAAGGTTCATTCTTAAAATATTATATCTTGTCAATATAGATAGAAAGAAAGATAAATGTTATGCGTTACATTCGCATGACATTCTCTATCCTCTATAGTTCTTAGTGGATATACAAATAATTCTTAGGCACGCTTTTTAATTTCTCTACCACGCACCTAAGGTAGAGAAGGTATTGTATTCCACTCAAAAATACCGAGAATTTCACCAGAAATACATATTTTGAGGTCTCCTGAATCCAAAAAACAAATCTGATGTGTTACACTCACATGACTTTCCCTACTCTTGTACAAACTATTTTTACAAACGCTTATTCTCCATATACTTCATGTTAATTGAGATGTTAATCTTATTGCTAATCTTCTTGTAGATGAAAGGGGAATATGGTAGGCTTTAAGTGATAGTCAAATATATTTTAAGAGGTGGTTGCTATTGGAGTATTCCATTCTCTTTGCATGTCCAGGACAAAAAAAAATGAATAAGGAATTCCCATTTGAGAAAAAGTATAAGTATTGCAAAATTTAAGGGAATAACAAGCAATATCTCGAAAATGGTTCACTCAACAACAAAAAATGTATATGACATAAATTGTGTATTTTAACGCGATCTACATTTTTTGTGTAGTAAAATTTTGTCTATCTCTTATGGTTTACCAGTTATGTAAAAGTCGTTCACAATGAAGAATACTTTTGGAGACATTCCCAGAAAATTCGAGATATACATTTCATTTCTCATGATAATATCTTAAACATATGATATTTTATTCAAAATCGTTAGAGCCGTTTTCTTGAAAACCTTCGTGTCACATCTCTGGAAGATACTGAACCTAAATTCCAAGTTTGGTGTTTATCCGACTGTTGTTTCTGAGTTATGCTGTTCACAGACACACACACGAACATGTTTCCAAAACTGCTTTTTTTTTATTTAGGGACCTCAAAACACGTAACTTCCGTGAAATCTGTATATCGAGTTTTTTGGTGGAATGTTAATCTTCCTATACCTACTAGGTAAGTGATAGGGAAAGTAAAAAGGTTACATAATTGCCATTATAAGGTACTCTGAATCAATTGCTGACGGATCAAGTTAATATGATGGGGCTTGGAAGAAGCGAGGCGTCCGACTCGCATTCGGAGGTCCCGTGTACGACCACCGCCCAGTCTGACCCTCGGGCATTTCGTGGTTTCTCCGGGTCGAAAGGCGACTGCTGATGTGGTTTCTTCTCTACCATGATTTCCTTTCCATCATTTTCCCTTTCATTCCGTTTCCTTACCATCTTTCAGGTTCCGGACACATGCATGCTCAACGGAAACAGCACTCTCCGTGTACACCAGAGGGCTGCTTGATTGGTGGGCCCTTCATCGCCCTCTCTATGAGCTCCAACAATGGGATGGGTCGTCGAGCTTGGAAATGTTAGGCACTTCCGCGTGTCCCTGTGGTTCCTTCTCTTCATCCCTTACTCCTAGGGGCGGTAGCCACAATACGTCGCAGCGCGCGAGGTATTATATACCCGTGGGGCTTGAATAAAAGATGCATTTCTGAAGAGCTGCTGACGAAACCATTCAGCAGAGTGAAATACAACTTGAGGATATCGAAGAAGGTTGAACTCAGCAAGGAATCTTGAACTCTAACACGACGTTCCGAAACAAGCGCGGCGCAATAAAACTGCTCCTCTCAGATGCTGTGGAAACAGTTCCGCACCACGCAGTGTCACGCGCCCTGGTCGAGTAAAGAGGACTGCTTCCGTATGTGTTGCATTCACATGGCTTTCTTTACTCACTCCTCTACAACTGTTCTTAGAAAAGCGCACTCACATTGAAATTCCATGCTCTTTGCATGACCACGAGCGAGAAAAAAAAAAGAATAGCGACTTTCCAGTTTAGAAAAGTAAACAGTATTTGAAAATTAGAGCCAATAATTAGGAATATCTCGGAAATGATGATGCAGTAATTTGTATCACAAATTACTTAAATGTAAATAATGATTGTAATATGAATATGCATTTTTATGTGACATTGATTTCAGATGTTTATTAATTGTAATTATTATTGGGAAAAAAGTTTATACGACCTTACTGAAACTGTCAATAATAGCGCGCAATAATGCAGAGAGGGGGGTGAGCTGTTTATCATTATTGGAAACGAGGAAGTTACGTAATGTTGGCGCGTTTTTTCCGTTGAGAACCTTCTGGAATGTTTTCTCCCTAAAGCATATGTATTCATAATTTTCATTGGATATTAAAATAGACGCTAATGTTGGCGCGTTTTATTAGCCAATAGTAACTCAGTTATAATCTTTAGGCGTATCTGGACGAGGGAGTATAAATAAGGTAGGTTGGAGGTAAAGTCAGTCAGTACTTCAGTTCGCCGAAAGCATTCATACATTACACGTCGTATTTAGTGCAGTTCATCAAAAATCTGTGTACACTACACGTCGTCTTCAGTCGCCCAGTTCATCGAAAGTCTCAATACATTACACGTCGCCTTCAGTTGCTCAGTTCATCAAAAATCTGTGTACACTACACGTCGTCTTCAGTCAGTCAGTTCGTCATACATCGGATATAGATTCACAAGTTACGCGCAGCAGAATTATGAAAGATCTAAAATATGGTAAAGTTAATTATACAAAAGGTTGAAGTACGTTGATTAAAAGTGATCAGTAAGAAGTTATTATAACAGTTTCAGTTTGGCGAGTATCTAGATCAATATGTAAAAGTGATAGTGAACGTGTTCGACAATAAAAATTATAAAACAAATTTCTTCATCAGTGTTCTTTTTGGATAAAAGATTCCTTTCCGTTTACACAACCCTGATCAAGACACATGTTCGACCCAAGATAAGATAATAGCTAGCCGGAGGACAGTAAACAAAACTTAAAATTCTTTCAAACACTGATACTAGGTACCACAAATTGCTAACACTAGATGGAGCTACAAACCGAACAAATGAATCACGTCACAAGATGGCTTCAACACACGTGATGTAAACAAACATTTGTAAGTAATACCGTTACAAATTGGCTCTCATACGTGGGGCAGTTAAAATTATGTAACCAAACAAAACAAAAGCAGCACAACATAAGATCTTCAAGTTCTAATAATTTACGTAAAAACATATTACGTAAAAAAATAAATCACTCGCAAATTGGCGCCCAACGTGGGGCAAGTGACCAGGAAAGGAACACGATGACAAGGAAAGGATCAGCATAACCAGGAAGGAGCAGAGTGACCAGGAAAGGAACCAGGACGTGGAACGAATGCAGCAGTGAAATGATCTACAAGACGCAGATTCCAGAAACAACAGGGACGACAGACTACTATCGTAATTCCGAGATTACAAGGCAACAGGGAAATTCAAACTACAGGACAACAAAACGACGAAGATTCATCGAAGCGACATACAAATCTAGGAGAGAGGGGCAGGAAGCTGGACATCAATGTAACAGCAACAGACAGCATCACAAAGGTCAGAGTATCGTAATTTTTTTTTAGAAAACAAAATTGTAACCTTCAAATGTACTTAAGGAGTGGTAGGATAAAGAAAACAATGGCTACTAATAATACAGAAGAAATAATTATGGAGGGAGATAATGTAACAGTTAGCTGTAATTCAATACAGGTTACAGAAAATAGCTCAAACCTTTTAGGATTTGAGGGTGGAAATGTTAGTGCAGAAAGTCAGAATAGAATAGCAGGAAATGTTAATCTTGATACTAGTATGATTATGGAAATGCTGAAAAATTTGAATGAAGATATTCGTAGGAGCTTTGAACAAAACAGAAAAGATATTGATAGGAGTTTAGAACAAAAACTAACTCAGAATAATGAGAAATTGAGGGAAGATATTGATAGGAGTTTAGAACAAAAACTAACTCAGAATAATGAAAAATTGAGGGAAGATATTGATAAGAGTATTACAGATCAATTAAGGGAAGAAATTGGTAAGAGTAATGAGAAATTAGAGCATAAATTAGATCAAAATAGGGAAGAAATTGAAAAGAAATTCATGGAACTAGATAGTAGCATGATTAGAATGAAAAATGAAAATCAAGAAATGATAGCAAATGAAATAGGTGAAGTTTCAAAGAAAATGCTAGACATGAGCAGGGAAATAGGTAACAAAAAAGGTGAGGTTAATACTAAAAGTGAGGTTAATGTAGAATGCACAGAGTTAGGAAATCAAATGAGTAGTATTACAAGTGAGCTAAGAGAGATAAAAGAGGTTATGGATGTAGATGTGAATCAGGAGCAAGTCAATTTCAGAGGGGAGATATCAGAAATACAGAATGAGACAGTAATGCAAAGAAATAAATTGTACCAAGATGTTCAAAATGAAAACTCCAGTCCAGTACAGTTTAGTACAGATTTGTCAGAGTATTCTCACGTTAAAAAGATAGCAGATGAATTGAAAATGAAAGTTGTTAAAAGATGTATTGTACAGGAAACTTTAGATTGTTTTCAAATGTTATCATGGGATGAAATTTCATATGAATACAAGAGGTTATTCATGAACAAATTTTTGAAGGTTAGGATACGGCTACGAGTAATGTTTAGCCACCTACAATTTGATCCAGGAGGGTAAATAGCAATGAGATGTAAAGTAAATGCTGGATAGTTAAAGATGACTTGCAGAGAAATGTATTGGATTGTAAGAGGGTTAAATAAATATGTACGTCATGGGAAAGGAGAAATAAATTTTGGACATGACTAAATGTTTAAGAGGAAAATAAACATTTTTTTTGTAACTATAACAGTATTTGAAAATTAAGAATGTAAAGATTGAAACTTAATATGATATTAAAGTAAAAATACGTAAATACAATTCCAAGAGTATTGTTAAAATAAAGTACAAAATAACAAAAATGGGTAAAAATAATTAAAAAAAACAAAAACAAATACTTATGTAGCAAACAGAAAAGGTGAAACATTGTCTAGATTTAAGAGATATCAATATATTTGTGTAGAGGGTGAATATTTTTGGTAAAATGTATAATAATTAAAAAAATTCTTAAATGCACAAATTGTTATCAACAATATAAGAAAGTAAAAAAAAAATTTGTAACAGTAATTAAATACTTCAGGGTATAGTATTTGCTATAAAAAAATTTGTAATGTCAGATTAATGTCTAAACACATTAAACCAGAGCCAGTAAGTAGTGGCGAGATAAAAAAAAAATATGTCGTGTGTTAAATGCGTGTGAAGTGTAAAGTGAAAGTGATAGCGTGTGTTCCAAGATTTAGGAGACTAAAAACCCAATTATAAAATTTCCAAACAAGTTGTAAATATTTATAATTATGTTTCTAGTGGGGCATATGATGCAGTAATTTGTATCACAAATTACTTAAATGTAAATAATGATTGTAATATGAATATGCATTTTTATGTGACATTGATTTCAGATGTTTATTAATTGTAATTATTATTGGGAAATAAGTGTATACGACCTTACTGAAACTGTCAATAATAGCGCGCAATAATGCAGAGAGGGGGGTGAGCTGTTTATCATTATTGGAAACGAGGAAGTTAGTAATGTTGGCGCGTTTTTTCCGTTGAGAACCTTCTGGAATGTTTTCTCCCTAAAGCATATGTATTCATAATTTTCATTGGATATTAAAATAGACGCTAATGTTGGCGCGTTTTATTAGCCAATAGTAACTCAGTTATAATCTTTAGGCGTATCTGGACGAGGGAGTATAAATAAGGTAGGTTGGAGGTAAAGTCAGTCAGTACTTCAGTTCGCCGAAAGCATTCATACATTACACGTCGTATTTAGTGCAGTTCATCAAAAATCTGTGTACACTACACGTCGTCTTCAGTCGCCCAGTTCATCGAAAGTCTCAATACATTACACGTCGCCTTCAGTTGCTCAGTTCATCAAAAATCTGTGTACACTACACGTCGTCTTCAGTCAGTCAGTTCGTCATACATCGGATATAGATTCACAAGTTACGCGCAGCAGAATTATGAAAGATCTAAAATATGGTAAAGTTAATTATACAAAAGGTTGAAGTACGTTGATTAAAAGTGATTAGTAAGAAGTTATTATAACAGTTTCAGTTTGGCGAGTATCTAGATCAATATGTAAAAGTGATAGTGAACGTGTTCGACAATAAAAATTATAAAACAAATTTCTTCATCAGTGTTCTTTTTGGATAAAAGATTCCTTTCCGTTTACACAACCCTGATCAAGACACATGTTCGACCCAAGATAAGATAATAGCTAGCCGGAGGACAGTAAACAAAACTTAAAATTCTTTCAAACACTGATACTAGGTACCACAAATTGCTAACACTAGATGGAGCTACAAACCGAACAAATGAATCACGTCACAAGATGGCTTCAACGCACGTGATGTAAACAAACATTTGTAAGTAATACCGTTACAAATTGGCTCTCATACGTGGGGCAGTTAAAATTATGTAACCAAACAAAACAAAAGCAGCACAACATAAGATCTTCAAGTTCTAATAATTTACGTAAAAACATATTACGTAAAAAAATAAATCACTCGCAATGATTAAATCAACAAAAAATATTATTTGAAATAAATTGTGTTCTTTAACGAGATCTGTAGTTTTTTTTCGGTAAGATTTTACCTATCTCTTACGGTTTACAGTTATATAAAAGGTAATTCAGAATGAAGAAGACTTCACAGACCCCTTCCCAAAGGTTAACACATACATTTCATTTTCTATGCAAATATCTTAAACGTATGATATTTGAATAAAAATCGTTAAGATCCATTTTTCGAGAAAATCAAAAATAACGAAAATATTTGCATGTAAATGGTAGTTTAAAGTGGGGAGATTTTCTTGAAAATCTTCGTGTCGCATCCTTGGAAGATAATGGATTTTTCGTTTTTCAGCTGTGCTATTTATACACACACACGGATTTTCATCTGAACATCGTATTTTTTATTCAGGGAGATTTAAAACGTGTATATTGGGTGAAATCTCTGTATCGAATTTTTGCGTACAATATAATACTTCCTCTAAATACTAGATATGTGATACGAATTTTAGAATTTTTTCTTAAAATTTGTACCAAAAAATACCAGAGCGTTCGGCAGAAAAGATTGCAAACGCTACGTGTATGTTTACGATCTTGTTAAGTTACGCTGCTCACAGATAGATAGACCGACAAGCATGGGCAGAAACATACAATCTTTGTCACTAGTTTTGTAATTTTTACTTACTCTACCTTGTACCTGGTAGGTAGAGAAAGTATTTTATTTATATGGCGAGATTTCACCGAAACACACGTTCAGAGGCCCCTAAATCCAAGAAAGCATTTTTACTTCGCTACTTATAGTAAGTAGGGGAAGAATTGCAGGTATTCCACCCAAAAATTCGATATCGGGATTTCACTAGAAATACACGTTTTGAATCAGCTG
Organism: Deroplatys truncata; assembly: GCA_030765065.1. NCBI lineage: Eukaryota > Metazoa > Arthropoda > Insecta > Mantodea > Mantidae > Deroplatys > Deroplatys truncata. The sequence goes on from CM060978.1 coordinate 19,319,689, forward strand.
CACCAAAAAAAAGGATTTTTAGAAAAAGGTTCCTGTGTATGTGTCTGTGAACAACATAACCCAAAAACGAAAAATAAAATAAACACAAAACTTATTTAAGTTAAGCATCTTCCAAGGATGGGATACAAAGAATCCTCCCATCCCCAACCACTCTTTACATGGAATAGTTTTTAAATTTTCTCAAAAGTCGCTCTAACGATTGTGTGATTTAGGTAAAGGTTTATCTCATTTAAAATGAAGTAGATAGAAAACTAAGCTTCCCTAAGAATATTTGTACACACAGTAATAAACAATAGAGTCTAGAGAAAGCCATGTGAATGTAACACATAAGATTTTTTTAGAAAAAGTTCGAGTGTGTGTAAATAGCATAACTCAAAAACGAAATCTCAATTCGAATAAATACCAAAAGTTATTTAAGTTAAGTATCTCTCAAAGATAGCACAGGAAGATTTTCAAGAAAATCTCCACTCCAAATTACTTCTTACCTGGCATTGTCGAAATCTTTAATTTTATAAAAAAAATGGCGCTAGCAATGTTTATCAAAATACCATATACTTCATGCACAATGTGAAGAACTGCTCATTTATTTCTTTAATTGTTACCAAACCAGTTATGCTAGCAACAACTTATTATACGTGAAATGCAGAGGAATTTTGGGAGATCATTTACCTCTATAGCAAATGTTGAAAGTGTCCTCCATCCTGCACAAGGCACAACTCAACACGTCGTTCCATGTTACTGGCCACTCGTTGGAGAACTCTGTTGTCAATAGCTTGAATCTCCTGTGTAATGTTGTGCTTCAGATCGTCCAATGTCTGGGGACGTGTGGCATAAACCCTGTCTTTTAAGTAACCCCATAGAAAAAAGTCCGGAGATCTCGGTGGCCACAGGTTCTTGGAAATTATCCGGTCGTCAAAGAAACTTGCAATTAGTGCCATAGATTCATTTGATGTGTGGCATGTAGCGCCGTCCTGCTGAAAATATCCTTGACTCAGCTCTGCATCGTCTAGTTGCTCAGCAAACTCCATGAAAATCCGTCGGTACTCTGCAGTGTTCATGAATAACATGTGGATTTTCGCTGGCCCAATAGCGTGAGTTATTTGAGTTCACATAGCCGGATAAATGGAACCATGCTTCATCTGTGAACCATATGATGGACAATATGGCAGGATTTTGTACAATGAACGCCTGAAACCAACACAATAATTCAGTCCTCTTTCCTTATCTGGTTCCTGTAACTGATGGACAACCGTAATCCTATACGGCTTTAGTCCTGCACTTTTCACAGCTCTCTGACACATTGAGTAGCTGTACACTGTCTCCTGCGACAAACGTCTTAATGATTTTTTGGTGACTGATTCCATTTGTGCTCTTACGCCAACAACAACCGTGGGAAACCTAGATGAACGAGTTTTGCCTATTTCACTCAACAGAGATCCAGTTGTTTCCAATTTGTTTACCAGTCCCAGTATTGTGTTTCTTTGGGGAGGATTCCGAACACTAAATTCCTTCTGGTATGCCCTTTGAGTAGCTGTAATTGAATTCGTAATCCAGTATTGCTTTACAAGGAAGAGTCGTTCATTTAATGTGTACTCCATTTTCACGTTGACTAGAACAAAATCTCAAAAACAGTTGCCGACAATAAAACTAACAATTACGAATAAAACATGAGCATCTGCGCATCTAGTGACAGGCAATCGAAACTCCAAAATATTCTGCTTAATTTGGTGCTAAAATTGGGGCATTGAGTGAATTTCATACCGAATAATTAAAGAAAGAAATGTGCCAGTTCTTATAAATCACCCTGTATTTAAATTCAAGTAAAAAGTATATCTTGAATCTTCTGGGAATAGCCTGTGAAGTTGTCTTCATTCTGAAAGAGTTTTGTATAAATTTGTGTAACAACTGAACCATAAGATTGAACAAAAACTTAATACACAAAAAATGTAGATCTCTTTAAAACACACAGCTTGTTTACAATAACCTGTGTGGCATCAGCCATTTCCGAGATATTCTTTGTTATTTGTTGAATTTTCAAATATTTTATGCTTTCTTCACGTGGCAAATCGCTATTCGTGTTCTAACTCGGTCATACAAGGAGCATGTAATTTCAAAGCCATCATATAGCGACACGCTGTTTAAAAATTTGACTTTCGCTTTACCCACTGTATTCTTCTTACAACTACAACTAAATGTGTAATAAAAGTTTATCTGTATTAACAAGAAGTTTAGGGAAGATAAGCTTTTGTGAGAATACTTTGTAGAGGGGTGAGTAGAGAAAGTAATGCAATACATCATATTGTTTTAACACGTGTTTTCAATGAAGTCACGTCATCGAAGCTTTTGGTCGAACGCAATACCAGCTCCTCCTTAGATACGCGGAAGAGAAAGCCATCGACTGTCACCAGGAACACCAGTTGAGAGAAATCGTTAGCATGAGGTACATTTGCCAGAATTATAACTCTAAAAACAAAGAAGAAATGTATGAAGAAAGAAAGAGAGAAGGAAGGTGAGAAGAAAAGCGCAGCCAAGAAATGCTTGGAAAGAGCTCAACGCAGTGGAACAAAAGATTCGAAATATCGAAAAAGATGTTTTGAATCAAACACCATGGAAACAACCTGAGAAAACAAGAAAGCGACTTTTTATTTTTTCTACTACGTGTAGTAAGCAGGGGAAGTATTTCACCGGAAATACATGTTTTGAGGCCTCCTGCATTAAAAAAAGGCATGCTTAGAAAGTGGTCCGTGTGTCTGTGAGCAGCATAACTAAAAAAATCGGATTAATACAAACTTGGGATTTAGGTTCAGTACCTTCCAAAGATGAGACACGAATATCTTCAAGAAAATTCTCCCAACACAGACTACCGTTTACATGGAACACTTTTCCAAGTTGTTTGTTTTCTAAAAAATGGCTCTAATAAGTTCGATTAAAATACCATATACACTGCCGTTTATGAAAACTGCAACACCAAGAAAGAATATCCCGAACAACTCCAAACTTGGTGGAAGTGTAGAAGAGTGTGCAAGCAATACGTTATTAGGTTTGCAGAGTCATGGGGTACACGTAGGCCCTCGTGTCGGTCCGACAAGGTCGGTGTTGCGCCCAGTGTAGTCAGTGCAGAGCAGTCAAACAAGGCGGAAACAATAAAGTGAGTGCCAGTATGCCTTGTCGACGTCAAAGGCAGCCATATCGGCATGTGAGCGAGTTCGAACGGGGCAGAATGATCGGTCTTTGTCATACCGTGACATTTCGGCTCGTACAGGACATGCTGCTACAACAGTGATGCGAGTGTGGAAGCAGTGGATAGATGAAGAGCGGGTACTGGACCACAGCATGGGATCACCGTCATCTTGTCCGCATGGCCATAACGGACCGTACAGCTTCATCCACAGTGTTGGCTCGACGCTGGAGCACTGCAACAGGTGTGAACTTGTCTTCATCAACGGTTCGTCGCTGTCCTGCACAGGTTGGACTGGTTGCATGCATGCCATCACGTCGGCTTCCATTGTCCAGAAACCACAAGCTCCCCCGACTGCAATGGGCACGTGAACACCGACACTGGTGTGCTGAGTGTCAAAATGTAGTCTTTTCGGACGAGTCCCGCTTCAACGTGTCCTACAGTGATGGCCGTATACGTGTCCTGCGGTACTGTGGTGAGCGCAACCTGGAGGGCTGCACTGTTGAGCGGCATAGCGGACAAACACCAGGTGTGATGGTTTGGGGCGCTATTGGTTACAACAACCTATCCCATCCCCTACGAATTGAGGGCACTTTGAACAGCAACCGGTACTAACGGTGGTTGTAAAGCCTGAGGTACTCCCCCTGTTTCAGACATCTCCACAGGCCACATTTCAATAGGACAATGCCCGGCCACATATTGCGAGGAATGTACAAGCCTTCTTCGAAGAGCGACGGGTACCATTTCTTCCCTGGCCTGCAAATTCGCCTGACATGTCTGGGATATGGTTGGTCGGCACCTGGTGCGTCACGGTCCTCCCGTAACCAGTGTCACGAATTTGTGGGCTCGAATACAAACTGCGTGGAGGGAAATCCCCCAGGAACTTATTCAGAACCTTTTTGATTCAATGCCACGGCGTATAGCAGCTCTAATTGCAGCGCATGGAGGCCACACCAAATACTGAATATTAGGCCTCAAAGGTCATGTATAAGTTTATCATTTGTTACTTGTCATGTACCTAACCTGTGCTATTAAATTCATTGAATTCATGCGTTTCCTTCTTGATGTTGCAACTTTCACAAACGGCACTGTATTAAAGATATTTACCTTATAAATAAAATATACATACTGAGTTATTTGGGAGTAGCCTCTGAAGCCAAATTCATTTGAAAGAAATGTTGTATAACTAGAAAACCATAACAGGCAAACAAAATTGTACTTAGAATTGTAGAGCTTATTAAAACAGACGCTTTGTGTTTAACAGTTTTTACTTTCTCTACTACGTATAGTAAGTAGGGGAAGTATTGTATTCCACCGAAAAATTCGATACCGAGATTTCACCGGAAATACATGTTTTGAGACCTCCTGAATCCAAAAAAAGCATTTTTAGAAACATGTCCATGTGTGTGTCTGTGTGTGTGTGTGTCTGTGTGTCTGTGAACAGCATAACTCAGAAACGAACAGTCGGATAAACACCAAACTTGGTATTTAGGCTCAGTATCTTCCAGAGATACGACACAAAGGTTTTCAAGAAAATCCCCCCATCCCAGACTACCCTTTACATGAAATATTTTTCGAAAATTTTAATTTTCTCAAAAATGGCTCTAACAATTTTGATTAAAATATCATATGTTTAAGATATTGGCATGAGAAATGAAATGTATATCTCGAATTTTCTGGGAATGTCTCCAAAAGTATTCTTCATTGTGAACGACATTTGCATAACAGGTAAACCATAAGAGATAGACAAAATGTTACTACCAAAAAAATGCAGAACGCGTTAAAATACACAATTTATGTCATATACATTTCTTTTGTTGAGTGAACCGTTTTCGAGATATTGTTTGTTATTCCCTTAAATTTTCCAATACTTACACTTTTTCTCAAATTCGTTATTCATTTTTTATGCCCTGGACATGCAAAGAGAATGGAATGCGCCACATAGCAAGCAGCTCTTAAAATATTTGACTATCGCTTAAAACCTACCATTTCCCCTTGCATCTACAAGAAAATTAGCAATAAGATTGATATCTCGATTAACATGAAGCATATGGAGAATAAGCGTTTGTAAAAATAGTTTGTACAAGAGTAGAGAAAGTCATGTGAGTGTAACACATCAGATTTTTTTCGTAGCGTTAGCCGTTTTAGAAATGTTGCATGTTTTAATTTTACACTTTTCCGAATTGTGTCATCCAACTGGCATGCATGAAGTTGTGCGATCCTCTTTTGTTTCTTTCTTTTCATCGCAAGCGCTTGTTACTAGGAACGAAACATTTGAATGTTTACATTGAGAAAACAATTTACTGTTGTGGTTCTGTGAACAAATATAAACAGCTATGGTAACTTTATAAAAGGTACATTTTGTGAATCTTCTTTCTACGGCTCTGGCTTTGAACGAGTGCTGATTGAACCAATTTCGTAAGGCTTTTCATTTTATTAGTTCATATCTTATTATTTGTCATAGGTAGTACCATTTTCAAGTGTTCTTAGTTTCTGTTCTTTGTTTTCGTTATTTACATTTTAAGACTTTTGATTATGCCCAGGAAGAGGCGAATCAGGTTTAATGTTAATGTTGAGGAGTGTTTTTCCGTGAAAACAGCCAAAGCGACTGCTGGTTCTATGAGTCGAAATAATGATATGTTTGGTGAGGTTAAAAACACATACTGCATTAACTGCTTTGGTAAGAATGGTTTGTATACGCACCAATAAACTATAGAGGGTAGAGAAAGTCATGTCAATGCTCACTTCAGAGTTTTGTTATTTCATTTATACCCGCCTTTAACTGCAACGGCCATATCGGCGCCCTTTTACCTTTGGAACATATTGCTTATTGGCAATGGTATTACTGTATACAGTTGTCATTGGATTTCTGAATTTTGTTTGAGTTTTATGCATTAGATCCCACTTTCAGACTCTGGGGAGAATAGAGAATAATCTTAGCTAGAGACAAATTCCCAATCCCAGCCGGGAATCCAGGTAGATGAAGGTAGAGACGAACCGCAACGGCCCTTGTTTGCTTCTACCGTGACCCGAGGGAGGGAGGATGAGGGGAGAGACCCGAAAGACGACCGGCTCAAGCATGGACGGGGTTCGTAACGTTTCCAGATGGAACGCAACCGACGATGCTAGGGCTCACCCACAAGCGTCCAGACCCCCGGCGCTCCCCTGGCGCGGCACACTCGAAAGCGCGTCCTAATTGAGAGGGAGGAAATCTCTACAAAGCGTACATCCGCCGCACAGTAGCAGAAAGTCGTGGTAGAAGAGGAAACGCCAAAGCATTCGCCCTCCGATTCGGGGATACCACGAAAAACCCATGAGTCAGTGGGCGGTCAAAGCCGGGACCTCCCGAATGCGGCGCCATCAGGCAGCTGCTCTACCGACTTGTCAATGATGAGGCAGTATTTTTAATACTTGAATAATTTTAATTAAATTATATGATATGTAAATTCAATAACAGCCGCCTTGAAGCAATATGTATGTAATAATTTGTAAAAAAAATTGTATGTAACAGTCATTGCATATGCTTATATTATTATTATAACCATGTTTAATAATGTTATGTGAATGCATTAGGTAATTTAATAATGTAAGAGCTGTGAGAATAAGAAGTTTAATGTTGCTAACAATGAGGTAACAATGAGGTTAACTTGAGGTAATAATGAGTTTGAGAGTTTAAATGCTACTAGTCATGACTAGAGCAAAGATAATGTAAATTTTGTGACAGTTTAAAAATAGCCAAACAACAGCCAGAAAAAGCTTTAGTAAAATGCAGGTATTCTATTGGACTAGGATTAGCCAATCAGAGACTTGAAATACAAAAAGTTAAAAGTTTATACGGTTAAAATATGTTCAGTTGCTGGCAGACCTTGGTAGTGACCGGATGAAACATGTGTTCTCTAAAGAAATATTACGTATTCGTGTGTAACGAAAATTAAGTATACGTGATAACAAAGTGCAAGTTTTAAATTAAAGAATCTCACAGCTCTTAACATCAGTGTAGTGCTATTTAATTTGTGTCAATGATTAATAAAAAGAAGTGAATTTAAACATAAAATCTGTGTAAGCCTACATTCTTGTCGTACCACGCCTTGACTAAGAGATACGTGACTCTAAAACAATACTGACGCAGCCGAGGCAAACATAAACATAAATACTACCTATAGAAGCAGTTTAATAATAAAGTTAATATAATATTTTAAAACTTGGAGCGTAACAACAAAAATACATCTTCAAAAATCTGATGTGTTACACTCACATGACTTTCTCTACTCTTGTACAAACTATTTTTACAAACGATTATTCTCCATATGCTTCATGTTAATAGAGATGTTAATCTTATTGCTAATTTTCTTGTAAATGCAAGGGGAATATGGTAGATTTTAAGCGACAGTAAAATCTTTTAAGAGCTGGTTGCTATGGCGCATTTCATTCTCTTTGCATGTCCAGGACATAAAATAAATGAATAACGGATTCGAGAAAAAGTATAAGTATTGGAAAATTTAAGGGAATAACAAGCAATAGCTCGAAAATGGTTCACTCAGCAACAAAAATGTATATGACATAAACTGTGTATTTTAACGCGATCTACATTTTTTGTGTAGTAATATTTTGTCTATCTCTTATGGTATACCAGTTATGCAAAAGTTGTTCACAATGAAGAATACTTTTGGAGACATTCCCAGAAAATTCAAGATATACATTTTATTTGTCATAAAAATATCTTAAACATATGATATTTTAATCAAAATCGTTAGAGCCATTTTTGAGAAAATTAAAATTTTTGAAAAATCTTCCATGTAAAAGGTACTCCGGGGTGGGGGATTTTTCTTGAAAACCTTTGTGTCGCATCCTTGGAAAATACTGAACCTAAATACCAAGTTTGGTGTTTATCCGACTGTTCGTTTCTGAGTTATGCTGTTCACAGACAGACACACACAGACACGCAGACATACAGATAGACACACAGACACACACAGACATGTTTCCAAAAATGCTTTTTTTTGGATTCAGGGGGTCTCAAAACATATATTTTCGGTGAAATCTCGGTATCGAATTTTTGGGTGGAATACAATACTTCCCCTACTTACTATACGTAGTAGAGAAAGTAAAAAATCAGCTTCTCATACATAGTAGCATATTACGTAACAAACAATCCACTTCAAATTAACGCCCAAGGCGTGGTGCAAACTAACCTCAACTACTTCATGTTGGTTCCCAAAAACATGGAGCTAAAAAAACAATATCTTCTTCAATGAACAAACAAGGCAAATATCTGCTGCAATGTCATTAACTTCATAAAGCGCGATGTAATCAGCAGCCCTTGTAACCGCTATACAAGCAACTACTTCAACTGACAACAGAGTGTGATGAATGAATTCAAAACATGTAGTACTGCCTTGTCAATATCTTGAGTTTTACTTTCTCTACCACCTGCCTAGTAGGTAGAGGAAGTATTGCATTCCACCCAAAAATTCTATATCGACATTTATCGATATACGCATTTTCGGACTCCTTGAATCCGAAACAAGCATTTTAGAACAAGGAATGCGTGTATCTATGAACAGGTATAACTAAAAAGCGAAGACTCAAATAAATACCAACGTTTGTATTTAAATTCAGTATGTTACAAGGAAGCGACATAAAGGTTTTCAAGAATGTTATAAAAATGTTCAAATTTTCTGACAATTTAGATTAAAATCGCATATATATTGTATATTGTGACAAAGCTACCTGCGGGCCGCCTGTAACCGCCTTTCGTCACCTGGGTGGACCCTTCGATTGACCGTCGGAACAATATCCCATTGTGTGCTTCCTTGTTCCATAAAATACCTTCCGGCATGTTCTAGTAGCCTTTCTTTCTAGAACATTCCGCTTGGAATGTCAGGTCTACATTAGGGGTGTTTTTGCCCGGGAGTTGAGTTAGTTAAGCAGTTACGAGGTGAAAGAGGACAGCGCAGTTCAGTTGTGAGTTGTGATTCGACGGATCGGTTGTGTTGCGTTCCAAGTGTGTGCCAGAAGCAATTGAAGTGTAAAGTTTGTGCTATGTTGAGTGCACAGTGATAAATAAAGTATATTTTGCAGTAACTGCTATTCTCATTTGTTACAGTATCTTGAATTTTCTGGCAATGGTCTGCGAAGGCCTCTTCATTCGGAAGGAATTTTGTATAACTGGTAAACGTTAAGAGATACACAAAAACGTACTACTTAAGAACAATGTGGGTATTTTTAAAACACAATTTATTTCAAAAAAATTTTGTGGCATCAGCCATTTTTGACATATCCATTATTATTGGTTTGAGCTTTGCAATACTTAAGTCATTTTTAAGTGTTGTCGTTATTCAGCTGTTTCTCGCGAAGTCATGGAAAGCGTATGGAACTTCAAGTCCGGCATATAGCAATGCATTAGCATCTGAGTATCAATTTGGTTTCCTCTATTCCCTTTGTAGATTCAACGAAATATGTAATGGGGCTATTTATGCAAAGATTTACCTCGATTAACGTAATCTAGATAGAAAAATAAGCTTTCGTAAGGTTAATTTGTAAAATTTGTAAAATTAACGATAGTGTGTAGAGAAATTAATGTGATTATAACACAAGATTTTATTTTCATGGGTATTTACTTCATGGGCTAGGCGTACAATATTAACCAATCCAGTTCATAACCCGTGTCCGTTTGAACCAACCACAGTAGACTGCCACTGAAATATTATGGAAGTGAGATTGTTGCTACCTGATTCGCACCTGTTTCTGATTTATAAGACAAATAAACTAAAACAACTTTCTTAAACAACATAGAAGGCCGTGCTGCGTTTGTGATATTGGTATGAAATAAATTCAATTTAATATTCCATAAAATTCCCATGTTATTTTAATTTTATTAATATTGTGGCGTAGTGGCTAAGATTATCGGGAGGAGGGCGCAAGGCAGTCGGAGAGACAAACTGAGATAAATAACGCGGTAGCGCTCTCGCCCTGCGTGAACACCAGAAGCGCTGTCGACAGATAACCAGAATATTCTGGACGTTTCCCTTCCCTGCCTCAACAACGTGTGTCCAGAACGTTCTAGAATATTCCGTGAAAGATTGCATTAGCTATTCTCGCGATCAAGTTTCTGGTACGACATCAAGTATGGTTGTGACAATTGCGACGTACAACTACTGTTGCTCCCGCGAGATATTGCAGACGTGTTGTGCTCGACTCCCTAGAGAGTGAACCGTCCGGAAGTACGTCGTGCGTGCTTCATTGCGCCGCTACGTCGCGAAGAAGGTGAATTGGTAGTGAAAACTGGATAAACTCACAACATTGTTCAGTAAACAGTCTTAGCAAACATCACTCGTGAGTTCAATCTTAGTAAGGCATTTCTCTTCCTTCTGCTTCTTGAAGTTTAACGCCCTTTAACCTGATAGATCATATTGGACGATGAATAAATGAAAAGGGTGAAATGATGCTCAAACGAGCCCGGGGTCCCTAGAGCTTAGAGTTACCCGACATTCGTCTTCTCAGGTTAATGGAGAACCCCTGAAAAAACCTTATCCGTGTAACTCAGACTAACCGAGATTCGAACTCGATACCTCTCGAATGTGAGGCAAACACACTACTCCCACGCCACAGAAGTGGGCTACAATTATTTTATGAATTAGGCAAGATAATCTTTCTTCTTCTTCTCCTCTTGAATTAGCTACTAGCCTGTTTCTTCTAGACCATGAATCGCACCATCTTTTCCTTGGACTTACTGGGATCCCCCCATTCTGGTATATTATCTTTAGATATCCTTACAATTCTATCAGGTGCTATTCTTGAAATATAATCACTCCATTCTTCTGTTCTTTTCTCCTTCCAATCCACAATATTCTTTTTAGACAGTATGGCCTAAAAGTAGAACTTCTAACACAGAGCACACGAACTAAAACCAACTTTGATTTCAAGTCCAATCACATGGCAGTTGACCTTTGTATTTGCACGTGTTTAATAATTCGACTTGATTAGGTTTTACTTTTCATTATGTATGTTTACATGTTTAATTTCTCACAGCGCTCGCATTATCTGTTCACAATACAAATCGTCATACTTCAATTTATCGCAATTCTTTGTGGAGTTAACTGATACCTTATATTGGGAGCTCTCTTTGATCTAAAACGTTACTGTTTTATCTAACCTACATAGAGATTGAGGCAATATTTTATATCATAACATGCTGTGAATGCCAGAGTGATTGTAGTGTAAATTAATATTATTGTATGTACAGGACTTTAGAAGTTTGTTAGCCATAAGTATTGTTAGGAAATAAGTTTACACGGCCAAACTGAAACTGACAATAGAAGTGGGTAACAATAAACCGAGGGGGTGAGTTGTTTGTTACTAAGAAGAGAAAGCCGAAATTGACGTCAGGGTAGGGTACCTTTTTTGGAATTGGAGGGAATATCTTCCCTAGAGCATATATGCTAGTGGTAGTGATTTGCTGACCAAAACAGACGCTAAAGTTGGCGCAATTTGGTAACCAATAGCAGTTCTATTATAATGTTTAGGCAATTCGAGGTGAAGGAGTATATATTCTCGAGCCATAAGCAAGTATCGCACAGTTCGGAAGAATCTCTCATGAGGTGCACGTCGCAGAGTTAGTTACAAAAATGTAAAGTACGCGAAGTAATTGGTGCGCGGCAACTAAAACGACTGTAGTTACATTCGGAAATATCACAGTTTCAGTCAGGCGTGTATAAAGATTAAATATGTGAATTATTAATTAAGCGTGAGGGCAATAAAAGTCTAGATTCAGATTTTTTTATCAGTGTTATCTTTAGTAACAACTTTCCGTTTACACGCCCTGCTTAGAAACACGTGCTCTACTGAGTTATAATAGCTAGCTGGAGGACAAAGAACCCAAATTAAAATAATAAATCACGAGGCGCCCAACAAATAAGATAACACAAGCCATGAGAACTGCGACAAGATTAAATGCCAGCAATTATGAATTCAGAAGAAACTGAAATGGAAATGAAATTACAGAAGCAGCAGAAATAATAGCCTAGAAGTACTTACCCAAAAATCCAGAAAGCAATATGTAGTAGCATTTAATCGCTTCATGGGATGGTGTAAGGCAAAACGTGGTGAATATAATTCCACTGAAAATGACTGCTAGCGAATCAACAGAACATTTGACATCTCGCTCTTCTAACGTCACTTCTCTTGTTTCAAGAAGCGTTATAAACGTGATCTCTACTAGTTTCAGGAATCAATATAATATTATTGATATTTTACAGATTCAAGCGCTTCTAAAAATACTATATGCCACAAACCTCATTGAGAAAACTATAATACACACATTTACATATAGAACAATATTAAAACAAATAATCAAAGCAAGAATAAAACTTAAATTTTTTTTCAAAAATTGAAAACTCAGCATTGGAGCACCTAATTTTTTTAATGACTTATGCATACCTACAAATATTTGATTAAATTAATCATTGTTTCAATACATGAACTTTCAAAAAAAAAAACCCAATTTACTCAAAAAAAGTATGCTTTTTTTAAAACGTTTTCCTCCCTAGAAGTAGGAATTAAGTGCCCAATTCAATTCGATTTAATGTTTTCTTTAAAACATTGGTCTACTAAAGTATACTTTCCTTACAAGTAGATAGATTCCATTTTTTTCTATCTATATGGAATCTATCTACTTGTAAGGAAGAATACTTTAGTATATAATAATAAATTTAATAATGTATATGTCTTATCAAAGATTAATAAAAAATATATTGGAATACACGTACATATGTATTTATTATTTATGTTAAAAGTGGTTTTATTTTTTCCCTTGTATCATAATCTATTATTATGCTGCATTTATCCCTTATATCTTCGTTGCTGTTTCTACTAAGTTTCGTCACCACCAGTGTTTCTCTAGGGATTTTTACTTCTGTTACTTTCATTAATTTCTTTTTATTTAATGGGTCTGCTCCGGTTTCGGTTAACATGTTAATATTGTTCTAATGACATTTTTATAAATCTTTACCTTAGGTTCGGTATGTACATATTTATTTTTCGATATGACATCGTTCAGGAAACCAGATATCTGATTTGCTTTTATCACTTGTGAAAGTATTTGTTTTACAATATACCAGTACTGGTTATTTTACCCCATAATATTTAATAGTGGATTATGGTACAAGGGATAAAACCACTTTTAACACGTGTGGCATACACTATTACTTTCTCTACTACGTATAGTAAGTAGGGGAAGTATTGTATTCCACCCAAAAATTCGATACCGAGATTTCACTGGAAATATATGTTTTGAGACCCCCTGATTCCAAAAAAACACATTTTTGGAAACATGTCCGTGTGCGTGTCTGTGTCTGTCTGTGTGTCTATGTGTCTGTGAACAGCATAACTCAGAAACGAACAGTCGGATAAACACCAAACTTGGTATTTAGGTTCAGTATCTTCCAGAGATGCGACACGAAGGTTTTCAAGAAAATCCCCCCACCCCAGACTGCCCTTTACATGGAACATTTTTCGAAACTTTTAATTTTCTCAAAAATGGCTCAAACGATTTTGATTAAAATATCGTATGTTTAAGATATTGTCATGAGAAATGAAATGTATATCTCGAATTTTCTGGGAATGTCTCCAAAAGTATTCTTCATTGTGAACGACTTTTGCATAACTGGTAAACCATAAGAGATAGACAAACTTTTACTACACAAAAAATGTAGATCGCGTTAAAATACACAATTTATGTCATATACGTTTCTTTTGTTGAGTGAACCGTTTTCGAGATAGTGCTTATTATTCCCTTAAATTTTCCAATACTTATACTTTTTCTCAAATTCGTTATTCATTTTTTTATGTCCTGGACATGCAAAGAGAATGGAATGCGCCACATAGCAACCAGCGTTAAAATATTTGACTATCGCTTATAACCTACCATATTCCCCTTGCAACTACAAGAAAATTAGCAATAAGATTAACATCTCGATTAGCATGAAGCGTATGGAGAATAAGCGTTTGTAAAAATAGTTTGTACAAGAGTAGAGAAAGTCATGTGAGTGTAACACATCAAATTTTTTTCAGACAGCGCTTGAATTTGTAAAACATCAATAATATTATATTGATTCCTGAAACTAACAAAGATCACGTTTATAATGTGTTATTGAAACAATAGAAATGACATTAAATAGCGAGATGTCGGATGTTTTTTTAGCAGTCATTTTCAGTTAAATTATTTTCACCATATTTTGCCTTACACGAGGCAATGAAGCGATTAAATGCTATATCATGTTGCTTTCTGGATTTTTTGGGTAAGTATTTCTAGTGTTATTCTTTCTGCTGCTTCCGTAAGTTCACTTCCATTTCAGTTTCTTCTGAATTCGTAATTTCCGTCATTGAATCTTTATGTAGATTATCGTAGATAAAAGAATAGCGTTCTATATCAAGTAAAGCAGAAGGCTGTCAATATAAAGTATAGGTTAGCTCTACAACGAATTGCGATAAATTGAAGTATGAGATTTGTATTGTAAATAGATAGTGCGAGCGCCATGAGAAATTAAACATGTAAAAACACATAATGAAAAGTAAAGCCTAATCAAACCAAGTCGAGTTATTAAACATGTGGAAATACAAAGGGTAATTACTCTGTTATTGGACTTGGAACCAAAGTTGGTCACAATGAAGATTATCGCTTTTAGCTCGTGTGCTCTGTGTTAGAAGTTCTGCTTTTAAATCTTGCTGTCTATAAAGGCATTACTTGTTCTATTATACTATTTTCAGTTACTAATTTGCATCTAGCTGCTTCTTTACTTATTACCATTGTCTTGTTTTATTAGTATATGATCTGTTTACATGTTAATTGAAAGTTCTAATTGCAAGGTTTTTACAGTTTATTATATTATTCCTAAACTAGAATAACAAAACTGTAACAATCGAAGGGCCAGCAGCAAATAAACCATATTTATCAGTTATTTTGGTAATATAAATTAAGAAACTGGGGCTTTAAAGAGTTTCATTACCTGGAAAATAAAACGCTGATTATCTCATACTAACGGAAAAGACCTGCTTCATGTAGACAGGTAAATCAGTGCTGACACTCTTCTATATTATCCATAGCGAATTGCTTTATCTCTAATTAGTAGCTGTGAACGATAGAAAATTCTAAAATTATCCTTAACAAATAAGGTTTGAGCATTTTTAAAGTCTACCAGGACATTTTCTGCACCTAAATAGTTTGTTTCAAATATAGCATGCTAAGCCATAATATAGTAAAATAAAACAAAATAATAAATGATTACTTGCAGCATATTAGGAATTAAAACATGCCTAATTATAGGGCCTTAATATTAGTAATTTACATGCTGAAATGTTAAAATCATTGCTATTATCTTGCCAGAAAAATCAGTTCCAAACTGCGCAAGTGTTTGTAGTAGATGGCTGGGCCGTATTTAGAGGGGGGGGGGGGGGTTTCTAGAGTTCAACCCCCCCCCCCCGAAACTTCTGACAGTTTTATTTATTTAAATTCATAGCAAACCAATGTGGGAAAATGTCGTTAGATAACAGTAAGTCTATTGCTAGTAGCACATTTACAAGAAAAAGGGAAACTTAATATCGTAGCCTCACATAGGTAAGGAGACCATACATTCCGGTTTTTGAAGCAGTCTCCATGTTTTGTGTTGTAAGGTGGAATATCCTCATTCTGGTGAGTTTTTCTTGTCTATATAATGTCTCCAAGCAATTATCTTATCCATGTAACGTCTATATACTACGGAGTAGGTACATGGTAACTGTGTGGGGTGCTGTTAAGTTTAGATCTACTTGTAGAAACCGCCCCCCCCCCGAAATCTTTTTCTGGGTACGGGCATGGTAGATGGTAACAAAAAATCTTAAAAATCACATTAGGATTTAAACTAAGAAAACTTCTGAGGCGTTTGGCTAGAGAATGGTAGCTCCAAAATGTCATGTTTACTTTCCCTACTTTACCTACAGTAAGTAGGGAAAGTATTGCATTTTACTCAAAAATTGGTACTGAGACTTCACCGGAAATACAGTTTTCAGACTCCCAAATAAAAAAAGAATTACAAAATGTCCGTCCGTGCCCCTCTCTCTCTTTCTCTCTCCCTCTCTTCTCTCTCTTTCTGTCTATGAACAACATAACTAAAAAACAAAATTTCGAATAAATACAAAACTTGATAATTAAGTTCAGTATCTTCCAAAGATGCAACACCCAAAATTAAGCTTTACGTTGAACATTTTTTAAAAAAAATGTCTGTAACGACTTTGTCTAAAATACTATATATTTAATATATTTACATGACAAATAAAATGTATATCTTACATTTTCTGGGAATAGCTTGTGAAGTCCTCTTCATTCGGAAGCAATTTTGTATAATCTTGTAATAACTGCTAAACGATAAACGAAAACGTAGTGCTCTTTAAAACACACAATTTATTTCAAATAAGTTTTTGTGGCATGAGCCATTTCTGAGATATCCGTTATTAATGGTCCAAAATGTTCAATGCTTTGTCATTTTTTTAAGGTTCTGTAAACATTCAGTTGTTTTAAGGCAGCTTATAGCGTCCAGTTGTTAAACATTTGACTATCGCTGTTCTCTTTGTATCTATAACGAAATGTGTAATGTAGCTGTTTCTGTAGAGTTTATCTTGATTAAAATGAAGTAGATAGAAAAATAAGCTTTAGTATGAATAATTTTTATACCCACTAATAAACGATAGAGGAGAGAGAAAGTCATATGAGTGTAACATATAAGATTTTTACAAGATAACTACAGTTACTATATAACTACCTAGGTTAAGTACATGAATGGGGGTAAACAACATGCTAATATGCATTATGTTAAAATTCTGAAAACAATATCTTCTAACCAAACACCACAGAATTAAAGTGCAATGAAATATGATAAGTTTCAGTTTGGCTATAAGATTCTTTTCAAATTGTATTTTAATATAAATTGGCAGTTTTGATGCATTGGCTAGATTCTCACTGGCATCGTGTTAAGCATGCACATACCTGATCTTCCTCTTGATCCAGAAGGCTGAAAGTCATGGCTAGCCTACGTCACACGCCACTTCCGTCAGGAAGTCACATTGCCACATTTTTGAGGCACCATCCTCGCTCGTCAGCAGCACCTCGCTCCCGAAGTGTCCATTGTTACACCGTTCTAAGTCTCCCCTCGAACTGCGGCAACCAGCACTACCAGCAGGCAGGCACGTGGAGTTGCTCCGGGCATGCGTGCTACACCCGACACGATGATGGTGATGCTGATATCTCTATCGACCTCTTCCGATAAATGGGTAAGAGGCTACTCACGGAACAAAGCGATTTTTTCTTTGGAAATGTTCCGAAATTGTACTCGAGCCAAATACAAGTCAGAGCTTTGAACGTGTTCCGGTATAACGGCATAAGATGTTGCATAGTTCATTTTGTTAATGACCCAAACGATACGTGAACAAGCCATTTGTTTCCAAACTGAAAACAATACAGAAAATGGCATTTTACGCTTCAGTGGACGTTTCCACACCACACGCTTACGTAAGTATTGCAGAACACAACAGGATGATATACAGAGCAGACTGCCCCTTGGTCTGAGGTTACCAAATCCAGAGGTCCCACTTCCATTCCTGCTGGAGGATGGGAATTGTTCTTTAACTAGGATTATTCTCCAGCCTCCCTTGAGTCTGGAAGTAAATGTGTGTGTGTGTGTGTGTGAAATTAATGTTTAAATAGACCAAGCTAATAAAACGTATAGATTAACACGAGAGTAAACGAGCGAACATCATTGTCGATCAGTTGTTCCAAAAACAAAGCCACCTGTGTTACATTCATATGACTTTCCCTACCTTCTATCGTTTATTATTGGGCATGCAAATTATTCTTCCGAAAATTTATTTTCCTATCCACTTCATATTTATTGAGATAAATCTTTACAGAAATAGCTACATTGCACATTCCGTTACAGATACAAAGGGAACAGCGATAGTCAAATGTTTAACAACTGGACGCTATATGCTGGCCTTAAAATTCCATACTGTTTCCATGACATCGCGAGTAACAACTGAAAATCGATGGGACTTTAAAAGTATAGCTAAGTATTGAACAATTCAAACCATTAATAATGCATATCTCGGAAACGATTGGTGCCACAAATAATTTATTTGAAATAAACTGTGTGTTTTAAAGAGATATACATTTGTTACGCAGTACGTTTTCGTCTAACGTTCAACATCTACCAGTTATACAAGATGATACAAAATTCCTTCCGGATGAAGAGGACTTCACAGGCTATTCTCAGAAAATTCAAGATATATATTTTATTGGAATTAATTGTTCTTCCACACAAACCGTGTGTTGGGCAAGGTTGGAAAGGTAGAATCAGACAACTGAAAAATGCAGTGACATTTCCGGGATTTGAACGGAAACCGGTAGATCCGTGGTTCAAATCACAGCAATGGCATTGAATTTTTCAATCGTCTGATTCTACCTTTCCTATACATTTTATTTTTCATGTAAATATCTTTAATATATTTTTATACACCGGGGTGAGGCCGAAAGGTTTGCAGCTAAAATGTTAAATTTAGTTACCGCGGCATAAACATTGAGGGACATAACTCAGAGGTACACGAGAGATACCAAGAACTTGCTGCACAATCTACGCGGGCGTGGGATCTTTAGAACATTAAAAAAATACATAAATTTACATTTACCTCTGATTTATTATAATTAACAAGGTGTGCTACATTATACACAAAATGTTACAGAAGAACACTGGGGGAGATGCCCCACGCATACACACCCATCACGCGCACACAACCATTCCCTTTAAAGACTTACATTAGACTGACGCCACCACACAAAGAGGCTATTCCCTCGACCTGCCTTCACCCCCCAACTAGGAAGATGGAATTGCCGCGCCGGACAAGAGCTTAACACACAAACACAACAGTTAGCTCAACAATATTATACACAGCAATAATGTGTCCGACGCGACAATACACACACATATGCTACATCATGGTATTTTAATAAAAATTTTAGACACCTCTAGAAAATAACAAATTTTGAAAAAAATGTTCCATGTAAAGTGTATTTTGCGCTGGGGAAGTTTCTTAAAAATCTTCGTGCTGCATCTTTGGAAGGAATTGAAATTAAATATCAAGTTTGGTGTTTATCCAAGTTTTCGTTTTTGAGTCATACTGTTCACAGACACGCGCGCGCACACACATACACATTTTTCTAAGAGCGCTCTTTTTTATTCAGGAGGCCTCAAGACATATATTTCCAATGAAATCTCGGTATCGAATTTTTGGGAGAGATGTAATACCAGGGATGCCCAAACGCAGTAGGAAGAGGGGAGGGTGGGTGAACCTCCATTCAACCGCTCCGGCATGTTATTGTAAGCATGTAAGCCTACCTTACGTTACAAAAAATGGGCTATGTTTGCCGAGTTTCATGGTAGCTTGAATCCACTGCGATGTGCTTTAAGTATATTTAATACAATACACCGTGGATATCGTGCCCTTTGTACGTGACATTTCTCTTAGTGACTTCTCTGGCACACCTTATTTTTAACAAGGTTTGCCACCAATGATGACGTACAATGCATCAGAGGACTTGCCAAGTGATCTATCTATTACGATATTGGTTTTTAATGAAATTCATTTTGGAAAAGGTTTGCTCGCAAATTGACATCACACTTGCTGCAAACACACTAACCGTGGAAATGTATCACAGGGCAGAGATTTAATGAGTTCCTCCCTTTATTAGAATATTTAACTGTAGTAGAATTGCGTAATTCAGTTCCATTTGGCGATTATGTGGAGCCTCACTGCCAAGGAAATTCAGAGGGATATTAAATAGGCAAATTTTCCAATTCAGCATTTTTATGTCAACAAACTGTGATTCAAATTTGACATATAATTGATGTATAGATTAGATTAGATTGTATTCTGTGAGTTCACTAGCAGCCGTAAAGGCTTGTGAACATAGAACATGTCAAGGAAATGTACAAAAATTACATATAAACATAAATATTACACAGAATATGGAACATTTGAAATAAAATAGACACATACTATATGCGTGTCAAGGAAATGTACAATAAAGTTACATATATACAGAAATATTACATAGTATACAGAACATTTAAAATAAAATAAAGACATATTATATACAAAATGAAACAAAACAAGTGTAATTTTGTACAGAGTTGAATACCTCCTTACTGTTATAAGGTTAACATACATATAGGCAAGAACAGTTATTTTAACATTCACTAGGATTTTACCTTTGTTTGTCTGATCATTTTGTTCTATTTGATTTGTAATGCATAGCATTTACTGTCAGTTCTTAATATACATACATTTAAATAGCTTCATTAGTTCTAGAGCAGGCTCAAATATGACTGGCAATTGTCATTAATATTTACTAATACTACTTACAGAGCTATATAAGCATTATCATCAGGATAATTTGTCATTCAGATAATCTTGTACAGAATAATATGCTTTTGAGCATAGGTACTCTTTAACACCAGTTTTAAAGACATTAAAATTGTCAACTTTTCTCTTAAGATCATTAGGGAGAGTATTAAATATTTTTATGGTCTCGTAATATACACCTTTCTGGAAGCAAGAAAGCTTTGCACTGGGATGATGGATGTTACCCTTTTGTTTAGAGTTTATCTCATGAATTTCCGTGTTTTTATAAATGTGGCTCGATTGCATACATAGAATTTTTAGATTGAAAATATATACATGCAAGGTAGGGTTAATATCTTCAGTTTTCTAAAAGAATGTTTGCAAGAGTGTCTGCTAAGAGTGTTGGAAATGATTCTTATAACCTTCTTTTGCATGATGAATATTCGTTTACTTTCTACCGAATTTCCGCAAAATAATATTCCATATTCAATGATAGAGTTAAAATATGCATAGTATATTTGTTTAAAAGGGTAACTTGTATAGTGAAGACAAAATCCAAGGAAGGAAAATGATATAGATTTCCAATTTCCAGCTGATCCCGCCAAAGAGAGAATCCTGCTATGAATGTGTTAAGGGTATCAACTAAATCCACCATTGTTTTATCTTTACCTTGCAAAGTTGTATTCAAAACATTCAAGTGTTGAAATAAATACAGTGCCGTTTGTGAAAATGGCAACACCAAGAAGGAAACGCATGAATTCAATACCACAGGTTAGGTACATGACAAGTAACCAATCATAAACTTTTCAAATCTATACATGACCTTTGAGCCCTAATATTCAGTATTTGGTGTGGCCTCCATGCGCTGCAATTAGAGCTCCTATACGCCGTGGCATTGAATCAAAAAGGTTCTGAATAGGTTCCTGGGGGATTTCCCTCCACATAGTTTGTATTCGAGCCCACAAATCCGTGACACTGGTTACTGGAGGTCCGTGACGCACCAGGTGCCGACCAACAATATCCCAGACATGTTCGATGGGCGACATGTCAGGCGAACGTGCAGGCCAGGGAAGGAATGGTACCCGTCGCTCTTCGAAGAAGGCAATATGTGATCGGGCATTGTCCTGTTGAAATGTGGCCTGTGAAGATGCCTGAAGCAGGAGGAGTACCTCCGGCTCTACAACCACCGTTGGCTACTGGTTGCTGTTCAAAGTGCCCTCAATTCGTAGGAGGCGAGATCGGTTGTTGTAACCAATGGCGCCCCAAACCATCGCACCTGGTGTTTGTCCGCTATGCCGCTCAACAATGCAGCCCTCCAGGTTGCACTCACCACGGTACCGCCGGACACGTATGCGACCAACACTGTAGAACACGTTGAAGCGGGACTCGTCCGAAAGGACTACATTTTTGACACTCAGCGCCCCAGTGACGGTCTTCACGTGACCATTGCAGTCGGAGAAGTTTGTGGTTTCTGGACAATGGAAGCCGACGTAATGGCACGCATGCAACCAGTCCAACCTGCAGAAGACGGCGACGAACCGTTGATGCAGACAAGTTCACACCTGTTACAGTGCTCCAGCGCCGAGCCAACACTGTGAATGAAGCTGTACGGTCCGTTATGGCCATGCGGAAAAGATGACGGTCATCCCGTGCTGTGGTCCAGTACCCGCTCTTTGCTGCGTACGACCTTCATCTATCCACTGCTTCCACACACACGCATCACTGTCGTAGCAGCATGCCCTGTACGAGCCGAAATGTCACGGTATGACAAACTCACTTCCCGGAGACCGATCATTCTGCCCCGTTCGAACTCACATGCCGATGACGTCGAAGAGGCATACTGGTACTCACTATATTGTTTCTACCTTGTTTGACAGCTCTGCACTGACTACACTGGGCCCAACACTGACCTTGTCGGACCGACATGAGAGGGCTCTGCTCGGCCTACATGTACCCCATCTCTCTGCAAACCTAATCACTTATTGCTTGCACACTCTTCTATACTTCCACCAAGTTTGGAGTTATTCGGGAAATTCTTTCTTAGTGTTGCAATTTTCACAAACGGCAGTGTACATAACACGGGTACGTTATTAAACGTTGTAAATTAATTTAGGTACTGTAATACGAGTTTATGGACAGCTTATAGCTACGTTTTAATATGACTTCGACCAAACAATTATATTTCTTAGTTTTCTTCTACTCTGTCTTCTTCCCCTAAAAATTAAACCCCACACAAACAGGCAACGCTTACACCAACAATTGCAAACACATTTAAAATTTCTAGTTAACTGCAGAATTAAGACCTAATAATAATTAATAACTAAATGTTTGTGTAATTAGTCTAATTAATATAACTATAGTTACTAATCTAATATAATGAATATTATTAATCAGTGCTTCAGTTGGTGACTAAATGGTCAGCGTGGAAAGTTTGAACACCTGCGAATATAAAAAGAGGGCGCCAACGTAACAGATACAATATAACCAACCTTCCCAACACATGTAACAAGTGCGTATTTGCGGAGAAGTTGCCAGTTATGAATGCAACCTAACAGCCCGAATATCACCAGGTTCTAGTGACTTATCCCATAATGGTCGGAAAACGTCAACGTTCCACTTTAGTAACCTGTCACATATTGTAAGCTCTATAGGAGCAGTTGCTGGTATTGTTGTCAACTGAACAAACAGAATGTCACCAAAAGTAACCAGTGATGTGGCATTTCTCGTTTGGTCCTTTTACATGTGTGAGGATGATAACAGGTAAAGGGGATGTTTGTCGCTAGCTCCGGCAAGAGAAGAGATCTTGAGGAAGGAGAGACTCTTCTCTCAGGATGTGTGGAAAGAAGATAAATGAGAACTGCCCTCTTTATGTGCTCTTCCACACTGAAAAATGAACATTTCCTTGTCCCCGCCACACAAGAGTTTACTTTATCCCACGATTAAACAAAATTCGGTGAAGATATTTCTTTTTCCTCGCTTCAAATTAGTTTACTTTTGATCCCCATATCGTAACCGTTTTCCCCTTTAATCAGCAATGAAGTCCGCCACTTACATGTTTACAAGTTAATATGCCTACACTGCTAACACGGAGCTATGACGTGCCATGACCACGCTAAGACACGAAGTATCGACGTTACGTTTGAAAATCACCTCCGGCCTAGACAAATTTCTATTTCACGCCAGTTTTCTAGTTTCGTCGGGTTTCTTTTCTAGTCACGTGGTTTTTTATTTGTTTTATTGACTCACGTGATAAAGTTTAACACGCGTTTGTTGGTTGTTGTGTTTTTGAAATTGCTTGCTTCTAGCGTCTGCCCATTACCGCATTATTTTCCCTGGTTACATTTTCTGTCCGGCTGGGTGATTTTTTCACGATTGGTTTGCCGCGTCTTTGTTCACGTTTTGTGGGCCAATCGGACCTTTCCTTGTATTCATTATTTTGTCTAATTTCCTGTAATTATTCCCTCAGTCCACAATTGAGAACATTTTACGAGGCGTATTCTAAAACTAAGGTCCGTTTGGTCATAACAACAACATCGCTCATGAGACAAGGTTTTTATTGACAGTAATATGTGCCTACATATATACTTTACTTCTCCACATAATCGCCGTTCACATCTATACACTTGCTGTAACGCTGCACCAGCTTCTTTAACCCCTCGGCATAGAAGTCTGTTGCCTGGAACTTGAACCATTTGGTAATGTACATCTTGAGTTCATCGTCGTTCATTGAAATTGTCCACCCAGCCACCGTTAAGAGGAAATGGTCGCTTGGTGCCAAATCGCGTCTGTACGGAGGATGATCAAAGAGTTCCCAACGAAACTCTTAAATCTTCTTTGGTTTTGGCAGTGGTGTGCGGGCGAGCGTTGTCGTGCAGGAGGATGATATCAGACGACAGTTACCCGTGGTGTCGATTTTGGATCGCACGTCTCAGTTTGTTAAGCGTTGCACAGTACACGTCAGCTGTATTTGTTGACCCACGATCCATGAAATCAATCAAAAGGACGCCCTTTCGTACCAAAACACGGTAGCCATCATTTTGCGATTCTTTACGCCGATTGCCTTACACTTTATTTTGGTTTGGGTGAACCGGAACACCGTCACTGCATTGACTGTTGTTTCGATTCTGTGTACGCTATCCATGTCTGGTCGCCCGTAACAACGTGGGAAAACAAACCATCTCCATTTTGTCTAGAGCGCTCCAAAAACTGTAGTGCACTACGCATTCGTTGCTCTTTATGCTGACCGGTGAGCAGTTTTGGCACCCACAAAGTTTCCGATATCCAAGCTGTTCAGTGACAATCCTGTAAAGTGAGGTTCCAGCAACATTTGAGAATTCATCAGCCAGACCACTAATTGTCAAACGTCGATCAGTTCGAAGTTTTTGGTTCACTTGTTCAACGATGTCGTCGGTCTGCTGGACCTACCACTCCGCTATTCATCATGCAAGTTGTGCGGCCATTTCGAAATTCTCGACACCAGTGTCGAACCTTTGTCACTCATTATATCCGGTCCATACACGAGGCATAACTCACGATGGATGTCCTTCTGCCAAAAAAAATCTAATCACACTGCGCACTTCACAACTGGCGGGATCTACGATTGTCGCGACCATTGCGATCTACTCTCACCGACTGGCAAACGCCTACTGCGTCACACCAACACTACGATAGGTTCCTCAGGAGTCGGTAGACAGCGCTGCAGGCATGAAATGTCATTCAGGCCTGCAATCCGTTAAATATTGTTCATGGAACCTTAATTTTTGAATATGTTTCGTACTTTACTTATTTGCAGTACATGCTGCTTATATAATTTAATATTTCTTCTCTTTAATCAATAAATTTCCTTTTATATTATATTACCCTTTTCTTATTTTCCTTTCTTTCTCCTTATTTTATTTAGCGCTTTGCTTCCCTTTTAATTCTTCATAAAATGTATTGCTTTCTCTTTAGTTTTATATTTGCTCGGGCATATATTACAACCTCACCAGCGAGCACTATAAGAGAGCACGCCACAGTTGGCTTTTGTGAACTGCAATAGCTTGCCTTCTATATACACAGGACTTGTGTGAAACAACAGTCAATTGCCAATAATAATGTTATGAACTAAAACAGAGGTTCACATGAGCCCTCCTGGCTTATTAGTGAAGTTAGTTGAAGCTGACCTCAAACAAAGTTTGTTCCACTTCACAACAACTCCTTTTCGGCCACCTCCACACCACGCCAGCTAGGATCCCCTCAGGCAAACCTAGTTCGAACTTGCAGTAAGTAAACAACGTTCCGTTAATTAGTGACAGTTTGCTTTAGGAGAAAGTTGAAATTTAATTCATGTAAACTGAGTTGAAATTTGCAGCAATGGGACCATGTAAACAAATCCTGTCTTAAACAAACATTTGCTGCTCTTAGTATTGGGTTTACCCTCAAGAATTTCAGTTTCAGAGCCATTGACTTCTAAAATTGTATATATCCACTAACCATAAAACCTTATTGCCGCCTTCAAGGTCGAGTGGCCAGCATATTGGTTTGTTAACAGAAGTCCCGAGTTCTATTTCCAGGCCGATCATTCCTTAGCATTCACGAAGTCTGTTGAGTGGGAATGTGAGAGTAAAGGGATTGTGATTCAGAGCAAAAGAAGTTATCGTCATGCCATTGTTTTAAAGTCGAAGCCACGATATGACCAGAGTAGATAAAGGCGGCTAAATAAACGAAAATAAACATTTGAATAAAAATGTGATATGTCACATTTACATGGTACTAAACTAATAACTAATAGCTTTTTACTTTCTCTATCATGTACCTACCTAGTAGGTAGAGAAGATATTGCGTTTCATACAAAAATTCGATACTGAGATTTCACTGGAAATACATGTTTTGAGCCCCCTGAATAAAGAAACAAGCATTTTTAATTTCCTACCATGTACATTGTACGTAGACAAGATATTGCGTTCCGATCAAAAATTCGACACCGATATTTCACAGCAAATACTTGTCTTGGGGCATATTTGGAAACATTTCCGTCTGTCTGTGTATCTGTGAACAGCATAACTCAAAATTGAAAAGTCGGATAAACACCAAACTTGGTATTTGAGTTCAGTATCTTTCAATGATGTGATGCGAGGATTTTCAAGAAAAAACCCCACCCCTACTATCCTTCATATGGAATATTTTTCGAACATTTTAATGTTTTAAAAATTACTCTAACGATTTTGATTGAGGTACCATATATGAAAGGTATTTACATGACAAATAAAATGTATATCTTGAAATGTCTGGGAATAGCCTGTAAGTCGTCTTTGTTCGGAAGAATCTTGTATAACTCGTGAACGTTAACTGATGTAGATCTCTTTAAAACACTCATTTACTTAAAATAAGTGTTTTGTGGCATAAGCCGTTTCTGAGGTATCAGTTATTAAAGATTCGAATTGTTCATTACTTATTCTTTTTAAGTCCCATCCATTTTCAGTTGTTTCACGCGATGTCATGGAAACAGTATGCAATTTTAAGGCCAGTTGTTAAACATTTGACTATCGCTGTTCCCTTTGTATCTATAACGACATGTGTAATGTAGCTGTTTCTGCAAAGGTTTATTAGGATTAAAATGTAGTAGACAGAAAAGATAAGCTTTAGTAAGAATATTTGTATACCCACTAATAAAGATAGAGGATAGAAAAAGTCATGTGAATGTATCACATCAGATTTTTACAAATGTATTTAATGTTGAAAATAAACATGACATTTGGCATGACTTATTATACTTTAACAATATTTATATAAACGTGAACCTAGTCAATATAGAATATTAATTGAAAAATCTTTAAACAAAGAAAAATTAAATTCAACACAAATTAATATAAACCATTTCATACTAAAAGTACAAATTGTGGCATTGTTCTCGCGCTGCAATTATCTTACCGATTCTCCGTCTTGTTTATAATTTGTGTTAGGTAATTTAATTCAGCTTTCAAACTCGTGATTTTTGTCACTGTATAATTGCTAGTGACTAATCGCAGCATTATTAAAGCCTGTAGTTGTTGAAAGCAGGAACTCTTTATCGAGAATGTTCATATATTAATTTCACATAACCTAAAATACAATAATGTGAGCAAATTTCTACTCTGCAATAGAGTTTTCATTTTGAATAGTGTTGTGGCTTGCATCTCTTTCACGAATATTGTCCATCATTGGCATTCTGGCTCTTGTTATTGAAGAATCCCTTATAACCGCCGTGGACGCCCTCTTAAGCGATGATTGTTATTAAATAAACCAATTTAACACAACAAACACAACAAAATAATATAATGACTTTTTTATGCTTGTGGTACTGTCTTGTTTTTAGCGCATAAACATTTGGTGACATGATTGCCAACGCTGTGATCAACATATCAATTAGAATTTAATATTTTTACGACACTGTGAATCTGTGCAGCTTCGATTGGCACGCTACTCTTAGTCCGGACTTTCAAGATTAAAAAATAAAGCATGTAAACCAGTATAACAAAACGATCAAAACAAAATATTGGGTTGTCTCGTAAGTTCGTTTTGCTCGCAAGTTCCATGTATAGCGCCTGAAAACCCTGAACCCTCTGTACACTCAAGTTTATCCTAGTTGCCTAACCACCCCTACGACTTAGAGGTCAACAACCAGACTCACTATTGGATGTGTCAGTGGGTGTTTGTGACTGGCGTTGGATAGAACAGCGTGAACTTGTGTTTACAAACAATGGAAAACAAAAAGGAACATTTCCGACATCTTTTGCTGTTTTACTATCGTAAGGGTAAAACCGCCTCACAATGCCGGCAGAACATTTGTACTGTCTACGGGGAAGATCCAATAACGAAGCGAGCATGTCAAACGTGGTTTAGTCGATTTCGAGCTGGGAATTTCTCCCTAAAACAAACCTCGGTCTGGACGACCAATGGTTACGGACGTGGAAACAATTCATGAAACGATAGTCAACAATCCACGAATTACAACTCGGGTGTTGGTATTGGAGCTTAATTTAGCTCGTGCTACTATAGCCAGGAAGTTGCAATATATTGTCGAAAATAATGGTGTATACTGCAGGAAATAAATAGTTTGTTTACAAAACCTAACTGCCGTAGTTATTTAACTTTTGAACTACCTTGTGTTTAAAGTTTGTAAACAGAAAGTTCGGTAACTACGCTGTCGTAGCTATGCTGTGGGTGAGGTGTGTTCCCAGGCGTTCTTAGTGATTGAAACGTAACGAAAAGCGAACCAACTTAAGAGACAACCCTATAGTTTAGTTTAAGCGCATATTTAGCGCATTATGATTGCAAAAAACATAGGTGGCTATGAGCTTAAAACAGCAAATCGTTGTTAAATCTACGCATATTTTACAAACATTTTGCATTAACGAAGTAATTTTAAAATTTAATATTTTTACGAAATTGTATAGACAGCAGTTTCGGTTGGTATGCTCCTCTTAAGATTCATGCGTAAACTCGTGCACAGCTTCAAATTTTATATATATATATATATATATATATATATTAACAAACATATTAAAATACCAAAAAAGGCTATTAGCAGTCGCGGTGTTACTGAAGAACATAGCTTTACGATACACGCAGTACGCGTGTCGGAAATGGGTCACATATAAAGCTGTTTCTCTTTCTGCAGCAATCTCTTTTCCTCTGCCGACATGTTGGTTGAAAAGGCTGATGATTTATTGTTGCAGCGGCTTTGTAATTATTCTCCCCCTCCACCCCCTTAACTTGCGACTCCGGAGAATTCAAAGGGGACCTGTGACTCTACAGAAGCGAATCTGTTCAAGTTGTCATTCTCAGATACGATCAAACTGTACCATTTTAAATTTCCATTGCAAAGTACCTCATGAATGTGTTAGTTTAACATTGTTTTTGTAAAGTGAACATATGTAAATAATAGCCTTTGCCTTTCATTTTTATTTCTTCTGCCACAGTAGAGAACATATATTTTATCAAACCAAATATTCAGTATCAAGATTGGACTAAACAATTACACGTTTGAGATCCTCTGAACCAAAAGAAAAAGCACTGTGTGTTTATCCCTCCTGTGAATAGCATAAATAAAAATTGGAAGTGTTACACTCACATGATTTTCTTTACCCTCTATCCTTATTAGTGGCTATACATATTATTCTTCCCAAAGCTTATTTTCCCATCTACTTCATTTTAACCGTGATAAATCCTTCCGGAAACAGCTACATTACACATTTCGTTATAGAGAACAGTGATAGTCAAATGTTTAACAACTGGACGCTATATGCTGCCTTAAAATTCCATACTGTTTCCATGACATCGCGAACAATTGAAAATCGACAGGACTTTAAAGAAATGGCTAAGTATTGATCAATTCGAACCATTGACAACGGATATCTCGGAAACAGCTGATGCAACAAAAATTATTTAGAATATATTGTTTTTTTTTAAAGAAATCTACATTTTCTGTGATACGTCTTCGTCTGTCGTTTAAGTTGCCAGCTACACTAGGTTATACCAAATTCCTTCCGAATGAAAATAACTTCATAGGCTATTCTCAGAAAATTCAAGATATACATTTTAATTGTCATGTAAGTATCTTTAATGTATGATGTTTTAATCAAAGTTATTACAGTTATTTATTAGAAAATAAAAAATTTCTAAAAACAATGGTCCATATAAAGAGTATTTTGGGGTGGGGGATTTTCTCGAAAATCTTCGAGTCGTATCTTTGGAAGGTTAAATACAAATTTTGGGATTTATCCGACTATTCGTCTTTGAGTTATGCTGTTCACAGACACACAAACATACACACGGGCCTTTTTCTAAAATTGCTTTCTTTGGATTTGGGGGCTTCAAAACGTGTATTTCCGATGAAATCTCGTACCGAATTTTTGGGTGGAATGCAATGCGTTCTCTACTTACTATGTACGTGGTGGGGAAAGTGAAAAGGGCCAAGTCTGAAAAGCGACCAATTTCGTATATAAGTTTTTGAGCGGCTATCCGTTCGTAAACAGAGATATGTAGCGCTCTCGCCCAGTGTAAAACCAGAAGTGCTATCGCCACATAACCAGAACCTTCTGAAAGTTTCCCTTCTTTCCGCTTCTCCAATGTTCTGAAACTCTGTGGAAGATTCCGGGTGATATATAAGTGGGCATTCTCGCTAGTGAGTTAGTGAGTGATTTGGTGAGCCGTTTCTGCTGCGACATTAAGTGCTCTTCTACAAGTGAGTCTGTGATGACAGCGCGACAGCGTGAGTGCTACTGCGGGAGATTAGTGTCCAATTCCCCAGCGAGTGAAATGAACTAAAGAAGAGGTTGCTTGAGTGGTTTTCACTACGTGGCTGTCTCAAAAAAAAGTGAAGTGGCGAAAAAATTGAAGTAGTTCACACTAGTGAAGTTACAGTGTGAACTAAGTGAAGTCTCAGTGAAAGTTGAACTACATCAAAACAATAAAGTGACAGTGAAAACTGGACAAGGTCTCAATATCAAGATTTCACGTATATCTGTACGTGTAAGATATACGTTTTGTTTGTCATCTAAACATCTCTAATATACGGTATTTTAATCAAAATCAAAATAAAAATTTCGAAAATGTTCAATGTAAATTGTACACTGGTGTGCATAACCTGAGGACGAGATGGGTAAAGCAACATAACAAATGAGCTACTTGATGTAAGTAGATGAAGGTGCCAGAGGTCTCTCGCATGTACACAGAAAGCTGGACGTCACATGGCGTGAGTGTAGCGAGTCTATAGTGCCAAATGGGTCTGGTCTGCATTGTTTCACGTGCATGGGGAATCTTCCAAACCACAGGCACTGCTCTCCCAAGGAGAGGTGGTGGTCGACCACGCTCAACTACAGCAGCAGATGACCGCTACATTGTGCAACAGGCAAGAAGGGATCCACGCCAAACAGCGGGTGCAATTGCAACCACATTTAACAGGACAGCTAGGCACGCAATCTCACGATACACAGTGGCACGGCGACTACACAGAGGTGGTCTCTTTGCCCGATGCCCAGAATGTTGTGTTCCATTGACATCCGCACATCGGTGGCACCGTTTGCGATGGTCCCAAGAGCATCAGAATTGGACCAAAGAGGAATGGGGTCGCGTGCTCTTCTCGGATGAGAGTAGATTCAGTCTAAGTAGTGATTCTCGACGTACCCTCATCTGGTGAGAGGTGGGAACACGTAATGAACCCAGGAACATCCTTGAACATGATCGTTTTGGTAGTCCGGTGTTACGGTTTGGGGAGGCATAATGCTGCATGGGCGCACCGACCTCCAAATCTCATCGCTCAACGTTATTGTGATTCTGTACTTCTTCCCCATGTGCGACTTTTCAAGGGTGCAGTCGGCCCTGACTTCATTTTTATGGATGACAATGCGCGACCGCATCGAACAGCGCAGGTGGATGACCTCTTGGAACGAGAGGATATTCGGAGAAAGGACTGGCCTGTCCGTTCCCCCGATTTAAATCCCATCGAACACACGTGGGATGCTTTGGGGAGACGCATTGCAGCACATCTACATGCACCAACGACCATCCAACAGTTGTCAACAGCGCTGGTGGAGGAATGGAACGCCCTGCCACAAGAACTGCTTACCCACCTTGTGGCCAGCATGGCAGCACGATGCATTGCTGTCCGTGGTGATCATACACACTTTTAAGCACCATGTATCTGTTTCTGTAAATCTAGAGAGCCATCATGTGTCGTATTGACTTTAGTGTAGCTTATGGTCTATGAATAAAAGTGGCATTTCTGTTCGTCTTATTGTATATTTCGTTTAGTTGCCTACCGTAGCACTTCCCTCTATGTATGATTCAAGTTTCATCGAGCTATGTGTCACAGCATGCGAAGATTACTTTCGTCCTTAGGTTTTGCACACCAGTGTATTTGGGGTGGGTGATTTTCTTCTCTGGAAGATTCTGAATTTAAATACCAAGTTCGGTATTTATCCACTTAGGTTATGCTGTTCACAGACATTCATACAGACACAGGGACACACACATACAAATACATACGCAC
Organism: Deroplatys truncata; assembly: GCA_030765065.1. Lineage (NCBI taxonomy): Eukaryota > Metazoa > Arthropoda > Insecta > Mantodea > Mantidae > Deroplatys > Deroplatys truncata. The sequence continues at coordinate 19,352,301 of CM060978.1, forward strand.
CGTTTTCTAATAGTGCTCTTTTTAATAAATGGAGCCTCAAAACACTCACTTCCGTTGAAATCTCTACATTGAATTTTTGGGTGGAATGTAATAGCTTCTCTACTTATTATGTACCTGGTAGAGAAAGTAAAAATGTACAGCACTGATTGTTTCGTGGCATTAACCGTTTCCGGAATATTTGTTTTTGTATGCTTACATTTCCAAGATTTAAGTCTATTCATGATAAATAAAAACCGACATGCCAAATAAACAGTTGAATATTTTCTGTGTTTAATTACTTTCTGTGTTTTCAAAATGTCCACATTGCAAATTTTGATATCATTTCTGACAAACACTTTATTCTGATTAAAGTAAATTGGATGACAAAATCGCTTTTATATGAATAGGAAAATATGTGTTTAAAATTGCAAAGGATAGATATGGTGTGACTATTACACACCAGATTTTGTATAGATTGTGTCCAAAGTGACTTGCTTTGTATTATCTGGAATTTTCCTGCAAGGTTTGGAATACATAGCTCGGAGCGCAATAAGCGCCCCTAGGTTGTTAGGCAACTACTCTAGCATGTGTGCAATGCAGCAGTGCGTCTATTCCGTAACCTTTGTATTATACATAGAAGGTACGGGCACCGTGGAGATTGTTTTTACGTCACTACTGTGACAGCACTATTTACACTGCTCCTGTCGCTACACCAGAGGATTCAGTGACGGACTGTTACCCGCTTGAGCACAGAGAAACCTCTGTCACCACAGCAGGTACGTGCGCAGTGGAGATTGTTCTTACGTCACTACTGTGACAGCACTATTTACACTGCTCCTGTCGCTACACCAGAGTATTCAGTGACGGACTGTTACCTGCTTGAGCACAGAGAAACCTGTGTCAACACAGCAGGTACGTGCGCAGTGGAGATTGTTCTTACGTCACTACTGTGACAGCACTATTTACACTGCTCCTGTCGCTACACCAGAGTATTCAGTGACGGACTGTTACCTGCTTGAGCACAGAGAAACCTGTGTCAACACAGCAGGTACGTGCGCAGTGGAGATTGTTCTTACGTCACTACTGTGACAGCACTATTTACACTGCTCCTGTCGCTACACCAGAGTATTCAGTGACGGACTGTTACCTGCTTGAGCACAGAGAAACCTGTGTCAACACAGCAGGTACGTGCGCTGTGGAGATTGTTCTTACGTCACTACTGTGACAGCACTATTTACATGCTGCTGTCGCTACACCAGAGTATTCAGTGACGGACTGTTACCTGCTTGAGCACAGAGAAACCTGTGCCAACACAGCAGGTACGTGCGCTGTGGAGATTGTTCTTATGTCACTACTGTGACAGCACTATTTACATGCTGCTGTCGCTACACCAGAGTATTCAGTGACGGACTGTTACCTGCTTGAGCACAGAGAAACCTGTGTCAACACAGCAGGTACGTGCGCTGTGGAGATTGTTCTTATGTCACTACTGTGACAGCACTATTTACATGCTGCTGTCGCTACACCAGAGTATTCAGTGACGGACTGTTACCTGCTTGAGCACAGAGAAACTTGTGTCAACACAGCAGGTACGTGCGCTGTGGAGATTGTTCTTACGTCAGTACTGTGACAGCACTATTTACATGCTGCTGTCGCTACACCAGAGTATTCAGTGACGGACTGTTACCTGCTTGAGCACAGAGAAACCTGTGTCAACACAGCAGGTACGTGCGCTGTGGAGATTGTTCTTACGTCACTACTGTGACAGCACTATTTACATGCTGCTGTCGCTACACCAGAGTATTCAGTGACGGACTGTTACCTGCTTGAGCACAGAGAAACCTGTGTCAACACAGCAGGTACGTGCGCTGTGGAGATTGTTCTTACGTCACTACTGTGACAGCACTATTTACATGCTGCTGTCGCTACACCAGAGTATTCAGTGACGGACTGTTACCTGCTTGAGCACAGAGAAACCTGTGTCAACACAGCAGGTACGTGCGCTGTGGAGATTGTTCTTATGTCACTACTGTGACAGCACTATTTACATGCTGCTGTCGCTACACCAGAGTATTCAGTGACGGACTGTTACCTGCTTGAGCACAGAGAAACCTGTGTCAACACAGCAGGTACGTGCGCTGTGGAGATTGTTCTTATGTCACTACTGTGACAGCACTATTTACATGCTGCTGTCGCTACACCAGAGTATTCAGTGACGGACTGTTACCTGCTTGAGCACAGAGAAACCTGTGTCAACACAGCAGGTACGTGCGCTGTGGAGATTGTTCTTATGTCACTACTGTGACAGCACTATTTACACTGCTGCTGTCGCTACACCAGAGTATTCAGTGACGGACTGTTACCTGCTTGAGCACAGAGAAACTTGTGTCAACACAGCAGGTACGTGCGCTGTGGAGATTGTTCTTACGTCACTACTGTGACACCACTATTTACACTGCTCCTGTCGCTACACCAGAGTATTCAGTGACGGACTGTTACCTGCTTGAGCACAGAGAATCTTGTGTCAACACAGCAGGTACGTGCGCTGTGGAGATTGTTCTTACGTCACTACTGTGACACCACTATTTACACTGCTCCTGTCGCTACACCAGAGTATTCAGTGACGGACTGTTACCTGCTTGAGCACAGAGAAACCTGTGTCAACACAGCAGGTACGTGCGCTGTGGAGATTGTTCCTATGTCACTACTGTGACAGCACTATTTACACTGCTGCTGTCGCTACACCAGAGTATTCAGTGACGGACTGTTAACTGCCTGAACACAGAGAAACCTGTGTCAACACAGCAGGTACGTGCGCTGTGGAGATTGTTCTTACGTCACTACGGTGACAGCACTATTTACACTGCTCCTGTCGCTACACCAGAGTATTCAGTGACGGACTGTTACCTGCTTGAGCACAGAGAAACCTGTGTCAACACAGCAGGTACGTGCGCTGTGGAGATTGTTCTTACGTCACTACGGTGACAGCACTATTTACACTGCTCCTGTCGCTACACCAGAGTATTCAGTGACGGACTGTTACCTGCTTGAGCACAGAGAAACCTGTGTCAACACAGCAGGTACGTGCGCAGTGGAGATTGTTCTTACGTCACTACTGTGACAGCACTATTTACACTGCTCCTGTCGCTACACCAGAGTATTCAGTGACGGACTGTTACCTGCTTGAGCACAGAGAAACCTGTGTCAACACAGCAGGTACGTGCGCAGTGGAGATTGTTCTTACGTCACTACTGTGACAGCACTATTTACACTGCTCCTGTCGCTACACCAGAGTATTCAGTGACGGACTGTTACCTGCTTGAGCACAGAGAAACCTGTGTCAACACAGCAGGTACGTGCGCAGTGGAGATTGTTCTTACGTCACTACTGTGACAGCACTATTTACACTGCTCCTGTCGCTACACCAGAGTATTCAGTGACGGACTGTTACCTGCTTGAGCACAGAGAAACCTGTGTCAACACAGCAGGTACGTGCGCTGTGGAGATTGTTCTTACGTCACTACTGTGACAGCACTATTTACATGCTGCTGTCGCTACACCAGAGTATTCAGTGACGGACTGTTACCTGCTTGAGCACAGAGAAACCTGTGCCAACACAGCAGGTACGTGCGCTGTGGAGATTGTTCTTATGTCACTACTGTGACAGCACTATTTACATGCTGCTGTCGCTACACCAGAGTATTCAGTGACGGACTGTCACCTGCTTGAGCACAGAGAAACCTGTGTCAACACAGCAGGTACGTGCGCTGTGGAGATTGTTCTTATGTCACTACTGTGACAGCACTATTTACACTGCTGCTGTCGCTACACCAGAGTATTCAGTGACGGACTGTTACCTGCTTGAGCACAGAGAAACTTGTGTCAACACAGCAGGTACGTGCGCTGTGGAGATTGTTCTTACGTCAGTACTGTGACAGCACTATTTACATGCTGCTGTCGCTACACCAGAGTATTCAGTGACGGACTGTTACCTGCTTGAGCACAGAGAAACCTGTGTCAACACAGCAGGTACGTGCGCTGTGGAGATTGTTCTTACGTCACTACTGTGACAGCACTATTTACATGCTGCTGTCGCTACACCAGAGTATTCAGTGACGGACTGTTACCTGCTTGAGCACAGAGAAACCTGTGTCAACACAGCAGGTACGTGCGCTGTGGAGATTGTTCTTACGTCACTACTGTGACAGCACTATTTACATGCTGCTGTCGCTACACCAGAGTATTCAGTGACGGACTGTTACCTGCTTGAGCACAGAGAAACCTGTGTCAACACAGCAGGTACGTGCGCTGTGGAGATTGTTCTTATGTCACTACTGTGACAGCACTATTTACATGCTGCTGTCGCTACACCAGAGTATTCAGTGACGGACTGTTACCTGCTTGAGCACAGAGAAACCTGTGTCAACACAGCAGGTACGTGCGCTGTGGAGATTGTTCTTATGTCGCTACTGTGACAGCACTATTTACATGCTGCTGTCGCTACACCAGAGTATTCAGTGACGGACTGTTACCTGCTTGAGCACAGAGAAACCTGTGTCAACACAGCAGGTACGTGCGCTGTGGAGATTGTTCTTATGTCACTACTGTGACAGCACTATTTACACTGCTGCTGTCGCTACACCAGAGTATTCAGTGACGGACTGTTACCTGCTTGAGCACAGAGAAACTTGTGTCAACACAGCAGGTACGTGCGCTGTGGAGATTGTTCTTACGTCACTACTGTGACACCACTATTTACACTGCTCCTGTCGCTACACCAGAGTATTCAGTGACGGACTGTTACCTGCTTGAGCACAGAGAAACTTGTGTCAACACAGCAGGTACGTGCGCTGTGGAGATTGTTCTTACGTCACTACTGTGACACCACTATTTACACTGCTCCTGTCGCTACACCAGAGTATTCAGTGACGGACTGTTACCTGCTTGAGCACAGAGAAACCTGTGTCAACACAGCAGGTACGTGCGCTGTGGAGATTGTTCCTATGTCACTACTGTGACAGCACTATTTACACTGCTGCTGTCGCTACACCAGAGTATTCAGTGACGGACTGTTAACTGCCTGAACACAGAGAAACCTGTGTCAACACAGCAGGTACGTGCGCTGTGGAGATTGTTCTTACGTCACTACGGTGACAGCACTATTTACACTGCTCCTGTCGCTACACCAGAGTATTCAGTGACGGACTGTTACCTGCTTGAGCACAGAGAAACCTGTGTCAACACAGCAGGTACGTGCGCTGTGGAGATTGTTCTTACGTCACTACGGTGACAGCACTATTTACACTGCTCCTGTCGCTACACCAGAGTATTCAGTGACGGACTGTTACCTGCTTGAGCACAGAGAAACCTGTGTCAACACAGCAGGTACGTGCGCAGTGGAGATTGTTCTTACGTCACTACGGTGACAGCACTATTTACACTGCTCCTGTCGCTACACCAGAGTATTCAGTGACGGACTGTTACCTACTTGAGCACAGAGAAACCTGTGTCAACACAGCAGGTACGTGGGCTGTGGAGATTGTTCTTACGTCATTACGGTGACAGCACTATTTACACTGCTCCTGTCGCTACACCAGAGTATTCAGTGGCGGGCTGTTAACTGCTTGAGCACAGAGAAACCTGTGTCAACACAGCAGGTACGTGCGCTGTGGAGATTGTTCTTACGTCACTACTGTGACAGCACTATTTACATGCTGCTGTCGCTACACCAGAGTATTCAGTGACGGACTGTTACCTGCTTGAGCACAGAGAAACTTGTGTCAACACACCAGGTACGTGCGCTGTGGAGATTGTTCTTACGTCACTACTGTGACACCACTATTTACACTGCTCCTGTCGCTACACCAGAGTATTCAGTGACGGACTGTTACCTGCTTGAGCACAGAGAAACTTGTGTCAACACAGCAGGTACGTGCGCTGTGGAGATTGTTCTTACGTCACTACGGTGACACCACTATTTACACTGCTCCTGTCGCTACACCAGTGTATTCAGTGGCGGACTGGTAACTGCTTGAGCACAGAGAAACCTCTGTCACCACAGCAGGTACGTGGGCTGTGGAGATTGTTCTTACGTCATTACGGTGACAGCACTATTTACACTGCTCCTGTCGCTACACCAGAGTATTCAGTGACGGACTGTTAACTGCTTGAGCACAGAGAAACCTCTGTCACCACAGCAGGTACGTGGGCTGTGGAGATTGTTCTTACGTCATTACGGTGACAGCACTATTTACATGCTGCTGTCGCTACACCAGAGTATTCAGTTGCGGACTGTTAACTGCTTGAGCACAGAGAAACCTCTGTCAACACAGCAGGTACGGGCGCCGTGGAGATTGTTCTTACGTCATTACGGTGACACCACTATTTACACTGCTCCTGTCGCTACACCAGAGGATTCAGTGGCGGGCTGTTAACTGCTTGATCACAGAGAAACCTCTGTCAACACAGCAGGTACGGGCGCCGTGGAGATTGTTCTTACGTCATTACGGTGACACCACTATTTACACTGCTCCTGTCGCTACACCAGAGTATTCAGTGACGGACTGTTAACTGCTTGATCACAGAGAAACCTCTGTCAACACAGCAGGTACGGGCGCCGTGGAGATTGTTCTTACGTCATTACTGTGACACCACTATTTACACTGCTCCTGTCGCTACACCAGAGTATTCAGTGGCGGGCTGTTAACTGCTTGAGCACAGAGAAACCTCTGTCACCACAGCAGGTACGGGCGCCGTGGAGATTGTTCTTACGTCATTACGGTGACACCACTATTTACACTGCTCCTGTCGCTACACCAGAGTATTCAGTGGCGGGCTGTTAACTGCTTGAGCACAGAGAAACCTCTGTCAACACAGCAGGTACGGGCGCCGTGGAGATTGTTCTTACGTCATTACTGTAACGGTGCTATTTACACTGCTACTGTCGCTACACCAGAGTATTCAGTGACGGACTGTTAACTGCTTGGGCACAGTCATGGCTGTTCGTTTAGTATGGGATGTTGCATTGTCCTGCTGCTAAAGAACTGTATATCGATTAACTAATGCTGGGTATCTGCGTCTCAAAAGTTCATGAACTGGTTGCAGTATTTGAGAACAGAAATCCGATATTACTGCACGCCCGTTTGGAACAAGTCCCAGTGATTCACTCCTTCAAAATTCTACCAGACACACATTACTTTTGGGTCGAACTGATTTGTTTCACCGATGATTTTGGTAGATTGTCGGGGACTGAGTCACTGTTTCGAGGCGTCAGGGTTGCGATAATAGACCCATTTTCCATCACATGTGACAATTCTCCTGATAAATCTACTATCTATGGGATTACCGATATGCTGACGACAGATATCCACTCTACGTTGAACCTGTTGAGGTGTCAGTTCATGAGGCACAGATGTACAGATTCTGTTTGGTTTTCCAATTTTTTTAATCTGGCGATGTATTCGTATCTTTTGATGGACCAAGTTCTTCTGACAGCCTACGAGTACTTTTTTACTGATTTTCTTCCAAAACTCTGAGTGTATTCTCAATATTCCATAATTTAGGTCTTCCAGGACGTGGTAATCTTTAGTGCTTTCTTGTCCAGTGTTGAAACGTTGTGCCACACGCTCACTAACGACACCTTCTCCTTCCACTTGACATATTTTTGGAGCCGCAGCAGCAGATTTATAATCTTGTTTCCAGTAGTGCTTTAGAAGGACTCTAATCTCAGACTTTGTAACTTCCGATTTGTGATTGTGTATTAACAACTGACGACTGACACATTCTCGCAGAATACGCAACATCAGACATAGCATTGGCGAACAAAAGAAAACCAATTCTATGTTATAAAACACCAAACTTAAAAACCGCATTACTTATGAGACAAGCTAATATTAACATCGGGAAGCCGAGGTAGTGAGCCCTGAGACAAAGAGTACTAGAACCAATATGTAGTTGCATATGTAGAAGCATCTACACCATCTTCCGGGTAAGTTACACTAACAATATCCCCTCCCTCGTATTCTCAAAGTCGCTATTCGTCTTTTTCTCGTAGTCATACAAAGAGCATGGAATTTTAAAGACATGATAGGCGTGCTATACTTACAATAAGATGTATAAATGTGTAATGAAAGTTTATCGCGATTACTAAGAAGTAGATACAAGAATAAGCTCTTGTAAGAAGAGTTTGTAGAAGAGTAGAAAAAGTCATGTGAATGCAACACATCATTTTTACTTTCTCTACTACGTATAGTAAGTAGGGGAAGTATTGTGTTCCACCCAAAAAATTCGATACCGAGATTTCACCGGAAATACATGTTTTGAGACCCTCTGAATCCAAAAAAAGCATTTTTAAACATGTCCGTGCGTGTGTCTGTGTGTCTGTCTGTGAACAGCATAACTCAGAAACGAACAGTCGGATAAACACCAAACTTGGTATTTAGGTTCAGTATCTTCCAGAGATGCGACACGAAGGTTTTCAAGAAATTCCCTTCACCACAGATTACCCTTTACATGGAACATTTTTCGAAAATTTTAATTTTCTCAAAAATGGCTCTAACGATTTTGATTAAAATATCATATGTTTAAGATATTTTCATGACAAATAAAATGTATATCTTGAATTTTCTGGGAATGTCTCCAAAAGTATTCTTCATTGTGAACGACTTTTGCATAACTGGTAAACCATAAGAGATAGACAAAATTTTACTACACAAAAATGTAGTACGCGTTAAAATACACAATTTATGTCCTATACATTTTTGTTTTTGAGTGAACCATTTTCGAGATATTACTTGTTATTCCCTTAAATTTTTCAATACTTATTTTCTCAAATGGGAATTCGTTATTCATTTTTTGTCTTGGATATGCAAAGAGTATTAATCTGTAGCAAAGGGAATGGTGCTGCACCTAGCAACCAGCTATTAAGAGATATGTATGTGCTTAACGGCTACTGTATTTCTATATTGCCCTTGTAAATATATATCCCTTACATCTACAAGAAAATTAGCAATAAGATAGAGTCTGCAGATGTTTATCTCGATGGAGAATAAGCGTTTGTAAAAATAGTTTGTACAAGAGTAGAGAAAGTCATGTGAGTGTAACACATCAGATTTTTTTGTTTCTACTGGTTTGGTTTACGCAGATTTTCAAATATGGGTGCACACGAGCACGTACACACACAAACAACCTTAGCTGGGACTGGATTCCAAGTTCCCAATAAGACGAAGGGACAAGGTGAAACACGATAGAAACGCACACGGGAGTCCAAAATTGAAACATTTTCTCATTGTGCGCCCCTAGTAGCTAGACAACTGCTTCAGCATGTGTACGTTGCTGGCTGCCTGCAAGTACAAAATAGTAGCAGTAGAAGGACCTTTATTGTAAACAGTTACAGTCTACCCTTATACAATAGAACAATCGCATGGGCCTCATTGCCGTATGTGCTTTTCCTGTCCCTGTAGTCTAACAATGTCTGTATAACACTAAATATATACATTTATATAAGTATGTACTAGTATGTAGTATAATACATACATAAGAAAGAAAGAAAAGAAGAAGAGAAAACGAAAGAAAAGGAAGGGGGGGAAATAATACGCATGAATTACAATTATATTACAAATATATACAGTGCTCCGACCCTTAAGAACTCGCTCTTATGTACCGTTCTCCCCTCTTCCGTTCTCTAGGGCAATTAACCTCCTTTGCAGAATTTTAAACAAAAAAGACCCCATTTTATGACTTCCGCGTCCAACATTACATCCAAGCAAGCCTCCATTCTCCTACTGGACTCCAGAAACTTTGGTGGTAAATCTTGCTTTCTTAGTAATTCCGTTTCCCTGCACTGAGCCAGAATATGACTCCATGTTTCACCACAGATGCACATATTCTCACTCCGGTGTCATCAGTTAATTTGTTGCCCTTCCAGGAGCCCAATCTTACCCACACCAAACTTCTTTCCTCTCGCGTACAGTTATCTAAATAGGCCACCCTCCTCCAGCCCCGCGATATTTGACACTGTAAGTTAACTGAAATTTTAGCTGCCCATTGTGATTCTAAATTCTGTCTGTCAATATCCGCTACGTCCCAAGTCCCTCCCCTGTACCCAAATGTACCACATTCCAATTTCTTCTAAGCCCTTGCGCAATTTCGTTGCCCAACACCCTTCCCGTACTTGCTCCCTGAAACACACCGCGCGCAGAAGTGCCTGATCCCCCCGTGCTATGCGTAACCTGTATTTAACTGCCCTTATTTTTACTTTCTCTACTACGCATAGTAAGTAGGCGAAGTATTGTATTCCACCCCAAAATTCTATACCGATATTTCACCGGAAATGCATGTTTTGAGGTGCCATGAATCCAAAAAAGTATTTTTGGAAACATGTCCGTGTGTGTGTTTGTCTATGTGTCTATCTTCTATGAGCAGCATAGCTCAAAAACAAAACGTTTTTGAGTTTAGTATCGTGCAAGGATGTGACACGAAGAGTTTCAAAAAAATCCCCCACTGCAGCCTAGCCTTTACATGGAATACTTTACGACAATTTTGATTTTCTCAAAAATGGCTCCAACGATTTTTATTAAAATATCGTATGTTTAAGATATTTTGTGCTAAATGAAATGTATATCTAGAATTTTCTGGCAAAATCCCCAAAAGTCCTCTTCATTCTGAATGACTTTTGAATAACTGCTAAACCGTAAGAGATAGACAAAATTTTACTACATAAAACACGTAGATCTCGTTAAAACACAATTTATGTCATATACATTTTTTGTGAATTGAACCATTTCCGAGATATTCCTTGTTATTTGTTTGAATTGTCCAATACTTATACTTTTTCTCAAATGGGAATTCGTTATTCTATTTTTTAATAGCCTGGACATGCAAAGAGAATGGAGTGCTCCACATAGCAACCAGTTCTTAAAAGATTTGACTATTACTTAAAGCCTACTATATTCTCCTTGCACTTGCAACAAAATTCGCAATAAGATAGTTTCTGCAAATGTTTATCTCAATTAAAATGAAGTAGATGGAGAAAAGTTTTGTAAAAAGGTTTGTGCAAGAGTAGAGAAAGTCATGTGAGTGTAACGCATAAGATTTTTAGAAGTGTAGTTTCATTGTATAAGCCGAATTCTTTAAGAACCCCACAATTTGCAGCACTCCTCCCCACCTGTAGAATTCGCTTCAGAAAATGGATCTGGATTTGGTTCAATTTTTCAATCGTTTCCCAGTCCCAAACTTCTGCCCCATATACATCTAATCTGCAGCAACTAAGTATTGCGACTTGAAAAGAAAATACAGGACGTTGTTGAAAGGCTGGGTGGTAGATAGATGTGATCATATTTTGTTAATAAACTCCTCCAGAAACGCTTTGTTTATGTGCTAGGGTCTCTGAAATATGGAGCAGGACGTAGACAGTACAGATCACAAACGTTAGGAAAGAAGTAAAAAATAAAAACGAAATACTATAAGTGAACACATTGCATTTTACATCAACAGATGTGAGAAAACTTTGTTGTCGCTGAATTCCACATAAACTGACTCCCGATCAAAAACGAACAACGCATTGATCGGTGTGAAAATTTCCAAGGCGGCACTTCAAATTTGGTTTGGAATGTCGTTACTGGTGATGAATCTTGGATTTATTGTTATGATCCTGAAAATAAAGGTCAATCGGCTCAATGGGTCTTTGAACAGATCATAAGCCTACAAAAGTACGACGAATTTGAGTGCTGGTAAGAAGATGGTTGCTAGTTTCTGTTTTCTAAAACGGCAATATTGCTACTATAGCATTAGTGTACCGTTACTGCCGATTGGTACACAAATGTCTTTTTACCGCAAAGGAAAAATAATGTTACATCATGACAAGCATCGTCGCATACAACAAAACCAATAACTAAGTATATGGATCGCTAAAGTCAGCACCATGGACTCTCCACCATACAACCCGGACCTAGCACCTTGTGTTTTCTTTTTGTTTCCACAAATTAAAGATAAAATACGTGGAATCACTTTTTTGTCATGAGATGAAGCAGTGGAACATTATAAAAACCTGGTTTCTGAAGTGTCTCAGGAAGAGTAGCATCGCTACTTTAAGGACTGGTGTCATCGAATGCAAACATGTGTTCATGTTAAAGGGAAATATTTTGAGAAACAGCATAATCATTAACATTTTTAAGGGGAAAAGGTGAGGCAGTGTTTTTAACACTTAAATGATTTCAGTCAAATTATATAATATAAACAGCCCGCCTTAAAGCAATATGTGTATAATATAATCTATAAAATGTATGTAACAGTCATTGTATTAATGTTTATATTATTATGTACATTTTCAATAATGTTATGTGAATGTATTACGTAATTTAATAATGTAGGAGCTGTGAGAATAATAAGTTAAAAGTTGCTAACAATGAGGTAACCTTGAGGCAATAATGAGTAAGGAATTAAATAATGCTACTAGTCATTATTAGAGCAACAATAATGTAAATTTTGAGACAGTTTATAAATAGCCAATCAACAACCAGAAAAAGCTTAAGTTAAGTGAAAGTATTCTATTGGAATAGGATTAGCCAATCTGAAACTGAAATAGGGCAAATTGTACAAATTCAGAAGTCAGTTGCTAGTAGACAGTGTTACTAACCGGACGCGAGACACGTCCTCGAGAAGTTTAATACATATTCTGTGAGAGAAAAAAATAATTTACGTGTTAACAAAAATGCTAGTAATTAATAAATAACCTCACAGCTCTCTCTCTCTCTATCAGTGGAGTATTATTTTAATCGTTTAAAGAATTAATAAAAGCAGTGAAGAAAAATTATAATCTGTGTAAGCCTACATTCTTCAGTCGCACCACAACCCTGCAAAGACATTCATGGCTCTAAAAATAAATACTGACGCAGCCGAGGCAAACATAAATATATAATATTTAAAGAAACTGTCAAATTTAAAAGTTAATATTTTTAAACTTGGGGCGAAGGCTACCGGAAACTTTTTACCATACGTGCGATTGCTACTACTTCAAGTTTGGCTCCCCAACAGTCGAAATATAATACATCTTCTTCAAACTGGCTTTCCATACGTGGATCAGAAACTATCATCATCAAAGGTAGTCTGAAGACATGGAAATTACACCTTAAGTGTGTTAAATTAACACTGCTCTTAAAGTTCTCAATGAATTTTTTATGAATTATTCTATAAATCATGACAATTATTTAAAGTGGTTGCTTGCATTAATAGCTTATGTAGTTGAGCCCTTAAAAATTATTTCATTCAGTAGAAGAAGAATAAAATTTACTCTTCAAACATGCGAATTCATGTACCTTTTTCTCTGATGCTACTTGCAATACAGAATCACACTTTTGCATGCTTGTTCTCAGTATAAACAGCTATCTTCTGAACCTCAATTATTTAGTTATGGATATTACTTCACTAGAAATTGAAAAAACAAAATTCAAGTGGAAAATTTGCAATGTTGTTGCTTTCTTAATATCACTAAGATAGATTATAAAATTATTATTGTGGTTCAGAAAGTTTAACTATGTGTTGTATACATGTATTGAAAATTTCAGCTCTCTACCTCTCATACTTTCTGAGAAAAAGGTACATAAGTATCCAAAAATCTTGTTTCGAGAAAACTGAATTTCAAGTTTGAACATTAAAATTCTGACACACTTCAGTACATTCCAGGGTCATAATCATCTGCACCTTCATTCCTGGATTGTTTCAGCTTTTCTGATGGCCTTCTCTTGGTCCTGGCCTCTTTTGTTAATTGCTGAACTGTTCGCTGAGCATGATATAATTGTTCGTTGTTGAAAAATACAAAAATGTTCTAAAAAGGGGCGTTGTATGACAGCTTTAAAGGAATGCAGACTAGCATTTAAATGGTATTTAAATGTCTTAAAAACCTCTTAACCCCCCAAAAGTATATGTTTTCTGAAACTAGAAATAATAGCGATTTTATTAGTGCCTAAAGCAAAAAATGTGACTTTTGGCCATTTCAGAGTCCCTTGTCCCCTTAAAACTTGTCCTTGTTTGATTTTCTAAAGTTTTTAGTGTCGACCTCTTACTACTATTACAAAACTACCAAATTGGGTAGTTAAATTGTGGCAACAAAATGCTTGAATATATGTATATGTTTCATTTATAAAACAACTCATCAGGGAAAATACTAACAAGCTGTTTATTATGTATTTGTGTCAGCAACCCTCTTGTTTCCGTGCTCCGTTGCGATTCCCAAACGATTCTTGTGAACTGCATTCAGGCACATAAAATGCTCGTAAGAACGTCATAAATGTAGTTAAGTTCCGTGGCATTCCCATAAAATTCCATTAGATGAATCTGGCCCAGTGGACTCGCTGTAAAACAAAGGTTAGTCACTTGGAACCGTGAAACCCTCGCAAAGACCACTTGCATTAGTTACTCGTTTCCAGGTCAGGGTTGTGGGTTATAAAGTTTACAGCAAACGTTCCCCGGAACTTGCAGGGGTTCAACTCTGCTCTAATGGTTATGTTAATTAGTTGTGTTGAAGTTGCACATATATAGATGCATTTAATGTTTATTTGTTATGTACAGGGAGAGCCAAAAAAACTACGAACCGGCTGTGCGGTGTTTTTCCTATCTGCGTCCTCGGCGCTCGTTGCCGTCTGCCGCTATCATAGAAAGGCGCGGATGAAATCATAAAACATTTTAAAACTACTTCTAAAGGCTTTACTTACTAACTTTATGAAAGGAGATGCTGAATCTGGCCACCGCCGTTGTCCATATATTTTTGGCACCTCTTTAGGAAACTATCCATCACTCGCCAATTTTTTTTTTCGAGTCAACAGTTGAAGCCCGTACATATGTGAATACAATTTTGCCCCTATTTTTTTAGAGAATTAACAGCCAGGAAGCGTGATTTTGCCTTTTTTCCAACAAGACTCTGCAACAGCTTATACGGCCAATATTTCGAAGAGAAAAATTGAAAGTGTGTTTGAGGACAGAATTATTAGTACAGATTTGTGGCCCCCTCGGTCCCCGCGACCTAACTCCGTGCGATTTCTATCTCTGGGGTAACTTAAAACAAAGTATACAAGACAAACCCACACACCCTGGAAAAATTAAAACAAAATATCCGCCAGGAAATTGTCAGTATTTCTCAACGTGAACTACGGCGAGTAATGGTAGTTTCCTATAGAGGCACCAAAAATGTATGGACAACGATGGTGGCCAGTTTCAGCATTTCTTTTCGTAAAGTTGGTAAGTAAAGCCTTTAAATGTAGTTTTAAAAGTGTTGTATGGTTTCATCCGCGCCTTTCTATGATAGCGGCAGACAGCAGCGAGCGCCGAGGACGCGGACAGGAAAAACACCGCGCAACCGGTTCGTAGTTTTTTGGCTCACTGTGTATTATAACTAGAGATTTTTAGGCTTTAACTGTATTTTTCTTCGCTATTTAATTAACAAATTTCAGTATATATACTTTTTTCACACTTCCTGGAGAATGTGTGAATTTCATTGCACCTAAAGAAACTTAAATAGTTGCTTTCCCTTTTTCGAAAAGAAGAATTTATTTTCCGACTGAAACTCATAGTAAAACTATTTCCACCACTTACAGCAAGTAGATCGTTCAAGTTACTACCGTTAACGCAGCACATGTGACGTGGCGACACCTGGATGCAGCTGATAGAAGGTCAGGAGGAGCGTAACCTGCGTAACGGGATCGCCTTCACCGAGAGTACAACAACCAGAAAGTGTGGTGATTGATTGTTTCAATACTTTTCTAATATAATTGTAGTATCGTGAAACAATGCCTAAATCACATTCATTGAAAAAATGGATTGCTGCAGATACACACTTCACTACGGATGGTCGAGTAGTCTACTGTCAGCATGCTCCAAGCAAGTAAGTTTCCCAAAGTAAAAACTGCACTGAAATACCCTAGCACGCTTATTGAAGTATACTTAAGATTTTAATTTTAATTTCAGGTTAAATGTGAGCAGAAATCTCATCTTCAGCAGCTGCACACACTGCAAATGTGGCTAGGAGCAGCAACAATAAGCAAACACTTATTTCTTCCACAGTTGGCAATCCTGAAGATAAATTTAACTTTCATCTGCATTGGTGTCTGCTAATATCCCATGGAATGTGCTAACCAACCCGACCTTGAAAACAATATACCTATTGAATCCACTTTAAGGAAGGATTGTTAAGTTCCTGTTCGCCAGAAGACACTAGATGAAACAAGAAAGGATATAGGTGACCACTATATGTGGTGTTCTGTCGATGAAACATCTGACAGTTGCGGCCGCTTTATTGTGAATGTGTTAGTAGACAAGCCGGACCCAAGTGAACCATGTGCTTCTCATGTAATTCCTTGTAAAGAAATAGAAAAAAGTAAGAGCACAATAGCTTGTGTAGTGAGGGATGCTTGTGGCCAGTAGAGAATCACGATAGTAAGTTCCTTTTGTTAGTAACTTACATGTGAAGGCCGGAGGGGTTCTACAGTCCTAATCATGTTACATGCTTGGCGCAGGCGGAGGAGATTAGAAGCCACTTCGATGACATGAACAGCCTGATATCTTCGGTCAAGAACGTGTACAATTCTTCAAAGAGAAAGTACCGGCAACCCCTCTTCCAGCTGAGCCGATACTTGGCTGTCTGCTGCCATTTACTATGCCGAGCACTTAAAATACATTAAAAATGTCGTCAATGAATTGGATGAAACAGAAGCTTCCTGCATTGCCAAGGCTAAGAGATCACTCGAGTATCCCACTCTTGCCGCTTCCCTTGCATACATTAGAACACATTATTGTTTAACACCAGAAGCTATTCCCTGGTTGGAAAGTGCAACTTTGCCACTGAAAGATGCTCTAGATATCATTGGCAATGTTTCCAGTAAAGAAATACCTGGACCAGTGGGAGTGCGTGTTCTTCGAAGTTGCACAAGATTCTTCAACGAAATCCTGATTTTGGAGATATGAAAATGATAATAACGGAAACGGCATAAAGTTCGTGTGCTACAAAAATATAAACCTTACAGCGGATAGGGCAATGGCCCGCCTGGTTGGAAATGTGTTTTAATTTGGGTTTACTATTACATGGAGTCGTACATTGTTGAATTGATACATTTGTCACATATGATAAATATGTCATTCCGTTATGTACTTGTCTTAATGTTTGTTGCAAATCGTCTACAATTCTTATTTAAATAATATATAGCAGATTATTCATACACTTCAAAAGTTGTTTATTTAACTACCGTCAAACAAGTCAAGAAAAGTAATTTTATTTCCAGTTTTCAAATCATCACATTAGTTATAAGTGGCACAGAGAAGAGAAGAAGTGTTGATGATGGAGGAAGAAAGTGCAAAGCATGCAGAGGGGAAAATAAGGAATGAGTGGGAGGTAGTAAGGAAAGATAGAGAAAGAGGGAGTTGTAGAGAGGGGAAAGAGAAGGACATAATGGGAGAGGGTAAGAGACGGTGAGAAAAAAGGGAGGGAGAGAGGGGAAAGAGAAGGACATAATGGGAGGGGGTAAGAGACGGTGAGAAAAAGGGAGGGAGAGAGGGGAAAGAGAAGGAAAGGATAGTTGAGGATAAGAGAGGTTGAGAAATAGGGAAGCTAGAGGGGGAAAGAAGAGTGACTGGGAGAAGTTAAGCGAGTGTGAGAAAGCGGAAGGGGTAGAGAGGGGAAAGAGGAATGAGTGGGAGAGGGTAAGAGAAAAGGACGGAGAAGTAGTAGGGCGCGGTAAGGGAGAAAATAAGAGAAGGTGAGAAAGAAGGAGGGATAGACAGGGGAATGAGAAGGCGAGAATGGGGGAGAGCTGGAGAGTGTGAGAAAGAAGCGATAGAGAGCAAAAAGAGAGAGTGGGAGAGGGTAAGAGAGTGAGAAAGAAGCGATATAGAGGAAAACGAGAGAGTGGGAGAGAGTAAAAGAGGGTGAGAAAGAAGCGATAGAGAGGAGAAACAGGAGAGTGGGAGAGGGTGAGAGAGTGACAAAGAAGCGATAGAGGAGAGAAAGAGAGAGTGGAAGAGGATCAGAGAGTGAGAAAGAAGCAATAGAGAGGAAAAAGAGAGAGTGGGAGAGGGTGAGAGAGTGACAAAGAAGCGATAGAGAGGAAAAAGAGAGTGGGAGAGAGGATGAGAAAGAAGCGATAGAGAGGAGAAACAGGAGAGTGGGAGAGAGTAAGAGAGAGTGAGAAAGAAGCGATAGAGAGGAGAAAGAGGAGAGAATGGGAGAGGGTAAGAGAAGGAGAGTAGGGGAACAGAAGAGATAGTGGGAAATTAAGAGTAGGAAGAATAGCTACATTTAAGGCAACAATGGGAACGGAGCTGCAGGTTCTGCTTCTCTGAAATAAAGCTGTATGCTTCAAATAGAAAAAAAATCTGATGTGTTACACTCACATGACTTTCTCTACTCTTCTACAATCTAATTTTACAAACGCTTATTCTCCATATGGTTCATGTTAATCGAGATATCGAGATGTCAATCTTATTGGTAATTTTCTTGTAGATGCAAGGGAAATATGGTAGCTTTTAAGCGATAGTCAAATATTTTAACGCTGGTTGCTATGTGGCGCATTCCATTCTCTTTGCATGTCCAGGACATAAAAAAAATGAATAACGAATGTGAGAAAAAGTATAAGTATTGTAAAATTTAAGGAAATAACAAGCAATATCTCGAAAACGGTTCACTCAACAAAAGAAATGTATATGACATAAGTTGTGTATTTTAACGCGATCTACATTTTTTGTGTAGTAAAATTTTGTCTATCTCTTATGGTTTACCAGTTATGCAAAAGTCGTTCACAATGAAGAATACTTTTGGAGACATTCCCAGAAAATTCGAGATATACATTTCATTTCTCATGACATTATCATAAACATATGATATTTTCATCAAAATCGTTAGAGCCATTTTTGAGAAAATTAAAATTTTCGAAAAATCTTCCATGTAAAGGGTAGTCTGGGGTGGGGGGATTTTCTTGAAAACCTTCGTGTCGCATCTCTGAAAGATTCTGAACCTAAATACCAAGTTTGGTGCTTATCCGACTGTTCGTTTTTGAGTTATGCTGTTCACAGACACACACACAGACACACACACACACAGACACACACACACACAGACACACACACGGACATGTTTCCAAAAATGCTTTTTTTGGATTCAGGAGGTCTCAAAACATGTATTTCCGGTGAAATCTTGGTATCGAATTTTTGGGTGGAATGCAATACTTCCCCTACTTACTATACGTAGTAGAGAAAGTAATAAGAAGTGAAACGCGTCGGAATGAGAAATGAATTAATCATTTCTAAATCGACCGCTTGACTTCAAGTGTAAGATAAATGTTTCAGAAGGAGTTTAACAAACTCTGTGAACCGCAGTTACATGGTTACCTTCTTTCCTTCAGCGGTCGACATCGAAAATCGCTACCGCCGAACACAAAAGTTGAACAAGGAAAGTTTGTCACTCACGTTTCAACCATTTCGTTCTTTACTTTCCTCCTTTTGTTGACACCACAACCTTCCCCCTTTTACTTTCTCCAATGCTTACAGTAGGCAACACGTATTGCATTCACACGGCTTTCTCAAGTCACTATTCTGCATACTATTTTTACAAACGTTTATTTCTCTGTCTACTTGTTAATTGGGATAAACTTTCATTATAGAAGTTATTAAAGTGAAACTTGGACATTTTTCCACCATTATGGAATAAGTCAGTAAAATCTGGTGATATTCGGGTTGTTAGGTTCCTTTCATAACCGTCAACTCTTCTGCAATACGTACCTGTTATGTGTATTGGGAAGGTCAGTTATACTGTATCTGTTACGTTGGCCCCTGTTCTTATATTCACAGGCGTTCAAGCTTTCCACGATGACCATTTTGTTACCAACTGAAGCACTGATTATAATATCATTACATTATATTAATTATATTAGATAGTTGTAGTTAAATTAATTAGGCTAATTATACGAGAATTTAATTATTAGTTATTATTAGGTTAAGATGTTAGATTATTATTACAAGGGCCGTCCAGAACGTAACCTCCGTTTTGAAATAAACATGAAACTGGTATACATACAACTGTTTTATTATATACATCTGAAAACTACAGTTTTTCTCTATTTTTCTACATAGTCTCCGAACAGATTCAAGTACTTGTCATGCCTTTTAACAGTCTTTGAAATACGTACCCTCTGCATAAAACTCTGCCGCCTGTGAGCTAAGCCAACCTGTCACGGTGTTATGAAGCTCTTCGTCACTGCCAAAGCGCCGAGCTGCAAGCCACTATTTCATGTACGGGAACAGATGGAAGTCGCTAGCGGCCAAGTCCGGGCTGTATGGGGGATGGTCCCATTTATGTTGTTTGCTGTGTGAGGGCGCTCGTTGTCATGCAAAATCACACCACCAGATGTCAGAAGATCACAACGCTTGTTTTGGATTGCTCTTCTTAGCCTTTTCACACTTCACACTTGGCGCGATTTGTTATTTCGGCGCCCATGTTGTTAGGTTATAATTAGCAAACACGCGACAGCACGGTGCTCCACCTTACGCAGCTAGAACCGTACTGAGCCACTGCGCACGCTGATGTCGAAATGGCGGCGCTACCCCCACTACTTCTCGTGCTATACATGAACGGAGGTTACTTTCTGGACAGCTCTCGTAATTATTGGACGGTGGCCAGTTTCAGCATCTCCTTTCATAAAGTTGTTAAGTAAAGCCTTTAAAAGTAGTTTTAAAAATGCTGTATGGTTTCATCCGCGCCTTTCTATGATAACGGCAGACGGCAACGAGTGCCGAGGACGCGGACAGGATAAGCACCGCTCAGCCGGTTCGGGCTCTTTTGGCTCACTCTGTATATAACGATATCTACATTCTAAATTGTTTGTGTACTACGATTTTGTGTAACTCTTACAGTTTACCCATCATACAAAATTCCTTGTGATTGAAGAGGACTTCACAGGCTATTTTCAGAAAATTCAAGCTATACTTTTTTTATCGTTATCGTTGAATATTTGCCCATATAAAGGATAGGGAATAGCTGAACTTCAGTAACAAGTTTGGTATTGATCGAAGATATAGTTTTTTATATATACTCTTCACAGACCACACAAACACATACAGAAACCTTTTTCTAAAAATTCTCTTATTTTTACTTTCTGTACTACGTATAGTAAGTAGGGGAAGTATTGTATTCCACCCAAAAATTCGATACCGAGATTTCACCGAAAATATATGTTTTGAAACCCCCTGAATCCAAAAAAAAAGCATTTTGGAAACATGTCCGTGTGTGTGTCTGTGAACAGCATAACTCAGAAACGAACAGTCGGATCAGCAGATGTAGGCTAAACTGCACTGAATGGAATCACATTTTCCTTTCTCTAACATCTATATATGCAGTGCTTTCGTTCATATTGTGTCCAGCACACGGCTACTCAAACACCGGCCGCCATAGCTCGAACCCCCGCCGAAATAATTATAATATCCCCGCAACCGCCTCACGTGCTCAAAGTTACAATTTCAATGATAATAAACACATACCTCATCATAAGAGATGTTGCCCTTCTCTATCCACATATTTCTGGCATCTTCTCAGCAAATTTTCATTCACACTCGAGAGTTCAATATCCGAAATTGAGTGAATTTCTCGTCTGGTGTTTTTCTTAGTTCTTACAATGTATGGGATTTGTTGGCACACACCTTATTACTTTCTCCACCACGTACCTATTACCACACCCAAAAAATTCGATACTGAAATTTCACCGTAATACATGTTTTGAGGTCCCTGAATCAAAATAAAGCATTTTTGGAAACATGTCAGTGTGTCTCTGAACAGTAGAGCTCAAAATGAATAATCGGATAAGTACCCAACTTGGTACTTAAATTCAATGTCTTCCAAAGATGCGACACGAAGATGTTCAAGAAAATCCCCCCCAGCCACCAGTTTACCAGTTACAAAAGATTATACAAAATTTCTTCCGAATGAAGAGGACTTCACATGCTATTGTAGAATATTCAACACATACGAGGGCGGATCGAAAAGTAACGCACAATAATGTTTTTCTGCCTTGGTATTGCAGCTGGAATGTTGCAATTTCATGCAGATATAGTTTGAAGTTTTCATTACAGAAGATATTTTTGTTTCATGTGCAGCTCTAGCGAGAGAAGCGTGAACTACGCAATAAAGATAGCGCGCATGTTATTGTCGTCCACGTGTGAAGAGCAGAGAGGTGTGGTTCGATATTTGTGGGCCAAAGGGCATAAACCGAGTGATATTCGCAGGGACATGCGTGGCGAGTATGGGTATGATTGTATGGACCGTAGCAATGTCTCCAGGTGATGCGCATTCTTCCTAGAGGGCCGTATGAACCTTACTGATTTGCCACGATCCGGGAGGCCGGTAACAGCTGCAACCCCGCAGAATGTCCGAGGCATTGAGGCGGCAATATTGAACGACCGGCGTGTGCAACTGTGAGCCTTATCGCAACATTTCAGCATTTCCTGGGGTGTAGTGTACGATATTGTCCATGACACGTTCAAATTTCGTGAAGTTAGTGCTCGCTGGGTGCCTAAGAACCTGACAGACAACCACAAGGGCCAGCGAATGATGACCAGCTTGGATCACCTAACGCGGTGCACTGCAGAAGGGCATGACTTTCTGAAAGGAATCACCACTGGTGATGAGTCGTGGGCATACCACTACACGCCCGAAACCAAGCAGGCAATGATGGAGTGGAAACATGCTGGTTCCCCAGTGTGACTCAATCTGCTAGGAAAGTGCTTGTGACGGTGTTCTGGGATATGCATGGTGTTTTTGTATTGGTGGACTTTGCTAAACATTGGACCACTGTGAATGCTGCAGCCTACAACAAATATCCATGTAAAGGGTAGTCTGGCGTGGAGGAATTTGTTGAAAGTCTTCGTGTCGCATCATTGAAAGTTACTGAACTTAAATACCATGTTTGGTGTTGATCAGACTTTCCGTTTTTTGAGTTATGTTGTTCAAGACAGACATACATTACGGATCTTTTTCTAAAAATACCGTTTTTCTGTTCAGAGGACCTCAGAACATGTATTTCCGGCGAAATCTCGGTATCGAATTTTTGGGTGCAATACAATACTTCCCCTAGTTACTATGCGTAGTAGGGAAAGTAATAAAGATAAGGGATGGAGAAAGTGAGTAAATGTATCATATCAGACTGTTTTATTGTGTCGTTGATACGCTTAATGAAGTCTAAGAAGCGAACTAGAGCCTTATTGCACAATGTTCTACTGGAGAAAGTGACCGACGAGCTGATATAAAGGCCACGTTGCTCCCTATTAGCGCTGGGAACTGATAAACTACTCCCAGAGTAGTTAAGACAACAAGAATTGTAGTTCCCGTGAGCGTTCCTGTGGATCAATAAATACCAGCACAATGCTGCAACTTTCACAAGGCCTAACGAGGGGGTTACAAAGGATCTCTTTTACGCAAATTTGTCCCGTTCATTACTGAAAGGTGCATGCAAATTGTCGCATGCTTTAGGTGCGTTCGCTCAGTCCATCAGCACACAAAACCCGCCTCGTGGAATGTGTTTTACATTGTCAAAAACTCCTAATGGTATAAAATGTTGCCATTTAATACGAGGGGCGTCCAATAAGTAAGTTTCCCTAGTTTATAAACAGCATTACACACCATTTATCATGTTGAATTAATGTTATTTATACTGTACAACACATCTGTTACTTTTCTACATAGTCAACCTGTTTTTCCAAGCATTTTGGGGACGTGACACAAGTTTTTTCAAGACAGTGTTGTACCAGGTCGGGTCCTATGCTCGCAACCAGCTGTTCACTGATTTGTCTTCATCATCGGTGTTAAAAGTGCTTACCTTTGAGTTGGAGGAACATGTGAAAATCATCTGGTGCAAGCTCCGGTGAAAACTTCCAAATTGAATCTTGACCCAGGCGGATCTCAGAAGATTCAACTGGCAAGTTTTCTCGCATCCTCCATATTCACCACATCTTTTCCCAAGTGATTTTCTCATGTTCCCCTCTCTCAAAGGTCATTTTGGAGGTAAGCACTTTAACACCGTGACGAAGATGAATCAGAAGTGAACAGCTGGTTGGGAGCACAGGACCCGACCTGGTACATTGGCTTGGAAAAACTTGTGTCACGTCCCCAAAATGCTTGGAAAAACATGTTGACTACGTAGAAAAGTAACAGAAGGATTGTACAATAAAAATAAAATTAATTCAACATGATCAATTGTGTGTAATGTTTTTTATAAAATACGGAAACTTACTTATTGGACGCCCCTCGTACACTCAACTTGAGTTTAACTTTTGGATGGCCTCTGGAATACGTGATTTTTATTTACGCTATCCACAAACCAATGAGTTGAAATTTTGTGACACTAAAAGGAACAGGAGCTGATTACTGTTTCTATTTTGGTCTGTCTGTGAACAGTAGAACTAAAAAAGCTTATGTGTTTATTTACACCAACTTCTTCACTACTCTTCTACAAATTATTTTTACAAAAGCTTATCGTTCTGTCTACTTCTTGCCAGTTGAGAAAAACTTTCATTACGAATTTACACATTCCGTTGTAGGTATAAGAAGAACACATTAGGCTCAAGTGATAGTCAGATTTTACTTTCTCCACTACGTATAGTAAGTAGGGGAAGTATTGTATTCCACCCAAAAATTCGATACTGAGATTTCACCGGAAATATATGTTTTGAGACCCCCTGAATCCAAAAAAGCATTTTTGGAAACATGTCCGTGTGTGTGTGTGTGTGTGTGTGTGTGTGTGTGTGTGTGTGTGTGTGTGTGTGTTTGTCTGTATGTCTGTAAACAGCATAACTCAGAAACCAACAGTCGGATAAACGCCAAACTTGGTATTTAGGTTCAGTATCTTCCAGAGATGTGACACGAAGGTTTTCAAGAAAATTCCCCCACCCCAGATTACCCTTTACATGAAACATTTTTTGAAAATTATAATTTTATCAAAAATGGCTCTAACGATTTTGATTAAAATATAATATGTTTAAGATATTTACATGACAAATGAAATGTATATCTCGAATTTTCTGGGAATGTCTCCAAAAGTGTTCTTCATTGTGAACTACTTTTGCATAACTGGTAAACCATAAGAGATAGACAAAATGTTACTACACACAAAATGTAGATCGCGTTACAGTACATAATTTATGTCATATACATCTTTTTTGTTGAGTGAACCATTTTCGAGATATTGCTTGTTATTCCCTTAAATTTTCCAATACTTATACTTTTTCTCAAATGGGAATTCGTTATTAATTTTTTTTGTCCTGGTAATGCAAAGAGAATGGAATACTCCACATAGCAACCAGCTCTTAAAATATTTGACTATCGCTTAAAGCCTACCATATTCCCCTTGCAGCTACAAGAAAATTAGCAATAAGATTAACATGTCGATTAACATGAAGCATATGGAGAATAAGCGTTTGTAAAAATAGTTTGTACAAGAGTAGAGAAAGTCATGTGAGTGTAACAACAGAGTTTTTAAAAAGCAGATCACTGTGTGATGACTTTGAAATTCCATGCTCTTTCCATAACTAAAAAATAAATTGAACTTTATTTATAGACGCTCTTTAACTGCTGTGGCCCTTAGCGTCCCATTCTATGTTGGGCCAGAAAAAATCCATCGCCCTCCGCCGGGTTTGAACCCGCGACCTTGGGAACTAGAGCCTAGCATGGTAACCACTACACCATAACTAAGAGAAAACATCTGTGTTACTTTCATAAGGCTTTCTCTATTCTCTATCGTTTGTTAGTGGGTATACAAATATACTTATGAAAGTTTATTTTCCTATCTACTACATTTAAATCTAATTAAACCTTTGCACAAATAGCTGCATTACACATTTCGTTACAGATACAAAGGGTACAGCGATAGCCAAATGTTTAAGAACTGGACGCTATATTCTGACCTAAATTTCATTATGTTTCCTGCAATACGAGAAACAAATGAAAACGAACGGGACTTAAGAATGGCTAAGTACTGAACAATTCGAAGCATTAATAAGGGCTATCTCGGAAATAACTGGTGCCATAAAAACTTTATTTGAAATAGACTGTGTTTTAAAGAGATCTAATTTTTTGTGTAGTACGTTTTCGTCTATCTCTTAACGTTTATAAGTTATTAAGATTATATAAAGTTCCTTCCGAATGAAGAGGACTTCACAGGCTATTCCCAGAAAATTTAATATATAGATTTATTTGTCTTGTAAATATATGTAATATATAGATAATGTTTTAATCAGTCATTTTTTATAAAATACAAAATTTCGAAAAATGTCTCATGTAAAGGGTAGTTGGGTTGGAGGGATTTTCTTGAAAACATTCATGTGCATCTTTGGAAGGTACTAAATACCAACTTTGGTGTTTTTCCGAATTGGTTTTTCAGTTATGCTGCTCACAGACACACCTTTTTCTAAACATGCTTTTTTTACTTTCTCTACTACGTATAGTAAGTAGGGGACGTATTATATTCCACCCAAAAATTCGATACCGAGATTTCACCGGAAATATATGTTTTGAGACCCCCTGAATCCAAAAAAAAGCATTTTTGAAAACATGTCCTTGTATGTGTCTGTGTGTGTGTGTCTGTGTCTGTGTGTGTGTGTGTGTGTGTGTGTGTGTGTGTGTGTGTGTCTGTGAACAGCATAACTCAGAAACGAACAGTCGGATAAACACCAAACTTGGTATTTAGGTTCAGTATCTTCCAGAGATGCGACACGAAGGTTTTCAGGAAAATCCCCCCACCACAGATTACCCTTTACATGGAGCATTTTTCGAAAATATTGATTTTCTCAGAAATGGCTCTAACGATTTTGATGAAAATGCCTAATGTTTAAGATATTTACATGACAAATAAAACGTACATCTTGAATTCTCTGGGAATAGCCTGTGAAGTCCTCTTTATTCAAAAGGAATTTTATATAATCTTGTATAACTGGTAAACGTTAAGCGATACACGAAATCGTACTACACAAGAAATGTAGATATCTTTAAGATACACAATTTATTTCAACTAATTTTTATGCCATAAGCCATTTCCGAGATAGTCATTATTAATGATTCGAACTCTTCCATATTTAGTCATCACAAAGCGTGTTTTTAAATTAAGTCCTATAATCTTTTTTTAAATAAAGTCAGATGTGATATATTTACATGAGATTTTCTACCCTCTATCTTTATTAGTAGGCATACAAACTATTCTTACTAAAGCTCATTTTTCTATCTACTACATTTTAATCGAGATACACCTTTACAGAAACAGCTACATTACACATTTCGTTATAGATACAAAGAGAACAGCGATAGTCAAATGTTTAACAACTGGACGCTATATGCTGTCATACTGTTTCCATGACATCGCGAGAAACAGCTGAATGTTGAAAGGACTTAAGGATGACCAAGAAATGAACAATTCGAACCTTTAATAACGGATATCTCAGAAACTGCTTATAGCACAAAAAATTGAAATAAATATGGGGAAGTTCAGAAAACAATAAATCATTACAATTTTATAAAGAAATGAATAGAAACGGGATGAGAACAGCAACAATACAGGGTTATTCAAAAAGAAGAAACAGACTAAATATTTATTTCTAAGAAGGAGAATAGATGCGATACATCACTGAATAGAGAAGAGTTCAACATTTTATTTTATGTGTTCAAAATGAGCAGCATTTGTTATGCGAGGACGACCAGTGCTTTCCTGTTTGCATACGCAACTGTCACGTACGAATTTATTGTATCAGTTGTAAATTTTTTATGACGAGGCGGCTCTTTGTTGAACTTACAACGAAATGCACGCTGCAGTGAAACAATGGATTCACTCTTTGCATAATGCAGCACACAAAACGACTTTTCCTGTGGCCTTGCCATTTTCTCGTAAACAACCCAGCGCCACTGTAGGCACTGAATGGAACTAATAGGTGGGGACTTAAAACTTTGAACTTTCCTCTATTCAAAGATGTGTTGTTATGTGTCTCTGTCTATTGTCGTTCATTTAAAATGAATATTTAAAATCTGTTCCTTCTTTTTGAATAACCCTGTATTTCTAAGAGGAATAAAATGTAGAGATAAAGGAATATGTGAAATGTGAGGTGAGAAAGAAAGTGTAGCACATTACATGATGGAATGTAAGGAGTTAGCGTTATGGAGAAAAAAGGTTTAGGAGGAAAAATGGGGCGGTGGGGAAATAGAGGAGAAAATTGTGGCTATAAAAAGAAGACAGGAAGATTGGAAGTATAAGTGAGGTTTTACAGAAAGCAAACGAAAAATGGGCAAGGAAAGTAAGGAGTACAAGAAAAGTAGGCATAGGGAAGGAGGGGGATAACTAAGATAAAGGGGAAGGGATAACGTGAGGTACTAGGCGGGGCAAATGGTCTGGGAGCTATGCAAGCCGAGGTAGCAACAAGGTTAATTTAATTTGTGCGAGGGCGGATTGATAAGACAGTGGCTTTTTAAAGAAAAAAACATTTTTTTAAAAAAAATCAATTTTATTTCTCAACATAGTCTTCTTGTAATTCAATACACGTTGTGCACGTTTCTCCAGTTTGTTTTTAAACCTTCCAAAAAATACGATTTTTCGAAGTCTACAAAATATGAGGTTGTTTCTGCCATGATGTGTTCACTGGACTGAATTTCTTCCCAGCGAGTCAATTTTTTTTCAGGTTTGCGAAGAGGAAGAAGTCGCTCGGAGCCAAATCTGGAGAATATGGTGGGTGAGGTAGCAGTTCGAAGCCCAAGTCCACAAATTTTGCAATGGCAACGGCTGACTTGTGTGTGGGTGCATTATCCTGGTGACAGGGAACCTTTTTCTTCATCAAATGGGGTCGTTTCTTTAACAATTCCTTGTGAAACTGATCCATCATTGCAGCATAATATGAACCTGTGATCGTTTTACCCTTTTCCAGGTAGTGGATGTCACCCCTTGTGAATCCCAAAAGACAGCTGCCATGATTTTTGCTTTCTTTGGAGCAGGTTTGCCGAAGGAAATCCACTGCTTTGATTGTTGTGTGGTTTCAGGTTGATAGTAATGGATCCAAGTTTCATCAACCGTGATGTAATGCCACAAAAGCTCATTTGAGTTGCTTTGGAACGTGTTCAAACATCCCTGTGAAATGGTCACACGATTCCGCTTGTTCTCAACCGTGAGCAGTCACGGCACCCATCTTGCTGACATCTTTCTCTTTCCCAAACATTCGTGCAGAATGTTATACACCCGTTCACTCGAGATGTTTACGGTCTTGGTTATCTCACAGATTTTCACTCGGCGGTCTTCCAACACAATATCGTGAACTTTGTTCACCATTTCTTCTGTTATGACCTCAACCGGCCGTCCTGTGCGCACGGTGACTCTTGTGCTCGAACGGCCACATCGAAATTCTGTGAACCATGCCATGTGATGGAGCAGAGTCCCCATAATACTTGTTCAACTTTTCTACCGTTTCCTTCACCGTCTTACCACGCAAAAAGTGGTGCTTCATCACAACACGAAATTCACTTTTCTCCATTTTCTACGAAGCAACACACATCTGCTTATTTTAGACGCTCTCAGCAATGTTCTAAGAAGCAAATGACAGCGAATTTCTGTGATCATATCCAGAATAGATGCAAGACTGGGTGCAACAAGAAATCTCTGATTAGAACGCTGTCTTTCGTCAAAATCTTGGGCTTATCAATCCGACCTCTTACATAGTTTATATTAGACAAATGAAGAAGAAAGTTTTAAAAGTTATGCAAAAGAAGCCATGCAAATAAATTCATTCATTCAAACATTATTGTATGTACCACGTATACAAAAGCTTTATTTTGCGTACTTATACATATTTAGCTATAATGATAACTTGCAGGTAACGAAGAAATGCCCACGTGAGTATAGATAAGGAAATATGTCGCAATAAACGTTAGAAGTGCTACTTGTCATTAGAAGGGGCTCTTGATCTAATTATCCATCCATCCATCCCTTGAAGTCGCGTTATCTGATGTTAGCCAGAATCGATACGGCCGTCATGTCTTTGTTCTAAATTATAAATGTTGCAGGCATTGTGTAATATCAAGGCAAACTTCCTCCATTAATATTTGCACAACCGCGCGGGATACAATTACGTCACAATAAAAGACTTGCGGATGCTGATGCAAACATGATTTTTATTTTCTCTACCGCTTACCTATAGTAGGTAGAGGATGTATTGCACACCACAGCATAACTCAAAAACTATAATACTTTACAATCGCATGAGTTTCTCTAACCTCTATCATTTAATAGTGTTTATAAAACTATACTTACGAAAGCTTATTTTTCTATCTACTTCATTTTAATGCAGATACTTTACAGAAACAGCTACATTACACATTTCGTTATAGATACAAAGAGAACAGCGATAGTCAAATGTTTAACAACTGGACGCTATATGCTGGCCTTAAAATTCCATACTGTGAAGAAGGTTGTATTTTATTGTCATTTGCCCCAAAAGTACTTTAAGGTGCCCTTTTTTTTTAAAAAAATAGTAACTTTGTAATTTGACTATTTCTTTAAATATTATATATTTATGATTGCCTCGGCTGCGTCAGTATTTGTTAGAGACACGTTTCTCTTAGTAGGGTTGTGGTACGACAAGAATGTAGGCTTACACAGATTATAATTTTACTTCACTACATTTATTAATGCTTGACACGATTTAAATAACACTTCACTGATATCGAGAGCTGTGAGATTCTTTTATTTAATAGTTATTACACTTTTTAATAAATAAACTTATTTTTCGTCTCACACGAATACGTATTAAATCTCTCGAGGACGCACAACCAACGCATCCAGTTATGAGCACTGTCTGCAGGCAACTGAATTGATTTCAACCGTCTAAACTTGTAAATTTCTGTATTTAAAGTCTCTGATTGGCTAATCCTACTCCAATAGAATACCTGCATTTAACTAAAGCTTTTTCTGGTTGTTGATTGGCTATTTTTAAAACTGTCCCAAAATATACATTATTGTTACTCCAAGAATCACAAGTAGTACTGTTAAACTTTCTTACTCATTATTGACTCAAGGTTACCTCATTGTTAGCAACTTTTAACTTATTATTCTCACATCTCCTACATTATTAAATTACGTAATATATTCACATAACATTATTGCACATGGATACAATAGTATAAGCATATGCAATGACTGTTACATACATTTTACAAATTATTACATACACATATTGCTTCAAGGCGGGCTGTTATTGAATTTATATATTATATAATTAGACTGAAATCATTTTAGTGTTAAAATACTGTCTCAACTGTTTCCATGACATCGCGAGAAACAACTGAATGTTGACAGTACTTTAAAAGAATGACAAAGAATTCAGTAACTCAAACCATTAATAAGGGATATCTCGAAAATTACTGATGCCACAGAAAAGTTATTTGAAATAAATTGCGTGTTTTAAAGAGATCTACATTTCCTCTATCGCTTAACGTTTAATGTTACACAAGATTATATAAAATTCCTTGGATTGAAGAGCATTTCACAGACTATTCTCAGAAAATTCAAGAGACACCTTTTATTTGTCATATAAATGTCATTAATATAGCATATTTTAATCAAAATCATTATAGCCGTTTTGAGAAAATAACAAAATCCGAAATATGTTTCATGCAAAGGCTAGTTTGGGGTGGGGGGGGGTTTCTTGAAAATCTTCATGTCGCATCTTTGGAAGATACTGAACTTAAATATCAAGTTTGGTATTTACATTACTCTACATTAAGAGGAATCTACAAGAGTATAAACTGTGAAAAACCATTCATAATTATCCGACAAGAAGTGGCAACAATATTTATTTTAGTAAATGTAAGTATAGTAAAACACAAAATAGCTTTGAAATAGTATGTATTAATCTGTTCAGTAGCTTACCAGATAAAATCAAGAAACTTACATAAGACATTTTTAAAAGACAGATTTTAATATTATTGAAGGAAAATCCTTTCTATAAGGTCCAGGAATTTTGTAATATTTAACATTTGACGTTGCTATACATGTGTAAATGCTTTAGCAATAAATTATCTATCTATCTATCTATCTTTCTATCTATCTGTCTATCTGTCTGTCTATCTATCTATCTGTCTGTCTATCTATCTATCTGTCTATCTATCTATCTGTCTGTCTATCTATCTATCCGTCTATCTATCTATCTGTCTATCTATCTGTCTATCTATCTGTCTATCTTTCTCTCTGTCTATCTATCTATCTATCTATCTGTCTATCTATCTCTCTGTCTATCTATCTCTCTGTCTATCTATCTGTCTGTCTATCTATCTGTCTATCTATCTATCTCTCTGTCTATCTATCTCTCTGTCTATCTATCTGTCAAATCTATCTATCTCTCTGTCTATCTATCTGTCTATCTATCTATCTCTCTGTCTATCTATCTGTCAAATCTATCTATCTCTCTGTCTATCTATCTCTCTGTCTATCTATCTCTCTGTCTATCTATCTGTCAAATCTATCTATCTCTCTGTCTATCTCTCTATCTATCTATCTGTCAAATCTATCTATCTATCTGTCTGTCTATCTCTCTGTCTGTCTATCTCTCTGTCTATCTATCTATCTATCTATCTGTCTATCTATCTATCTCTCTGTCTATCTATCTGTCAAATCTATCTATCTCTCTGTCTATCTATCTGTCTATCTATCTATCTCTCTGTCTATCTATCTGTCAAATCTATCTATCTATCTATCTCTCTGTCTATCTACTATCTATCTATATCAGACTTTTCGTTTTTGAGTTATGGTGTTCATACACAGACACACACGCGCGGACCTTTTTCTAAAAATGTTTTTTTTTTATTCAGGGAGGTTCAAAGCTGGTATTTCCGGTGAAAGCTCAGTATCGAATTTTTGGGTGGAATGCGATACCTTCTCTACCTATTATGTTCATGGTAGAGAAATTAAAAATCAACACACACTTTTATAAAAAGGTCGATGTGTATATGTGTGTGTCTGTGAACAGTGTAACTCAAGAACGAACAGTCGGATAAACATCAAACTTGGTATTTAGGTTCAGTATCTTCCAGGGATGCGACATGAAAGTTTTCAAGAAAATCCCCTCACCCCAAACCACCCCTTACATGGAGCATTTTTCGAAAATTTTTATTTTCTCAAAAACAGCTCGAACGATTTTAAAGTATCATATGTTTAAGACATTTTTATGGCATATAAAATGTATTTCTTGAATTTTCTGGGATGTCCCCAAAAGTCCTCTTCATTGTGAACGACTTCTGCATAACTGGTAAACCGCAAGAGATAGACAAAATTTTACGACATAACAAATGCAGATCTCGTTAAAACACACAATATATGTCATAAACATATTTTTGTAAAGTAAACCATTTTCGAGATATTCCTTGTTATCTCTTTGAATTTTCCAATACTTACACTTTTTCTCAACTGAGAATTCGTTGTACTTTTTTATGTTCTTGACATGCAAAGAGAATTACATTTTACACATAGCGACCAGTTCTAAAAATATTTGACTATCGCTTAAGGCGTACTATGTTCCCCTTGTTTTGTATTTGAAAGGGCAATATAGAAATACAGTAGCCTTGAAGCACATACATATCTCTGAATAGCTGCTTGCTAGGTGCACCATTCCCTTTGCCACAGATTAATACTCTTTGCATATCCAAGATAAAAAAATGAATAACGAATTCCCGTTTGAGAAAAAGTGTAAGTTTTGGAAAATTTAAGGGAATAACAAGCAATATCTCGAAAATGGTTCACTCAACAAAAAATGTATATGACATAAATTGTGTATTTTAACGCGATCTACATTTTTTGTGTAGTAAAATTTTGTCTATCTCTTATGGTTTACCAGTTATGCAAAAGTCGTTCACAATGAAAAATGCTTTTGGAGACATTCCCAGAAAATTCAAGATATACACCTTATTTGCCATAAAAATGTCTTAAACATATGATACTTTAATCAAAATCGTTAGAGCCGTTTTTAAGAAAATAAAAATTTTCGAAAAATGTTCTGCGTAAAGGGTAATCTGGGGTGGGGGGATTTTCTTGAAAACCTTTGTGTCGCATCTCTGGAAGATACTGAACCTAAATACAAGTTTGGTGTTTATCCGACTGTTCGTTTCTGAGTTATGCTGTTCACAGACATACACGCGGACATGTTTCCAAAAATACTTTTTTTGGATTCAGGGGGCCTCAAAACATGTATTTCCGGTGAAATCTTTATATCAAATTTTTGGATGGAATACAATACATCCCCTACTTACTATACGTAGTAGAGAAAGTAAAAATCTGATTGTCACTTTACCTACTGATTTTACAATGAAATGTGTAATGAAAGTTTATATGGGTTAGGCAGAAGAGTTAGAATAATAATCTTTTATAGAGGAATCAGCAGAGAAAGTCATGTGAATGCAACACATCGCAAATTTTAGTTCTGTTGTTTTTGTTTCCTACCTCTGTGCAGAGTGTAGTTTAGCTGCGGCGTTCGGAATGGCGTGCAAAGCAAAGAGTCGTGTTCTCTCTCTCGGTCTAAGATACAGTCCATGTATCACTTAGATAACATTGACCCAGATCTTACTTCTGCAGGGTATGTGTGTGTGGGGTGAAACATTCGCCAAATGGTTGTTCAGCAGGCAGGTTACCTTATCAACCTGACTACTGCACCATCTAAATTTACTGTCAATACGATAGATAGCGTTCTAGTTCATTGGCCGATACATATCGAGACAATGTCAATGTAACCATTACTCCTTAGGTGTCATTTTGTTCGATTTTTTTCTTCTTTTTTTGTGGGGGCGGCCCCACACCCGCCGCCCCCGATGACGATCGTTCACCACATGTTTTACTTTCTCTGTCACGTACCTAGTAAAAAGATTCGATATCGAGATTTCACCGGAAATACATTTTGTGGCCCCCTGAAGCCAAAAACACATTTTTAGAAAAGGGTCCATCTGTGTGCACATGTCTCTGCGAACAGCATAACTCTTATTGCTAATTTTCTTGTAGATGCAAGGGGAATTGGTAGGCTTTAAGCGATAGTCAAATGTTTTAAGAGCTGGTTGCTATGTGGCGCATTCCATTCTCTTTGCATTACCAGGACAAAAAAAAGAATAACGAATTCCCATTTCAGAAAAAGTATAAGTATTGAAAAATTTAAGGGAATAACAAGCAATATCTCGAAAATGCTTCACTCAACAAAAAAAATCTGATGTGCTACACTCACATGACTTTCTCTACTCTTGTACAAACTATTTTTACAAACGCTTATTCCCCATATGCTTCATGTTAATCGAGATGTCAATCTTATTGCTAATTTTCTTGTAGATGCAAGGGGAATTGCTAGGCTTTAAGCGATAGTCAAATCTTATAAGAGCTGGTTTCTATGTGGAGTATTCCATTCTCGTTGTATTACCAGGACAAAAAAAAATGAATAACGAATTTGAGTAAAAGTGTAAGTATTGGAAAATTTAAGGGACTAACAAGCAATATCTCGAAAATAGTTCACTCAACAACAAAAATGTATATGACATAAATTGTGTATTTTAACGCGGTCTACATTTTTGTGTAGTAAAATTTTGTCTATCTCTTATGGTTTACCAGTTATGCAAAAGTCGTTCAGAATGAAGAATACTTTTGGAGACATTCCCAGAAAATTCGAGATATACATTTCATTTGTCATGAAAATATCTTAAACATATGATATTTTAATCAAAATCGTTAGAACCATTTTTGAGAAAATTAAAATTTTCGAAAAATGTTTCATGTAAAGGGTAATCTGGGCTGGGGAGATTTTCTTGAAAACCTTCGTGTCGCATCTCTGGAAGATACTGAACCTAAATACCAAGTTTGGTGTTTATCCGACTGTTCGTTTCTGAGTTATGCTGTTCACAGACACACACACACGGACATGTTTCTAAAAATGCTTTTTGGATTCAGGGGTTCTCAAAACATGTATTTCGGGTGAAATCTCGGTATCGAATATGGGAGCAATGTTTTTACCACGGCGAAGCGTATACAAATGCATTGAAAAGTTAAAAAATGGTCGGAGAAGATTGAAGGACTTGGAAAGAGCAGGACGCCCATCCATATCCACAAGTGACACCGTGTCCTGATTCAGAAGAACCAATGAAATGGCAAATCAGTCATGGTTCTACATATCACATTATTTATAACAGACTTGGTTTTCATAAAGTCTGTGCAAGGTGGGTCCCAAAACAGCTCATTGAACAGCATGGGCACAATCGTGTGTCTGTCTGCCAACGCTTACTGGACCGCCATGCTAATGAAGGTGAAGCTTTTCTGAAATGAATAGTCGCTGGAGACTAAACGTGAATCCATCACTTTGAGCCTCAAAGCAAACACCCTGCATCTCCAGCCAAAAAGAAAATGAAGAGTCAGCCCTCCGCAGGAAAAGTGATGCTCACACATTTCTGGGAATCTCAAGTGCCAGTACTGCAATATTACCTGGAGCAGGGCTCAAGAATAAACAGTGCACGTTACAGTAAGATGTTGAGCAACGACCTGAAATTGAAATTTAATTTTATTTATGGACGCTCTTTGACTGTGGTTCTTAGCGTCCCATTCTATATTGGGGGTGAAAGACCGGAAATTTTCCTCAGGCTTGAGGTTCTTTTATGTGCCGTAAATCTACGACACGGGAGCACTGGCTTTACTTCCCTTCCGAAGGAAGCCATGCTAATGATGTTTACGCCCATGGTACCCCTAGACCACGGAGGACGACGCAGCGACCAGAAGCCTAAAATCCGTAACGTCGAGGCCTATTGTCGAAAGGAGTTCTTTGTTGCATGATCATGCGCGCCTATATACTGCCGTCCACACTGTTCAGGTATTGCAATTGTATTTTAAGGTGTTGAAACATCCTGCATTCAGTCCCAATCTCGCCCAGAGAGATTTCCATCGCTTTGGTCCACTTTAAAATGCCTTAAGGGATCGTCGATTCACCACAGACCAAGAAGTAAAGGAAGCGGTGCATACATTGCTTACTGCTAAGCCGAAAAACTATTTTTTCTGGGGGAATCAGAAAGCTTGTGCAACGATGGACCAAGTACACTGAGAAGTACGGGGACTACGTTGAAAAAATGTCCTCCGTGGTGTAGTGTTTACCAGTTCTAATTCCCGAGGTCGCGGGTTCAAACCCGGCGGAGGACGATGGATTTTTCGGACGTAAAAATCCTTAGCATGGCTTCCTTCGGAATGGAAGTAAAGCCGGTGGTCCCGTGTCGTAGATTTACGGCACGTAAAAGAACCTCAAGCCTGATAAAGAGGCCTCTGAGCAGAATTTCGGTCTTTCACGCCCAACATAGAATGGGACGATAAGGACCACAGCAGTTATAGAGCGTCCATAAATAAAGCCCAATTTAATTTGACGTTGAAAAATGAGGTTCTGTTGTTGTTATAATAAAATTTAAAAATTATGCGCGGATACTTATTGACTCACCCTGGTACATTTTTGAGACCTTTTCCTAGATATTCGTTGTTCTTGTTTGGATTTTCCCATGCTTTACATTTTTTTGACGTGCGAAGCCGCTTCATTTGTTTGTCACGATATCATACAAAGAGTATTGAATTTCAGCGCCAGCTAATAGTCACCTGTTGTTTTAACATTTGAATATCGCTTTAGTCTCCTCTTGCATATACAAAGAAAGCGTAATGAAACTATTTCTGCAAATGTTTTATCGCCATTAACTGAAATAGAAAAAAAATCGTATGTGTTGCACTTGCATAACTTTCTTTACTCAGTCTTGTACAGCTATTCTTACAAAAGCCTATTCTTCTAACTACTTCCTGCTAATCGAGACAAACATTTGCAGAAATTGTCTTGTTCCATAATTTCCTTGTAGATAAAACGGAATTAAGGAAGTATAGTAAGCTTTAAGCGTTACTCAAGTGTTTTTAAGAGCGGGTCGCCATGTGATGGCTTTGAAATTCCATTCTCTTTGCATGGACTAGAGAGAGGGGCGGGAGGGAGAAATGAATAACGACTTCCCATTAAAGAAAGGTGTAAGTATTTTAAAATGCAAACCAATAACAAGGAATATCTTGAAAATAGTTAACGCCGCAAAAAAA
Organism: Deroplatys truncata; assembly: GCA_030765065.1. Lineage (NCBI taxonomy): Eukaryota > Metazoa > Arthropoda > Insecta > Mantodea > Mantidae > Deroplatys > Deroplatys truncata. The sequence continues at coordinate 19,390,391 of CM060978.1, forward strand.
ATGGGTTGTCTCATAAGTTCGTTTTTCGTTACGTTTCAATCACTAAGAGCGCCTTGGAATACACCTCACCCGCAGCACAGCTACGACAGCGTAGTTGCCGAACTTTTGGTTCACAAACATTAAACACAAGATCATTCAAAAGATAAACATCTACGGCAGTTAAGTTTTGTAAACAAACTATTTGTTTCCTGCAGTATACACCATTATTGTCGACAGTATATTGTCATTTCTCTGGAAGCTTATAAATTCTATTTCTACAAAATGTGGGGGTTTTCTGGTTGATGAACTCTTCGAGGTTTAGTCTACAGTCCTTTAAGGAAGTGACGCGTTTGCCATTCAGGAAATTCTGCAGTGAACGGAATAGATGAAAGTCGGATGGGGGAATGTCTGGAGAATACATCCCACTCAGAATTACCAACTCTTGACGGGTCACCATAGAGGTATGTGGTCTGGCGTTGTCGTGGTGAAAGACCATATCGTTTCCCAATTCAGGTGTTTTCTCTACAAATGCTGCCTTGAGAATATCCAACTGAGAACAGTATTTCTCGGAATTGATCGTCTCATAATTCGGAAGAAGTTCGTAATACAGGATTCCTTTGCAATCCCACCAAATGCATAACATAACGTTTCTGGGTTGAAGCCCTGATTTAAGAACCGATAGTGGTGACTGCCTTTCTTGCGCCATGATTTACTCTTTTTGGGCACTGATGTACACAATCCACTTCTCACCTCCAGTTACCAGCCAGAAAATGATCATTCTGATTGCGTCTCAATAATGAGCCACAGATGGAAACGCGCTGAATCAAATTCGCTTCACTCAGTTCGTGAGGGACCCATACACCGCGAATATTTAAGTAACCTAGTCTTTTTCAAGTTCCTGGCTACAATAGCACCAGCTAAATTAAGCTCCAATGCCAACATCTGAGCTGTAATTGGTGGATTATTGACTATCGTTTCATGAATTCTTTCTACGTCCGTAAGCATTGGCCGTCCAGACCAAGGTTTCTTTTAGGGAGAAATTCCCAGCTCGAAATCAACTAAACCACTTTTGACATGCTCGATTCCTTACTGCATCTTCTTCGTAGACAACACAAATTTTCTGCCGGCATTGTGAGGCGGTTTTACCCTTACGGTGGTAAAACAGCATAAGATGCTCGGAAATGTTCCTTTTTGCTTTCCATTGTTTGTAAACACAAGTTCACGCTGTTCTATCCAACGCCAGTCACAAACACACGCTGACATATCCAATAATGAGTCTGTTTGTTGACCTCTAAGTCGTAGGGGTGGTTAGGCAACTAGGATAACTTGAGTGTGCAGTGGGTTCAGGTTTGTCAGTCGCTATTGATGGAACTTGCGAGCAAAAAAAAACTAACTTATGAGACAACCCAATATTTGACATCAATTGTGTGCATTGATATACATTTTTACTTTCTCTACTACATATAGTAAGTAGGGGAAGTATTGCATTTCACCCAAAAATTCGAAACCGAGATTTCACCGGAAATACATGTTTTGAGACCTCCTGAATCCAAAAACAAATTTTGGAAACATGTCCGTGTGTGTGTCTGTGTGTCTATGAACAGCATAACTCAGAAACGAACAGTCGGATAAACACCAAACTTGGTATTTAGATTCAGTATCTTCCAGAGATGCGACACGAAGGTTTTCAAGAAAATCTCCTCAACCCAGATTACCCTTTACATGTAACATTTTCCGAAAATTTTAATTCTCTCAAAAATGGCTCTAACGATTTTGATTAAAATATCGTATGTTTAAGATATTTTCATGACAAATGAAATGTATATCTCGAATTTTCTGGGAAAGTCTCCAAAAGTATTCTTGATTGTGAACGACTTTTGCATAACTGGTAAACCATAAGAGATAGACAAAATTTTACTACACAAAAAATATAGATCGCGTTAAAATACACAATTTATGTCATATAGATTTTTTTGTTGGGTGAACCATTTTCGAGATATTGCTTGTTATTCCCTTAATTTTTCCAATATTTATACTTTTTCTCAAATTCGTTATTCATTTTTTTTGTCCTGGTAACACAAAGAGAATGGAATACTCCACATAGCAACCAGCTCTTAAAATATTTGACTATCGCTTAAAGCCTACCATATTCCCCTTGCATCTACAAGAAAATTAGCAATAAGATTAACATCTCGATTAACATGAAGTAGATGGAGAATAAGCGTTTGTAAAAGTAGTTTGTACAAGAGTAGAGAAAGTCATGTGAGTGTAACACATCAGATTTTTGTGAAGTAAGATTCTGTCTATCTGTTACGTTTAGTAGTTATGCAATAGTCATTCAGAATGAAGAGTACTTCACGGCAACTTCCGTAAAATTTAAGATATGCGTTTTATTTGTCATTAAAATGTCTTAAACATTTGGTATTTTAATCAAAATCGTTAGAGACATTTTTGAGAAAAACAATTTCTTTCATGTAAAGCGTAGTTTGGGTTGGGGGGACTTTCATGAACATTTTCGTGTCGCATCCTTGGAAGATACTCAACTTAGTTTTTAATAGACTTCGTTTTTAAGATGAGTTTTGTCTGATGTTGAGACTGTTCACAAAGACACACACCTCAACCTTTTTCTAAAAATGTTTTTATGGGTTCAGAGGGCCTCAAAATATATATTTCCGGTGAAATCTCGACATCAAATTTCTGGGTGAAATACAATACTACCCCTACTTGCTAATATGTAGTAGAGAAAATATAAAGTCTTCGTAAAAATAGTTTGTAGAAGAGAACAAAAATAAACAATAGTGGTTAAAGAAAGTCGTATTAATGGGAACATGTATTTCGATGTGAAACTTTTATGGAATATACGAGGGCGGATCGAAAAGTAACGCACAATACTTTTTTTCTGCCTTGGTATTGCAGATGGAATGTTGCAATTTCACACAAATATAGTTTGAAGTTTTCAGTACAGAGGGTATATTTTTTTTCATGTACAGCTCTAGCGAGAGAAATGTAAACTACTCAACAAAGATGGCGCGCATGTTACTGTCGTCCACGGGTGAAGAGCAGAGAGGTGTAATTCGATATTTATGGGCCAAAGGGCATAAACCCAGTGATATTCACAGTGACATGTGTGGCGTGTATGGGGATGTCTCCAGGTTGTGTGCATTCTTCCTAGAGGGCCGTGTGAACCTTACTGATTCGCCACGCTCCGGGAGGCCGAGAATGTCAGAGGCATTGAGGCGGCAATTTTGAACGACCGGCGTGTGCAACTGCGAACCTTATCGCAACAGTTCAACATTTCCTATGGTGCAGTGTACGATATTGTTCATGACAATGACACGTTGAAATTTCGTAAAGTTAGTGCTCGCTGGGTGTCTAAGAACATGACAGACAGCCACAAGGGTCAGCGAATGATGACGAGCTTGGATCACCTAACGCGGTACTCCGCAGAAGGGTATGACATTCTGAAAGGAATCGTCACTGGTGATAAGTCGTGGGCATACCACTACACGCCCGAAACCAAGCAAGCATGTATGGAGTGTAAATATGCTGGTTCCCCAGTGAAAGCAAATCTAAGTGACTCAATCTGCTAGGAAAGTGCTTGTGACGGTGTTCTGGGATATGTATGTTGTTGTATTGGTGGACTTTGCTAACACGGGACCACTGTGAATGCTGCAGCCTACATGAAAACTTTGGTGAAGTTGCGTCGTGTCCTTCATGACAAACACCACAACATGAATGCTGACGATGTCAAATTTCCTCATGACAATGCTCGCCCCCATGTTGTTGCTGCTGTTCGTCAGAAAATCACCAAATTTGGTTGGGAGGTGCTGCAGCATCCACCATACAGTCTGGACCTTGCACCGTCCGACTTTCATCTGTTTGGTCCCATGAAGAAATTCCTGGCCGGCCAACGTTTGCGACAGATGCGGAAGTGAAAGCAGCAGTTCGCAGATGGCTATACTCCAAGGAAACGGACTTCTTCGAACAGGGCATATTTAAACGGTATCACGAGTGGAGACATGTGTTGAGAAACTTGGTGACTATGTCGAAAAGTAGGTAAAATGTGAAAGTTCATTTGTGATTTTCTTTTGTTTTAGCCATTAAATGTTTTTGTAAAAAAAAGTTATTGTGCGTTACTTTTCGATCCGCCCTCGTATTATGTTGAAGCCGGGCGATGGTCACAATTTTGAAACCGTACCCTTTGCTTCAATATTTGTTGCCGGCTGCTACAGTGGCTTGTTATGAGATCTTTCTCTCAGGGTATGCCTGGGCGGGTGTGAAAGGATAACACCAGTTTAAATTGACTGAGAAATTTAATGTTAACTAATACTTGAGCTATAGAAGCGAGTTGCCGATCGGTTGAAGATAAAACAATGAAACTGATTATGAATAGTAGCACTCGAAACTATAACAATTGAAATTATTGTACCTGCTAACTTCTGCAATATCAATTTTATGGTTGGAAATAACTATTTCCGCAATAGCAGAAACCGGAAGCGTAAATTGCCGTGAGTCGTTAAAATGCTTACCGGAAAAACCCCTCGCGATTACCGCTAAGTAACCGATAACCCAGCGCGGCCTTAGTGCTGCGAATTGTAAAAGACTGTAAGCCCCTAAGGCTGTACACGAAGAAAAGTAAGGACGACAAGACGCTAAGGGCCGGTTTCACCAACAGATGCTAAATTTTAACACAATGTTAAACTGATTTAACACTGAAGTTAACGCAAATTCTGTTTCATCAAACAATGTTAACTTTAACCATATGTTAAAGTTGGTGTTAAGTTAACATCACTATACCCCTGTGTTAAGGCGTTTAACAAATGTTAGAAGTTGGAAAATAGCTGCCGCAAACCAAGCTGTTGATGCGAGTTTCCTACAATTGGATTTTTGAATGTCATTGCTAATTTTTAAAGCAATATGGGCTGCCCAAGGGGTCATGAGCATGGTTTTATGGGAAATACGAGAGGTTAGAATACTACCAACAGAAGTATGCCTCTTTCTCCTATGCCACAAGTGTTAATTAAGTACTTAGGTTTTATACTACTAAAATTTTTCATGTACTTGGTGGGTGATAATTTCGCTATTTTCAAAGCTACCGTTTGTGGGTTTATCCGGAAGGTTTCCAAAGCAAGTGCTTCAAGAAGCAAACAGTGTTTTTTTCGGGCGATAACACAATTTCGTCCACTTTAGTTTCAATGCAGTGTCCACCAACAGTTTTAAATTAAACGCTCTTCGCTTTTAACGTTCTGGTGCTGCACTTTGTTTGCATAAAATTGTCACGTTGCTAACTGGACTTAAGAGCAACGCATTCATTCCAATTAAATTACTCGCGGATTTTGTGCCAGGAAGTTAGAGATTTTTAGCAATACACGCTCTTTTGTTACTTAAGCTCCGCTTACCTTAGAACTATCCCACCAAGTGTCCTTCTTGCGCGGAGCCAATTTTACAATTCTTATGCGTGCGTCTGTTACCTTGTTGCTATGGGGTACCTCCCTGAATCTCAGAATTTCATTTCCTTTCTCTTTTACAGAATTTATGGTATACATGACTGTTAAAACATACCTACTAAATTCACCCCTTTAGCTGCATTCCAAGAACATTTAAGCTAATACGTTCGCTTCTTCGGCTGTTACTAATGACTTGGCTTAACATGACTCTCTAATTACCTTTTCCTTTACGGACAAACATTTCAACTCAAGCTTATTACATTATGCACTGATTTAATATACGGAAATTATTTATTGCAATTGTTTCTTTATATTACTATTCATTTCTTTATTTAATTATTTAGATCTTCATGTCAATAATCACAGTATCAATGTATAAGGAAGCATATTAAGCCATTCTTTAAGATATCCATCCCTGAGAGATTTGCTTTCCTCGAGATTGTTTTGTGAGAAAACACGTGGCCGCGTTTGCTGTGCCCTGGCCGAGTCAATACCTTCTTTATTAGGTGTTGACCGACTGCTGCTGCTGGAGTATATGCTTTGCAACATTCAAGTACGGAATGACCCGAGGTACCATCGTCTAGCTAGCCGGAGTGCTTCTCTACATTTTATTCGTAATAATGCCATAATAATAGTTTATTTCCTATAGACATGTTTCTAGTATCGTAAAAATCTACAATATCAAATTACGTACACAAATTGTGGTTATAAAATATATTACATATGTAATAAAGACATTTATATTTTGTTTTGTTAACTTTTCCAATTCAAATTTTGAATTTTTTAGGCAACTTACGCATTATAAAGCACAATACCTTTCAGAAAAGGATCTTTCTCAGCAGAGTTACCGGTTATTGTATTCCTACGTTAATGTCTCAAGCATGCGATAGTGGTATCATAATAGAGCCAGTTTTTAAAAAATAAAAAGTAACGAAACTTTTTCCATACGTCTGGTGAGGAAATTTCGTAAAAATGTTTGCCTTCCAATCTTATTCTTTTTTTTAACTATATTGTTGCAATAGAGATAAACTTAGAGCGTGTCGTGGAGTAGTGGTTAGAGTCAAAGACTACGGTGCAGGAAATATAGGTTCGAGTCGCAACTGTGTTTAGCCGGCCCTCGTAACCGTGGCCGCTGGAGTGTGTAGCTTCGGCGCTCCGCTAAGCTGATGGTCGCGAGTTCGAGTCCCGAGTTTGTGTTTGAGGACAGAATTATTAGTAGAGATTTGTAGCCCGTCGGTCCTCCGACCTAACCTCCTGCGATTTCTATCGCTGGGGTAACTTAAAACAAAGTATACAAGACAAACCCACACACCCTGGAAGAATTAAAACAAAATATCCGCCAGGAAATTTCTCAACGTGAACTACGTGGTGGATAGTTTCCTAAAGAGGTGCCAAAAATGTATGGACAACGACGGTGGCCAGTTTCAGCATCTCCTTTCTTAAAGTTGGTAAGTGAAACCTTTAAAAGTAGTTTTAAAAATGTTGTATTGTTTCATCCGCGCGTTTCTATGATAGCGGCAGACGGCAACTAGCGCCGAGGACGCGGACAGGAAAAACAGCGCGCAGCCGGTTCGTAATCCTTTGGCTCTCTGTGTATAATATTAATATAAGCATGATAGGAAATATTGTTGGGTGGTGCACAGTGAGCTTAATACAAAAAATCTGATGTGTTACACTCACATGACTTTCCCTACTCTTGTACAAACTATTTTTACAAACTCTTATTCTCCGTCTATTTCATGTTAATCGAGATAAACGTTTGCAGAAACGATTTTTTGACATGCAAAAAGAATTACATTTTACACATAGCGGCCAGTTCTAAAAATATTTGACTATCGCTTAAGGCCTACTGTGTTCCCCTTGTTTTGTATTTGCAAAGGCAATGTAGAAATACAGTAGTCTTTATGCATAGACATATCTCTTAATAGCTGGTTGCTAGGTGCAGCATCATTTTCTTTGGCACAGATTAATACGTTTTGCATATCCAAGACAAAAAATTCTGATGCTACACTCACATGACTTTCTCTACTCTTGTACAAACTATCTTTACAAACGCTTATTCTCCATATGCTTCATGTTAATCGAGATATCGAGATGTCAATCTTATTGCTAATTTTCTTGTAGATGCAAGGGGAATATGGTAGGTTTTAAGCGATAGTCAAACATTTTAAGCGCTGGTTGCTATGTGGCGTATTCCATTCTCTTTGCATGTCTAGGACATAAAAAAATGAATAACGAATTTGAGAAAACGTATAAGTATTGAAAAATTTAAGGGACTAATAAGCAATATCTCGAAAACGGTTCACTCAACAAAAAAAATGTATATGACATAAATTGTGTATTTTAACGCGATCTACATTTTTTGTGCAGTAAAGTTTTGTCTATCTCTTATGGTTTACCAGTTATGCAAAAGTCGTTCAGAATGAAGAACACTTTTGGAGACATTCCCAGAAAATTCGATATATACATTTCATTTGTCATGAAAATACCTTAAACATATGATATTTTAATCAAAATCGTTAGAGCCATTTTTGAGAAAATTAAAATTTTTGAAAAATGTTCCATTTAAAGGGTACTCTGGGGTGGGGGGATTTTCCTGAAAACCTTCGTGTCGCATCTCTGGAAGATACTGAACCTAAATACCAAGTTTGGTGTTTATCCGACTGTTCGTTTCTGAGTTATGCTGTTCACAGGCACACACACAGACACACACACACACACACACACACACACACACACACAGACACACACACGAACATGTTTCCAAAAATGCTTTTTTTGGATTCAGAGAGTCTCAAAACATGTATTTCCTGTGAAATCTCGGTATCGAATTTTTGGGTGGAATACAATACTTCCCCTATTTACTATACCTAATAGAGAAAGTAAAAATGAATAACGAATTCCCATTTGAGAAAATAAGTATTGAAAAATTTAAGGGAATAACAAGCAATATCTCGAAAATGGTTCACTCAACAAAAAACATGTATATGACATAAATTGTGTATTTTAACGCGATCTACATTTTTTGTGTAGTAAAATGTTGTCTATCTCTTATGGTTTACCAGTTATGCAAAAGTCGTTCAGAATGAAGAACACTTTTGGAGACATTCCCAGAAAATTCGATATATACATTTCATTTGTCATGAAAATACCTTAAACATATGATATTTTAATCAAAATCGTTAGAGCCATTTTTGAGAAAATTAAAATTTTTGAAAAATGTTCCATTTAAAGGGTACTCTGGGGTGGGGGGATTTTCCTGAAAACCTTCGTGTCGCATCTCTGGAAGATACTGAACCTAAATACCAAGTTTGGTGTTTATCCGACTGTTCGTTTCTGAGTTATGCTGTTCACAGGCACACACACAGACACACACACACACACACACACAGACACACACACGAACATGTTTCCAAAAATGCTTTTTTTGGATTCAGAGAGTCTCAAAACATGTATTTCCTGTGAAATCTCGGTATCGAATTTTTGGGTGGAATACAATACTTCCCCTATTTACTATACCTAATAGAGAAAGTAAAAATGAATAACGAATTCCCATTTGAGAAAATAAGTATTGAAAAATTTAAGGGAATAACAAGCAATATCTCGAAAATGGTTCACTCAACAAAAAACATGTATATGACATAAATTGTGTATTTCAACGCGATCTACATTTTTTGTGTAGTAAAATGTTGTCTATCTCTTATGGTTTACCAGTTATGCAAAAGTCGTTCACAATGAAGAATACTTTTGGAGACATTCCCAGAAAATTCAAGATATACATTTCATTTGTCATGAAAATATCTTAAACATAGGATATTTTAATCAAAATCGTTGGAGCCATTTTTGAGAAAATTAAAATGTTCGAAAAATGTTCCATGTAAAGGGTGATCTGGGATGGGGGGATTTTTTAAAACCTTCGTGTCGCATCTCTGAAAGATACTGAACCTAAATACAAAGTTTTGTGTTTATCCGACTGTTCGTTTCTGAGTTATGCTGTTCACAGACACACAGACACACACACGGACATGTTTCCAAAAATGCTTTTTTTGGATTCAGGGGGTCTCAAACTGTATGTTTCCGGTGAAATCTCGGTATCGAATTTTTGGGTGGAATACAATACTTCCTCTACTTACTATACGTAGTAGAGAAAGTAAAAATTGTCCATCTCCCCGTCTCTATTAATGGATAATGCGTTCAAAAGGCCAGAACATTATATGTAAGTTCTGTATGTATTTCATGAAAGATAAATTAGATAATACTCAACACAAGAAACTGCTAACAATAAGATGTTAAACACAGTCAGGCAGAATCTAAGTGAAACTCCATATCAAAAGACTCAAGAAGCAATTAAATAAAAGATGTTCGGAAAAAGATATAATGTCATAGGTGATGCAAATCGTAGAGGGTGAAGAAGAAGAAAGAAAAAAAATCCACAAAGGAAAATAGCCCTTAGAAAGCTTTTCGCAAACTGGACTTTAGGCTTCGGCTTCTCAACAAGAGGAGAGCGATCATGCAATCTCTCAAAATAGTATCGTGGATATAATATCGTTTTCTCATATTCTATGCTCATTTCACATCATATTCTACTTGCTTTCACCTTTGCAATGTCGTGTTTCCAAATGAGCTGCTACCAAGAAAGACTGTATGACAGCTTAATGATTTAAACGCGTATTTAGATAACTTATTCACGTATGAATTCTGGATGTTAAGATGAAAACCTATTCAAATTTAACATGACTAAACTGATCTCGTCCAGGCTGTGACAGCGACAGCGACAAGTTGTAGTCATGGGTGTCTTGATAGAGAAAGGTTAGTTGCTAGTTAATGAGGAAAAAGTACGGGTTATTTTGCTGAAATTATTTGCGACGCTAGCAACTACAAGGGTTCATAACAGGTGATGTACCAGGATAAGGCTATCGCGTTTGAGCATCATTGTCCCGAGTACAGTAGAAATGATAGTTCTGTGCCGGTGACCTTGCTTCCTCGCGCACTGAAGCGAGTCTATGTCTAACGCCAGGCAGCTCTCTGTAAATGTGGTGTATGGAAACGGTAAACAAACAGTAAAACAGAAAACCCGGGAAAATAAACCGGCAAAAGAATAACTAAGTAGTATACTATCATGTGACTCCCCGTATTGTTGTTCATTCCTAGAATGACGGCTGCTACGGGCGGGTGAACAATGTATTGCACTCCTCACAGAACACCAGGTTAATATAAACCATTTTAAATATTGTGGTACAGCTCGTTTCTCTTTTTTCCAACACGCACACACTCGCACACAGTTTTATCATTGAGATATCTAATCATCTGGCAAATATTCAACACCTGACAGCTCACTATCATGTATGTTTCATCTACATATATAATCGGCCTTCCTTCGTCTCTAAACTTTTTAATGGCACGCGCCAATCTCTTATCTCATGTCTTTCCTGTAACAAGACCTTATTGTTCCTTGTTTTCTTCCACGTGAAACCCATGTCACGTAAGATAATATTTAAACTAGTGCTTCCCCCTTTAAAGTTAATGGAATCCTTAAGCTTCAGGAGCAGGTTTCTGACAGTGGGCACGGTTTTCTCCTGAATATAAAAATTGTAAATTGTTTGCCGAATCACACACCTATCAAAGTCATCAATGTCTGTGATCCATTTTGGTACACGATGTACCTTTCCAGGTGTCCCAAAGGAGGTTCCCTGTTCCTCACATGTTCCCCCTTCTTTAATTATTTTACGTATTGTCCTCTCAGATACTTTTGTTGCTGCACTCACCCTCTCTTGCACTTTCTTCAATGGAATTAGAATATCTCCAGAAGCTGCTTCCCATTTCATGAAGAAATGGACGTTATTAACAACTTCATGTGTTTGGCTGTGCAGTGTTTTTCCACCAAGTTTGCTTTGAATGCGAGGCATTTTAGTCTGAATAAGCAAATACATATACACGCGCACACACAAGACACAAAACACTAATCACGAATGCGATTAACAATCACTTTCTAAAACTTGTAAAACTTAGCGTGCTGGCACCGAAGCGGTAGAAGACGGATGTTGCATGGTCAAAGCTCTCCACGATACTGGCCATTTCAGTATACTGCGCATGACCGAGAATTTAGGCTCGGCAACTGGGCTCTAAACGATTGCGCACCCCAGTCTTCAACGGCACAAATCCTTCGTTCCTGCTGTGCTGATCGAATTCGCAGTTTTGAGCACAGAAAGCCGGCAAGGAAACAACTGCGTCACCTAGCCCCGCACAATTGTATTTAATTAAATCAGTTGTTCCTATAAAAAGCGTCTTGATGCTTTCACAGTTCCTGATTCATACGTGATACTACAGGTTTGTTCCCACACGATTCAGAATCGATTCTGGGTAATCTGAGTATGTGCAGTTGCTAATTGGTGTTCCAACACGACAGATAATCAGTTCAGAACTAGTTCTGAATTTCCAACTTGCTGTTCCAACGTATTTAGGAACTAGTTCGGAAAGAGTGAAATCGGTTCTTGATCTAGTGGACTTCTGCAAATTTTACAGTCTACTGCGAATACTCAGTTAATTCAGAATCGATTCTAATCGCTTGGAACAAATCTGCCAGAGAGTATAGAGAAAGTGATATTTTATTTTGAAAGAAAATTCTTTCTGCTTTCTCATTCTGAGACTGCCATAAAGACAAGCACAACAAACAAATAAATTAACCAAACACTAAACAAGGAAACAGTGCAAAAATGAGCATATAAAACTAATAAAATGCATCAAAAGGGTATAAGGCACAGTAACAATTAACAAAATCGAATTTCAAAAGGCAGTTAAAGGGGTACAGTATATATAAACATTTGAATTGAAACGTAGGTATCTATTAATGGCCAAGAATGAAAGGTTCTTACTTAGCTGGCTGCCTGGGCGGAACCTCTTGCAGAAGTGGACGGAGATCGTGCTCCGACAATTTCAGTAGAGTCGAAACCGTATTTCTCCAGATAGTACTTCTCTGTATTCAGCAGAAAAAGCCTTTTTACCTGGAGGAATAAATTGTAATATGTAATTTATTCCTCCACGCGTGATTACTTCTACAGGTACAATACGAATATCAAAGGTTGGTAGCCATGTAGTTCTAAGCAAAGCTACATTGAATACGTTTCGTGGTTTCGTCTTTGTAATTGATACTGTGGAACGCAGTAGTGTTGCAACCACAAAATTCCGAATTAGTTCTGAGAGCGACTCGACTGCCGCACATGCATAAAAGTATGTTGGTATTAGTTCGGAACGTACTCAGAACCGAATGTTGAAACCTTCGAACATATATACATGCTCGAAGGTTGGAACAAGCTTTTTTTCTTCGAGTGGAGGAGAAAATGATTTAATCACTACCCCAGCCCCAATGGGATCAGGGCTGAGAGTGTGGGAGCATACCCACTAAAAACTTCTCCACCGGTGTGGATTTCAGGAATAGTGCAGCAGTACCGCTATTGCACCTGCGGATTCAAGGAGCGGGTATGTTGGCCGGCCACTAGAGCCTAAGCCAGGCGATGTTAAGGAGTAAGGACGTTACCATGGCCGAGGCCCTGATAACGCCCTGGCGGATTGGGGGTGTTAGTTTGGGACATTCATGGAGTTTCTTTTCTCGACCACGCCTGGGCACTGCGTCTTGTAGTGGAGTGTAAGTTGTGCGTTACAAGCAGGGTGCCTGCACGCAAGTCGGTCAGCTTGAGCCGGAGGCTGCGTCCTTGGAACAAACTAAACTAGACATGCATAACCATAGAATGACATAAATATATAATCTAAGTTAAAAGTGTATTTTCTATATACATATACGAAGTTCAACGTGAGTCTTGAAATATGTGATAGTACTTAGTTTCTTCTTTCTGTTGTCTTTGCAAGGAGTGATGTGATAGTATTAAGGATTACTGTGCTCCGCCTTATGGCGTCGTCTAGTGTACATGACCATTTTATTTCATATTAATAAAATTTAGTTTGCTAATCATTCGTATTTCTCGCCATTTGGCATCGTCACTTTGTGTTTTCCCAATTATGCGTGTCCTTTTATCAAGCCTGGTCGCATAGAATGCACACACAGCGGGCGAAACAAACCCTACACAATCGAAAGGTGAACGGTGTATCAAAGTCGAGTAATCGAGTTGGATTCGAGAGATAGTCGAAGTCGAACATCTGTGGTACCTGGCGGTCTGGCGGTTAAGCTAGAGAAAAGTCAATCCAAGGTGTAATTCAAGACTTTGAATCATGCTGATGTAATTTTGTCAACTGAAAGAATATCTACCAAAATACCCAAGAATTTGCGTGTATACTCAGAGGTAAGCAGCGGAACTAATTAACTGTTAGTTTAACTTATGCGATGTCTGACCTTACAGTAGAGGTTAACAGCTCTTTAAACGAAGACTGGTAAACGCATAGTAAAGCAACTGGGGACGTGTTTGTCGCTAGTGGCAGTGGAATTATCAGTTAACGACTACCAGATGAGGTTATGTTCATTGAGAACATTGTGTCATCTTGTGCTCCATGTAAATCTGGTGTCTCATGTTATTCCTGACATGGCTTTGTTGCATTACTTTGGTCTTCACTGAAAGTGTTAATAAAAGTAACGGTGAAGCTGCCCTTCTTATATAGTCGTTTTGGCGACTTTTGGAAGGAATTGCGGACATTGTGCATTACTTTGGTCTTCATTGAAAACTTCGGTGATAATCAGCTCTTAGTCCTGTTCCTGAATGAGGAAAATGATGTGTTATATGTCCAACAGATGTCACTTTATGTCATACGCTAGCTCTTAGGCAATGCTAGCAACATATGAATAACTAATGCCGCCAAAGCCTGTAAGATACTCGGCCTCAAGGCGTAGCCGAGAGATTGAGGACCTCAGCCTCAAAGCGTAGCCGAGGGATGCTTTTTGGAAGGGGAGGAGTGTAGCAGTTGCGTTCCTAAGCTTAGGTTTCTGATTCACAGGAGGTTAGGTTAGGTTTAGTTTTTTTTTATATATATATAAGCTTACGTTTCTGAATTCACGGAAAGTTAGCCTTAGGTTAGGTTTTTTTTTATGTAACCTTGCGTTAACTATCTACCATGTTACAGTAAAGGAACTTTTTTATTTAATGGAAATAACATATTAATATAACAAACTTTCACAAAAAGAATACAAAAATTACAATTTTGGCACATAGTCTTTCTTACTATGAATGCGTTGTGTTTTTTGTCAGCGGCAACACTAAATGAAGAAGAAGAAATTCTAGTAACAACACATGGCATATTTAGCGGATTTTACCTTTTAATTTAGGTTGGCAGTTCCCACTTTGCATGGGATTTAGGGAAAAAGTGGCAACGTTTGTTGTGTTCATAACGCGAATTGCCTATAAAAGTAAAACACCTAAAAGGGACGGGCAGTTGGGCACCAGCTATTGAAGAGATCACATCCGCATGTAAACTCACTCTTAAGGTAATTTATTCACTTTCCTATTGCTTTTATAATCATTTTCCAGGAAGAGGACTACAGTAATCTGCATTACGTTGGTCTTCAAAGCCAACATTGCTGAAAACACGTTTGAGAGCCCTCAGCCTCCAGGCATAGCCGAGGGATGTTTTTTAGAAGGAGAGGAGTGTAGCAAGGCCGCAACTGCGAAGCGACGACAGGGCATAGCCGAGGGATCTGTGCATCTAATTTTGGAAGGAATTGCTGCCAACATGAATCATTCGTTTTAGACGTACAGATCCCTCGGCTACGCTTTGAGGCTGAGGGCTCTGTCATGTTTTCAGCAATGTTGGCTTTAAAGACCAACGTAATACAGGTTACCGACGTTTTCAATGAAGACCAAAATAATGCAGAATGCTTCCTGATTTTACCAAAAACTTATGTGCTTTATAGCAGAAACATTTAAGAGCATTTAAACTGCCTTAAAGGGTATTAGTGAAGCTTACAAGGTAAGAGGAGATTATGTAATTGTATTAGGTTTGTAGTGGTGGAAACTGACAAAAGTACAGCTGGAATGGAGTACACGTGCCGTTTTCTTGATCAATAATGGCCAATAAAACCCACTTAACCTTTTGTGGTAGGAATGCTTATTATTTGGCTTGTACTCTTGGGTACTGAAAACAAAAGTTGACTGTAGCACAGTACATAAATCGGTTCATTCTTCCCCGTTGGTCTACATAAATGTTTCTCTAAAGCAATGACTTTATGTATAATGTCTTCATTAAATAAATGAAAATATAATTTGCTACTTATAAAATAAGTACTTGGGCATTTAATAATTTTTTTTTCCCCTTAATCAATTGTAGTCTGAATTCATTTGTTTATTATAATAAGTTCATGTAAGCTAATTGCACTAAATTAATTTATATTCAGCAAAGAAAGCCATCAGTATTAGCCCCCTTGTTATTTTTGGTATCAACAGCCTCTTATTAGTGATAAGGAATATGCAACCAGGGTTCTTTTTGCTGACACTACAACTGTAACAGTGTCCACCAAAAATGTTGATCTTATTCCAAAATTGAATGTTGCATTTAACACGTGTGACGATTTGCAACTAACAAACTATCTTTAAATATTAATAACACAGATCATTAAATTCATATCACAACTCCACATATCCTAGACTCGTGTAAGCATTAGCAATGCTATATTAGAACTACTCTCACAGACATAAAGCTTTTAGGTGTTCAAATTGAACTGGAAAATACATGTTGAAAATATTGTACCTAAACTAAGATTGCCAACTTTTGCAGTTGGACAGCTGTTTGTTTGTTTGTTTATTTATTTACTTACTCCTTTCAACAGGACATAAGTCCCAATTACAGAAAGTAGAGAAACAGTAACACAAATAAATATACATTCATACACAAACACCTATAAATAATTAAACAAGAGCTTTATAAAGCTGCCTTTTAAAAACATGCAAACTGAGGGAAAAATCAAAATTGTTGAGTTAGTAAGCATTTTATTATATGTAAGACACATTCTTAATAATACTGAAGGGCCATTCCATCTCATGGAATGGACAATTAGAAGGTTTTGATTATCTGTATTGTTTCAAAAATAACTCGTAAAACAAATTGTGAATGTTTATTTTACTCATAACAAAGAATTTCAATCCTAAGGTTAACACAAAACGCATAAAAGGGAAAATATCTTGTAAATTGAAGTAAAAATACAAAGTAATTTTCCTATGACGAAAAGGGACATGGACAAAAAGGAAGTTTCCTTTGAGTAAAAACTACTCCGAAGCTCTGTGAAACTATACAAATGTCTCATCATTTCAGTAATGAATAGCCATATTGTCGTAGCCTCTTCTTATATTTGCTCAAGAATGATGGGAGCTACTCGCTTGTAAGAGAATGTACAGGGAAATTAATCAAACTTCTAACGCGGCGAGGCTACGACGAGGGACGCAGCTAAAGAAAATCCAGAAAATATTACTAAACCGAAACGTTACATGGCTTAAAGGAAGGAAAGGACTCTACACTAACATAATTAAAACTTCAAGGGAATGAATGGCTACTGAATTTATTATATAAAGATAGATGCTTAGATAGCAGTGCTTACACTTCTTAGCCCAATGTCTGTCGGCGAGTATTAATATAAGAGTACAGAGAATTACATGGAAATCATTATTTTTTAGTTATTTTATACTTATGTTACTGAATGGGACAGTTAGTGTGACAGAAAGGGTCATGTACAAAATGAAAACTGCATCTTTCATAAAATAATTACCATACCAGCTTACTATGTTGCATTGTTTATCAGAACTCACATTATGATATATAAGTGATGTCTACATCAGGAACTGGAAGTACTGTCAATAATCAGTACTTTAAGAAATTCTGTCAATTAAGTGTTCGAACAACTCAACTTTTGGTTTGAAGCCAATAAGCTTTCAATAAACTATGATAAAACCAATTTTATTCAATTCAAACGGAACATAAACAAGTGAGTGAATTAACAATCAGGTACAACAATTACTCCATAAATAACGTATCTGATACACAATTTCTGGGCTTCAAATAGATGGAGAGCTCAACTGGAGAAAACAAATAAAAATCATGCTGCCAAAACTCAGCTCAGCCTGAAAAAATTTGCTCCACCAAAATCCCTTAACAGCATATTTTGCCTACTTTCACTCCCTGTTGCGATACGGAATAATGTTCTGGGGTAATTCAGCACATAGCAAGCAAGTATTTCTATTACAAAAAAGGCCATGCGTATTATCTGTTGTGTTGGGTCCCGTCATTCCTGTAGACCTTTCTTCAAAACCCCAAAAAATTCTTACTCTCACTGGTGAATACGTATATTCTGTCTTGAACTACCTTACAGATAACTATGATAACTTCACAATGAACCTTGCTGTGCATGACCACAATACAAGGCATGCAGGCGATTTGCATAGACCAGCAAATAGCTTAAAACTGTTCCAAAAAGGGTTATGTTGCTATTCTACAATAACAATTTATAATAATGTTCCTTAGCACTATTAGGCAAGCCTAATCAACATAACATCTTTAACAAAGAGCTAAATTGTTTCTTATATACTCACTCCCCATATACTATGGAGAAATTTTTTAATATGTCGTGCAATATATAAATATTCAATACATAGGGCAGATGGCATATGATGGTGACTTACACTTATTTGTTGTTGTCCTACTGTAATGCATGTTGAGATGTTTATTGGAATGGTGATCGTGATGGAGAGGGGGAAATGTTCTTGTTGTTGGGTATGTTATTAGGTAACAAGTTCTTGGTGCTGGATATGTTATTAGTTAACAAGTTCTTGGTGCTGGATATGTTATTAGTTAACAAGTTCTTGGTGCTGGATATGTTATTAGTTAACAAGTTCTTGGTGCTGGATATGTTATTAGTTAACAAGTTCTTGGTGTTGGGTATGTTATTAGTTAACAAGTTCTTGGTGTTGGGTATGTTATTAGTTAACAAGTTCTTGGTGCTGGATATGTTATTAGTTAACAAGTTCTTGGTGCTGGATATGTTATTAGTTAACAAGTTCTTGGTGTTGGGTATGTTATTAGTTAACAAGTTCTTGGTGCTGGATATGTTATTAGTTAACAAGTTCTTGGTGCTGGATATGTTATTAGTTAAGTTCTTGGTGCTGGATATATTATTAGTTAACAAGTTCTTGGTGCTGGATATGTTATTAGTTAACAAGTTCTTGGTGCTGGATATGTTATTAGTTAACAAGTTCTTGATGCTGGATATGTTATTAGTTAAGAAGTTCTTGGTGTTGGGTATGTTATTAGTTAACAAGTTCTTGGTGCTGGATATGTTATTAGTTAACAAGTTCTTGGTGCTGGATATGTTATTAGTTAACAAGTTCTTGGTGCTGGATATGTTATTAGTTAACAAGTTCTTGGTGCTGGATATGTTATTAGTTAACAAGTTCTTGGTGTTGGGTATGTTATTAGTTAACAAGTTCTTGGTGTTGGGTATGTTATTAGTTAACAAGTTCTTGGTGCTGGATATGTTATTAGTTGAGTTCTTGGTGCTGGATATGTTATTAGTTAACAAGTTCTTGGTGCTGGATATGTTATTAGTTAACAAGTTCTTGATGCTGGATATGTTATTAGTTAAGAAGTTCTTGGTGTTGGGTATGTTATTAGTTAACAAGTTCTTGGTGCTGGATATGTTATTAGTTAACAAGTTCTTGGTGCTGGATATGTTATTAGTTAACAAGTTCTTGGTGCTGGATATGCTATTAGTTAACAAGTTCTTGATGCTGGATATGTTATTAGTTAACAAGTTCTTGGTGCTGGATATGTTATTAGTTAACAAGTTCTTGGTGCTGGATATGTTATTAGTTAACAAGTTCTTGATGCTGGATATGTTATTAGTTAACAAGTTCTTGGTACTGAATATGTTATTAGTTAACAAGTTCTTGGTGTTGGATATGTTATTAGTTAACAAGTTCTTGGTGTTGGATATGTTATTAGTTAACAAGTTCTTGGTGTTGGATATGTTATTAGTTAACAAGTTCTTGGTGTTGGATATGTTATTAGTTAACATTAGTTAACAAGTTCTTGGTGTTGGATATGTTATTAGTTAACAAGTTCTTGGTGTTGGATATGTTATTAGTTAACAAGTTCTTGGTGCTGGATATGTTATTAGTTAACAAGTTCTTGGTGTTGGATATGTTATTAGTTAACAAGTTCTTGGTGTTGGATATGTTATTAGTTAACATTAGTTAACAAGTTCTTGGTGTTGGATATGTTATTAGTTAAGTTCTTGGTGTTAGATATGTTATTAGTTAACAAGTTCTTGGTGCTGGGTATGTTATTAGTTAACAAGTTCTTGGTGCTGGGTATGTTATTAGTTAACAAGTTCTTGGTGCTGGATATGTTATTAGTTAACAAGTTCTTGGTGCTGGGTATGTTATTAGTTAACAAGTTCTTGGTGTTGGATATGTTATTCGTTAACAAGTTCTTGGTGTTGGATATGTTATTAGTTAACAAGTTCTTGGTGTTGGATATGTTATTAGTTAACAAGTTCTTGGTGTTGGATATGTTATTAGTTAACAAGTTCTTGGTGCTGGATATGTTATTAGTTAAGTTCTTGGTGTTGGATGTTATTAGTTAAGAAGTTCTTGGTGTTGGATATGTTATTAGTTAACAAGTTCTTGGTGTTAGGTATGTTATTAGTTAACAAGATCTTGCAGAAATTGCAACCCATGAAGAGTCATTACTTTTAAATGCAAATTTGAAATCTGTGTTGATGTTTCTTATGAAATTGATCTCGCATTCAGTATTGTAAGATTTGTCCTATGAAGTTTTTAGCTGTCTTTTTTGTCATAAACTTCACCACTACAAAGGCATGTACTGAATTATTTGAATTTCCTTCCATTGTTTCAATTTGGGCACTTCTACCAGTCATAAAATCAAAGTTGAAACTTTTTTTGGGCAAAGCATGTTCTTTGTAAATCACATTATATGGGATACAACCTTAATGTAGTGTTTAGAATGAGTGTCGGGTATCAATCATTAACATCAAATTGTGTCTTTTGTTGATCCACTTCATATTTGGAACAAAGTATCACCTCTACTGATGTTGACACTTTCCTGGCGCATCAGTAAAAAGAAACTGCATTGGTAACCATGTGTTTTCCACCCAATACAGCATGCCACACTAATTTCTTCAGTTCTCCTTCAACACTGTCCTTCCCATGAGCGGTAGCTAGTAAGTTTCATGTTAACAGAACTTCAAACTCTTATTGAAGGTGATTTAAATTACATAGAGAATAATGCTGTTTAAAGTGGCTTGCTGCACCATCTGAAAAAATGTTAATTGAGAACTGTGGGTAAGTTTCCCTGATCTGAAAAACCAGCTTTGAAGGAATGTGTTGACAGCATGTCATATTTCGTCACTGACAATTGTCGTCCTCCATGCTAGCCTCTACTTCCTGAGGTCACGGGTTCAAACCCGGCCGAGGGGATGGCTTTTTTCGGGCATAAAAATCCTTAGCATGGCTTCCTTTGGGAGGGAAATAAAGCTGGTGGTCCCGTGTCATAGATTTACAGCATGTAAGTAAACCTCAAGCCTAAAAGAGGCCTATGAGCAAAATTTATGGTTTTTCATGCCCAATATAGAATGGGACGCAAGACAATAGTAGTTGAAGAGTGTCCACAAATAAAAACTAAATTTGTTTAGTCATTGACAATTGCATAACTTTGTATCATTCCAGGATTTATTCAGGAACAGCTGTGAGGATTGTGATCTATTCAGCGTTCCAATATGCTGATAGAATTTCATTTTGAAATCTGACAGTGTAATTTTCAGCAAAATTAATCTGTACTACAATTTCTTTAGCATCTACAGCACCTTTCTTCTCTTAAATATGTACGTTGAGTTTTTACCGAGAAACAATATTTTAAAAGCTTGGGTATTTTTTCAATAAGTCCTTGAAATGCTTCACAGACAGATTCTCCTTCAGAAGCTTTTCAGTTTTTCCATCATTGGTGTTTCAACAAACTGCACTAATTCATTTGTACCATCTGTTAAGGTGAGAGGTTTCTGATGCCACAACTTTCACATGTGCTTGACATACAGTTATCATTTTCAGGCTTCCATACTAATGTACTGATTAGTTGTGGTGATGTTTTAGAAATATTCTCCTTATACCCACACAGAGCAGTCTAAAGTTCTCATGACAGTGACACAAGCAGCTGTGGTGAGTCATTTCACTGACTGGAAAGACAAATTTGGGTCGCAATGAAAATAATTTTTATTTCCCACTTTTTTGTCACAGTTTTCCCTTTTTAATATCTGATATGCATCTGCAGTAGTGGTGTACGTAAATCTCTTTTGAAATTTTTCTTTTCCTTCATTCTCTCTTACTGTCACGGCACCCTTTTTCCCAGGAGCTTGCAGTGATAATAGTCCCTTAGATAAAATTGCTGGATAAACTGCAGTATTGCATTACGGCCAATATCACTACGCATACATAACATTTGCATACACTGTATAAATTTTAATTATTTCAAACCATCGTTACATAAATAAAGAACCATCAACTTGTACTTCACTTGAGGCATCATGGGTGCGTTCGTGCTGCCAACACCCAGTAGTACAGCCAACATCTGAAATGAACAAACCCGATAGTTTACACAAAAGCACACAAGCAAAGCGAGCATGCATTCCTTAACATTGTTTATGATTCACTATTTATATTCAATGAATCAGATTTCCTACACTCTCCCTTCACTGTTAATCACCATATTTTCGCTCATTTCAGTATGAAATTTTGTATCATTTCCACTATTACGTTGGCAACACTTCGAAATGTTGCCAAAAACGACTAACAACGGTTGCACAAAAGGGTGGGTGGGCTAAATATTACTGCTGCAACAACATCTACTAGATCAAAATGTTCCTCATTAAACGAAGATTACTCTGGGTATCAAAACACCCTGATATCATAAATAAAGTATCTCTATTTTGACCATAATCCAATACTGCAGTAGAACCAAATTGCTTAACTAAATCATTAATCTCACACGGGGCATTTTATAAAATTATATGCTTACAGTACACTACTTACAAAGAGATAACCTGCATATTTAAAGATACACAGTGCACTTAAAAAGTAAGTGTTTCTCAGAATTTAAATTAAAAGATGCCATGTTGAACTTGCTAATGCACATATACTGGTCTGTGATGTAATGGAACAGTTATTGAAAGCTTTCTCCAGTATAATGTTTTTGTGTTATTTGAAGTTGGGGTGCTGTTGGATGTTTATCACATAAAGTTCACTGATTATACATATCAGCATTGACTAAATGTTAATTGTTTCAAAATAATACAAAACATACTGTTTTTCTGTGATGGAACGAGACATCTTAAAAATGAAAATTCAAGTTCCGTGTGAGGTATAATATGAAGTTACAGTGACCAATAAATTCATTGTAAATCTGGCTAAAGAGTCTATATGTAAATAAAAAACATTAATTTTCAAAATTATTTAAAACTTACCCTTAAGAAAGCTTTCTAAAATATAGCTGCCCAAACTCTTCTTTCAACATTTGTTGCCACCTTGCAATAAAATCACGATAATAGAGAGGCAACAATGTTCCCACTTGTTTACATAATTTCTCACAGGCATATTTTAGTTAAAATTTAACATCTATCACCCTTGGCGTATCAAAAATATAATTGTCCATCTTGGTTTTAAGCTTTCATGCAATGGCCCTGAACTCTACTACTGACCTTGAAATTGGCATACAAATAGTGGTCATACCCGTAAAGCAGATTTTGACTTCAACACGTACATAGTAGGTAGAGAAGGTATTGCATTCCACCAACAAATTCTGTACTGAGATTTCACAGGAAATGCATGTTTTGATGACCCCTGAACAAAAAAATCATGTGTGTTACATTCATAGCATTCTCTACCCTCTATCGTGTGTATACAGACTGTTCTTACTAAAGCTTATTTTTCTGTGTGTTTCATTTTAATCCAAATAAACCTTTGCAGAAATAGCTACATTACCCATTTACGTTTACCAGTTGTACAAGATTATGCAAAATTTCTTTAGAATGAAGACGACTTCAAAGGCAATTCCCAGAAAATTTAAGATATGCACTTTACTTGTCATGAAAATATCATTAATATATGATATTGTAATCAAAATTGTCAGAGCCATGTTTTAGAAAATAAAATACTGCGAGAAATGTTCCGTTTAAATTGTAGTTTGGGGTGGAGGGATTTTCTTGAAAATCTTGTGTCGCATCTTCAGAAGGTATAGAACCTAAATCCCAAGTTTGGTATTGATCTGACTTTTCACTTTTGAGTAACATTTCACAGACACGCACACACCGCAACTAAAACGTTTGTTTTTTTTTTTTTTCCCTCCAGAGAAGCTCAAAACGTATATTTCCGGTGAAATCTTGGTATTGAATTGTTGGGTAGAATGCAATACCTTCTCTACCTACTACGTAAATGTTAGAGAAAGTAACAAAGCATCTTGAAAGAGAGAGAGAGAGAGTGGGTGGGTGTGGGAGGTATAGAGTTGGATAAATGCCAAACTTGGCATTTAAGTTCAGTACTTTTCACACCCACTCCAAACTACCCTTTACATGGAACATTTTTCAAAATTTTTTATTTTCTAAAAAAATGGCTCTAACAATTTTGATTAAAATAGCATATATTGAAGACATTTACATGACAAATAAAATGTATATTTTGAATTTTCTGGTAATAGCCTGTAAGTCCTCTTCATTCAGAAAGAATTTTACATAATCTTGTACAACTGGTAAACATTATGTGATAGACAAAAACATACTACACAAGAAATATAGATCTCTTAATACACCATTTTATAAAGTCCTGCTGATTTTCAGTTGTTTCTGACGATTACATAGAAAGAGTGTGTTGAATTTTAAGCCAGCATGCAGTTGTTAAACATTTGACTATCGCTGTTCTCTTTGTATCTATAACGAAATGTGTAATGTAGCTGTTTCTAGAATGGTTTATCTCGATTAAAATGAAGTAGATAGGAAAGTAAACTTTCACTAGATAATTTGTATACTTACTAATAAGCGATAGAGGGAGGAGAAAGTCCTGTGAATGTAAGACATCAGAATTGTTTTTTAAATTTACAAATTATTTATCATGCAGTATTTTTCCTACAACCCATTCATAATTTCATTTCTCCATAAATCCCAATCCTCTACATGTTCTCTTGGTTTTCCTCGTCCTCTGTTTCCTATCACTCTTGTACTGGTACGGAATATGTAATGAAACTATTTCTATAAAGATTTATCTTAATTAATATGCAGTAGATAGAAAATTAAGCTTTCATAAGAATAGCTTGTAGAAGCTATATAAAAAAAAATGATGTGTTACACTCACATGACTTTCTCTTCTCTTGTACAAACTATTTTTACAAACGCTTATTCTCCATATGCTTCATGTTAATCAAGATGTTAACCTTATTGCTAATTTTCTTGTAGATGCAAGGGGAATTGGTGGACTTTAAGCGATAGTCAAATGTTTTAAGAGCTGGTTGCTATGTGGAGTATTCCATTCTCTTTGCATTACCAGGACAAAAGAAAAAAAAGAAGAACAAATTTCCATTTGAGAAAATCAGTATTGAGAAATTTAGGGGAATAACAGGCAATATCTCGAAAATGGTTCACTCAACAAAAAAAAATGTATATGACATAAATTGTGTATTTTAACGCGATCTACATTTTTTGTGCAGTAAAATTTTTTTTATGTCTTATGGTTTACCAGTTATGCAAAACTCGTTCACAATGAAGAATACTTTTGGAGACATTCCCAGAAAAATCAAGATATACATTTTATTTGCCATGAAAATATCTTAAACATATGATATTTCAATTAAAATTATTAGAGCCATTTTTGAGAAAATTAAAATTTTCGAAAAATCTTCCATGTTAAGGGTAATCTGGGATGGAGGATTTTCTTGAAAATCTCCGTGTCGCATCTCTGGAAGATACTGAACCTAAATACCAAGTTTGGTGTTTATCCGCTCTTCATTTCTGAGTTATGCTGTTCACAGACACACACACACACACACACACACACACACACACACGGACATGTTTCCAAAAATGCTTGGATTCAGGGGATCTCAAAACATATATTTCCGGTGAAATCTCGGTATCGAAGTTTTGAGTGGAATACAATACTTCCCCTACTTACTATACGTAGTAGAGAAAGTAAAAATGTGATATGGTACATTCACTTAACTTTCTCTAACCTCTATCTTTTATTAGTGGGTATACAAACTATTCTTACTCAAGCTTGTTTTTATATGTACTATATTTTACTCGAGATTAACCTCTGCAGAAATAGCTACATCACACATTTTGTTATAGATACAAAGAGAACAGCAATACCTAGTCAAATGTTTAACAACTGGACGCTATATGCTGGCCTTAAAATTCCATACTGTTTCCATGACATTGCGAGAAATAACTGAATGTTGAAAGGACTTTAAAGGAATGACCAAGAAATTAATAATCCAGACCTTTAATAATGTATATCTCAGAAATGACTTATGCCACAAAAAAAATTCTGATGTGTTACATTCACATGAGTTTCTCTACTCTTGTACAAACTATTTTTACAAACGCTTATTCTCCATCTATTTCATGTTAATCGGGATAAACATTTGCAGACTCTATCTTATTGCTAAGTTTCTTGTAGATGTAAGGGGAATGTATATTTACAAGGGCAATATAGAAATACAGTAGCCTTTAAGCACATATATATCTCTTAATAGCTGGTTGCTAGGTACAGCACCATTCCCTTTGCCACAGCTTAATACTCTTTGCATATAAAAGACAAAAAATGAATAACGAATTCCCATTTGAGAAGAAGTTTAAGTATTGGAAAATTGAAGGGAATAACAAGCAATATCTCGAAAATGTTTCACTCAAAAAAAAATGTATATGACATAAATTGTGTATTTTAACGCAATCTACATTTTTTTGTGTAGTAAAAGTTTGTCTATCTCTTATGGTTTACCAGTTATGGAAAAGTCGTTCACAATGAAGAATACTTTTGGAGACATTCCCAGAAAATTCAAGATATGCATTTCATTTGTCATAAAATATCGTAAACATATGATATTTTAATCAAAACATTAGAGTCATTTTTGAGAAAATTAAAATTTTCGAAAAATCTTCCATGTAAAGGGTACTCTGGGGTGAGGGGCTTTTCTTGAAAACCTTCATGTCGTATCTCTGGAAGATGCTGAACTTAAATACCAAGTTTGGTGTTTATCCAACTGTTCGTTTCTCAGTTATGCTGTTCACAGACAGACACACACATGGACATGTTTCCAAAAAATGCTTTTTTTGAATTCAGGGGCTCTCAAAACTTATATTTCCGGTGAAATCTCAGTATCGAATTTTTGGGTGGAATACAATACTTCCCCTACTTACTATACGTAGTAGAGAAAGTAAAAAGTGTATATTACAGTCATTATATATGTTTATATTATTGTATACATGTAATAATGTTATTTGAATGTATTACGTAATTTAATAATGTAGGAGCTGTGAGAATAATAGGTTAAAAGTTGCTAACAATGAGGTAACCTTGAGGCAATAATGAGTAAGAAAGTGTAATAATGCTACTAGTCATTCTTGGAGCAACAATAATGAAATTTTTGTGACAGTTTATGAAATAGCCAATCAACAACCAGAAAAAAAACTTAAGTTAAATAAAAGTATTCTATTGGATTAGGAATAGCCAATCAGAGACTTGAAATACAGTAATTTACAAATTTAGGTGGTAGAAATCAGGTCAGTTGCTGGTAGACAATGCTCACAACCAGACGCGTTGGTTGTAGACAGTGTTCCTAACCGGATGCGAGATGCGTCCTCGAGAAATTTAATACGTATTTGTATGTGACAGAAATAGTTTACGTGTTAAAAAGTGCAAGTAACTAATAAAATAATCTCACAGCTCTCTATATCAGTGAAGTGTTATTTAAATTGTGTCAAGGATTAATAAATGTAGTGAAGTAAAAATTATAACCTGTGTAAGCTACATTCTTAGCCGCACTACTCCCTGCAAAGAAATCCATGTCTCTAACAATAATACTGACGCAGCCGAGGCAAAAAAATCTGATGTGTTACACTCACATGAGTTTCTCTACTCTTGTACAAACTATATTTACAAATGCTTATTCTCCATCTACTTCATGTTAATCGAGATAAACATTTGCAGACTCTATCTTATTGCTAATTTCCTTGTAGATGTAAGGGGAATATATATTTACAAGGGCAATATAGAAATACAGTAGCCTTTAAGCACATGCATATCTCTTAATAGCTGGTTGCTAGGTACAGCACTATTCCCTTTGCCACAGATTAATACTCTTTGCATATCCAAGACAAAAAAATGAATAACGAATTCCCATTTGAGAAAGTAAGTATTCAAAAAGTTAAGGGAATAAATAACAAGCAATATCTCGAAAATGGTTCACTCAACAACAGAAATGTATATGACATAAATTGTGTATTTTAATGCGATCTACATCTTTTGTGTAGTAAAATTTTGTCTATCTCTTATGGTTTACCAGTTATGCAAAAGTCGTTCACAATGAAGAATACTTTTGGAGACATTCCCAGAAAATTCAAGATATACATTTTATTTGTCATGAAAATATCTTAAACATATGATATTTTAATCAAAATCATTACAGCCATTTTTGAGAAAATTAAAATTTTCGAAAAATCTTCCATGTAAAGGGTACTCTGGGGTGGGGGGATTTTCTTGAAAACCTTGTGTCGCATCTCTGGAAGATACTGAACCTAAATACCAAGTTTGGTGTTTATCCAACTGTTTGTTTCTGAGTTATGCTGTTCACAGACAGACAGACACACACACAGACATGTTTCCAAAAATGCTTTTTTTGGATTCAGGGGATCTCAAAACATATATTTCCGGTGAAATCTCGGTATCGAATTTTTGGGTGGAATACAATACTTTCCCTACTTACTATACGTAGTAGAGAAAGTAAAAAGGTTATTTTAAATAGATTGTGTGTTTTAAAGAGATATACAGTTTTTGTGTAGTACATTTTTGTCTGTCACTTAACATTTACCGGTTATACAGGATTATACAAAATTTCTTCCAAACGAAGTGGACTTCACTGGCTATTCCCAGAAAATTCAAGATATGGATTTTATTTGTCATGTATATATCTTTAATATATTGTATTTTAATGGAAATTGTTAGCCATTTTTTATAAAATCAAAAATTTCAAAGAATGTTTCCATGCAAAGGATAATCTGGGGTGAGGGAATTTTCTTGAAAATCTTTGTGTCGCATCTTTGGAAGGTACTGAACTTAAATACCAAGTTTGTGTTTATCTGACTTTTCGTTTTTGTGTATGCTGTTCACACACACTTTTTCTAAAACTGTTTTTTTTTTATTTATTCAGGGGCTTCAAAACATGTATTTCTGGCAAAATCTTGATATCAAATTTTTGGTTGGGATACAATACTTGCCCTACCTCCTATATGTAATAGAGAAAGTAATGTTAGTGTTAGAGGAAGGTGTGTGAATGTAAGCACCAGATCCCCCCCTCCCCCTAGGAGTTAACCTTTATTATAAATTGATTTCTTGCAAATACATCATTTTGAAAATAGCAGTTTGCAAACTCTTGTATTTAAAGCTCTTATGGTGTCCTAACCCTGGGCTTTTCATGCACGTTTACAGCTAACCTACTTGTGTTTGTTGCAGATGGCTATTTGCTGAATACACTGTGAAACACTCACCGCAGAAATATGGCTCAACAGGGTAGAAGTGTATTAGCTCTGATTGTTAAAAACTTTATTCAGTCTTTGAGACCAAGAAGGTTCCGTGGTACGGAGATTGGGCGGGATTATTTTGGAAATACATACTACGAAATACCAGCTGATCCACAAGGTGGAAGGAGGAGGAGAGAAAGATGGTTTCAGCCAAAAAACAAGGAAGACTTTGAGCAAGAAATTCCTGCTGAATGGGAGGCGTGGCTGAGAGGAAGAAGAAAACAACCTCCATCCGAAGAAGAACTGTTGCAGAGTTTAGCTCTAATGCAGCAGAAAAAGGAAGGTGCTAAAGCACTGGAAGAACAATATCAGTCCCAGAAGCGTGGTGAGGTAGACAAAGCTGTCAAAGGAATGGAATCGTTTCCAAAATATGAGGAGTATGAGACGATGCCTGGTAAAAGTAAACAAACGGAGAAACCAGAGTCTTGATGTAGCAACACTCATTATGCCTAGGACATTAGTTACACCACAAAATAGTGTTTTAAGAAATCAGTTGATTTTTTTGTGTGCTTATTTGTTGTTGGTTACAAGATTGTATTACTTTATAATGTGACTTCCAGTGGAAGTAACAAAAGCAAGAGGTTAAGAACAAACCAGCATTTTCTGATGTGTTTCGCTCTGGGCAAATGCATATTCATGTAAAGGTCTTTAGTTGCCTTTGGCAGCCCTTGAATTAGGAGAAATAAAGGCACTTATTTAACCTATTGGTCTTCCTGAATGTGTAAAGCATGCATTTCATTTAATATTTGCAGACATCTAAAGGCAAATTTCACCAACAACAATTTTTGCAGTTATTTTTACTTTCTCTACTACATATAGTAAGTAGTGGAAGTATTGTATTCCACCCAAAAATTCGATACCGAGATTTCACCGGAAATACATGTTTTGGAAACATGTCAGAAACGAACAGTTGGATAAACACCAAACATGGTATTTAGGTTCAGTATCTTCCCTAGATGCGATACGAAGGTTTTCAAGAAAATCCCCCCATGCCAGATTACCCTTTACACGGAACATTTTTCGAAAATTTTAATTTTCTCAAAAATGGCTCTTAACGATTTTGATTAAAATATTGTATGTTTAAGATATTTTCATAACAAATAAAATGCATATCTTGAATTTTCTGGGAATGTCTCCAAAAGTATTCTTCATTGTGAACAACTTTTGCATAACTGGTAAACCATAAGAGATAGACAAAATTTTAGTACACAAAAAATGTAGATCGCGTTAAAATACACAATTTATGTCATATACATTTTTGTTGTTGTTGAGTGAACCATTTTCGAGATATTGCTTGTTATTCCCTTAAATTTTCCAATACTTATACTTTTTCTCAAATTCATTATTTATTTTTTTATGTCCTGGACATACAAAGAGAATGGAGTGCGCCACATAGCAACCAGCTCTTAAAACATTTGACTATCGCTTAAAGCCTACCATATTCCCCTTACACTTACAAGAAAATTAGCAATAAGATTAACATCTTGATTAAAATGAAGCATATGCAGAATAAGCGTTTGTAAAAATAGTCTGTACAAGAGTAGTGAAAGTCATGTGAGTGTAACACATCAGATTTTTGTTTATGTAAACCCAGGTGTATGTGTTTATTGCTGGAACAAAGAAGCATGTTTCAACATGAGGTTTCTAACACTGTTGAAAATTAAATTAAATTGAGGAAATCGTAGCTTTGGTTTATGCGTGTTACACGAGTTAGCAATTTCTCATACATAAGAAGCGAGAAATACTGTCAGCTGCTTCTGGTTGGTGCTTTTCCTTAGCATGTTGAAAATCCAAGTTGTGTTTGATGCACAGGCAAACGTGTGCTGCTTTTGAAGCTCTGTAGTTTGGAAACCACTCATGCGTATAAAATTGTATCTTTGGGTCCAAATTTTCGGCTTATCACATATAGAATAAGGCACTATACCTTTTTTCACTATAAGCTGAAAGGAGAAGTAAACAAAATCACGTGACAAGACAGCACCTCATTCGCTGGTGGACAAACTACAACCTCCCCACTTAGCATGTCATCTCTTCCTCTACAAAAACCAGTTCAGCTCATATCATAACATTTTGCAATTATTCTCATGCAGAGAAATTTAAAAAACTCATTATCGTAACAGTTCACTTTATGAAACTAAATGTGTTTGTTCAGATTCACATATAATTAAATGCGTTATAGCAGAGGGTTTAAGAGGCTATGCGCAGACGCTGCAGTTCATTTCCGGTTTCCGACTGAGAATCTTCTGCCACTGTAGAAAACATAAATGCGGGAAATGGAAAGAAGACAATTGTGTTAAATGTTTTTAACAAATTGTGAAAAGTATCGCACCTTTAATCGACAATAAATATGGTTGGCCATTGTTTAGCAATAATTGAACTTCTTTGTTAGTGATGCAGAATTGTTGCTCAGATAGCTTGGGTCCCGTTTGTTTTCTGTTGTGTTTTAACCTATAGTGCTAATCGTCATTTAACTTGTTGACTCATAAAAGGTTAAAGCAAAGGTGGTATACTGATATTAGTCATTAAATGAATGATTTCTAAAACCTGAAGTTAAGAACAGTTTAATCCAGTACGTTTAAAATAAAGAGACTGATGTAGTGTAACAATCTTCAACTCTCTTTATTTTAAATTATGACACATCACTGTTACTAGCTTCTAAATCTTCAAAATTAATTAATCCAGTACCTTTAATCACAGATGCCGAACTGTTCAGCTACAACTTTTATTTGTCTACTCTTAGTATTATGTGTTAGAAGTTTAGGATATAAGGTAAAATATAGGAATAAGACATACAATGTTTAAAAGCTAATGATCCCCAAGCTGCGCAATATAGTGTATTCACATTCTGTCTGAAGCAATTTCCTCTCACGGGTACTTAGTTCCCGTCATCTGGTGCTGCCATGTGCTCGGCGGAGTGATACATTTAAGTTTTGTTTACTTCCCCTTTCAACTTAAAGTGAAAAAGGTATGGTACAGTATGCAAATAGGAACAGAATACAGTGTAATTATGTAAGAAATCGAGGTCTTTGATATCCAGAATTGTCTTGAGAGAATGTGGATTTATTTTATGCAGAAGTTGTTACCAGTACAAAGTCATTGAGCCCACAAACCTTCCCTTTTTAGCAGCCTCTGTTATACGGTAGTTATTGGCAACATTTTGTGGTGAAAAGTTGCCATAAAAGTTAAGAATATACATTATCCTGGATCATTAGAGTTTAGCCTCACAGATGTAATAGTTATGCTTTGTGGTCCTAAATAAGTTGCAAATGTTGGCAACAGAAGGACAAGACGAGCAACGCTCCCATAATGCTTCGGATGGGATACCTGTGATAGGAGTTTTGTAACTGGTAATATGAAACAAAAGTGACAATATGTTTCACAGATGTCATGAAATATGTAACCCACAACGTCCAGTAGTGTCCCTTATGTTTAATAATGTTATTAAAGTTGTTGTTGTTGACCAATGGCACTGGAGATTAATTGATCTGCATCATTTTCCCTCTGGCTTCCCAATATAAAGTCTGTAAGTTATCACTTTTAAGGCCTTTGCATTTGGCGAGATGTTTCTTCAGGATGACATCTTCTTCACAGAGAGTGCACTTGGGTGTAGGTAGGCATCCTATCTTGTAGAGATGTTCTGCGAGGCAATCGTGACCAGTTGCCATCCTAACTAAGGCCATTGCAGTCTTCCCTGGCATTTTTTGTATATCAACTCTATCTTCAATATTCTTATAATGTTTATCTTTTAATTTATCTTCTTTATCAAGTCTCTGCTGTCTTTTGAAATGTTGTTTAATGTTATTTAATTGTTTATTTATTTCTATTTATCCTACAGGTTTTATTTGTTGTATTGCACCTTTCTTTGCTAATTGATCCGCATGTTCATTGCCCAAAAGTCTGACATGAGCTGGGATCCATTGTAGAGTGACGTGATTTCTAGTTTCAAGTGCTTTAATAAGGCTTCATATTTCTTTAATATTTCTTGTTGTTTTTTTATTGTAATTTACTATTCCATCTATGGCTCTGATTTTGAGTCTGATAAGATGACTATTTTTTGTTTTATGTATGGTCTATATAAAATGTTCTGTAATGCTGTTTTTATAGCTGTTAATTCTCCATCATAGTGGTTTGATGTTTCATCTAATGTTAGATACTGTGCAAAATGTTTACAGTATACTCCTGCACTGGCATTTTGTTTAATGATGAGGGATCCTTCTGTATATATTTGGAACCATTCTTTTTCTGGGTATCTTTCATTTTCCGTAGCTATTGCTATGGCTCTCATTTCATCTGGTATATTGTCGCAGCCTCCAAACAAACACGCTCAAGGGGCAGAGCACTCGCTAGAGAGGTAACCGGTAGTTAACAAATTGTAATAATTTGAATAAGGCGAGGCTACGACTAGGGACGCAGCTAAAGTGAAAGTGCAGAAATATTATTACAAACTGGCAAAGGGACACTTACATGGCTCAAAATAGGTATAAGGAGCTTTACACTATCATGAATAAGACAATAAAGATTTGGATGGCACCATGTTTATTAAATAAAACTTATTACATACCACAACTTAGTCGGACGAGGCCGCCATGCATTCCTGCACAGAGAGGACGAATGCAGTCTGGTCTGGTTGACTGCTACTAACTGACTCTCAGCCCCAAGCACGCCACAAAAAGCGTGGGGGACGCTAACTAACCTACCCCCACCTAAACTACAACTGCCATCTCGAATCTAGGTGACCAAAGAGACGTATGCGCATACGTCACATCTCCCCCTGGCCAACTAGATCGACGCCCTCGTCGACATAAGGAGAATGTTGTTTGTGAAAAGAACAAAGAAAGGGAAAAAATTACAAAATAGAATAAAACATGACATACAAAAAACATGCAGTATTTGTGAACATATATGGAGCCTACATATCTGAGCAAATGCACATGCTGACTGACATATTTGTGAGTCTCAAGTGTCGACGGATTATTTTTCTTCAGATCACTTATGCTCGAGTACCCCGCACACGCACACACACCATGCTGCCACTGACACATGCACACTACACTGCACCTGGATGGATGTTCCGACGTAAGTATTTGTGGGTGGAATTTCCAGATCACCCACAACGACTAATTATTTTTCAGCTGTAGTCTTTTGGATGCTGCAGGTCGCTGAAGATGAGGAAGGGTTGGGCAATCGCTGGCTTGGACCGCCCCCCAAAATAGTGGCTCCTTATGCCACTGCAGTGTAGTGGCTGCACGACAGCTCTCCTGTGGTGTCTCTGGAACCTCTGGCGTGACAGGTGGTGGTACGCTGCTTATACACTCGAGCTCCGCAATCAGCAAAGTGACTACAACAGAAACCATAGAACGGTAGAAATGGTGCTCCAAAAGCTCATCACACATAAAAGAAGTAGTATGTCATTTACAATAAAAGATTTAAAATGTCAAGAAAGTTTACAATCAATGAATTCTTTTAAGATGGGGCAAAGAGAGAAAAAAAAAGTGACTACATGTTGACATAAAAACTGAATTTTACAGGGGTTACCATCCAAAATTTAACACAAAATGCTTTAGAATCCAAATACAAAATCACAAAAGGACCAGAATACATAAACATTACATCAGTGACATTCATTGTTTACATACAATAACATAACACAAATATAGAAACTTATTTGGGATCCCAATATTATTTCTTAACCAGCTGGTACCACTAATGAAAAGAAAATAAGTGCAGTTACAATACATTCATACATGACAATGAAATGAAATCATTCATACTGACCATGGCCCAAATTATACACAACACTCACTTAACTAACTACTCAAAACTACTGTATACATTACTACAAACTTCAAAAATAAATCCACAGTACATATTCAAACTACACCACATTACATTCTTTCAACTACAATACTCATACTCTACTGTCACTAACACAAATTCTCCTCCACATTACTATCTCATCCATCTTTTTATTATCCTCATCATCTCAATCATCATCATCATCATCATCATTATTTCACTCATCATCATCAGTATTTCAATCATCATCGTCTTAGCTTTCAACTTTCTCATAGACAGTAATTTCTGAGAAAACCAAATATCTTCACTGACGTGTTTCATTCAACATGCTGCAAAGTCAAAAATACCTAACATAGGCATAAACTTAAAGAAATCACATTAACATCTCAGGAATGACACAAATAACATGACATTATACTGTTGCATCCACATCCTCCGAATCAAAATTAAGCTGGAAAACAGATGGTATTAAAAATTGCTATATAAGATGGTACTAAACTTGTTGCATAAACACAAAAAAAAATTATTCTCATTGCATTCACTTCAATACATTTACTCTCTCGTGTGAATACATCACACACGCTATACTGGGCACGTTACAGCAACACCAATAAGCAAAATCTCTCAAATCATCACATCAAATCAAATTTCCAGGTACATGTAGCCCTCCTGAAAAATCAACACATTTACACTTCAACTATCGGTGTTACTCTTTGGCACTTCCACCGAAGCTGACATCATCTCATCTCATTTCTCACTTTACCACCATCGGGGTTACTCTTACGCCCTTCCACCAAGGCTGACATCAACTCATCTCATCTCCTCTCTCACATTACCACCATCGGGGTTACTCTTAGGCACTTCCACCGAGGCAAATATCACATATACTACTCATCTCTCACACTACACCGTCGGGGTTACTCTTACACACTTCCACCGATGTAAATATTAACTCATATACTACCACATAACCTCAAAACATACATACACACACTATTCATGCAACAATTTTCTGCAAAGAAAAGATCACATCATCATAATGAGACCCAAACCAAATCAAATCAAATGCAACAGAACAAAATCACATCATTACTCAAAACAATACTGTCAAGAACATTCCTGAAAATCAAAGCTTAATTAAGCACACGGTACACATCAAACACATTCCTGCAGCATAACATAACAAAACAAATGATTTGCAATGCCCAAAACAGAATTCAAAATTTAAGTTACACAAAATAATAATACACTTTTAATTTAGCAGAGACATTCATATCACACATTATTCCTGAAAAGCAAAGCTTAATTAAGCATCAGTCAGTGAAACAATAAAAATTTAGCATACCTGTCTGAGTTGTGAAACTGTTTCATTCGTCCAAACTTTAGCACACACAATGTACACATACTTATAGGTTATGTTTTTTATTCTTGCTTTTTACCACAAAATTCCAGTGCAATTTTCCAAAATCTGGTAACACACATATAGCTGATCCATCAACATCCACGTCGTACTGGTCCATATTAGAGGCACATTAAACCTAATTAGGCGAAGATACTGGCAAGGTTGGCAGTAGCTCCTGAAACTTTTACTTAAATGAATCATTTTGAAACATTTTCCCCCAAAAATATGCATTGTGTAACTAGATAAACCAAACATGGCAACGGTGAAGCAAAATTATCATCATTATGATTGCCACTATGCGTACCGCGAGTGTACAATACACAAATATAAATTTTCAATATATATACTCGACTTCTTTCATTTTATTACTTTAAATATTTCAAACAGAGGCACCGCACTTTTTATACACACGCAAGTTTTAAACACACAACACGTGAACTTTGAAATATTTGCTGCACTTTCGAGTCGTTAACACTTACAAGATGACGCAACCAATAGCACAATGTTACGTAGATCAGCTAACACTCGCAACTATATTATCAAAGTTACAAATATCGCCCAATTTTTCACAATTCACAAAAATATGTACTTTAAAATGACCAGCACGAATAATTTACCATAGTAACAGAATTAAGTAGAATTGAAGCCAAAGTAAGGGGAAAATGGAGCCAGGAGTTTTAGCGTCACGCCGACAGACAATGGAAAAAATATAAAAATGAATTTAAAATTGAAATTTAGACACGGGACTTTCAGAAAACAATGCAACAAGAATTTAGAATACAGAAACCACAAATTATACCACCGAAACCCTTACCCTTAAGCCAAGAAACAGATTTACATTTTTAACAACCACGTGGAGGACCAAAACCGTTACATTTTACAAAGAAAAAAAAATTTTTTTTTGCACTTAAAAACCTCAGAAAAATTAAATTATGCCCGGCCCTCCACCAATACTCGGCGCCTCCACCAATATGTCGCAGCCTCCAAACAAACACGCTCAAGGGGCAGAGCACTCACTAGAGAGGTAACCGGTAGTTAACAAATTGTAATAATTTGAATAAGGCGAGGCTACGACTAGGGACGCAGCTAAAGTGAAAGTGCAGAAATATTATTACAAACTGGCAAAGGGACACTTACATGGCTCAAAATAGGTAGAAGGAGCTTTACACTATCATGAATAAGACAATAAAGATTTGGATGGCACCATGTTTATTAAATAAAACTTATTACATACCACAACTTAGTTCATGCCTGTCGGGCGAGGCCGCCATGCATTCCTGCACGGAGAGGGCGAATGCAGGTCTGGTCTGGTTGACTGCTACTAACTGACTCTCAGCCCCAAGCATGCCACAAAAAGCGTGGGGGACGCTAATTAACCTACCCCCACCTAAACTGCTAATCCCCATCTAAACTACAACTGCCATCTCGAATCTAGGTGACCAAAGAGACGTATGCGCATACGTCACAATATTGTTATTAAAGCGATAAAACATAATCCTGTAGATGTGTGTAGTGAATGCAGCTCTTACTCGTATACTGTATATTATCCTGAAATACTTGTGATGCACTTAATTGCTTTCTTCTTCTGAAAAATTTCAGTGGTCACACAGATATAAATATTTAGGCTGCTGCAGAAAGGAAGAGAGGAGGTGAAAGTGAAAAGTTCAGTTATTCATTCTCAACATATCTTGAGAATGAAACAATTATGAGGGCAGTTCAATAAACACCCGTGTTTCAAAATAGATTGTGTTGCTAAGGCAAGTTGATGTTACCATTGTGTACTGTTGTTTGTTAGACATTTGTCAAAACAAATTTGGTACTGATTCATAAGTTAGTTTGGATTTGGCAGGTATTTTGGTTAGTCGTTAATGTGTTTTTGATAAAATGGAGAAAATGCAGTATTGTTCAGCAATTTCCTTTTTACTTTTGGATGTGAAAGCTTTTGAGAAGATAGAAGTGAAATTGAATGCTGTTTAGGGCAGCATCTATGACAACAGATATTGTTTCAATGACTTTAAACGTGCTAAACATTTGTTTTTGATGAGCGCCCAGGATGTCTAGCAGATGTGGTTACCAGGAAATCATTGGAAAAGTCCACGATATGATTCTCGCTAGTCATTGAATGAAAGTTTGCGAAGTGACAGAGGCCATACGTGTGTCGACAGGAATGGCAATTCATCTTTCACATGATAAGTTGGAGATGAAAAAGTTGTCAGCCTGATGGGTGCCACAATTGCTTGCAGTGGACAACAAGTAGATGCAGCTTTCAAAGTTGTGTTTGAAGCAATGTAAGCGAAATCCAAGGAACTTGTTGAGTCAAGTTGCCACCGTCAGTGACACCTGGATTCAAAACAATAGGTTGCTTCTGGTGAATCTGCTCCAAAGAAGCCAAAGACAGCCCCATTGACCGGAAAAGTGATGGTGGTTTTTTGGGATGCCAAAGGCGTCATACTCATTGACTTCTTAGAAAAAGGAAAATCAGTCACTGGAATTGAATTGAATTTTATTTATGTATGCTCTTTAACTGCTGTGGTCCTTAGCATCCTATTCCATATTGGGCAGAAAGACCAGTAATTTTACTCCGAGACCTCTTTATCAGGCTTGAGGTTCTTTTACATGCCGCAAATCTACGATACAGTACCACCGACTTTACATCCCTTCTGAAGGAAGCCATTCTAGGGATTTGTATACCCAAAACAATCCATTGTCCTCCGCTGGATTTGAATCTGTAACCTCAGGAACTAGAGGTTAGTGTGGAACCACTACATCATGAAGGATGACATTGATCACTGAGCAACACTACAGTGAGTTATTGGACCAATTCAACAAGAAGTTGGAGACACAGCCGCATTTGGCGAAGAAGAAAGCACTGTTTTACCAAAATGCGCCAACACATTCATCCGGAGTTGTCACCACCAAACTGCATGAATTGCTCGCCACACTCCCCATATTTGCCCAACCTGGCTCCCTGTATTTCTTCTTGTTCCCAAACATGAAGAAATGGCTCGCAGGAATAAAGTTTAGGTCAAATGAGATCATCGAGACAGGCGTATTTTGCAGAGCTTCACAATTCCTATTTTTTTTTGGAGGGGTTTAAAAAATGGCAGGAACTTTGGGAGAAATGTATTAGAATTAGAATTTATTACAATTCAATACAGTGGATTCACAATTGAATCAAGTCAGTATAAATACGTAATATAGTATCTTAGAAGAAAAAAAAAACAAATTAAAAAGAATGTTAACAATAAATATTCTTCAATAGTATAATAGGCTCTATCTATCAGGAAATTTTCCAAATCTTTTTTAAATTTATAAAGATTATTTTCAATTTTGATTTCATTGGGTAAAGCAGCATAAAATTTAGCTCCCATGGAACTAGGCATCTTCTCAAAAAGACGAAGTCTGTGACCCTGAACATGAAAGTCATTCTTATTTCTAGTATTATAATTATGATTGTCAGAGTTAGTTAACATGTGTAATTTAAACTTTTTTAAATACAAAATAGTTTTAATACGTATAAGGTAGGAAGTGTTAAGAGCTTTATATGTCTAAAAGTATCTCTGCAAGGTTCATTTCTTGCGAGATTAGCAAGCTCTTTTTTTGCAGAAAGAAAATTTTATTGAAATTTACTTTACTGTACTGCCCCCATGGTTCAATAGCGTATGTAATGTGTGCTTGAACAAGGGAAAAATAAATAATCCTGGCAGTACTATCAGGCGCAGATTTGCTTAAATATCAGGATAAATAAGTTTTTACTAATCTTAGAGGCAAGTTTATCAATGCGAGTATCATATGTAAATATACTATCTATATTTAACCCTAGAAGTTTAGTAGTTTTAACATCGTTAACTGTTGTTTGATTAATAGTAAACTTAATTAAGCAGTCTATATATTTAAAACCAAAATTAACCATTTCACATTTGGTTGGATTCACAAATAGATTTAGATCTCCAAAATATTCGACCACTGATCTAACAGTGTCATTAATGTTAGTATTAAGTTGATCCCTAAAAGGGCACAATGTTGAGAAATACATGATTTTTGTTTGAAACAATGCGGTCTTCATTCCTAACACGGATACTTATTAAACTGCCCTTGTAATGTATAAACGTTTATGGTATGTAAAGGGCAGTGGAACACATTCGATGCAGTAAAGATACAGAGGTTAGGTGTGGTGATGCAAATTTTTTATCCTGTGGTGCACAAATCTTTAATTAGCTAACGGAATTTCAATTCCTTATCAGCTAACTCCATACATGTTGGATGAGAATTCCAGTTCTTGCTTTCTTTGTTCCAGAATAGAGAGCATGGATTGACAAAACTGTGTCACAAAGTCCACATCATTGCATACGTTTAATAATTGCTTCACTCTCTGATCCATCTTGGTCACCTTCTATTTCTTTATACTATACGTATTCATCGTTAGGATGAATGCATTATAGGCATTGTTAACATAT
Organism: Deroplatys truncata; assembly: GCA_030765065.1. Taxonomy (NCBI): domain Eukaryota; kingdom Metazoa; phylum Arthropoda; class Insecta; order Mantodea; family Mantidae; genus Deroplatys; species Deroplatys truncata. The sequence goes on from CM060978.1 coordinate 19,431,251, forward strand.
ACATAAATGCTTATCATGGGTCCTATATGAAAACATATGTTTTATTAGGTCATTTTATGACATTTTCTATTTTTAGGGGCATTATTTTTATTTTAGGTCATTTTCTCCTTTTCTTGCCCTTTGCATCTTTATTTAGTCATTTTCTTCCTTTTACATTGAGTACTTAAAGAGTTTTATGTTATGACATTTCATTTCACATAAGGAAACTTTTCAAAGCTCAGAAGTTTCACTATTTACCTGAGAAATGAGGCTAACTTTGTATATTGTTTACTCACATTCGTATTTAGTGGTTAGTGTGGAAAGGTTTGCTTGTGGGAAAGGGAGGATGTTCCCTATTGTTAGGGGAATGTGTGTCATTACCAGAGACCGGAAGTTTAGGCATTATAAATAGCTAAAATAGGCAGGAAAAAAGGCATTATAAATACTAAAACGGGCAATAAAAGGCAATTAGAAAAACCCATTTATTTAATAGATTACACTGTTCAATAACTCGATTGTCATATTTTAAAGAACTTCAAAGTTTTAAACAAAATGCTAGTGTTGTAATTGTTGTAATTTTTTAGAAAGGCCTGTATATTGCAATGCCTTATTCGTTGCACATGACAACCAAATGCTTTTTTAAGTTCTCTGGGGTCATGTTGAGGTTGAGTCTCCTGTCAGATAACACATTTTCCGTATGAGAAAATGACCTCTCAACATTGACAGAGGTTATTGGAGAAAGTCTAAAACATAGCATCATTGTATGATAGTATACTTCTCCAAAAACTGTGATAATTTATGATTTTGTAATTTCCACTAAGGAATTTCGGCGCTGAGGAAAGCTTTACGTATGTGGAATGCAAACTGGGATTTTCGACTTGATGTTCCAATTACTGTTGGAAGCAAAGAAATCTTCTTCCCAATAGCCTTGAAAAGTGCATTTTTGTGTTTGATTGCGCCGATATGCTGTGCTATGAAATACTTCTTTTCATAGTTCACTGACTGCTCGCATATTTTGCATGTCGGTACAAAATACATTGTATCCAAAGTATTAACATAACTTTGTAATTTACTGCGTAAAGAAACACTGAATTTTGGCATCTTGGTGTTATCCTCAACGTCACGCAATGAAAACTGAAAGAAAAACAAAGTTATACCCGCACTCATTATTGCATTTTAAAGTAAACACAAGCGGTAATTCAAATGCTTTCTGTTATCTATACATTTATTTGCGCGGCAGCACTCATTGTTGCAAAGAAAATAATGAACTGAATGATGCCTATGTTGTCTGCAATTAAAGACAATAATATGCATTTGGCAAACTAACTGTTATTGTCACAGACTAATGGTTATTGAAATAAAATGTACTTGAAGGAAATGTTTAATAATTAATAATAGATAAATAATGAAATAAAGTCAACAAAAAGCATTTATTTCGCAAAATAGACATTTATATTTAAAAAGGCAACATAAAAGTGTGGCATTTCAATCACAAAGTTCTTGTCTCTGGTCATTACAATTATGAATTCAAATTATATTAACAGTGAAGTTATGTTTATTAATGAGACAGTGATCACCTACGTACTCAGACTTCACTTTTTTTGTTGAATGGTTTTAATTGGAAACGTTTTCAAGATCTCTTGATCTTATCCTACGTACTCAGACTTCACTTTTTTTGTTGAATGGTTTTAATTGGAAACGTTTTCAAGATCTCTTGATCTTATCCTCACTGGCAGGATTTCAAAATTGATGATGTCTTGAACATTTTTAAAAATGTGTAGCTTTTCCACTACGGTTAGACTTAATGCTGATGTGATCTATTTGAGGATTTTAATACTGTCACCTATGTTATGATTTTCTTTCCAAAAATGAGACGCAACTGCAGACCTATGTAATTGTTTCTGTTTAATTGTTCTTTGGTTTTCCTTTAGTATCCAAATTTCTTTTGGTTTTTCCAATATAGAATTTTTCATGGTTACTACATTCTATTTTGTATATTGCTGACTTCGTCTTGTGTGATAATGTATTAAGTGGCTTATTAAGCACATTTTTTTAAATTAAATTTATTTTGTGGAGCCAATTTAATGTTATACTCTCTAAATGTTTTCTCAAATTTCTTGAATGTCCATGGATGATATGTAAACTTTTTGTATATTTTCATCTATCCTCTTCAATGTTGTCATTTGAGATAAGTTATGTAACCTTGTGAAGGGTAGCCCTGTAGTCGCTGCACCAGGAAGCATCACACTAGTTGGTGAAATAGCAGTTTTACCAAAATGCAGTTTTAACATCTTGTACTCAAGTTAAATAACATTATCACTGTGGTGGAGTTGGCCATAAGAAGGAAACAAGTTAACAGAAAAATAATATTGGCAGTCATGTTTGAAAGAACTTTTCTAATGCAGGTATATCAAGTGTTTCTTGTATAAATCAGCAAAGGAACCCACCTAATGCCAATTCTTACTTTCTCTACCATGTACCTTGTAGGCAGAGAAGGTATTGCATTCCACCCAAATATTCAATACTGAGATTTCACCAGAAATACATGTTTTGAAACTACCTGAATCAAATAAAAAGAAAAGCATTTTTAGAAAAAGGTCCATTAGTGTGTGATTGAACAGCATAACTCAAAAACGAAAAGTCTGATAAATACCAAACTTGGTATTTAGGTTCAGTATCTTCCAGAGATGCGACACGAAGGTTTTCAAGAAAATCCCCCCAACCCCAGAGTACCGTTACATGGAAAAATTTTCAGAATTTTTGTTTTTTTTTCTAAATAATGTCTCTAACGATTTTGATTAAAATTCCATATATTAAAGATATTTACATTACAAATAAAATGTGTATTTTGAATTTTCTGGGAAAAACCTGTGAAGTCCACTTCATTTGGAAGAAATTTTGTATAAGTGGTAATTGTTGAGCAATAGACAAAAATGTACTCCACAAAGAAATGTAGATCTCACTAAAAAACAATTTATTTCCATTAAGTTTTTTTGTGGCATAAGCCATTTCTGAGGTATCCATTATTAATGTTTCAAATTGTTCATTTCTTGGTCGTTCTTTAAAGTCCTGTTAACATTCAGTTGTTTCTCGCCATTGCATGGAAACAGTACAGAATTTTAAGGCCATTGCATAGCGTCCAGTTCTTGAAAATGTTTGCTGTTCCTTTTGTATCTGTAATGAAATTTGTAATATAGCCATTTCTGGAAAGTTTTATCTCGATTAAAATGAAGATAGAAAATAAACTTTCATAAGAATAAGCTATACATTCACTAATAAGCATTAGAGGGTAGAGAAAGTCATGTGAGTGTAACACTTAGATTGTTAAATTTTGCATTATGCTAGTTGTAGGGAGCACATAAAGGTGGCATTTGACAGTTCTGTTGTGTTTATTAAAACCTGGATTTTGCTTCTTTTGCATCTTTCTTAATGCCTGTACAATGTTTCATTGGAAACAAATATGAATTGTGACATCATAGTGAAATAAAAACCATGAATTGTAATGTTTAGATGCTAAGTTTGCACATGTTTTTAGATAGTTCATTTTAAAGAAAGAAAACTATATTATTATTATTATTATTATTATTATTTATTATTATTATTATTATTATTATTATTATTATTATTAATCAAATTTGCAATAAGAATATTTCCAAAAAATTCAGAACTAATTCACAGCTCGTAGGAGTGAAATATCTTTATCATTTACCGGGTGCCAGAAGATAATTTTTAGAGAGAGAGAGAAATGAAAAGTTACAACGCTGTTTTAGATTTTGAACTCTTATTTCAGAAGAAAAAACTAAGTTTTGTACATTTTAGTGGATTCTTAACTCGAATACAAGGCATGGCAATAAAGAAACTGGGTTCTTGCTCTAGCACTTTATGAGAAAAAAAAAAAATTATCAGTCAATGGTAATGTTATGCCCTTTGATGTTGTACCCTCCCCAGTCCCTACATTGCTCCATGTGAATTTTTCACTGTTGGAAGCACTGCTGCATTTTGTCATGCAATATGTGTAATCAAACAATGCTGAAATTGTCTGTGAAAGTGACTTACAAAGTATATCAATTCTGCATACCTTTAAATATATAAACAAGAACATGCATTCTGCATATAAATCCAGCTCTGTTGATTATATCATGTGTGTAAAACATGAATTTGAAAGTCAGTGTGCAAACAAAATGCTGTTCCTTCAACTGGTATTTTATACAAGGGTTGTTTGGAAACCTTTTAGCTTGAGAGAGAAAACAAGATTTTTAACACCCTCCCCCTTTTTATGATTATTCAGCGTAGTCTATTTTCAACTCTATGCACTTGGACCAATGATACTGTAACATCTTTATACCAGCATAAAATCGTTCATCAAATTCTTCAATATAAAGTGTTTGTGTAAATTATAATGTTCACATTTTGAGTTAAATTTCTGTCCAGCAAGCCATTTTTTTCAAATTTGGGAAAAGGCAACTGTCATTGGGAACCGAATCTGATGAATATTGTGCATGTGGCAGCATTTCAAATCACAACTAATACAAGTTTGCTATCACAATTGAAGTGAGAGCCAATGCATTGCCTTTATGAAAAAGAACTTTTTTAACAGATGTGGAGGTTTGACCTTCATCTGCTCCAGGAAAGCTGTAAAGTACTCTCTGTTAATGGCATTGCTATTTTCCAAGTAGTACACCAATATCGCAACCCAGGCATGCTAGAGATCAGTAGCCATATCCTTTCCTGTGGAAGGAACACATTTGATCTCCTTTTGAGCGCTTTCACCCTCTTGGACCCATTGTTTGGACTGCTGCTTCATCTCTAGCTTGTAGTGGTGAATCCATGTTCCTTCAGCACTGATGTAACATTGAAAAAATTCAATCAAGTGTCCTTTTGAACTTGTTAAAGCACTTTGAAAGCTGCTCATTCAGATAACAAACATGGTACCCATTGCACTGTGAGCTTTGTCAAGTGCAAATGCTCATGCAAAATATTTCAGGTGCAATCTAATCAGATCTTGTCAACTTTATGTACCTTGAATTGTCCATGGCGTTGTGGAGATTTGTGATCTTTTCATTAGTCAAAGTGGTGGCTGGTCATCCTGGATATTCATCAAAAATAAAGAATGGCTGCATTTAAACTCTGCAGCCCAAATTTATACTGTTCACATAAATCTAAGTGGTTTTGCAATCTTCTAACAGCTCTTGTAGGATTAATATCAGCTGTATCATCTGCATACTGGCATCAAACATTATAGGAATATCTGAGATGAGAATGTATAGTTGAGGTCTAATGACAGATCCCTGAGGATCCGGTATGTTTGGAGAGAGATGACCTTCCCTTACTTGATAAGTTCTTCTGTCCAGATAGGAATCTGACTACTGCATCCAGGAGTTGTGTATGCATTAACGTATGAATTAATCTGGTATGCCATACTGAATCATAAGCCTTAGCGACATCCAAGAAAATTGCTGATGTGAATCCCCAATATTTGAATGTCCAAGTAATTGTTTCTACCAGTTGAAGTACTTGATACAAAGTTGAGTATCTAGTCTAAAAGTCAGTTGGTGATCAGGAATTAGGCTAATATTCTGTTCTTCTAAAAGTTAAAAAATACTTTCAAATTATTTTCCTAATGCTGAAAGAAGGTTGTTTGCCAGGTCAGCTGAAAATGCCGGATTTTGGTGCACGTTCTGTATTGTAATTACAACAGTATGGTTTCAACAGTCAGGAAAATATAGTTTTAAGCCACTATCAAAAAGCTTATAACTATATTTGTCCAAGTTTTTCTCAGTGGATGTTTATTGTTTGTTTTGCCATCCTTTCCAGGTGATTTCCTGGAGGATAGCTTCTTTGAAATTACTTTTATTTCCGATGGGGATGTTAGTCGTATGTTTGTTACAGGATCTGTTTCGGTTCTCCTTTTGCAGCCTTAAATTGATTTTGTAGGTGATCAGCTATGGCAACGGATTTTCGGCATCTGTGTGCATGGATCCTGTTGCGGTTTGTATTGGCTTACATTTGTTGTTGGTTCACCGTTTAGTTAGTCTGTGTGTTATTTTCCATATGTCTGAACAGATGTAGGTTTCCTTTATATACCACATTTTTCTGGCTTTCTTCTTTTCCCTTATTTCCGTAATTCTGTTCAGAAGAGATTCTTTCTGAACTAAAGGTTTTACTGTGGTTGGTGTTTTTATGGCAGCTGTTATTGTGTTAGTTATTATTTCGGTCTCTAAATTGAGTTTTATTTATGAACGTCCTTAGCGTCCCATTCTATATTGGGCATGAAAGACCGGCAATTTTGCTCAGATGCCCATTTATCAGGCTTGAGGTGCTTTACGTGCCGTAAATCTACGACACTTCCCTTCCGAAGGAAGCCATGCTTCATCGCCCTCCACCGGGTTTGAACCCGCGACCTCGGGAACTAGAGGCTAACATGGTAACCATTACACCACGGAGGACGACATTGCATTGAGCTCTTCCAATGATGTAATCTGGGAATTCCCTGTCAGAGAATTATTTAGGTATTATCTGAAGAGTGCCCAATTTGTGGTACGAGAAGAGTGGTTGAAACATGGTAGCTTATATGTGGTTAATGGTTATATATACGAGGGCCATTCAGAAAGTAAGGTTACAAGGGCTCCTGATGACGAAAAGTTTTTGTTTCGAAGTTGGTGCACCTGGCGTGTAAGGTGGATCCTAATGGTCAGTTTGTTTGGTCCCGCGTGTTTATCGCCCATTTTGTTGTCACATTTTAAGTCTTCCGATGTAGAGGTTGTCGTGCCCTCCCGCCACCTCTCGTCCGTGTGTGATCCGCGCGGTCATCCGTTTTTTACTTTGCAGAACAACATCGCTGCGAATATCCATCGGAAGCTCGTGAAAGTTTATGGTAGTTATGTGATGACAAGAATCATTTCAGTGGCGTCATTCATCTTCCACAGTCGCCAAAATATTCAAGACGACCTCTTCAGCCGGAAAAGTCGTTGCATCTTTTTTGGGGTGCCGTAAGGGGGTCCTTTTGGTGGATATTATGCCTAAAGGGACTACCATTAATGCAGAGGGGGAATGCTCACCTGGAGTATCAGCCTCCTCCATGACGACGCAAAGCCCTACACCGCGCGAGTTTCACAGAGCTGCTGACATCGTTTGGATGGGATATTCTCACAAACTCTCCTATTCACCCGACTTGGCGCCTTCTATCACCTTTTCCCTAAACTAAAAGAGTTCTAGGGTAAGAAACGTTTATCCAACGATCAGGAGTTGAGGAAGCTGTGCAGAAGTGGCTGAAAGAGCTAGCGATGGAGATCTATGGCACTAGCACACAAAAGCGGGTGCCCCGACTGCAGAAATGTATCGATTTCGACTGCGATTACGTTGAAAAATAGTTTAATATATTTGTGAAGTTTCCTGTGAATTTCAATTAAATACAAGCATCTTTCAAGCCTACATAAATGTAACCTTACTTTCTGGATGGCCCTCGTTTTTCGGTCAATGTTGTTTTGCATCTGCATAAAAAATATCTAAATCAGGTTGAACCAGCAGTCTGTACGAGTTCATACGTGGGGGTAGCAGGACATATAATGTAGTTAGTATTTGTGACTTTTCGAATGTTTGATTATTACACATCCTCAGCTGGTGATGAGTCTAGAATTCCAAAGTATATTTTTTGTGTTGTCTCTCGCGAGCGCAAAACTTGGAACTGTAACAATGGTTTTGTTAGAGAACAGCAGTTAGCGCTGAATACAATTGATTTGCCTAGAAAAGTTATTTTGATGAATGTTCCTTCTGTCTGGGGAAAAAAGGTGTGTGTATTGGTTTTTTGGCAGTAGCGTCATTTCAGTTTCTGCTTGGGGGAGGGTGCAAGATTGCCTGAAGTAGTTGTCCGAATTTTCATGTGAACTTTGACACATTCAGTCTAAGAGAAGGTTATCTTTTATTTCTTAAATCTGAAATACTTATATTAAAAGTACAGTTCTAACTTAGGGAGGGCGGCGGCAATCCCTGTAGCCCGAATTGACGCCCTGGTTTGTGGTTTTATCCTATGATTATTGCTGTATACAGCCATGAGCTCTTTCATCATTAATTCTGTACAGCTCATGGTCGCTTAAAGATAACCGGGACTGCCGTTTTAAATGAGTTTCGTGTATCATAAATAAATCAACATGTTCCTTTATGAAGATATCTACCAAATATTTATCGCTCCGAAGCCCATTTGCATTCCAGAAACCTACGTTCAATGTAGTTCAGTTGATTAGTCGTTCAGATTCCTTCTACTAGTATAAGTTTTGGGTTTTTGGTCACTTTCCTTCATAATTTCTTTGACGACTGCCTCAAGGCCTTTCATAAGTTTCTTTGCAAATAAGAACATAACTTTAATTTCATGAAAAGTTGAACTATTTGTAGTACTTATTTCTAAAGTTGGCCTATATCATCATTTTTATTTTCTCTGCTGCATGTAGCATGTAGGGGAAGTATTATATTTCACCCAAAAATTCCATGTCGAGATTTCACCGGAAATGTAATTCTGGAGCCCCTGAACTTCCCCCATAAACATTTATAGAAAAAGATCTGTGTGCCTGTGAACAGCAAAACTGAAAAACGAGAAGTGCATGAAATTCCAAACTTGGTATTTAAGTTTTGCGTCTTCGGGAATACGACACTAAGATCTTCAAGAAAATCCCCCACCCCAAACTATCCTTACGTGGGAAATTTTTTGTTTTTATTTAAATACCATATGTTTGATATTTTCATGACAGATGAAAGGTATGTCTTGAATTTTCTGGGAATAGCTTCTGAAGTTCTCTTCATTCTAAATATTTTTGCATAAATGGTGAACCGTAAGAAAGACACAAAAATCTTAATACATAAAAAGTTGTAATCTTGTTGAAGTACCTACACAATTGATGTCAAATATATAAGTACATATTTTTTATTTACATTCCCGAGATATTCCTTGTTATTGGTTGAAATTTTCAAAAACTTATACTTTTCTCAAATGGGAAGTCTCTCTCTCTCTCTCTTCCATACATTGCTTCTTCCTGTTTGTGTTCTGACTAATAAACTCCCTTAATTTTAAGAAAACATTTTCGGTTGTATTACTCGACTCCATGCCGAAATATCACATGTGTCGTCCTCCGTGGTAGAGCCTGTAGTTCCCGAGGTCGCGGGTTCAAACCCGGCGGGGGGAGTGGGATTTTTTCGGGCGTAAAAATCCTTAGCACGGCTTCCTTCGGAAGGAAGTAAAGCCGGTGGTCCCGTGTCGTAGATTTACGGCACGTAAAAGAACCTCAAGCCTGATAGAGGCCTCTGAGCAGAATTTCCGGTCTCTCATTCCCAATATAGAACAGGGCGCTAAGGACCGTGGTAGTGTCCACAAATAACATTCAATTCAATTTTACTTTATCTACTACATAGAGAAAGTAGGGGAAGTATTGTATTCCACCCAAAAATTCGATACCGAGATTTCACCGGAAATATATGTTTTGAGGCCCCCTGAATCCAAATAAAGCATTTTTGGAAACATGTTCGTATGTGTGTCTGTGAACAGCATAACTTAGAAACGAACAGTCGGATAAACACCGAACTTGGTATTTAGGATCAGTATCTTCCAGAGATGCGACATGAAGGTTTTCAAGGAAAACCCCCACCCCAGATTACCCTTTACATGGAACATTTTTCGAAAGTTTTAATTTTCTCAAAAATGGCTCTAACGATTTTGAATAAAATACCATAAGTTTAAGATATTTTCATGACAAATGAAATGTATATTTCGAATTTTCTGGGAATGTCTCCAAAAGTATTCTTCATTGTGAACGACTTTTACATAACTGGTAAGCCATAAGACATAGACAAAATTTCACTACACAAAAAATGTAGATCGCGTTAAAATACACAATTTATGTTATATACATTTTTTTTTTGAGTGAACCATTTTCGAGATATTGCTTGTTATTCCCTTAAATTTTCCAATACTTTTTCTCAAATGGGAATTCGTTATTCGTTTGTTTATGTCCTTGACATGCAAAGAGAATGGAATGCTCCAGGTAGCAAACAGCTCTTAAAATATTTGACTATCACTTAAAGCCTACCAATTCTCCTTGCACCTACAAGGAAATTAGCAATAAGATTAACATCTCGATTAACATGAAGCATATGGAGAATAAGCGTTTGTAAAAGTAATTTGTACAAGAGTAGAGAAAGTCATGTGAGTGTAACACATCATTTTTTTTTGGAATATGACGCGAACTGGGGCTGCGGCTACACCAGCCTACAATTACTGTTACTATTCTGCAATAACAATTTACAGTAATCTTGCATGTTACCTAAAACTATTAGACAATCCTGATCAAGGTAAAATGTTCAAGAAAGATTTAGTCTTTCTTATATACTCCCCATATACTGTGGAGCAATTTTTAATACGTCTTGCAACAGGTAGGTGAATATTCAATACATAGGGCTCATTGCATGTGATGGTGATTTACTCTTATTGGTTATTGTTCTACTGTAATGCCTGTCGGGAAGTTTACTCTTGAAATGGTGATGGTTTACAAACTTTCCTCTATTAGATAATGCCTGATTGGGGGGGGGTGGAGTTCTTGATGTTGAGTATATTATGTTATTAGCAGGGTTAGGATATTTAGGTGCAAATTTCACATGAAAAAGGTGCTCAAATAAGGTGAAAAAGGTGCTCAAATAAGGTGAAAAAGGGGACAATAAGGTGCTGGTTTATTTAGGGGAATGCACAACTGAAATTGCGATTTTTTAAACTATCCATTCAATTGGGCTGACATTTTAACCACATGTCAGTCTTCTTTATATATAATGGTTTTGTGAATTTCAATCCAAAACCTTAATTGGTTTTCAAGTTATTAATTTTCAAAATGTAAAATTATGGGTATATGCAAATTGCAACACATGATGAATTTTTCAACAAAAAACATCTTATGTTGCTTCTATGTCAAGTAACTATAAATCTGTCATAATTTTTTTCTATCATTCTTAGTTTAAGAGAAAAAACGTTTTGCAGTTTTGTATTTGCATTTTTTTCGTTTTTTTTTTGTATACATTGTTATCTTCAAAAATTAGTAGCGCAAAAACTATTCAGTACACAAAAATTATATGGCAGTTTTATTTATTTGGGTTTTTGAAATAAGGATAAAAAATATCAATATGAATGGATGAAAACTACATCGTGTGGAACATTTTGAATATGCTGAAAATAAGAAACTCCTTAAAATCAAGTTTTAAAAATATAAACAGCTAGCAACCAAATGCGCAAGGGTATTTAAAAAGTCTCGTAACGATCCTGAAGTGTTCGCTAGGTCAAAAATAAAAGTAGATTATAAAACTAAAAGCAATGAATTTTTTTGGGAACATAATTTTTTTTTTTTTTTAGATGTTTTGAGATTTTGGGTTAATTTAAGTTGTGCATCCCCTTAACTAACTCAACGATTTCTCTTTCCTCTATTCTAATTTATTGAACTACAAACAAGTACATCAAATTATCACTCATCAAAAGAAGGAAAAAACATGAAGTAGTTGTACTTCAAGACATTAAACATCTCCACATTTTTAAAAGTAAGTCTGTTTCTATTAGAAGATAGAATGTCTTTGTAGAATGCTAAAGCTTCTTTCAACATCCACAGAAAACCTTGTATTCACTCGGAATGGTAACTCTACAGATGTGGCGAATTCCTCAATGTCTGGATTCTTCTGAAGACTAGATTCAAGTTTGTCTTTGGCAAAGCCATCTAACTGCTCCCTCCCGGAAGTAAAAATATCCCATTGTTTTTCCTTTTCCAGACCTTGTTCTTCCAATCGTTTAATAGCTGCAGGCAGGTACTTGTAACTATGGACACAATATAGTTCTGTCTGCAAATTATGTATTTTCTCCGGTAACAGACGTTGCTGTGCCTTGGAAATTGCACCTGCGTCGGATGGATCCAAGAAAGCATAAACTCTTTAATTTTGTCAAAATTCTCACACAACATAACAGCACACTCAATCCAAGATCCCCAGCGAGTAATGGCCTGAAAAATTTGGAAGTGATCTCCCTGTAGTAAACAACACGGCTCGGAGCTTTCAGTAGAATCTTCTTCAGGGCAGAGATGAATTGATTTGCGATGTATTCGTTCCTTATGGATTCACAAACCCTGTGAAGGGCATGAGCCAAGCATGTCACATGCTTCAGGTTAGGGAATAAAGGTTTCAATTGGTTAACAGCTGAAACCATGTATGGAGCCTGGTCCGTAACCACAAGAAGTTTTTCAAACTCGATACCAGTAGGCCAGAGTTTTTGGCAGAAGTCCATAATGGATTGCATTACTGTACTGGCATTGGCTTTCTGCAGTTCGTACATTTTTAACAACATGGGGCATAACTTTCTCCCCTGCTAAGGGAAAAACTAAAATGTTCAAAAATATCGTTCCATTGAGTCTATAGTTTCATCCACAATGATTCCCACATCGCAATCAGACACTTTCTCCTTGATTCTTTCTATGGTTTCTTGGTAAACAGGCTCTATATAGTTTTTTCTTAAAGTACTCTCATCGAGCATAGACATCTTTGTGTATTTTTCAAGAAATCCCTTGAAGGGTGGATGGTTCACCGTATTGAGTGCAATTCCTGTTGTGTAAGAGCTGCACACAAATCAATGTTTAATTCCTTTAAATTTTGGCTTTTTGAAGAACTCTATTGAAACGCATTTCGTAATAGAGGTTGCCGTGATTTGTTTGCTTGAAGAGTCTTGTTCATTTGATGCTTAGAGCTGGAAATGTGCTGTTTGATGCGATCTCGCTGGTGTTTTTCATCTAACAAACTTCCTGAATCACAAATAGTACATCGCATAATAGTTCCATCAGTGTCGATGAAATCTTGTTTGAATTCCTCAGCCAGAACAATAAATCGAGCACTGGACACCTTTGGCATGGTAAAATCTGGTACTAGTACAATCGTTTAGAGAGCTAACACTAGTTCACTTGCTAAAACAATGCGACTGTCATACAACTCACTCTTGCGCCCATTCGCTGTCCGCATTCTCTTATAACACCGCGACAATTACCAGAATGTTCTCGTTCATGTTGGAACTTCAGTCTTCAGCGATTTCTAGTAGTTTCGAGCAGAACCCAGTCTTACAGCCTTCGCCTCCAAGCCTACAGATGACGTCTCTCACAGTAACAAACTCAAATTTACGAACAGCAGGCTACTGATTCTGGTGATATAGAACTACTCATTGTTATTTACTTTATAGCGGTAAAGCGAGAGAAAGGGGATTCGTCGAACACACAATTATTTTCCATTGTTGCGGGTGTGCTTTCAATTCCCGCGCGGCGTTCATTGAAAGAGGTAGGTTTACTATTCGCACTACACAGCAAGCTGGGAAGACGTTAATTGAAAGTTAAAGAATAAATTGGAATGAAACTTAAAAGGAAAAAGGGGAGAAAGAGGATTATGGGCATGGTTGGGGGAAAATGGGATAAAGGTGCCAAAAAGGGATAAATGTGCGAGAAAAAATGCCTCTCTTCGCAACTAGAAACAAAATTTCACAGTGTGATATGTTTCCGCACAGCTTTAACTTACCCTAAGAAAAAAGGTGCGCACGTAAAAATCCTAACCCTAGTTATTAGTTATGCTGCATATTTCATAATTGAACAGCCTAATATCAAACCCGGACATCCGTCCGCTTATTCAAAATTGAGTTAGTAATGCATTCCGATAGGATTTTTTCCGTTGTTTTCATTGATGAAGTCCTTTACTTTCAAAAATGGTTGCAAACATGGTTAATTAAGTGTTAAAGTGTTTACTTCAAAAGTGGATACCCACACACGAGCTTGGTTTCAAACTCGGACATTTGCTTAAAGAACCAATGGTAATACTGAATAAGGTCACGTGATCTTAATAACAGAAATGGCGACGACTTGTACCGGGTGTTAACTTGGTAGTTAAGATTTTATGAATTTTTCAACTGTTATTAGAATAAGTGAAAAGCTACATGTGTAAAATGGAGCAAAACATTTAACCAGTTACTGAAGGAAACGCCAGGAAAGGATCACGGCATCCGGAAAAGGAATATAGAAAAGAGACTAATGTAAGAATAGTTGGCAAACTATCCTGCTCTCTTGTTTTATTTATTACACGAAATTATGGATTATTGGGATGAATTTGTATATTAGAAATGATACCAGAGAGTATAGTAAAAAATCTGGTGATATGTTGAGACATTTTGGCGATATCAAGGCCTGAAAATGTAGTATATGGCCATCATACTGGCCGAGAAAGAGGCGAAATATTAATAATTACTGAATGCCTCTACCGTTTAAATAACTTCGAGATGTTCGTCAAACATTTCGGAGAAAACTGAAGAGATCTGCATACTCTTGAGTGGTACAAAAACGTACTACAGAGACAACCTTGTCTGCCAGATTTGTCCGATCTCGTTTTAATGTCTTTTTCAGATTAAATTTACATCTACTTGAACTTTAAATATGCAAATATGAGTAAAAGTTTTAATTTCCCCCTGGAAATGTTTTGCACGATATAGAAAATAGAAACGGAAGAAAGTTTTGTTATTATACTTGTAAATTAACAGGAAATTTCATGAGTTATTTAATGTTATATCTTATTTTATTTCTGGCACTGAAAATGTGGCTATATTATTGTACTTGGTTTTACATTTATTCAATAATATAAGAAACATAACGTTTAAAATGCAATGTAAAACTTTTTTTAAATTCACAAACATCATCTTAAAATCCCTAAAATTTCCCAGCTGATACTCTTTGGAATAGACCGATATCACTACTAAATAAACTTTACAATTACCTACATTTGCATCACAAACGGACACCTACACATTTGTTTCAAAGATGGACATATGTATTTTTAAAACATTTATCTGTATAAACTGATATTGGTTATTTGGCAGTACCAGTCCTGCAGTACTAAGCTTAATGATGCAAAAAGTAGTATGTAAATATGTGAATCCTACATTTTGTAATAAAAAGGGAGTTTATCTCATTTTTTTGCAAACGATAGATGTCCATCTTTGATATTAACCTACTCAAGTGTATGTTCAGTGTGTGTTGCTCACAGTGGGGCCAAATGAACTAACACAAACCAGCGAAACGAACAGGCTGTGCCTTCCCCTTGTTATACTGGGCGTTCGAAGTGGAAATGTTACGCTAACTCGTTCTATTCGCCAAACGACACAGCTCCAACTTCGTTATATTCAATTTGCCCATATGTGCAAGCTCTTATGTGCTCGAAGGCATGTATGATGCAAAATAATGACGAAAATTCGTTCGATGGGCAGTTCTAATACAAATAGATTGTGAATGCTATTTTCATTGCACCTATACAGTGGATACGTGTTCTGTTCCAGGTTTCTTCTATTTCCTTTTAGTCCTCAAATTTCGAATAAAAACCGTGCAAAACATTCCCTCTCATTTACGCAGGCCTTTCGGGCCACTTAAAAAAAATCTGAGCTTAATTTTTTGAGATGAAACTAAGTAAGCTATAATGCTAGACATTGTATTTTAATAACTGTAGTGCAGTAAAGTAGTCGTAGTGACATGCTACTGGCGTGTTTGCTGTTACAGGGAGCACAGTGAGGTGGAGAGCTGCTACGTGTTTGTTGGAATTGTTGTGAGTTTATTCGTGCAAAGTAAATTTAACGTTTTTCGGTTTGACAATTCTAAGCTGTGTGCATATTCAGTATATGTTAGAATGACGAGTGTTAATTATTGTTGTACTGTAAAGTTTATAGTGCCGAGGGTGAAATATCTCACAAAAGAGACAAATTTCGAAAATAGGAATTAGGTGCTCAGAAGGCCCTCCCAAAAAAGTTGAAATCGTGAACAGTTTTTGAACTCGCAAAAAAATGTGCTTGTGAAGTTTCTTCAATATAAATCTTCAAATACTGAGAATGAAAGTGAAGGATGCTTAAATGACGACAAGCTTAACAGGTGTGACTTCTCATCTGGTGTTTAGGTGAAAAAGAAAAGAGTATTGGATTGTGACCCACCTGCCTCTCACACATTCAAGTAGGCCTAATAGTAATGAGAATAAATATGCACAGATATAGGTCCTGGTATTTGGCCCAATACTTTAACGCTCCCCATCAATGACTAAATTGTGGACAAATGCCCTGCTAAAGTTATAAATTTTAATTATCCTTTAAATGAGAACAGAAGAAATATTTCGTCTCATTTTTATGTAAGAACTTTACCTAAATAAGGAGAAAATAAAACGAAATTGTCCGTGTGAGTTTTTTTCCTGTTAACTTTCGAATCGCTCAAAATTTAAGCTTATGCTTGTTAATTCTTTAATATGAACAATCTGTTGTGTTACACTCACATGAGACTCTAATCTTGTACAAACTATTTATACAAACGCTTATTACTTATCTACTTCATGTTAATCGAAATAAACATTTGTAGAAACTATCTTATTGCTAATTTTCTTGTAGGTGTAAGGGGAATATGGTAGACTTTAAGCAATGGTCAAATCTTTTAAGAGCTGGTTATGTGGAGCATTCCATTCTCTTTGCATATCCAGGTCATAAAAAAATCTGATGTGTTACACTCACATGACTTTCTCTACTCTTGTACAATCTAATTTTACAAACGCCTATTCTCCATATGCTTCAAGTTAATCGAGATGTCAATCTTATTGGTAATTTTCTTGTAGATGCAAGGGAAATATCGTAGCTTTTAAGCGATAGTCAAATATTTTAACGCTTGTTGCTATGTGGCGCATTCCATTCTCTTTGCATGTCCAGGACAAAAAAAAATGAATAACGAATTTGAGAAAAAGTATAAGTATTGGAAAATTTAAGGAAATAACAAGCAATATCTCGAAAACGGTTCACTCAACAAAAGAAATGTATATGACATAAGTTGTGTATTTTAACGCGATCTACATTTTTTGTGTAGTAAAATTTTGTCTATCTCTTATGGTTTACCAGTTATGCAAAAGTCGTTCACAATGAAGAATACTTTTGGAGACATTCCCAGAAAATTCGAGATATACATTTCATTTCTCATGACATTGTCTTAAACATATGATATTTTCATCAAAATCGTTAGAGCCATTTTTGAGAAAATTAAAATTTTCGAAAAATCTCCCATGTAAAGGGTAGTCTGGGGTGGGGGGATTTTCTTGAAAACCTTCGTGTCGCATCTCTGGAAGATACTGAACCTAAATACCAAGTTTGGTGCTTATCCGACTTTTCGTTTTTGAGTTATGCTGTTCACAGACACACACACACAGACACACACACGGACATGTTTCCAAAAATGCTTTTTTTGGATTCAGGAGGTCTCAAAACATGTATTTACGGTGAAATCTCGGTATCGAATTTTTGGGTGGAATGCAATACTTCCCCTACTTACTATACGTAGTAGAGAAAGTAAAAATAAATAAATGAATAAAAAAATTACGAATTCCTATTTGAGAAAACGTATAAGTATTGGAAAATTCAAACAAATAACAAGGAATATCTCGAAAATTGTTCTCTTGACAAAAAAAAGTATGTGACATAAATTGTATGTTTTAAGGAGATTTTGATGCAGTAATTTGTATCACAAATTATTTAAATGTAAAGAGTGATTATAGTATGAATATGCATTATTATGTGACATTGATTTGAGATGTTTGTTGATTGCAATTATTGTTGGGAAGTAAGTTTATACTGCCTTACTGAAACTGACAATAATAGCGTGCAATAATGCAGCGAGGGGGTGAGCTGTTTATCATTATTGGAAACGAGGAAGTTACGTAATGTTGGCGCGTTTTCCTTTAGAACCTTCTGGAACATTTCCCTAGAGCATATGTATTCATAATTTTCATTGGATATAAAAATAGACGCTAATGTTGGCGCGTTTTATTAGCCAATAGCAGTTCAGTTATAATCTTTAGGCATATCGGGCGTATGAGTATAAAAGAGCTAGGTTAGAGGTAGAGTCCGTCAGTTCATCAAAATTCTTTGTACACTACACATCGCCTTCAGTCCGTCAGTTCGTCGAAAATATTTGTATGATACACGTCGTCTTCAGTCCAGCAGAAATATTAACCGTCGGCTATCGATTCGCAAGTTACGCGTATAAGAGTTATGAAAAATCTCAAGTATGGTAAAGTTAATTATACAAAAGGTTGAAGTACGTGAATTAAAAGTGATCAGTAAGAAGTTATAACAGTTTCAGTTTGGCGAGTGTCTAGATCAATGTGTAAATGTGATAGTGACTGTGTTCGACAATAAAAGTGTAAAACAAATTCCTTCATCAGTGTTATCTTTGGATAAAAGATTCCTTTCCGTTTACACAACCTGTATAAAGAGAAGTGCTCAACCCAAAAAGATCATAGTTAGCCGGAGGACAGTGAAACAAAAATTAAATAAAATAAAAGTAGCATTCTTTCAAACAAAAGCTAATACTGCCGCAAATTGCTAACACCAGATGGAGCTACAAACCTAACAAAGAATCACGTCACAAAATGGCTTCACCATGTTGAGTAAACACATACACAAATACCATTATAAATTTACCATCGCAAATTGGCTCCCAAATGTAGGGCTAACAAATACAAACATATACAAATAATGTTACTTCAAATTGGCTCCCAAAGGTGGGGCTCAACAAATTAAATAATATTACAAGTATATTACTTCAATTTACATTTTTTGTGTAATAAAACTTTGTCTATCTCTTACGGTTTACCAGTTGTGAAAAAGCCATTCAGAATGAAGAGTAATTTTGGGGACATTTCGTTTGCCATAAAAATATCTTAAATATATGATATTTTAATCGAGGAGCTGCTATATCAGAAGATGAAAGTAAAAATCATCATAATGTTATTCTTGGTATTAAATTTAATAAGCCTATATTAATTAATAATCTTCGTCTTCATTAACATTACATATTATCAATAAAATAATTTTAATTTTACTAATTAAATCCTATTTTTTAAAATTAATCGTTAGAGCTATTTTTGAGAAAATCAAAAGTTTCGAAAAATGTTACATGTAAAGGGTACTCTAGGGTGGGGGATATTTCCTTTAAAACCTTCGTGCCGCATCTTTAAAAGATACTGGTCCTAAATACCAAGTTTGATATGTATCCGACTTTTCGTTCTTAAGTTATGCTGTTCAGAGACACGTGCGTGCGGACCTTTTTCTAAAAATACCGTGGGGGGTGATTCATAGGTCTCAAGTCATGTATTTCCGGTAAAATCTCGGTATCGAATTTTTGGGTGGAATACAATACTTCCCTACTTACTATAGTAGAGAAAGTAAAACATGTAAGTTTTATAATCGTGGTTCAGTAACATCTTATATCTTACTGATATCGCTAAAGCTTCATGGTAACTAACCAGGATAACTTTGGAGAATACGAGGTGAAAGTTACTGAGGTAGCTGATTGCACCGATGATGAGAGTAAATCAGTGCAAGATAAATGTGCGTTTGGTACATCTTGGCTTTTGTTACATACTGGGGTTAGGGCCAAAAGGTTTCCAGCTAAAATATTATGTTTTAATTCCCCCAGCATTCACTTTCGGAGACGTAACTGCAGAGATAGCGAGAGGACCAGAACTTTGAACATCATATCCCAGTGCAGGCGTGGGATATTTATAACAAAATACACAGAATTTACATTCATCACATTCAACAAAAACATGGTGCCCCCACATCGCACGCAAAAGAGATAAAGAAGGAAAATGAGGGAGATGCTGCACACATGAGCTACCTTCACACTCTTCACACACAACCGCACTTACTCGACTCTCAAACTACAGTGACGCTAACACAACACAAAGACAAGTAACGCTAACCTTTCCGCCCTCTAACCTTCGCTAGACCTGTTAAGCTCGGACTGGAGAGCTTCATGCCAAAACGTACTTCAAAGCCGAAAGGATTACCGCAACAATGCTGTCGCCAATACGACGCAATAATGTGTCTGACATGATAATAGCTAACTAATTACCTAATAAGCCACACTAGGTTCAAGCACCAGAAGCTGAGTTGACTCCATCAGGAAAAAGTTTGAAACCAAGGTTTCCTTCCTCTCATAGATATATTTGAAATTTCCTTACGGCAGAGGCTTGACGTATACAAACCACTTTGCACCCGTTTTGTGTTTATCAACAAGTGAGACACACTTAGTTATAAAGATATAATTGGAGCACCTCCAAACGTAGTAGAAACATATACCAGTACCTTAGATGATCAATTGGGAAATTAAATTTTTAGTTCATGGCTTTCTACCGCGAGTTTAAAAAAAGATTATGAGGAAAATGAAAAAGTCATAGCTGGATATTGTCGTATACCTCACATATTTAGTAATTATTTAACTTCAGAGGAGGGCAACTCGCTTATGAGAGGGATCGTTGAACAAACAAAGAACTTTAAACTCGAGGTATCGACAAGGGACGCAGCTAAGTTATATCACAAAATATTCTTACACCAACATAATTCCTGGCTGAAGGGAGAGGCAAGGATTCTATTCTACCATAATAAAAGTTGAAAAAGAAAGGATAACTGGTAGATTTATTATAATAAGTTCTTACCCCATGTGTCTGCCGGGCGAGGACGCCATGTCGCAGTTATCCGTCTAACTCACGCGAAGCCTAGTCACAGAATGCTAAGAAAACCCACGCTAAGCTTAGCGTCAGTAACGCCATATCCCCACCAATGACACACTGCTTCCCCTGAATCGCCCCTACTCTCAGATAAACTGCCACCCTTCGATTCGGTAACCAGAGGGCGTATTACCATTAATATAACCTGTGCACATGCCACATCTCCCCCTGGCCACCGAAGTCGACGTCCTCGTCAACAGAAAGAAAATAAATACAATAAACATGAAAAACAAAACAAAGACATACCAAAAATGACATACAAATGTGTGATGAAGTAAAATATAACAATAGACATGTGTGTGGTAAGCACCCAGCCGACGATACAATGGTGCTGGGTGATGTGGAGAGACGAGAGACGTAAGTGCTGTTGACTAGTATTGTTAATGCACTTATCTTTAGCATCCCGCACACGCACACACCACGCTGCCTCAGTTCACAGGCACACTACACTGCGCAAAATGGTGATGGTCTGCCGTAACTGTTTGTGGGTGAGTTTAGACAGTGCCCACAACGACGATTTGTCCTGGTGTAGAATTATCACCGCAGGTCTCTGGTGATGACAACAGGGTGGGCAGTCGCTGGCTTGGACTGCCCCCCGACATGGTGGCTCCTTATGCCACGGCAGTGTAGTGGCTGCCCGACAGCTTCCCAGTGGTGTTTCTTGACTTCTGGTGTGCCCTGGGGATGCTCTTGAATTATCTCGCTCTCCGCCACAGCAAAATACTAAAACAAAACCACCAAACCATAAACAGGGTGCTCCCACAAACACTCACACATAAAAGAATGGTATGTCATGTACAATTAAAGATTTGAAAGTTTGAAAAGTTTACACTAAAAATTCTTTTGACATGGGGCAAAGAAAGAGAAAAAAAATTAGTACAAATTGGCATAAGAACAAAATTTTACAGAGTTGCCATCCAAAAGTTAACTTACAATGCTTCACAATCCAAAGAACAGTAAAACAGACTCAGAATACATGAACATGACAGAAATGAAACAACCTTATTTTGGGATCCCAATATTAAATCTTAATAACCAGCTGGTATCACTAACAAAAGAACATAAGTGCACTTACAAAACAATCACACATGACAATGAAATGAACTCATTCACACTGACTATGGCCCAAATTACACACAACACGTACTTAACTATCTACTCAAACTAGTGTATGCATCACTACAAACTACATCCACAATACATCTCTAAACTACGCCACATGACATGCTTTCAACTACCATTGTCCTACTCTTGTCACCAATACAACTTCTCGTCCACATCACTAGCTTTCTCAACTCAGTATGACCATCATCTTTCATAATCATCATCATCATCATCAGCAGCAGCAGCAATAGTGCAATCTCGATCATTACTTCAAGCATCATCATCTTTCAATTTTCTCTTCAAAACAAAACATCTGCACTTACGTGTCTCATTTAACATGCTGTAAATTCAAAACATCTGACATAGGCATAACCTTCAAGAAATCACATTAACAATTCAGGAATGACACAAATAACATGACACTATAATGTTGCATCCACATCCTCCAAATGAAAATTAAGCTGGAAAACAGGTGGTATTAAAATTTGCTATCTAAGATGGTAATAAACTTGTTGCATAAACAGAGAAAAAAAATTATTTTCATTACATTCACTTCCATCCATTTAATCTCTCGTGTGAATTCATCACACACGCTATACTGGGCACGTTACAGCAACACCAATAAGCAAAATCTCTGAAACATACAACTGTCGGGGTTACACTGTGGCACTTCCACCGAAGCTGACATCATCTCGTCTCTTCTCATCTCTCCTCATCAACACCGTCGGGGTTACTCTTTGGCACTTCCACCGAGGCAAATCTCACATATATCACATAACCTCAAATACACACACCATTCATGCAACAATTTTCTGCAAATAAAGATCACAGCATCATTATGAAACCCAAAGTCAAATCGAGTCAAATCAAATCATATCATATCAAATCGAATGCAACAAAACAACATCACATCATTACTCAAAACAATATTGTCACATAACATTCCTGAAAATGAAAGCTCAATTAAGCACATAGTACACCTGAAACACAATCCTGCAGCATAATACAACAAACAAAACAAATGATTTGCAGTTCCCAAAACATAATGCAAAATTTAAATTACACCCAAAATAATAATATACTTGTAATTTAGCAGAGACATTCATATCACATATTCCTGAAAAACAAAGCTTAATTAAGCATCAATCAGTGAAACAATAAAAATTTAGCATACCTGTGTGAGTCGTAAAACTGTTTCATTCGTCCAAACTTTAGCACTCACAATGTTTACATACTTACAGGTGATTTTTTTTTCTTATTCTTTTTACCACAAAATTCCCGTGCAATTTTCCAAAATCTGGTAACACACGTACAGCTGGTTCATCAACATCCACATCGTACTGGTCCATATTAGAAGCACATCAAACCTAATTAGGTGCAGATACTGGCAAGGTTGGTAGCTCCTGAAACTTTTACTTACATGAGTAACTGCGAAAGATTTCCCCTAAAAATATGCATTGCGGAATTAAATAAACCAAACTTGGCAACGGTAAAGCAAAATTATCATCATTATGATTTTCTCAGAGCGGCATTTAGCAGTAGTAGCGAACATTTCAAAATTCTAAAGTAACTCATACGCCGACAACTCGCTGGAATTCTCTGCGTGAGAGGGGTCAATGACCGGGCGGCAGACAGCTGATTGCTTTGCATTGGCCATGCCGGGCGGATTAGACATCGCCGATAACTGAGCAACAACAGGCGTACCAACACTGAACAGAGATTCTACTTCACTGTGCTCGCTAACTGGAGCAATTGCTATATCAACTTTCTGTGCAGTACGTCGCTTAGGCATGATTGCAGCACAAAAGATAACGCAACCAATAAACAAACAGTATGACAAAGCAATACAGATTACACCAAACTAAACACTTATAGCATCACATGAATGTAAGTAGCAAGATCAGAACAAAGCCAAATAAAACAGTTGCAGAAAGAACACAATTAAGCGCCCGCGGCGAAATATCAGAAAATTATACTAACACACGGCTACACAAGCCACTTGGACACAATACCAAGATTTTTAATCAGAATGAACACATGAAAGAAAACAAAATGAAAGCTTCAGTGAGAAACCTCGAACTGGAAGTTAAACAAAAACCACGTCACACCTACTGTGACCACCGCGAAGATTCTCAAAAGGAGCAGAGTACAGACTTGTAATTTATACTAGCACACAAAACTTCTCTTTTTTTTTCTTAAATCAAATGTATATAAGCTGATATGCACACGCAAATAAACGCGCCAAAACACGTGCTGAGGAAGACTGGTTTCACAAGCTAAAATTATTGCTGAAATGCATGACCACGCGGGAATTACACAACACACGTGCGTACATAAAAGTTACACGAAAAATGACCCAGAAAAATGCAGTAAATAGCTAGAAATCACAATCACTGGAATATAAAGTTATACATTTCCAAACCACTGCTAATAAGCACAAAAAACAAGATTTGCAAACAGATAGCCAACACGTGACGAGCACATTTTGAAACTACAACTATATCGCTCGTTTCACAACTCAACTTTCACAAAAACATTTTTTGAAAATAACCAGCACGAAGAATGGAACACAGTGATATAATTTAAAGGAAATGAAGCCAAAACAAGGGGAAAATGGAGTAGAAGTTTTAGCGTCACCCGGCAGACAATGGAAAAAATGCAAAAATGAGCTCAAAATTGAAATTTTGAAACCAGACTTTCAGAAATGATGGAAACAAAATTTAGAAGAAGAGAATCACAAATTAAAGTATAAAAATCCTTACCCTTTAGCCAGAAAGAACTTTACATTTTTCACGACCACGTGGAGCACAAACCGTTAAATTTGGAGGGAAAAAAATTTTGCACTTAAAATCTCAAAACAAATCAAACCAATTACTCGGCGCCTCACACCAATTACCCGGCGACTCACGCCAATTTGTCGTATACCTCACATATTTAGTAATTATTTAACTTCAGAGGAGGGCAACTCGCTTATGAGAGGGATCGTTGAACAAACAAAGAACTTTAAACTCGAGGTATCGACAAGGGACGCAGCTAAGTTATATCACAAAATATTCTTACACCAACATAATTCCTGGCTGAAGGGAGAGGCAAGGATTCTATTCTACCATAATAAAAGTTGAAAAAGAAAGGATAACTGGTAGATTTATTATAATAAGTTCTTACCCCATGTGTCTGCCGGGCGAGGACGCCATGTCGCAGTTATCCGTCTAACTCACGCGAAGCCTAGTCACAGAATGCTAAGAAAACCCACGCTAAGCTTAGCGTCAGTAACGCCATATCCCCACCAATGACACACTGCTTCCCCTGAATCGCCCCTACTCTCAGATAAACTGCCACCCTTCGATTCGGTAACCAGAGGGCGTATTACCATTAATATAATCTGTGCACATGCCACAATATATAAGCTCCGACTAGAAAAACAAATTTCAATATTATTTTCCTACTATCGATGTTCTAAGAATTGTTCCTTAGGCTCACAGGCAGAAATGGAGAATTGTTATTTTCAAAATTGAAGTTTATAAAAAAAAGCCTCAAACTTAAATGTTAGAGGACAGGCTAAACGTTTTGCCCAGCATTGTGATGTTATAAGACAGCTAGATTATAAAGATATAAGCAGCGTCATTAGAAAGAAGTGTAGGCGCAAATAAATCTGTTGCTGGGATTTTTTTATATGAGGATGGTTTAAAAAGATTTCGGAATCACCAACAGACGTCAACGCTACCGCAATCCGGTTAGGACGTAATAATTAGCCACCCTTCATGAGTAAACACCTGCTACTCGTAATCTGTGTGGGTGGCGGAGAGCTAGGTGTGATGTTCACGTGTAGTTACGAGGCGTATTCCAAAACTAAGGTCCATTTGGTCATAACAACAACATCGCTCATGAGACAAGGTTTTTATTGACAGTAATATGTGTCTACATATATACTTTACTTTTCCACATAATCGCCATTTATACACTTGCTGTAACGCTGCACCAGCTTCTTTAACACCTCGGTATAGAAGTTTGCCGTCTGGGAATTTGAACCAACCGGTAACGCTCGTCTTGAGTTCATGATCGGTTTGAAATCTTTGTCCACCAGCCACCGTTTCAAATGCAAGAAGAGGAAATAGTCGCTTGGTGCCAGGAGGGTATCCAAAGATTTCCCAACGAAAATCTTGAATCTTTTCTTTGGTTTTGGCAACGGCATGCGGCATGCATTGTCGTGCAGGAGGTTGATGCCAGACGACAATTTCCGGCGTCGATTTTGGATCGCACGTGTCAATTTGGTAAGCGTTGCACAGCTGTAATTTTTGACCCCACGGTCCATGGAACAATTAAAAGGACGCTGTTTTCGTCTCAAAACACGGTAGCCATCATTTTGCGATTCGTGTACGGCGATTGCTTACACTTTTTTGGTTTGAGTGAACCGGAACGGCGCCACTGCATGGACTGTTGTTTCGAATCTGCGTTGGTGTACACTATCCATGTCTCGTCGCCCGTAACAATGTGGGAAAACAAACCATCTCCATCTTGTCTATAGCGCTCCAAAAACTGTCGCGCACTACACATTCGTTGCTCTTTGTGCTGACCGGTGAGCAGTTTTGACACCCACCTCGCACAAAGTTTCCGATATCCAAGCTGTTCAGTGACAATCCTGTAAAGTGAGGTTCGAGCAACATTTGGGAATTCATCAGCCAGAACACTAATCGTCAAACGCCGATCACTTCGAAGTTTTTGGTTCACTTCATCAACGATTTCGTCAGTCCAAATACTGGACCTACCTTTCAGCTGTTCATCGTGCACATTTTGAAATTCTCGACATCAGTGTCAAACCCGTATGTCACTCATTATCCCCGGACCATACACGAGGCATAACTCACGATGGATGCCCGCTGCTGACGATCCTTTTGCTGGCTATTGCGATCTGCTCTCACCGACTGGCAAACCCCTACTGCGTAAGGGTGGGAACGACACGAGTAAACCGGTTTTTTCGGTTCTGCGCCTCTATACGGTACACCGAGTAAACCGCGGTTACCCAAACGAAGGGTGAATTGCGTGACACTGCCGAATATAGGTGCAACGTTTCAATATTTTTCTTCGTTTTCTAGTTCTTCGGTTCTTCTACAAGCAACTATCTCACCGCATTCAATATTACGTTGTAAAGCACTTCTGTGGATTCTTCGTTGGATAAAAAGTTCACGTAAATATGCAAAATTATACCTATGCAATCAATATTGATACCTCCGTGTAAGCTGAGGAAGTCTCAACCCAATTCGGGCAGAAATACTTATATTTTTACTTAAAATTCTTCTTATTTTTAGATTTTTTGTTTGTTTTTACTTTAGCTTTGTACAAAGAAATTTTATTTTTAATAGGATTATGTTTTAATATACCCATATATTTTGTGATGATAATATGATTTTTTTAAAGAAATTAGTTTGTTTTTGGAAGAATAAAATTTGCTTTTAACTTCATGTAAGTCATCACAAGTCATCACACCAACAACCTCTCCAAACCTTGCAGCCAAATAAAAATAGCTTACAGCAGAAAACATGGCGGTGTGACCAGAAACATTTTTTCGGGGATGATAAACGGTTTAATTCAATATTATTATTTTTATTATTATTGTTATTACTATTGTTATTATTATTATTTACTGATATAGTCATGGTGATGTAATGGCTCTTAATAGCCCACTAACTCAATTTAACATTTATCTTAGTCAGGGGCGTCATTTCGAGCTACAGGGGAGGCAATTGTCCCCCCAAGTTATGAGAAATAATTCGGCTACTGGTTATTGTTGCTCTACCAAAAGAAAAATTACGAGAACTATACTTTTAATATAAATATTTTACATTTAAGAAATAAAAGATAACTTTCTCATAGGGTAAAGGAGTCCTTAAAATTCACACGGAAATTCGAACAACTGCTTCAGGCAATCTTGCCCCCCTTAGCAGAAACTGAAATGACGCTCCTGAGCTTAGTTTATTTATTATGAAGTCCACATACATATGCTGGGGTTTTGTTAACAAGTACAACTCCAGAATTTAACTATTGTGTAATAATTATCCCCTACGCAAGTCAACTGGTGTGATATTCTAGAGAATAGCAGAAACTCTTATAGGAAAACCTTTTGAAGCAACAATAAAAAGAAATACCCGTAATGTAAATACTGGAACACACTCTATTCTCTTTGAGTCCGCATATGTTTTGCTTGGCAGACAGCAAAATCTAGAATTCATCAAAAGTTAGATAACTTAATAATGAAATAGTGTGAAATAGTCATAAAAGGAACCTGCATTTTACCACTGTCCTGGTTTTCTGGTATCCTGCCTTAGGCTTAGTGTGCAATACAGCCAGTTTTACAATAAAAATAGGAAAACCTTGCTAACTGCATTGCATCATCTCATTCAACGTATTGCATTACCAAGAAAACAAATTTCTCACCTTAGTAGTAAGTAAATAAAGGAAATATAGAAACTTTTATACAAACATTAATGGTAGTATATTTATCTAAAGCCATAAACCAATTTCAAGAGTATATACTATATCTGGCTCTTTCGGTAAGATGTTACAATGGAGATTATATAAGTTGCTAGACTGTAGTGCGTTTGAGTATATACAAGGCAAGCTACTGGCTACTGAACTTCTGCCACCCATAAGAAAAAGGGGAAACTTAACAATAAGTGTAATGGCCGATGTTTTGTTCAATAATCCTTCCTACGCATTCAAACCTGCCGCCAAATAAAGAACCCGGTTATATACTCCGTCCACCGAGTCGTATGACGTCACAGAACCGAACCGTCCCCAGCCCTACTACGGCGTCACACGAACACTGCGTTAGGTTCCTCAGGAGTCGGTAAACAGCGCTGCAGACGTGAAACGTCATTCAGGCCTACCATCCGTTAAATATTGTTCACCGGAGTTTAGTTTTGGAATACGCCTCGTTTCTGCTAGATGGGTGCTGCGAATGTACGCGTCAGAGTGCAGTTGTCTGAAAACATGTTGATTCTCCGCCACCAAAGTAAGCAAAGGCAATTCGGTCAGCCGGAAAGGTCGTGATATCGGTTTTGTAGAGTTGATGGAGTTCACCACATCCTAGGAGGGAAAAGTTTTCATGATTTTGTTGTTTGATTGTGTCACTGGAAGTATTACAATCGTATAAAGTTGCAGAAGCAGCTTCTTCCATCTGAGTTATATTAGGTAGGTACACTGTTCATAATTACAATTCGATAATAGTTACCAACGTGCAATCGTTTCTTCTTTCAAAGTACCTTTTTACCCGCCTCCTAATGTTTCTCCTTTTACTCCGTTTACTAAATTTCTTAGCCCGGTTGCTAATCTTTTGAAGATATGATTTAAATCTTCGCTTAGTTTGTTCTGCCAACCCAGCTCTAAGAACAAAAGGGGAAAAAAGGACGCTTTCCTTTTAGTCGATTATTTACAATTTGAAAACAAAACACGCTAAAATTCTATGTAAGCCACCAGTCTGGTGTTAAAATGCCGAAGTGTGGTTATGGTGGCTACCACCACTACGTGATTCGCTAATAAAAGCGCAGATACAAAAACGAGGACTCGAATCTGAAAGTATACGGTTCAAAGATTATTTTAGCACAAAGAGGATTTTGTGGTTATTTTCAATTTTGAAGCTTAATTTCACCGATGCCTCCCTTAAAGAGTCCATGAAAAGCCATTTCGCCGTCAAACAGCGTGCTTACGGTGCTAAAACAATTTCCGTTAGGCCTGCTACGAAGGTACAAACAAAGGTTCTGTAACATTGGCATTAACACATCTTCCATGGTATACCTAGAGAGCCTAATAAATATCGAATTCTTTTATTATTCATCTAAAAATGTGACAAGGTTCGTTATTTGATCAGTAGATGTCCAAAATTGTAAACTGCCTTTTCATTTAAACAAAGAAAGCATAAAAATCAAAAACTATGTTAACCCAAAATAGTGTGCATTGCAAAACAAGATATTTATTATTCAATGCAGTAACCTGACAATTTCTTGTAGTTTGTACCTAGCTTTATCTGTTATTGTTGTTATTTTTAACACTGCTCTACAAAGAATCCACTCATGCAAATTTATCTGGCATAAGCTCTACTGGATTTTTAAATTAAGGAGAGCAGCTGTGATTATACACAATGTGATAAGGAACATAATAATTACTTCTAGAACTATTGAAGAGGACTGTAAGAATTTCAACAATTATTGCTTTTGAAACCGGAAACACGCTTGCAAAACTAAGAACTTGAAAAAATCTTTTGCAGGTGCCCAGGAGAAGTTTCCATCCTAGTATTTTATGTGCTACAACAATCAGGTTACTGTTTAGTAAACCCACAGGGATTATGAAATTTATTTTTATTGAATAGGTTAGATATCAATAAACGATGCATACTTGGGACATTTAATGCTGATAAAATCCATTCTTCCATGCTGATGACTGCATTTGAATGTTGGAAATGAATGCATGTACTATGCACGAGTTGGTGACTAAACGTTAAATATGATCATTAATATATAATAGCTGGACCCTTGATAAATCAAAATAGTGCCCCCTGTCGTTCATTATAGAAGACATAATGTATCAACAATGCGAAAATAGCGATATATGGAAAGAATATCATAAAATGATATGTAGTAAAGTATCACTGTTCTGTCCTCTGTTACATAGACCAGGGGTGCCTATCCCACCCCAAAGGCTATGGCGTATCCCCCCCACCAAAACAATCACCTCTCCCAATTTTTCTGAGAGCTCAATTTAAACTGCTTACTTCTTTCTGTGTGTTACTGGAAAGCTTCGCAATGGGACTGTCTTATTGGTACTATAGTAGCTGTTATGATACCGGTACACAAAAGCTTGAACAAATAATTGAAAAGTTAAAATGAATTAAAAATGTAACATTTACAGAAAAAATTACAAACAAAAATATTTGGCAGGTTATGTATTTTATTTCTCCGACAGGTGTCTGACTCCAGGCATCCGCCTGTAGGTCCTGGACGGTATAAGTCTTCCAAATGGGGAAGGTAAACAGAGAAGAAGAAAGTGTATTTTATTACTCGGTGTTGCAATGTATCTTATTGTATCTATCTAAGTAAACCAATATAGCAAGTGTAATAATCTATGCGTTCTGAACTACATGCCTACCTATAATGCTATAGTTCCTTCTATACATATACACTCCCAAAAATTATGATTTGATAAGCCACATTATACCGTACAGTATGAATTGGACTTAACATTACATTTGGGAGGATACAGCACATTTACAAACTTAAAGATACAAACTGAGTTAACAATTACAGTACTCAATTAAAAACTGTAATAAATATCTATATTGCCTGTGTTAATTTACTTCAATATTCTTGTATACCCCCAAATGTTCCTGATGGCGCAACTTGCCCCATAATCCCCCCGGGCGGCCCTTTCGGGGCCCCTAAAATCCCGGGCTTTCCGACAGTTGCCACTTTCGCTACCCCCTTATACGCGACCTTTATTATAAGCAGCCGAAATGAGATCAATCAATATATTTAAAATTCCCGCAAATAAAGCTGTGTTACAGAGCAAGGTCGCCAAATATGATAGATTAAAATGCGAAACTAGTAGCACAAATAATACATGTCCCAGCTCGTAACCATTGAGGATTCAGTTGAAAATAGATTATTAGTATACCTTTCAAACCATACATTTTTATCACAGCTGCCAGAATGATCATTCCTAACAGGTTAAGGTTACAGTATCGCTGACTCAGGCCCTCGATGATCAACTTTGAAGTTGCCTAACCTGCGCAGCAGCGGTTTCATCTAGCGCCAATGAGACAGTGGCAATTAAAGGAATTATGGTGGCTTCACCAGGAAAACGGAACCAGAATTAAGTGCCGGTTCAAGCGATTTTATTGGAAACTAAGCTGTTTTTTTAAAGCAGTTCTGCCTTCCCTGGTTCAGAGGAAGGTAATAAAAACGTGCTGGTGTCAATAGTGCGGCTACGGATTGCGAAAAAGCAGTATTTTTCATTGTAAGTATGTATATAGTTCGGCATTCTGGTTTTCATGCACAACTTTTAACACGTTCACAGCAATTTTTATCGTGCTTTGCTTACTTAACGAGTTAAAATCGTGTACAACTGTGTTTAAGGGTTTGTATGCATAATAAACGTAAGATTGCGAACATCTTAATTTTGCATTTGTAGCTAATTGCCGTGAAGGTACTTCCGATCGATGTAGATTGTCTTGTATATAGCTGTGGCATGTACACGCACAAGTGTAACGCTTACTAGGGTTGTTTATATCCAGCATCTTGGAATCTTTAAGGAAGAGACAGATTACATACATAGAGTACATAACCACATTACACAACGGCCTTAAGACTACTTCACTCAAATAGGCGTAATACGGTACGTGGACTTAACCGTAAAACGCACGGGCCCTTGCAAGATTCCGTATACATTGGTCACAGTTGTCAGATAGGGC
The DNA here is from genome assembly GCA_030765065.1 of Deroplatys truncata. Taxonomy (NCBI): domain Eukaryota; kingdom Metazoa; phylum Arthropoda; class Insecta; order Mantodea; family Mantidae; genus Deroplatys; species Deroplatys truncata. Next base: position 19,463,409 of record CM060978.1, read on the forward strand.
GATGTTTGCAGAATATACCTCCTCACGACGCAAAGAAGGAGAAATGTATTACTTTATTCCATTTTCCCATCCACAATAACAATCATTTATGCAAATTTGTTATCTTTTCGGTGTTTTATAGTGGGCAGCCCAAGTTGGTAATTCTGTGCGTCGACTATTTACTATGGCGACCACGCGAAGAGCCTAATTGAAGTGCCAACATCAGAAGTTATATTCGCGACATGCCAGCCGCTACCAACGTAATATTTAACATCGCTAGACGTTAAACAAACGTGGATGGGGAAAAAAACCTTTGAAAGCGCATTTCAAATAAGAGAAGAGCCTGGATAAGCAGTGGATGCCACATGCAATGAAGACACGCGTAAAATAACTATGCTGTTTTCTGTAAGAGGAAATAAAATGTGCATAAACATAGGTATAACGCGCATAAATATGCGCGGACTGTGTGCGAAAACAAAAATGAAGGACTATGACGCCGTAAAACAAAACACACTGATGAAGCCAAACATCCATATTGATGTTTAAAGCAAAGCATACGTAAACTGCAATATATGAAGTTTAGAATTGTCGATTTCTCGATTTGTTCCGTTATTTCTCGCTTCCTTCATTATCTAGGTGGGCCCAAGAAAGGCAATTTAGCCTCACCGGAAATACATGTTTTGAGACCCCTTGAATGAAGAGAAAAATAACTTTTACTTCACCACGTACTTAATAGGCAGAGGAGGTATTTCATTTCACACAAAAAAATTCAATACCGAGATTACACCGGGAATACATGATTTAAGGCCCAGTGAATCCAAGAAATGCATTTTTAGAAAGCAAAACTAATATCTTCTCTACCTGCAGATACATGGTAGAAAAGGTAAAAATGCCTTTTGTTTTTTATTTCTTTCTTTTCAGGGTGTCTCAAAACGTATTTCTGGTGAAATCTTGATATCAAATTTTTGTGTGGTGTACAATACCTCCTTTACCTTTTAGGTGCATGGTACAGTAAGTAAAAGTGCTTTTTTATTCAGGGGCCTTGAAACCTCGTTATCAAATTTTTGCATGAAATGCAATAAATACCTCCTCTACCTTTTTATGTACACGGTAGAATAAGTAAGTGCTTTTTTATTTAGGGGTCTCAAAACATGTATTTCTGGTGAAACATTTGTGTGAACTACCTAAGGTGTACATGGTAGAATAAGTAAAAATTAATGGAAAAAAAATTTAAAATTTGGATTTTTCTTGACAGGGTTTAGATGCTTTGCTTTAAGCATATAAGTATTTGGCTTCATCTATATGTTTTGTTTTATGGATTACTGCATTTCATTTTTGTGTTTTCACACACAATCCATGCATATTTCTGTGCATTATACCCATGTTTATGCATATTTCACTTTTTATTTACCCTTTTAGAAAACAAGCTTTACTTATTTTACACATGTACAAAACTTCAAATACATCATACGCATGTTTCAACATCTCCTGTGTGTTCCCTGCTTGTTTAACGTCATATTACGTTGGTAGCGACTGGTATCCAGTGAAAACTCAGTTGTGATTTTGACACTTAAATAAGCGCTGCGCTCAGCCAACATAGTAAATAAGTCATCGCACAGAATAACCGGTAAGTTTTCTACTGGGAATTGTAATAAGTGATATCTTCATGCACACCACCCCCCTTCCAAGTTCACACTGGCACATAAGTGATATCTTCATGCACACCACCCCCCTTCCAAGTTCACACTGGCACTTAAATTTGACTCTTGAAATGTTTTGGCATTACAAATCATATAATGTAAACTATACAGTCCGAACTGCATCGTCATATTCTCAGATATGGTACAATGCTAGCCTCTCGTTCCCGAAGTTGCAAGTTCAAACCTGGGTACAGAGGACGATGGATTTTGTTTGAGCATTAAAATCTTTAGCATGTTTCCTTTGGAAGGGAAGTAAATGGTCCTGTGTTGTAGATTTGCTTCATGTAAAAGAACCTCAAACATGATAAAGAGGCCTCTGAGCAAAATTTCTGGGTAATGTTGCCAGCATCCAAGGCTGCGTGTCGGCATTGCAGGATGTGGATGCAGGAGATATGCATGTCTTCCGTGAGGGTGAGGAAGGTGGGAAAAGCCATCCTCAAAATGCTAATACATTTTGTAATAGTCATCCTCCATGGTGTAGTGGTTACCATGCTAGCCTCTAGTTCCGAGGTTGCGGGTTCAAACCTGGCAGAGGGCGATGGCTTTTTCTGGGCGTAAAAACCCTTAGCATGGCTTCCTTCGGAAGGGAAGTAAAGCTGGTGGTCCTGTGTCATAGATTTATGGCACGTAAAAGAACCTCTAGCCTGATAAAGAGGCCTCTGAGCAAAATTTCCGGTCTTTCACGCCAAATATAGAATGGGACGCTAAGAACTACAGCAGTTAGCTGTAATTTTGTAATATATGTTTATTTAACAAATACCCATTATCGAGGCATGGGCAGTACAACAAACTCAAATAATTATGAATTCATATCTTCTGCAATGGGCAGATAACCTTAAAATGCTATAACATTTCGTTATGTATGTTTATTTAACATAGACAGTTACATGTGCTACTGTAATTGACAAACGGTATGTTTTAACAATCCAATATTACTGGAAATTCATTTTTGCAAATTAATAAATATTACTACGCTGTTTTTTTAATGTGGATGCATAGCAATTAACAGCTGAAACAGAATCATGCAGCTTAAACCCAACGAAGAAAAAGAAATTCTGTACCGCATACTCATTTCTGATTATGGTACACCCCCTTTTACGATTCAATTTTCATTTGCTCTATTTTCTTAATGTCACTTCTGTTTCCCACAGATGCTAAGAACTACTAACGATCAGTGAATATCAGCTGTTTTCATGGCGTAAGGTTGGTATGGTTTAGCGAGATTATGTGGCTACTGGACGCTTTGGGATCAACATTACCGATTTCCAGTATTTATCACCCAATATAGAATGATACTTAAGAACCATAGCAGTTAAGGAGCGTCCATAAATAAAACTCAATTTATTTATTTATATCCTCAGATGGAAGTTGTTCACTTCCTCTGCATTAGAATTCTTCCTGGACATTATTCCGTATCTGTATAGTAGCTATGAAATGTTACGAAACTTATGGGATTGGTATCTTTTTATGTGTAGACTCGATTGTGTAGTGTGCTGACTTCTTACAGGAATTGTAATTTTATTCATAATATTGGACCCTTCTTGGTGATCGCTTAGTGATGGCAGACATCTTGTAAGGAGCTAGTGTCAAGGTGATAAAAAAAATGGTGACTAAAGGAATGTCACTAAGCAATGAAAAAGTAGTTAAAGTGAGATGAAAAGACAAAGGGCATACTGTGTAAGGTTTGTGGGAATACCAGATTACGTAAGCAGTGAGGAATAAAATTGTGTGCAACAAATGTCTCCCAATTCCCGAATTTTCACTTTTTCTAGTACGTACACTGTAGGTAGAGTAGGTATTTCATTCCACCCAAAAATTCAGTACTGAGATTGCAGCAGAAATACATGTTTTGAGGCTCCTGAATCCAAAGAAAGCATTTTTAGAATAAGGTCCATGGGTGTCTGTGAACAGCATACATAATTCAAAAATGAAAAGTCAGCAAATACCAAACCGGGTATTTAGGTTAGTATCTTTTAAAGATGCAACTCAGATTTTCACTCAAACTACCCTTTACTTGGAACATTTTTCAAAATTTTGGATTTTCTAAAAATGATTCCAGGCAGCACATATTACCTTTTGCAAATTTTTCATTGCAATGTTGGCAGCAGAATCACAAGGACAGAAACGCCACCATGATAGCCTCGTTTGAGATGCGTGTTCTGTTAAATGTATGTAGCTCGTGAAAACTGAAAAAACTCGCAATATATTTCATAAATGCCCCTAAAACGTTAAGCAATTAGCGCATTACTGATTATTGTGTGTGTCCGTGACATTTGGAAAAGATAAGTCACTTCGTAAAGGCGTATATTTCGGTTCTGTAAGTTTTGTAACATTTTATAGCTCCTGCTCAGATACGAAATAATGTCCTTCCTGTATGCTTGCCAGTTTTGTCTTTGTCACAGTGATTCTCCACAGAACTGGTGTTTGCAGTTATGTTGATTTACACTAGGAAAGAAAAGCGCTTGTGTTATTTCATAGACTGGTGTTGTAACTGTAGACCTTGAAGTGCATCTAGCCCTCTTTAAGAAATTTATCAGTTACATGGTAGCGGAGAGTGTTGAGGGACCACCTGCATTTAGTAAGGTATTGTGTAATTGAGACGCACATGTATGTCATAGTACAATAGTGTTTTAAATTCTGAAATGGTGCCCTGAGGCTAACGGTGTATTATGTAGTCAAAGCAGGGAAATAATTGCAAATGTCTTCAACTTCATGAAGCAAGAAGCAGATATGTTCACCCGAGTTCCACAAAAGCATTAAGAGAGTGAAAGAAAGATTAGCCAAAGCAACTGGTGGTTCACTGAGTTCCGTTTCCAGAGTTCTCAAAAGATAAGAAAAAAATATGGATGAAAGAGTACCATTTGACACTCCTGGGAAGAAACATATAGTCATTAAACGTATTACAAAAATAGACAATTTCGACAAATGCATCATTCACAATTTCTATGTGGAAGAAAAAACTGTGCCAACAATAAGCAGATTGCTCATCAATCTGAAAGACAGCATAAAGTTTCAAGGTGGTGCTACAAATCTTAGAAAAATTATAAAAGATTTAGGGTTCAAGTGGAAGAAAACGAAATCAAATAGAAGAGTTCTAATAGAAAAGCACGACATATGCTCTCAGTTGGTACAAATTAGAGGGTCAAACTATAGTGTATGAAGATGAGTCATACAACATCTAAAAGTTGGAGTGACGATAGTGAATTAGGTTTTCAGGAGACCTGTTGCCAAAGGGCAAATACTTATTATTGTTCATGTTGTTGGAAAGATCGGCTTCATTCCAAATGCCCTTCTTTTATAAGTCGCAACAAAACAACAGGAGATTTTTATCAAGAAATTAGTACAGAAAATCACATGAAGTGAATCAACACCATGTTGATACCTAATATGCCTGCTGGGTCTGTTCTGTTATCGACAATGCTTCACAATGCGTCAACACTCAAATTGACAAGCCACCTACCTCAAATTCCTTGAAAGAAGAAATAAGAGCTTGGTTACTTAGGCATAATATAGTTTTAAATGAAAGCATGAGTAAAACAAAGTTATATAACTTAAAGCCAACAAACCACTTCAGAAGTCATACATACTTGGCCAGATATTAATACAACATCGCCATAATGTACTTAGACTGCCACCATATCACCCAGATCTAAACCCAATCGCATTAATCTGGGCTGATCTCAAAAGATGGATGGTCAGCAGAAATATCACTTAAATTAAAAGATGTGGAGCAGTTATGCGATTTGCAGAAATTGGAAGGCCAGAATGGGAAAATGCATGTCGACATGTGGAATAAATTGAGAATCATTGTTTAAAAAAAATATGGAATAGCAGAAAATCAAATAGAAGGAATTCTCATCCAGGATAATGGTGCAGAAAGTAGCGACAGCAGTGATGGCGGCAATGATGTAAGTGATTCCGCAGAAGAGGAAGGGCTGTCGGATGTGAAAGAATTGGAGGCAGATGATTGACAGATTTTTATATTAAGCGCTTTTTACAGCAGTGGATATAGATATACTGTATATAACTATAAGTTTATCAATGCAGTGCATAACCGGTGTGCGGATATTTGACAATGACTGTCCCATAAACTTCTGCAGCATGCAGACGACCGGTCACCTCCTGATCTGCTAAGTAATTCGCTTCATGGCTGTCATTAAGATTTTCACATGTCTAGAACTGTTGTGCCAATTATACATTATACCCAATAATTTATTTGCGACAAACTTCCTTATCCAGCCTTCTCGTCAGTTTCTACTTCCACCAGTAGAACAAACTTTGTGCTTGACATTGATGCACTTTTAGAAGTGAAGAGCTGCCAACATTTGAGTGAAAAATACACAGTAAAATGACAGGATCCTGTGGTTTCAAAATTTAGCCTGGGGTTAGGTTAGTATATGTGAACAGGATTCAAATAATCTGTTCTCGCAGATTATACTCGTATCACTTGAGTTGGCAGTTTCTTATGCACATACACAGTAATAAGAAGAGGGAGTCCTTTGTTGACATTCTGTGAGGATTTTGCTATAAAGGAAAGTTTCTTGAAAACAGGGAGAGCGGCTTCCAGGCTTTCCGAGTGTTCACATCTTCTCCTAGACCTCTAATTTAGGTATTTTCGTTGCATTCATCTCCATTTCTTACAATTTTTTGGGAGGGGGGGGCCATGCTGGATACAGCAGTTTAGCCTTCATTTGTAAACAAAACATGAAAAAACCAAAGCTTCATTCTGAATGTATGAATTAGCATCAGCATAAAATCACACTTATAGAATTAGCTTACTGGTACATCTAATATCCTGCATTGAACATGATGGTATGTCACTGGAAAAAGGTTGAGAACCTCTGGGTTAGATAGTTCAGCTGATTTTTCATCCTGAACCCGCTATCTGTATGTGTAGTAACTGCCCGAGTCCATTATCTTCTGGGAGGGGTGTTGGGTCCGTAGTTACAGAGTAGCAGCCGCAGAACCTGAGATAAGATGACTTCAAGTGGTTGTAGTACAGTTGCGTGCATAATTATTGTGTTGCTATGTGAGCTAAAAGTAAATTGGGTAGAAGTAAACTGCATTCTTAGACACAGGAAGTGATGTGCAATGTGTACAATTACTTTAAGAAGAATAGACCACAAACAATCACTTTACAGAGCAGTTGAAGAGGCTACCGGTGTATCTGCAAGCAGCACAGCTTTTGGCAGTGCTGTACATGTTTACATTTGTGCATTGGTTGCAAATCTTATGCATTGGGAATACTACCAGCCATTCTGCCACCACCCTAGACTACCTTCTCCTCTGCATTTCTGCAGGCCAGGTCAAAAAAATCAGCCTGTACATGTTGTAGGCTGCGGTAGTTGTCTGCAATTATGTGCTAGTCACCAAGTTACACTTTACATGAGTTAATGAAAAACAAAAGAACTGCCACTTATTGTCTATTCAGAGTCTTTTGGGCCAGTAGAAGGGGGAAATAAGGAATTTGTGCGGTCAGCACAGTAGCTAGAATAAAGAACAGCTCCACAAAGTTGAACTGGCCACGTGCCAGTAGTTTTTACCACTGGCTCAAGGGACTCTGAACAGACATATTTCAACTCTACAACATACAACATTGAAAAATTAAAGCAGTACTGAGTATTTCAGAAATTAATCTGAAAAAAAAAAGACATACAATTGGACCTCACTTACGTTGTTCACTTTTGTTTTCTGCAGATGTATGCTAAATTTTTTTAGGCGCCAAACTTTGTATATTAATATTTAACACAATTATACATTTTCTCACTGATATGGCATGTGTTTGTAGTCCCAGTATATGAAATATATTATTTTACTTAACTTATTTTTACATTATGCTTATGTAAGGTTAAGATATATTGTGCATGGTTTCTGTATACTGTAACCTTGCTGGCACAGCACAAAACAGTAGGCATGTTGGGTGAGGCACCAATATTTTGGGAACACATTGCTGAGCACATGTTAACAGTATGATCGGGCAACGTCATTCTTCCCCAGGTTTATCTACGATACTGGTGTTGATATTGATGAAGTAGGCCTAAATAGTGAAAGTGTTTCCAGTGTGCACGAGGCATTTCGAGCTCTAGAAATTGCACAAGGATTTCTATCGTCCCAAAGCCTAAATGATGACAGTATTTGTATGGTTATACTCGCTGTCAAAGAAGAAAGGGGTTGAGATTTTGTGGAGAGAGATAGGGGCAATGTTGCCACTTATTGCAGCCACATGGAAAGAGCGTTAGAATCATGTGTACGAAGGAGATGGGTTGCGCCTGTATTGTAGGGCGGGTATTATTTATATTCGTATATGAAGACAATTATAAAAAAATGAATATACTAGCAAAGGATAGAGCATGCAAGAATATATCAGTGTAAAGATCTGCATTGACTAAAGAGATATACCTGTGAAATATTGATGCTTATTCTAATGGGAAAATGCCATTGCTTCTCTCACAGAGCATGTTATTTCCCGCGCTTGTCCTTTGAGATACCTTTATCAAAACACAGTTTTATTTGGTTACCGAGTACGCTCAGTCGTTCGTTTGGCTCGCTGTCCTGGCCACTATTTTTGGATATTGTTAAATATTCAATAAAAGTGTTAACACAATTGCAAATCCTCAGAACACATGCACTGATACACACATAATCACCAAGCAAATAACCGTATGAATAGGATGACGCAAAGTAACTTGTCAGTAGACAGGGAATCTTTAAACCGATGCAAAAACATTGCAGGCTGTGCTAAAGGAAGGCATTGTTTATAACTGCAACAACAGCAGAAGATAAGACGTACAGTTCATGTTACTGCAATGGTTGCTCACCAGGTACATCATGATTATCACGTGTTACAATATCAGAAACAAGGTTTTTGCATCTATCGTTGCTATGACGTATCCATCCCCTCCCATTCATTTAAAGCTTTCTGCCATGTGGTTAGTAACCCTTTCTTGATTGACGCCAACTATAGCACATATAATCAACCAGTGTGTGTGTGTGTGTGTGTGTGTGGAAAAATCAAAGCTAGAAAAATTGACAGTATTTTTTAAACCAGTGTTAAGCGCCAGTACTTTGGAACTACTTTTGCTTTTGTTTTTTTAATTATGAATACCATATATGTAAGTACTCTAAATGGTGGTGTATTATGCTTATTATCTGTGTGTCTGTTTCGTTTATTCTTTCTTATGTTAAATAGTATATAATTAGTTTGAGTAATAAATTAAGCATTTCAGCTCCATAGGAAAATTAATTTTTACGTTTTATCTTTATTTTAGCTGTCTCCCTTGAAAATGTGTAACAGGGTTTTACTGTATCTATTTGTTTCATGAGAATTATAATACTTTCCTTGGGGTAAATTTTTGTGTCTTATTATGGTTTCTCAATTACACAAATTGAGTAAGAAGAGAATTTGAAATTTATGTTTACAGAAAATTCAGCATATAAATACAGGAATATGTGTGATTTTTAACCAAAAATTCAGTGTGCTTGTAATTTAACCAAACCCAAAATGTCATTAATAAAATCCACCAGAAAGCCCAATGAAATCTGCTTATTTATATCTCTCAGTTTAATAGACAAAAAATATCACAGACTTAAACTTATAAAAATTTGTATCATAACTCGTCAGAAGGTATTTGATAATTAATGTTTTATAATACAATAGTAATAATACAGAGTGAGCCAAAAGACTCCGAACCGCCTGTGCAGTGTTTTTTCTGTCCACATCCTCGGCGCTCGTTGGCCGTCTGCTGCTATCATAGAAAAGCGCGTATGAAACCATACGATATATTTTTAAAACTACTTTTAAAGGCTTTACCAACTTTATGAAAGGAAATGCTGAAACTGGCCACCATTGTTGTCCATACATTTTTGGCACCTCTTTAGGAAATATCCATCATGGAATTTTTGGGGAGAATTTTCCAAACAATGACCAATTTGTCTAATGTTTCTTCAGTAAGAACCGAATGCTGTCTTTTAGATTTCTTAGCCTCAACACTTCCTGTGGCCTGAAATTTACTGTAAAGTTCATGGATTGTTGTAGAGAGAGAGAAATGTTACCACATTAAGGGCAGTTTGAGGTGCAGGGAATTTATTGGAAATCTTTGTATCACATCCTTGGAAGATGCTGAACTTTAAGGGAGCCAAAACATGCATTTCCAATGAAATCTTGGTATCGAATTTTTAGGTATAATGCAATACTTCCTCTATCTACTGTCCATTCCAAACCAGAGTTCCCTCTGATGTAAACAGAAGCACGTGCTTCGGCTTGTCACGAACCCAAGAATATACTCTTACGCCAACGTAAATAGTTCCTTAATACATGTACTGTATTATGAAATATTAGGGCAGGAAAGGTATAGAACTGCACATTTTATTGCGGTTATCATGAGAACTCATTGCTAAAGGTGATGGATATATACTAACCCTTAAGAGGTTACAAAATATGATTTTCGTCTGCTATTGTGCTACCGCCGAGAGCACCTTGCTTGTTAATACCAACTATATGCATGACTGCCACTCTCTTACTATACGATAAATGCAGCAATGATTCCCAGAGGTGCTATCTAAGTACACTTTGCGTAACACAGGAAATAGAACTTCATATATTCAACTCGCTATTAGAAGAATACCGGACATTACGAAACTAATATCCGATTTTACATGCGTTTCAGTGAGAAGTACAACCAAAGCGTGCAGGGAATATAAACAGACATAATTGAACATAGAGGAGGAGAATAAAATGTGGGAATTTGTTTTGTGCACGGCAGTGCTGTGGAATTGTGGATAACCTTGTCATTATTTTGGAGAGTAGTTCTGATTCCGATATGGCAGCTGAGTCATTTTCGGAGGGTTCGGATTTCAGTGTTGCACATTTGCCCGAGGATTGTGATAAATAAAATGTTCATTTCTGCACGTCACGCAGAACGCCTGTTTATAGATTGAAAAATGTTCAACAAGCAGCCATTAGGGACAGGAATTGCGAACTACTTTCGTGCGGATAATAAAAAGAGTTTGTTTACAGTGAGAGGCACTCTGGTAGAATGGACGGGGAAAGAGGTCACTCGGCCATCCCAAGAAAGATGAAGGGAAAACTTCTTAGTGAGATCATAACAGGCCTGATGGCTTAACACTTGGTTGAAGAAGAAAATCCCATGCTGAGTACAGGAAAATGCCTTTTTCACACTCCAACTGTATGTTCAGTGCAGTTGCATGTTCTAGTGTGGGAAGAGTTGTATCTATTCTGAACTCTTGTTTCAGCATGCAAGGTAGGGTGTCAAAAGGTTTTTTTTTTTTTTTAAAGAATAGCCACGATCATTAACGTGCACACCTTCATGTATCATTCCCATTTTGAATTGAGCCCATATGTGAGAGTTATTAAATATGGTACTGTCATGTGTTGACCCAGGCCACCTAGCTACAATGTTCCTGATTTTTAAGTTAGTCACTAATAAATTGTACATTAGTCGAAAAGTAACCCTTGCTGTTAAGATAACTTTCTGCCCTTTCACCACTGGGAGATTGAATTCTCATGTGCAGTCTAGTGCTCCCAGAAGGCCTGGAAATTGTTAAATCTGATAAGTCTTTTATGACTGCTGCACATTTCTCTACAGAAAGAAATGTGTACTGTGGACGTCATGAAGCAATTGCTTTGGAAACTTTCCAGAATACCCTACACACAGCGGATTTTGAAATACCAGCACTGTCTCCAACAATTACATTAAATGTACCGGTAGCATAAAATCGCAAGGTTATTAATACCTGCAACATTGGAGAAAGAGGCAAGTTCGTGTTGGTAACATATTCTAACCTCTCTCGTATGTTTGATCTGCGAGGGCAGTCCCAGAAGTACCTGACCTGATGTATATATAGCAGTTGTTGTTTCAAATATATGACTATGGTAGAAAGTACCGCTCTTATAAAGCTTACGTTTGATGATGCTACATTGTTTAGTAATTATTTGGCATCCATTAATAGTGAATTCTCAGTGAATTTGTAAACATGGATAAAACCTGGCCATCATTATGTGATACAATACTTTCGTTTGAAAAGTCTTAGTCCAACTAATATTAAAACTGAACTAGATTCTTTTCTGGGTGAGTCTGCTCCTTCATTTACAACAGTAAAATATTGAGTGGCAGAGTTTAAACAAGGTCATGCAAGCTGCCAAGACGAACATTGAAGTGATCGACCAAATAAGGTGACCATGCCAGAAATTGTGAAGAAACTCCACAAAATGGTATTGGATGACCGTCGGCTGAAAGTGTGTGAGCCAGCAGACATCGTAGGCATTTCAAAAAGTGCTATACATCGCACACTAACTGAAGATTTAACATGAGAAAGCTGTGCGCAAGATGGGTGTCGCATTTACTCACAATGGAACAAAAGCAGCGTCGTGAATATGTTTCAATTGAGTGTTTGGCGATGTTTCACTGCAATAAAGCGGAGTTTTTGCGTTGATTCATAACCATAGATGAAACATGGATCCATCACTTCACACCTGAGACGAAGGAACAGTGTATTGAAAGGGAGAATCGACTCCAAAGAAGGCGAGGGCAGTTCTATCTGCAAGTAAGGTCATGGTGTCAGTTTTTTGGGTTGTGTGTAGGATAATTTTCATTGATTATCTTCAAAAAGGAAAAGCAATCAATGGCGAGTATTATGCAAACTTATTGCAGCGCTTGAATGATGAAATCAAGCTAAAACGGCTGCATTTAGCGGAAAAGAAAGTTGTGTTTCATCACGACATTGCACCCGTTCACACATCCATTATCACCATGGCCAAAATCAATGAGTTAAAGTTTGAATTGCTTCCTCATGCACGCGATTCATCAGATTTAGCCCCCTCTGATTATTTTCTGTTTCCAAAGTTGAAGAAATGGCTCGGTGATAAAGATTTGCCAACAATGAAGATGGAGTTTGCAGTTGATGGCTATTTTGCAGAACTTGACAGTTCTCACTATAAACACGGTATTGAAGCCATTGAAGCTCGTTGGGAAAGGTGTGTCGAGCTGAAACCAGACTATGTAGAGAAATAAAGATGTTTTCCCAAAATTTTTGTGTTTTCTTTGTTAGGTCGGGTACTTCTGGGACAGCCCTCGTACTTCTCTACTCACCACCACTTTTGACAGTCTGTATCACTTTAAAAATTCCTCTTCTCCCAGGATGCCAAAATCATTTGAATGCACAACTCTTCTCCAGTTCCAAATGGTAAAAGCTTTTAAATACAATAACTCCGCATCCGCTGCTTGATTTGTGAAGGCCATTTTCCAATTTCTAACATATGTTAAACACTTTAACACAGGGATATTGGGATGCTAGTTAACACTGTTAACGTTAACATTGTTTGATGAAACAATTTTTGCTAATTTGTGTATTAAATTGTTTTAACGTCCATTGGTGAAGTCGGCCCTAAGTGTTAGTATCATAACATGTGGATAAGTGACAGTTTTGCTAGTGATTTGTTTTAAAATGAGTATGAGGCAAGTGGAGACCATAGCAAGCCACAGTGACACCACATGATCCTGAGGTTAGGGTTAGTGAGTGAATATGAACAGGATTCAAATAGTGGGTATTACATCAGGAACCAGATGTCATGTCTGCACTCTGTTTCTGCAATCCATGATTTCATATAACGAGGCACTGTAAGCTGCTAGAAGTGGGCACCAGACAACACTAGTGTCTTAAGTTTCAGAAGTAAGTTTATTATGTAATAAACCGCGGAGGAATGAAAGGGATGTTTTTTTATATTTTGTGGCCTGTTCAGGTTTTTATTAGTATGTTTTGAAGTAGAGCAGTCAATCATATTCACTGAATTGGATCAAACCAGTTAAACATTAGGAATGTTTAAGTATTCTTTTCCAGCAATTTCAAAGCACACAGTTGCTGCTCAAGTCAGAAACTAAAATACTTACTTGACCATATTTCCCACATGTGTGAGTAATGATAACACCATTAATGGACATTGAATATCCCCAACATTTTCGTATTTAAAATAAAAATGCAAGTTGTCTTTCATCATGATGCACACGTTATTCACTTGTTAGGACTGCTCTCTGCATGCTAGCACATGTATTGGATAAGCCTAGCAGGGCACTGTGTGTTTGTTTCAGATGGGAAAGAAGCGGTTTAGGGGTGGAGGCTATGGAGACCTGCCATCATCCTATGGCAGAAGTGCATGGTATAGCTCAGATGGTGGAGGATCTGGATACCAGCCCTTTGGAGGCTCGTTCTCAAATCAGTGGGGGCAGATGCAAGGAGGATCAAGCTGGTCTAGTTCACAGTTTGGCAATGGATCCCAGCAGTATGGAAGAAACAGCTATTGTAAGATGCTAATATTTACTTATTCAGTTTTAGCTTTTTGTGTTATAAAGTTAAACGTAATTGACACAGTTTAAAGTGCATTATATTAAATGCTTGCAAAGTGCATGATATTCCATTAAAAAGAATACTATAGTGGAACCTCAGTTCATTGTGTTAAGAGAGAGCAGGAAAATGAATATGGGATGTTGATGAGTCACATAGATGAAGTAAAAGTTTATTAGGTATTTATTTGTACTAAGCTCTTTATGGTATCCATGTGGCATGGAGCTAAGCTAGGTCCTCTTCCAGGGCACACAAAAAAATAAACTACTTTCTACAACTATTCTTGATAGCTTATACATTGCATTACCAAACTATGATTATACTTTAAATTTAACAAACTAGTTTGTGCCACATACTTTGGTTTAATTTACCACTAGATCCAGTTCTTCTTAACTGTAAATAAGAACTCTCCTCAATGAATAATCTGAGATTGTATACAAAAATGTTTTGAATTGCTGCTGCTTTTGCAATTTTCAACCATTTATTTTTAATTAGTTATCTGTGCCTTTGCATTGTAATAAAATGTGGAGTGCATCTTTTTCATCCCTGTATGTAAGGGAAGTCCCTACCCAATAACCTTTTAAACTTCAGACCTTCTCTTTGATCTTTTATTAAACCTCTCAATATGCGTATCTTTCCCATGGTTACTTCCAAAATCCGTATTTAAATTTTAGAGAACTTTTTTTTTCTTCCCAATATTGATGATGTCCATCTGGTATCTAATTCCCAGAATCTTGTCAACATACCCTCGCTCCCTAGCCATGTATCACCCATACCACTGGGTCTTTTGTTAAGTTGGTGTCTAATTCCCCCAGCTAATTCTTTGAGTGAATACACTTTTCTTGTACATTTAAGCAATCTTTCAAAATGTGCCCCTGGGGTAAGTGATAAATTGAATTGGTCGGCTGAGAAAGGAACCAAGTCATTTTTCAATACTTTTCAGGAGAGACAAAAAACTGTTTTGACATAAAACTTCTTTTCAGAATTTTCTGTTGGCATTTTATTGCGTTGTTTATTACAGTCTTGGTTATATATATTTATGTACTCACTTCATTGTTAGTAAATGCCACAAAAAGTAGTTTTGAAAAAAAGTGACTTAGTTCCTTTCTCCACTTGAGCAGTTTACTACAGTTTAGCACCTTTATTAATTTCAAAATGTAGTTTTATTACAATACTGAGGTTTAGCGCATTTAATACCACAATTACAATATTTATACTTCATAAGAACAAACATAAAATGAAAGACAGATCAAAATTTGCAATGAAATTAAGAATTTTGCAAAAAACACGAATGAATAAAATGCAAATAACTGTTATATTATTTTATCTGTAATGAATGTTTTATGAAATCACTGGCCACTGCAACAGATCTTTATAAAAGTTTAGCGCATCTTCCCCATGTACATATTTCACTAGCTTTTGTATGTCCTCCATTTTCTTCTGAATGGGCACTTTGAGTTGCTGACTCCAGATGCGTACAAAAATTTGATCGCGTCTTCAGCAAATAGAATGTATGTAAGACAACTTGATGAATGGGTGTGTCCTTACTGTTCCAGGTTTAGCAGTTTAGTAAATGAATTCTGTATACTGGGAAATTCTTGAAAAACTGTGACCACCACTTGTCAAAATTCATAATGCTTTCTGTCTGAAACAGTATTTTAAAATAAAGAGAGTTGAGGGTTGTTACACTACATCACTGTGAAGTTGAAACAGGTTTTTAGGCCATTGTTCAAGACAGATACCTCAGTGCTGGTGAATGGTTCTTTTGAGAGGTTAACTACATATTGGCCTGTTGTAGGCTCATTGTTTAGGTTATGTTTATATGTTGCTTTCTGTTTTTGGTTATGTCTAGGAGATTTTTCCTGGTATTCCAGGGAGTTTTTTTGTTTGAATATAAGGTTGTTTAGTTTCTTTTTCAGTTTCATTGTTTTGGCGCTCATTTTCTTGCTAAGTAGCGTAAGGAAATTTGACCGTAAATTTTCCCATAAGGGTATTCCTAAAACTTACGGTAACCTTAAGTGTAATTCATAGATTCTAAGGTCCAAGTCCTGTAAATTTGCATAATGTTTGTTCTTTTCTATTTCGATTACTTTCTTGTCTGCTACTGTTTGATGTTTTACATTGTGATTAAATTTTACGTATTTTCTAACGAAGTTTGGCGTAACTTTGTGTTTTAGGCAAAGATTTGGGAGTCTTATGTTTGCAGCCGTGTGTTTCTTTTTGATTTCTAGTTTTAAGTATAACTTTATGTCCTGTTTTATTCCAAAGTTTCCATTGAATCTGTGTAAATCTGTGCTTACCTCCATATTCTTTGGTTATTACGTGCGGCAATATCGGTGTTTATTTTTTGCTTCTTATAGACTTGTAAGTCCAAATTATTGACTTTTTTGAAGATTTAGAAGCTAGTAACAGTGATGTGTCATAATTTAAAATAAAGAGAGTTGAGGGTTGTTACACTACATCACTACACTACATGTGATGTAGTGTAACAACCCTCAATTCTCTTTATTTTAAATTATGACACATCACTGTTACTAGCTTCTAAATCTTCAAAAAAGTCAATAGTCACAGTAATCCCTGACTTACTATTAGCTATCAGATTCACATATTCTTTAGGAGTATAAACTCTGTCACATTTTGAAATTTTTCTCTTGATTACACCAAACACTCAATCACATGGAACATATGAATGACACCTCTCTGGAAATCTGTGAATGATCTTGCTCATCTTGCCCAACTGTGTTAATGCAAGGCACATTCAGATTAGTGTGTGGTTTTTGTTTTGCCCTGGCGCTCCATCAGTGAAAAGTGTAGTTCTGTAAGAGAAGGAACATACCTCATTTGCCCCTTCTTTCCCTCACCTTCGTGATGTAGATACATGGCACAATGTGTGGATTTGATGTCATATATGCAGAAGCTGCTCATCCATAGCTAAGGTAAAATGTTTCCTGTACAGGGATGTTTGGTAAAGTCAAATGCCAATCCAGCAACATAGCTATTTTTATTCTTTTCCACTTGCTTTAAGGAAGTATAAAATATCTTACTCCTACACTTATGTACATCAAGAACAATTTGTGCTGCCCTCTTGCAGCTGTCAGTAATAATGAGGGCTTTTAATCTTGGCCCCTAGTTCCTCACATTTTTTCTATAAAAATCATACTTGACATCTAACTCCACATGTTTCTGCCAAAAAAATCATGCATTGTTTTAATATTCAAGCGTGTGTCCAAGTATTTTATTTGTTTGCCAGCATAGTGGGCTGTCCTAAGGGGGAATGAATGGATATGTTCATATATTGCATTCAAGACGTCTGTAATTTTTGTTGGTACACTCATTCTCACCTCGTTTATCCCTTGGAATTTGTCCTTTAACAAGGAGATTTGATATTCAAAACACTCACTTTCTGTGATACTGCATGAAGGTTAAGAAAAGCTTGTTTGCAAACGCCCAGGCGTCTGTCTTCTGTAACAACATAATAGTCAAAGAACGTTGTCTCTTGTGACCTGCAGATCCAGGTCGTCTTTGCTTCATCTCTTTAGCAACAATCAGCCCTTGTAAATGTATATCTTGATCATTTTTATCTTTTATGTTGAGAAAATCTGACATAATTCTCAAGCATTGTGTATCATTAATACAGCAAAAGCATTCCATCCGACACCTAAAAAGAGTTGAATCACATTACATTGTTGCAGAGCTTACTGTAAAATATAAAAGTAATGCAATACTAATTTTCTACTGCAATGGTTATACGCATATTTATTCGCTTGCAATCTGCTCCGATGCTTTTTCCAGGTACAGGATTACCCTGATAGTTTAAGTATGGTAAGCCGCGAACTCTTGCATTTTTTGCTTTTCTTTCTTTTGCGTTGCTCACCATTTCTCTTTCTTTTAGGTGATATGATCACTTAACTACAACAAGCTACCAACTAAATAGCTGCACTCTCAACAATAAAATTACTGAAGAATAATGACACACATTGTTAAAGCACACTCTTGGAGCAATAAGAGCACTTCACATAAGGTTCATACCAACCTGAGGAGAAAGTAATTAAGTCACTGACACAATTCCTTTCTCCTCCTGATGAAGATACAGGAAGTGGATTTTCTCTGCTAAGGAATCATTAGACATAATTCCTTTCAACACAGGTCAATGTATTTATGTCGAATCATAGCAGATGTGCGAAAAATGCAAAAGTGAAAAAAATGACGTAGTTCCTTTCTCCACCGACCGATTCAATTGTAAACCAATATTTCACCACTCTTTCCATAATTAACAGTCGTACACTCACTTTGGCTAATTCTAACATAGCTCCCTTGCCTTGCAGAGTTATAAGAAACTCTTAAAATTATTCTAGAAAACCTTTCAGTAACATGTCCATTTTAGCTATTAAAAACAAGCACTGTAAGCAGTGAAATTTTCTTCATGTTTAATTTAGAATGAGTCACACTATCTTAACACAAAGCTTCACTTACTAAGTTTTTAAAACTAAAATGTTTTCGAGGGCATTCGTGCTCATCAGCAGTTAGGTAACTGAAGCATGCTCCCCCTTCTTTCCTCTTCCTCCTGTCATGGCTGGGTTGTATCCTGCTGCTGTCTATTGGTAGGGTAACAAAGCTGTAATGAACTCCTTGTTGATGGGGTTTCAAAATGTAGGCTATCTGTGTTGTTGACAATGAATATTTTCTCCCAAATAGTCGGTTCTAGTGATGAAACTGTTTTAACAATTTAATGGCTTGATCAATGTTGTGGTTCTCAGACCAAAAGTGGTGTGACACAGCAGATTTGTCTGTTTCTGTTTTATATTTCTCACAATCATCGTCCTCTGTGGTGTAGTAGTTACCATGCTAGCCTTAGTTCCCGAGTTCGTGGGTTCAAATCTGGCGCAGGCCAATGGATTTTTTTCAGGTGTAAAAATCCTTAGCATGGCTTCCTTTGGAAGGGAAGTAAAGCCGGTGGACCCATTGTAGATTTATGGCACATAAAAGAACCTCAAGCCTGATAAAGAGGCCTCTGAGCAAAATTTCCGGTATTTCACGCCCAATATAGAATGGAACGCTAAGAACCACAGCAGTTAAAGAGTGTCCATAAATAAAACTCAATTTCAGTTTTTTCACAATCTTTACAGTTGATCGGGTAGATTCCTGATTTTAGTGCATCTGAGACTGTGTTTTTGAGCGGTTTGTTCAGTAGATAGTTCAGGCTGTGTCTATTTTGAGGAGCTAATTGGACGCTAAACTTATTGAAGATTTTCTCAAATTTCCTAAATGACCATGGATGATAAGTAAACGTTTTATATTTCCAGCTTGTTGCCGATTGTCTCAAGATTAGTTGTATAAGCTTACCACTGTGTTTCAACATCTTAAATATTAAACCTGGGCTGAGGCCATTTACATATGCTATGTCCAGTATACATTTAAGCATCAGATTGAATGAGCACCAGAGAAATATAAACAGAAATGGGCAAATCTGCTGTGTCACAACACTTTTGATCTGAAAATCACAACATTGGTCAAGCCAGGAAGTTGTTAAAACCAGTTTTCTCATCACTAGAACTGACTTTTTGAGAGGAAATGTTCATTGTCAAGAATGCAGATAATGTTGTAAATTTTGAAACCTTGCTGAGTGGTTTGTTAGAGCTTTGTCATTCAGCCAGTAGATGGCAGCAGGATCAAACCCAGCCAGGAGAGAAGGAAGAGGAAAGAAGGAGCATGTTTCAGTCCTTACTGCTGATTAGGATGAAGCCCTCAAAAACATTACAGTGTTAGAAACTTAGTAAGTGAAGGTTTGTGTAAAGATAGCGTAACTCATTCCAATTTTGACGTGTCCATCTTTCGCCAACCTTCGAAAATTGGAATTAAGCATTACACTGTGCATTTATTTCTCAAGTATAGCCCCCTCTCTCCTATCTGTTGATGGGAGAAGTATTTTATTTAAGTTTTCTGTGCTTATTTTCTTTCCAGTCCTACTACTTCTACCATCACAGTCATGTGTATAGAAAACTGCCCATAGTCTTGTCACTTCACCATATCACTCACATTCTCTGTTTGCTATGGCTGCCACCATTAGTGTAGTTTGCTATTTTCACTATTATTCATAGAAGATAGATGAGATGACATACAGCAGATCTAGCATCAGGAATTTAAGTGAAACAAAAGTAGATTACTATAAAATAAAAGAAGCAGCATTTAAAACAGTGGAGCATGGTAATTAAGTTTGTTAGTTCTTCTGGCCCAAAGGACCTTGTATTTTGTGTTTTAAGTCTCTAAACTTTACTCTCCATCTCCAACAAATATGTTTCTTTGCCACCTTTTATGTGTGAGCTGTTCTTTAATCTTAATACTTGAGTTCCAAGCTTCTTAGACCTATTTGGAATGATTTTTTTAAAGTATAATAATGAAATGTGTTAAAATATCTTACTATTCTGAAAGGGTGATTTTCTAGGATAGGAAAAAAGAAAGTTTAGCTTCAGTATTAATATTTTATTGCTAATTTATAAAATGCATAAAAATGTGATTTTCAAAACAATCTGCATAAAACATTTAACACCACAATTAACCCACCAACTTTGTAAATCTAGTAAAGGAAGCTGATTATCACTGGATGACCAGCCTAATGTAGTATCTGACACACTATTTTTGTCAGTGTACCTTCACTTTGCTGGAGATCTAGGAGATACTGCTCCAGGATCCACATAGGTGGGCATGGCATCATGTGGTTCAGCTAAATATGCATTTTTATCATCTCTACTGCATTTGTCACTATCAGTATCTAAATGGCAAAACACTAATCTGTAGAGATCCTGTAGCTTCTTGTGATGAGAAGTCCATTATTTAAGTTGAAAAAGTTTATTTACTGCAATGATAACTATAACTTACAGCATCATCTGCAACATATTCCCTGATCTGAATGCTTGAAAACCTCTCCATCACAATCAGAAGTCTCCAGTGCTTCATTAAAGGCATTGACAATTTTAGGTTCAGCCCAAAGCAATTGAGAAAACTGCTGTATATGAAGTTTTTTATGTCAGATGTAACCCAACCATTTGTCGTCTTCTAGGAAAATGGCAAGAACAGGTAGTGCCGATTCTCTTAGTTTTCCGAAACATTTAATAAAATGCAAATAGGTGGCAACAAAGATTGGGCAACTCAAAGAAAAAAGGATCCCTGCCCACCGTCACAGCCCAAGTCCAAGTAATGGCCATGAAAATGTATTGAAATATGTCCTGGGCTACATTTGGGCATGGGCTTTGATGTGTTAAACATTGCAGTAACGAGTACTGCAGCAGTATTTTCAACCTGTTCTCTGTAACCTTAAAAACAGCTTTGTATCTGTGTAGACAGAAAATGTTGAAGTTTAACAACTGTATTTAATGTCTATGAAGAGTGGCATCAAACACAGCGAAGCAAATATAATTCACAAACAAATTACTGAGAGTCAACTGTACACTCATTCTTGCTTCATTTAGAGAATTTTAACTTAGGGCATGTTTCCTCTAAGCTCACTCTGCCTGCAAACATACTAAACTGTGTTACTCTGCATTTGCTTTTCCCTGATTGGCTAAAACTGTTTGCACCATAAAGTGCACATTTCCTAACATCTGGAGACCATTGGACCAACAGACAACATAGCTGGGAATGAATTATAATAACATGCACTCATACAAAGGAAGTGTTGGTGGTATACGACTGTAAAGAATTAATACTTGCAGTTACGGAGTGCTCGCTAGTGATGCAATTCTTACCCTGTCGGAGTGATTCTGCGATGTCAGGTTCACTATCAGAAGAAGAACTTTCCAGTTTTAATTTTCTTTCAAGATTTCCCTACTGCCTGAGCCATAAGTTCCACATTCAAGAGGTCCTGGGTTCAAACTCCATGGTCAATCAATCTGACTGTAGGTTTTTTTGCAATTTTCCTCTGTCGCTAGCGAATGCTGGATTGGATAAATTGATCCAGAATTTTCCTATCATCTCTTTCATTACCACATTTAATTTCCTTCTTCACTGCCATACCAGGCATTGGGCTGATCTTCCATCCTGGATATGCTATGATCCAGAGTTTGTTTTCTCCTTGACATGCTATTGACACAAGACATTGGGCTGATCTCTCATCCTGGATATGATATGATCCAGAGTTTGCTTGCTCCTCGACAGGTTACTGACACAAAACATTGGACTGATCACCCATCTTGGATATGATATGATCCAGAGTTTGCTTGCTCCTCGACAGGCTACTGACACAAGACATTGGACTGATCTCCCATCCTGGATATGCTATGATCCAGAGTTTGCTTTCTCCTCGACAGGCTACTGACACAAGACATTGGACTGATTACCCATCCTGGATATGATATGATCCAGAGTTTGCTTGCTCCTCGACAGGCTACTGACACAAGACATTGGACTGATCACCCATCCTGGATATGATATGATCCAGAGTTTGCTTGCTCCTCGACAGGCTACTGACACAAGACATTAGACTGATCACCCATCCTGGATATGATATGATCGAGAATTTGCTTGCTCCTCGACAGGCTACTGACACAAGACATTGGACTGATCACCCATCCTGGATATGATATGATCCAGAGTTTGCTTGCTCCTCGACAGGCTACTGACACAAGACATTGGACTGATCACCCATCCTGGATATGATGATATGATATGATCCAGAGTTTGCTTGCTCCTCGATAGGCTACTGACACAAGACATTGGACTGATCACCCATCCTGGATATGATGATATGATATGATCCAGAGTTTGCTTGCTCCTCGACAGGCTACTGACACAAGACATTGGACTGATCACCCATCCTGGATATGATATGATCCAGAGTTTGCTTGCTCCTCGACAGGCTACTGACACAAGACATTGGACTGATCACCCATCCTGGATATGATATGATATATGATCGAGAGTTTGCTTGCTCCTCGACAGGCTACTGACACAAGACATTGGACTGATCACCCATCCTGGATATGATGATATGATATGATCCAGAGTTGGCTTGCTCCTCGACAGGCTACTGACACAAGACATTGGACTGATCACCCATCCTGGATATGATGATATGATATGATCGAGAGTTTGCTTGCTCCTCGACAGGCTACTGACACAAGACATTGGACTGATCACCCATCCTGGATATGATATGATCCAGAGTTTGCTTGCTCCTCGACAGGCTACTGACACAAGACATTGGACTGATCACCCATCCTGGATATGGTAGATCCAGAGTTTGCTTGCTCCTCGAAAGGCTACTGACCCAAGACATTGGGTTGATCTCCCATCCTGGATATGCTATGATCCAGAGTTTGCTTGCTCCTCGACAGGCTACTGACACAAGACATTGTGCTGATCTCCCATCCTGGGTATTCTATGATCCAGAGTTTGCTTGCTCCTCGACAGACTACTGACACAAGACATTGGGTTGTCTGGATATGATCCTGGATATGCTACGATCCAGAGTTTGCTTGCTCCTCAACAGGCTACTGATACAAGACATTGGGCTGATCTCCCATCCTGGATATGCTATGATCCAGAGTTTTCTTGTTCCTCAACAGGCTACTGACACAAGACATTGGCTTGTAAATCCTACTAAGAGGGGCATAATCCGTTAAAGAAGGGGGGGGGAGGATGATATCCCTATACTGCTAACACACTTGTGAATTCAAATATGAGTTTCTCAATTTGTTGTGTTGGTGTAGGATTTCTTTTGGAAAGGACATTGTAAACGTGTAGCTAACGCAATTATTTTTCTTGTAACTGCAAATTCTGCCATTATGCAGGATTTACATGTGATATATAGAAAAAAGATATATATACAATTTCAGTCTACAATGAGTAACAGTTTGTTAATGCAGCACCTAGCAATAAGCAACCTGTAGCAATCTAATCAGAGTGCGCATGCCTTCTGCTGCATGAATCAGTTTGAACATGAGAACTAACCTCACAAATTTCACAATACTGTGCCATTAATATACAAATGAATCGAGGTCTCTACATACTTGTTTCGTGCATGTGTTTGCAATAAATATAATTTCTTTTTGATTCTTTGAGTGCATGAAGACAAGCTTAAACCCAGAACTAGTTTCTACTGCAATAAGCAGTTGTGTTTCCAGCAACAAATAAGAGAAGATGTAGTTTTATATACATGCAGAGTAAAGAGGAAACGGGTATAACTTCATGAAGTGAAGCAAGAATGACTTCTCACTAATTTGTTTGTGAATTGTGTTTTGGTTAACATTGTTTATTAGCTTCAGTGTGGGCTTGACTTAATGAAGTAGTTAAGTATTGTTAAAACCTGTGTTTAAGGGTCATCTGCAGGATCAGGAGATTTTGGCAACCAGTGGAGCAGAGGTCCGCAGCAGCAGTCGTGGAGGGGATCAGGTGGCTACAGAAATGAAAAATCATCTGACAAGTATCCTCCACTGCCACGAAGAAAGGGACCTCACAGTAAGAGATAACAGTATCTTCGTATTTTCAACTCCATTTTATTTTCAATAACCCTTTTCCTGTACATGGTTTAGTGCTATATAGTGTCACATCCAATTTCAAATTAACCCTTACAGGGCGGTTAAGAAAATTGGGTCCAAAGTATTCCAGCACTTGAGTTGGCCATTAAGGCTTCTGTGCATGACATTTGGTGACCTTTCCGGAACACAGGCAATAAATAAAGCCTGCTGTGTGTGACAAGAAACCTGGGTGAGAAGTGCTGAAGCACTTTGTTGCTAACAGTACTTTGTCTTTGAGACAGCCCTAGTTCACAATGAGCTGATACAGGCTCATCGTTGCATCCAGAAGGATGCAGTAGCAGCTTGTTCCAACATCTTCAGCAAATAATAAAGTGATCAAAAGTTTTATTTGTATGTATAGATATAAAAAGTTGTATGCATTTTGTTTTTCAAATTCTCAGTTGACTTTGCAATACAAGGTGATCAAATTTAGTCATATTTTATTGTAAATCAGTTTGAATGGACGCATCTATTGAAGGGTAAGTTGTGTTGAAGTGGCTATTGGATAGGTAGTAGAGGGCTAA
This sequence comes from Deroplatys truncata, assembly GCA_030765065.1. Lineage (NCBI taxonomy): Eukaryota > Metazoa > Arthropoda > Insecta > Mantodea > Mantidae > Deroplatys > Deroplatys truncata. Next base: position 19,488,480 of record CM060978.1, read on the forward strand.
GAAGAATGAAAGGATTAATGCTAGTTAATGTGTAAGACCTGGCATGGGTGACCTGAGTTAGAGCATAATGTGTATGGTACTATCTTAACCTGTTTTGTTTGTTTAATTCTTGAACTCAAGACTTAATTTCCGAAGTCTTCTTTTGTTGCCAAATAAGTTGGTTCATACAGAAGCTCACATTCAGGACTCCTGGGTTCAAATCCTATTCATTGCTGATGGTGTGTTTTGCAGTAACCAGGTAAATAGAGGAGTGGGTGCTTCAATTCCACGGCCCGATTAAATTAGGAATAAAGTAGGTGACGCAGGAAGCAAGATGCGCAATTAAGGCTCTATTTATGCAAGCAATTTTGTGTTGCATTGCAAAGAATTACATGCTGCTGTAGAACTTTTAATGGACAGCTTATGCATATGCGACTGGTGTAGTCAAACTCTGTACTTATGGGGATATCATTTCCACATTTGGTTCAACAGCTAGTATGGATCTCTCTCTGCTGTACTATAAACCGTGTGAACCTGTATGGGAAATTCAGAGAAGATGGCTACTAATTGTAATTTTCTGAGGCAACATCTCAAATTCAACGTGAATTTGTTCTATAAAATGTTATGTATCCATACTTATAAAAGTTTAGACGATGAAAATCAGATTGCTCCCACAACACGTAAAAGCACAAACCACACTAAAAAGTGAGAGCCGCAGCTCTGGATTCCCCAAAATGGCAGCATTGACTCAACTGCCTTGCTCATAATATAACGTGATTTGCATAAACAAGCTCATATACAGGGTGAATTACCTAAAACTTGCAGCGCAAATATTTCGGAAATGGAAAGTGCTATTGATGTGTAGTTTTCACAGCATTGGTTGGTAGTCGGGGCTCGTACATTTAGCCTGTAAACATAGTTTATTAATACTGAGAAAGTGTGTTTTTTGAGCAAACATACAATTTTTTAAATGGAACAATGCCTATTTACCACAACAGAATAAAGGCATGGTAAATTAGAATGTCAGTGGTCTTTGTTGCAGGATTCTAGTGCAAGGGGTTTATGAGAAATTGTATTTTGAAACTTTTACGCACCGACACTTGTACAACCTGTGGTAGCACAAACTAAAGAAAAACAAAAGGGAATTTCAATACTTCTGTGGATTCTTACAAGTAAAGAGAACATAGCCCCTCAAAGGTTGTGTTCAAAATGACCACCGGCAGCTTAAATACACGCTTCCAGTCTGCTATGGAAAGACTGCTGCACACGTTCTAGCATTTCAGCGGAAATTTCAGAGCAGGCAGCAGTAATACATTGTTTCATATCATCTGGTGTAGTTGGTACATGCTTGTAGACAGTGTCTTTCAGCCTTCCCCACAGAGAAAAGTCTAAAGGGGTCAGATCCGATGAATGGGCCAGCCAAGGTACAGGTCCTCTTCATCCAATCCAACGATTTGGAAACAATCCGTTAAGACAAGCTGTAGTACTTCGTGCACTATGGGCTGGACAGCCATCATGTTGGTACCACAGGTTCCTCCTAGTCTGCAAAGGAACGTCTTCTAGCATCTGTGGTAGATGGTCTGTCAGGAGGCTGCGATACTTGTGCGAGTTCATTGTTCCTTCTATGAACAAAGGGCTTATGAGCTGATGGTTCACTATCCCATACCACACGTTTAAACTCCATGGACGCTGACGTTCCACCTGACAAAGCCAACGGGGATTGTCAACAGACCAGTAGTGCATGTTTCTGTGGTTTACCTGGCCATGATTAGTAAATGTTGCCTCGTCACTAAACAAGATACAAGATGAATCTGGAGTATCATGTCTTAATGCCCATGTACAAAAGTTAACATTATTCACAAAATCGTTTCCATGAAGCTCTTGATGGAGAGAGATGCAATAGGGATTGAACCTATGTCGATAGAGAATGCGCAGTACACTTGCCTGACTTATGCCACTTCCACATGCGATTGTGCAGGAACTAATTTGCGGATCTATGCAACGGCAGCCAAAACATTAATTTCTGCTTCTTCTCCAGTCACTTGTTTGTTTCTGTTACGTTTTCTAGGTGTTACAGTACCACTTTCCCGTAATTGGTTGAAGAGGTTGATAAATAATTGCCGAGATGGTTGGCATCTATTGGGGTACGTTTCTGCATACACCATACAGGAAGGAACTGCATTCTTCCTACACTCTCCATACACCATGAGCATGTCGGCTATTTCTGCATTAGTAAACCCCATCTTCCAAACACGACTCACTGCTTTAACTGTCACAAACTAATTTACCAGAAAGTCGCAATGCAGGCAATGAATAGAAAACACAATGCAAACAAACATAACAGCATCGTACCTAGCGACTAAGCAGGTTGAATGGGACAAACAATTGTCAGGGTAGAAACTTTTCAAAATAAGATTTCTCATAAACCACTTGCTCTCGAATCTGCAACAAAGACCATTGACATTGTAATTTACTCTACCTTTTCTCTGTTGATGTAACTAGGCATTGTTCCATTTAAAAAATTCTATGTTTGCTCAAAAAATACACTTTCTCAGTATTATTAAAATCTGTTTTCGCTAAATGTGCAAGCCCTGACTACAATCAATGCTGTGAAAACTGCACATCAATAGCACTTTCCATTTCCGAAATATTTGCTGTGCAAGTTTTAGGTGATTCACCCTGTAGACCTTTGTATAATGTGGTCATGCGACTAGTGTTGGTCTCTTGATCTGAAAGCCCATGCAATTTTTTTTTTAGTTTGCACTACTGTTGCATCTTGTGGTATAACTAGTACCATTAAACTCAATGCACTTTAAAGATCATATTGTGCAACACGAAATCTCTTGCATAAATGGGTCTTGAAGCATTACACTAATTGGGTATGAAAACATAGCTGTTAAGTTTCACATCCAAAAATCCATCCTCCAGGTAGATCAGTAGAAGTGTAATAGATGGCACAGAAGGGCATCTTTCTGCCAAACACTGAGTTGTCTGTACCAAAGAACCTACAGAAACAACATGGTGATCTCTGGTAGCAAAAAAATTGTTTTGCAGTGGTAGGAAGCCTGTTGTTTTCTTATAGCAAATTAACTTCAGTATAAGAGTAAATAATGTGAAGAGAATTCATTGATACTTAAAAATAAAGCACTTAAACGTTTATACAGTACTTTTTCTGCAAATCTGCAGTTTTGAGAATACACAAAAACCACTTTATTCAGCAATTGGCATTCTAGCAAGATTTTTCTTGATTTGGACATAAATTTCAACCATTACAACAAAGGTACTGGAGGCATTGCTTGCAAAAATGGCACTTATCAAAAAATCTGATGTGTTACACTCACATGACTCTCTCTACTCTTGTACAAACTATTTTTACAAACACTTATTCCCCATATGCTTCGTGTTAATCGAGATATCGAGATGTTAATCTTATTGCTAATTTTCTTGTAGATGCAAGGGGAATTGGTAGGCTTTAAGTGATAGTCAAATATTTTAAGAGCTGGTTGCTATGTGGAGTATTCCATTCTCTTTGCATTACCAGTACAAAAAAAATGAATAGCATTCCCATTTGAGAAAAAGTATAAGTATTGGAAAATTTGAGGAAATAACAACCAATATCTCGAAAATGGTTCACTCAACAACAAAAAATGTGTATGACATAAATTGTGTATTTTAACACAATCAACATTTTATGTGTAGTCAAAGTTTGTCTATCTCTTGTGGTTTACCAGTTATGCAAAAGTCGTTCACAATGAAGAATACTTTTGGAGACATTCCCAGAAAATTCGAGATATACAATTCATTTGCCATAAAAATATCTTAAACTTATGGTATTTTATTCAAAATTGTTAAAGCCATTTTTGAGAAAATTAAAATTTTCTAAAAATGTTCCATGTAAAGGGTAATCTGAGGTGGGGGGGATTTTCTTGAAAACCTTTGTGTCGCATCTCTGGAAGATACTGAACCTAAATACCAAGTTTGGTGTTTATCCGACTGTTCCTTTCTGAGTTATGCTGTTCACGAACATGTTTCCAAAAATGCTGTTTTTGGATTCAGGGGGTCTCAAAACATATATTTCCGGTGAAATCTCGGTGTCGAATTTTTGGGTGGAATACAATACTTCTCCTACTTACTATACATGTAGAGAAAGTAAAAAAGATGTGATTGCTGTATGATGAAAAACTAGCAAGTTGAAATCCAGTTATGTTGTTTTGCATATACAGTGAAATCTCGTTAGCACATTCCTCATTAACACGTTTTCCCGTTTATTACGTTGAATTATAAAAGTCCCGGTACCAAATCACCAAATGTAATAAATAACGTTTGCTTAGTGCGTTTTCCCGATCCCGCTTACTACATTTGAAGTTTGACGTCCTCATTCGCTTGGCCAATCCTTGGTCAGTCCAGTGGAAGTAGGCACTTAACACGTTCAAAGTTTGACGTTCTCCATTTGCTACTTTGGTCTATTCGTGGTCACGGGGTGGATACCAGCAGCCAATCACATGCATGTATGTAAATATTTGTGTGACACGATTTATGTGGACGGGATAGAGAACCTTGGCGTGGTAAACGCCAACGATAGTTTCTACTGTTGAGTGTTGACCAAACATACGTAGATTGTATTTTAACTTTTCATTTGCAATGAAAAAAAGAAAGTGTAGTAAATAACCAACGCTGAAAAACTGAAAATCCTAGAAGTAGATCACAATCCAAATATGAAACATGTGGATATAGTGTGGAAGTTAAACACTCCTCTGTTAACCTTAAACACGATTGTTAGCAAACCTAAATTGATTGAAACTGCTTTTAAAGAAGGGAAAAATGCTAAAGCAAAACTTTCCTCTTGGAAAATAGGATCAGAAGTGGATCGGAACAACATTTGTTGCATGGAAACGCCTACCATATTCAAATCGCATTGAATATGCCAAATATACTATCTTCCACTGTATTCGTAACACGATGCACACTTGTCATTTGGTTTTTTAGCAGAAAGTATAATTACCTATGTAATAAAACACACAGCAAAGCCAGTTTTATTGCTTCCACATTTCCCAATTTATTCTTCTCAAAACCTGCTTAAATTATACAGAGAAACAAACTAACATACGTTTAAAAGGTTTACCAACGTAAATCCAAGTTGTCCAACATAAAGGTTGAATTATTTATTCTCGGACTTTGTGTATCCAAATCAATCTCAATACACTGAGGCCCCTTGAATAAATAAATAAAAAAAACAACCTTTTTTGTGAACAGCATAACTCAAAGATGAGAAGTCCAATAAATACCCAACTTGGTATTTAAGTTCAGTATCGTCCGAGGATGCAACACAAAGATTTTCAAGGAAGTCCCCCCCCCCCAACCCAAATATCCTTTGTATGGAAAATTTTTCGAAAGTTTTTATTTTCTGAAAAATGTCTGATTAAAATACCATACATTAAATAAATTTACATGACATCTTGAATTTTCTGGGAATAGCCTGTGAAGTCCTCTTCATTCGGAAGGAATTTTATATAATCTTGTATAACTGTAAACATTGAGCAATGGATGATAACATACTACACAAACAACATAGATCTCTTTAAAACAAGCGATTTATTTGAAATAACTATTTTTGTAGGCATAAGACATTTCTGAGATATCCATTATTAATGATTTGCATTAATCCTTGGCATGACTTCCTTCAGAAGGGAAGTAAAGCCAGTGGTCTCATGTTGTAGATTTATACCACATAAAAGAACCTCAAGCCTGATAAAGAGGCCTCTGAGCAAAGTTATCGATCTTTCACATCCAATATAGAACGGTGCACTAAGGACCACAGTAGTTAGAGCATCCATAAATAAAACCCAATTTAATTTTTAATGATTCACATTATTCAATCTTTGTCATTCTTTTAAGGCAGCATATAGCGTCCAGTTGTTAAACATTTGACTATCGCTGTTCTCTTCGTATCTATGACGAAATGTGTAATGTAGCTGTTTCTGCAAAGGTATATCTCTATGAAAATGAAGTAGATAAAAACAAATTGTATACCTACTAATAAACAATAGAGATAAGAGAAAGCCATGTGAATAAAATGCATTCGATGTCTAACGTAAGAGTTGTTATTGTAATATCTGAAACTCATCTCATGTGAATGCCTATCAGCTATTTTTCATTGTGAATATTTCTTTTTTTCCATGAACACCATTGCAGTTATTTTGCTTGTTGAAGCTTCATTTTTCCAACCCATGGCCTCAAAAATCATAGAATGAAGGGTACACATTGTAGAACAAATATTTACTATTTAATTTCCAGTTATGGTCTTAATTTCCACAGATAATGGAGAGGGGAAGAACAATTGAAAATGGTCATCTAAGACCCATTTCTGGCAAACTTATTTCAACGAAGAAAAAAGATCCTACTTGTCAAATAGTATAAGGAAAAAGTTTTAAGTTGCATTGTACTTTTTCATGTAAACAGTCATCTAATTCAGATTGGTTGAAAATTCTATAATTATTACATAAAACTAAAATGTTGGAGAGAACCTTGGGCTGTAAATTACCAAATCTTTGCTTTGAGACTAATAATTTTTGCACCTCCATATATTCAATAGTAAATAGAATGTCTGCACTTACATTTTAAATGTTATCATTTCTGACAATTAAGAGGGTTGTGGGTGAAATTGCCATTTTCCACATTTTTTTATGCTAGACATTTAATTTTTGGTGCACAGTAACCTCTTATTGGTGTTAATACCCTCAAGTTTCGCTGGTTGTAGTTAAATAGTTTCTGAATAATAAAACATTTCTTGAATAAAAAATTATTTTTTTCCAAAACGTATCTATTCCCTAAAAGTATACACCACAGGCCTTAAAAAGTTACATAAGAACCTTTGACATGTATATAATTAAACAACGGAACCAACTTTTAATTTTTCATATATGACATCTGATAAAGTAAAGGGTAGTTAAATTATATTCGAACCCACTTGCAGCCTCTCTCTACTGCGCGAGACAGCTGGCAGTCACCGGGGAAATTACGCTGGCAGAGGCGGACTAAAATCCTTACCTTATAATAGATGCTGGAAATTTGACCACCTGCTCTCAAACAGGCAGCATATCTCGTGTAAATATTCTCGCTCACTCTCTGAAGCTCAGCAGCAGGAATTCTTGTGATTTCTTGCACAATGTTTTCTCTAAGTTCCTGTAGTGTGCGAGGATTGGAACGATACACTTTGTCTTTTAAAGAACCCCATAAATAAGAATCACAACTCGTTAGGTCAGGAGAACGAGGGGGGCCACAAATCAACACTAATTATTCTGTCATCAAACGCCTCTCTTATTGCATGTAATGATTCGGCAACCGTATGTGCTGTAGCAGAATCTCTTCTTCTGTCAAGCGACTGCAAAATGGCTTCGGAATTAACCTCTGATATCGCTCTGCATTTATTGTTTCTTCAAAGAATATGGACCCTATTATTGTTCTAGCACTTATTGCACACCACACTCCAATTTTCTGATCATAACTAGGCGTTTCATCCAGTAGCACAGGTTTTTCTGAAGCCCAGTATCGACTGTTGTGAGTATTCACACGTCCACTTAGATGAAACCAAGATTCGTTAGTGAAAAAAAAAAGCTGCTGTCAATCAAAACCCTTTCTATGGATTGGATAAATCAGCTACAGTAATTCACACGTTTAGCAGGATCATTTGGCTTTAACGCTTGCACTCGTGTGTAGCGATAGGGCTTCAGTTTCAACAGACGTGTAGCATTTCTCGCAGAAGATCAAGATACACCTGTTTGCTGCTCTAGTTTTTTCAGCAATTTTTGAGGCGAACACTCCAAAGCGGCACCAATGCCATCCAGTTTATTTTCAGTTAACACTGACCTCTTCCTCGAATGTTTCTTGTCCAACACCGATCCCGAAGCTTCGAATTTATATACGATCGCATGTACGGTTGACCTAGCAGGTGGTACAGAGCTCGGAAACTTTTCAACAAACTCCCTGCGCACACAGCGAGCAATTCAGCGGGCATTGCTAGTCCGAAGTCCCGGCAGCTGTGCGGGAGTAGCGAAGGAGTGAGAGGCTGTGAATGGGTTTGAATATAATTTAACTACCCTGTATTAATCTAGTGGATTTGAAAAAAGTGTTGATTTTTAGCAACTAAATGTTAAGTTTTATTTTTTAATTCTGAAAATATTTACACTATCCGAAATCCTGCTCTGTAGTTTTATAACCACAGCTTTCAGAATGTGTAATAAAAGTTAAGGATGTTAGTGTTACTAATACTGACTCGTCATTCTTTAACGATAAACACATCCCTGTTTCTAGTTTACTGTTACACAAAATGCAATAAAAGTTCAATTTCCTGTTATGAAAATTTTAATATTCTATAGCATTTGAATATGAGTAAACATCGTAAGGATGGAAATGCAGAAAAAATCACTTTGAGATTTAATGTGAATAATTAAGGGTACTTCCAAGTACTGTAAGGCTTAATTTTGGCCTCAGATCTGTATATTGGCCAAAACTTATGGCTGGTTCACAATAACTTGAACAGTAACCAAAATGGAAACAAGAACAGTTAGCAATGTAGCATACTAGATTTTGGTTCGCAATAACCCAGTAATGAGAACGGGAATGCACATTGATAACAAAGTGGAAAGTCAAGTTAGCGCATTGGGATTTCGTCTGTTTTTAACTGCCAATTATATTTTTATACCTGCTTCCAATTCAACCACCATAATGCTAGTTAGCCAACACAAAATTCGATAGAGTAAACATTATGTAAATGCAGATCCATTATAGCTCTGATTCCTCTAGTCGTACCAAGCTTTCATTCCTTTATTTATGGCATACATTAATTTCTACCAGTTTGTGTTCTTTGCAGTTTTTGTTATTGTTTTTGAGGCAATAGCCAGTTTTAAGTTGCATATAAACAAACTACAGATGATCCTTTCACTACAAGAACCAATGCTTAATGGATTTGTGGGTGTGAGAATCTGAGGTTAGGATGCACATATGCTAGAATTTCTTCCAGTTTCATGTTTCCATCTTGAGACTACAGAGAGCACCAGCAGATGTTTTACGTCAGAGCCGTATATAAAATAATCTCTACAGTGTGGAGTCCGATATGCATAATATGGTTCTAATATGCTGTCCCGGGGACAAGAATGAGAAAGTTAAAACTTGGTCAAGACTACTTTCCTGTTTCCGGGGCCCAGGAGAGCTTCCCGTCAATGTGAACACTCCAATTAAAATACGTGTATTTCAACTTTGTCGTTCTCGGTTGATGTGAGCCAGCCTTTAGAGCCCTACAATGTTTGGAAACACCCTTAATTATATCACATTTGATTCCCTGCACTTGCTAAATCACTGTCATTTATAAAGTAATTAAACTTAATAAAGAAACATTTGCGGAAGTAACTTGCATTGCAAATTTCATTGTAAGTACAAGGTAGATACAGCCTGGCTTTCAAACCTTATATTCTTTATATGAGATTACAAGAAACAAATGAGTGGTGACATAGCACTTTAAATAAAAAATGTATGATCAACCTCTGGAAAATTCAGACCAATAGCACCAAATGGCTTGGAAATGATTAATGCCACAAATAAGGGTGCGCGACAAAAAATTGACAATACTTGTATATTTTAATATCTATGTTTGTAGGTAGTGAGTTTTTCTCCATCTCTTATGGTTTACCAGTTACACAGAATGAAGGGGACTTTTTGGATTTCACAGAAAATTTAAAATCTTTTATTTGTCATGCAAATATATAAAACACAATATTTTAATAAAAATCGTTTAGAGCCATTTCTGAGAAAATAAAACAATGAAAATATTTCCATATGAGGAGTAGTTTGGTGTGGGGGAGTTTTCTCGAGCCTTTTTATAAAATACAGGGACCTATTTCAGATGAATCCTCTATATCAAATGTTTGGATAGAATGCAATACTTCCTCTACCTCCTATATAAGTAGCCACTAGACTGGTTAGAAAATGGCCAAAATTTCATCCATGACCCTCTAAAGCATATGTGCAGCTTTTACAGAAATAAGCTTTGATTTTGGGGTTTTCTGAAAGGCGTTGCATTTAATGTGCTCTTTCAAGTAATTGTGTTTGAAACAGGAAATACTGTTGCTCATTCGTTAGAAAATGGCTATATTTGTAAAGAACATCAGTAAGGTCAATTTATCTTCCAACTTAGCCTACGCTTGGCTTGTGTGGAAGAGCAAGTATTATTGATTAACCTAATAGTGGTTAACTATGAACCCTAATACTTAAGAGATTGTAAGTTGTTATTAGGGTATGTTATCTCAAAATAAATTTGAAAATGCCTTGTGATTTACCAGGAAAATGTGAGTAAATTGGGGAATTTAATATGATGCCATTGTAGCTCAGTTGGACACAGCACAGGAAGGTTAAGAACTGCAGTTCCTATCCTGGCTATGGCATTTAATCTGTCAGTCTTATTTTACCTTTCCAAGCATCAGAAAGTTAGTTCATTTTTACAAATGGTGGTTTTTGCAAGAAATGCCTCAATTGGTTATGATTTAAATGTTGCTAGCGTTGACCAAAGTAACTGAACGAATATGCTACCATATTGTTGCCTGTGGTTCCAATCACTAGATTGGTTCTCTCATTTACAGTTACAACCTTCATTCAGATTGACTGATGGTAAAACCTGAATAAGTTTGATTGCCTTGTATGTGCATCATGTGTTAGGTATGAGATATGGACAAGTTGATAGCCATCAGGGAAATGGGACAGTTGCCATGGTGTAATAGGGGTTTGCTTCCAGTTGTTTGGCATGTGGTGGTGTAGAGGTAAAGCCTGTCCAAGGCCCCTCTTGGTTGGTATCCTGATACTGTCCTGCCATGCATTGTTGTAAATGCTGAGCCGTGTCGTGGTTGGCTGCCATTAGTCCATCTTGCAGCTTTCAGCATTCTCATCCCTGATGCGCTGCTATTGGTTCTCTGTTCAAGTAAAGGATACATGCTTTGTTTCTAATTTTGTTTGAACACCTTCAGTTACGATGGTCACCAGTAAAACTCCCAGATCCTATATAAACTGCCAGTGAGTCCTATTTCTTTTCAAGGTATTGTCCACCACTCTTTATGCATAGCTGCAACCTCCTGAGGCAGTCAAGGAGGCACTTTGGATGTTGCTGACCTCTTCCTGATTAAGCAGCAACAGCAACTTCAGGTGGGTTAGAGCGTGTTCATGCAATTTTTCTTCTGCCTTATTGAAAACAAAACTTGCAAACTGCAGGGCCAGCGCTGTGGTGGTCATGAACCTGCAAGAGTTCTGACTTGGATCATCTGGTTGAAAATATTGGAAGACTTAACAGGCCTATAGTCTTCCAGCAAAACTGTCAAAGAGAGCTGCCAACATCCATCGTGAATGTGCAGAGATTGGCCAATTTCAAATCAACCCAAACTGACCACTATGTTGATCAGGAGAATGGCACGGCACAAAAGCCTGGCCTCCTACACGAGTGCAAGTTGCTTGCACCTTTCCCCTCTCAAGTATTTCCAAGAGGTGGATGTTTTCTTCAGAAATGCAACTGTTGAAATGTGTGTTTCTCAGCATTCAGGGATATTTGCCAATCCTGAATATGGCAAACGGTTCATACAAGAGAGTGGGAATAACGTGTAAAGGTTTTGCATTCAGAAACATGCAAGATCGTACTATAAAGGCTTACGTCACATTGTGTGACGGTCTCCAACCACAGAGGAAGTAAATGGTACCTTTGCATCAATGAAATGCAGAATGTTCTTCAGGTTAAACTTTAATTCAACTTTAGTACCTAATTAGTTGTAATATTTTCCTAAATGGTGCATAAAAGGTATTAGAAAGCTTTCTTTTTCAGGGGTTCAATATTCACTTAGGGATACTTTATATACAAAAATGTTATAACATTCTCTCTCCATGCTGTCTATTTTTAGCATACACATTCATTCCTGTAACAGTGTCAGTATCACTGTAGTAGCTGCTGGTCTAGTGGCATTAATGCCCCATTGATGCAACACAGCAGAATTTTCTATCGTCTATTTATACGTGTGATCTTACTCTCATAGTGGCACTATGGACAGTTCTGCATATCAGTTCTACTCCTTTCCACATTTGGTTTGACAGCTAGTATGATTCCGTGTACTATCAATTCAAACTCATAACTTGGAAAAAAAAATCAAATGTACATCCAAAAAACAAGGTTCGTGGACAGTGCCTTTAAGAACCTGTATAGAAAATTAAGAGAAGATGGCGGCAAATTGTAATTTTCTTCTAACACGAATTTCTCTTATAAAATACTCCATATCCATACTTAATAAACGCCTGAACAATGAGAATCAGATTACTCCCACAACACATAAAAGCACGCACCACACTGAAAAATGAAAACTGCAGCTCTTGGTTTCCCAAAGTGGCAGCACTGACTCAACTGTCTCACTCAGAATGCAGCAATACAATGTGCATAAACAGACCCATATATGCCCATTTATACTGAGGCAATGTGACTGTTGTCTCATGGTATAAATGGTTTCATTAAACTTAATTTACTTTCAGGTTGCATCATTTTTGTTGCTTGATACAAAATTACTTGCATCAATGACTTCTAAAATTGGAGATTTTGGCAGAGGTGCATTATTGGAATGTTAAACACTGGTGTTGGCGTAATCCAAAGTTTTGGGATATCTCCACCATACAATAGCACAGTCTTTTGATAAAAAGCTCCATAATATTCTCTAACTAGGTTACATTTATCCCAGCATTTTTGGCCATCCTGAGTGAGCGGGCACAATAACCCATAACCACTGCAAATCTCTTGGAGAACTTTCCTTTTTAATGGCAGCACAAAACCCATTAGTTTTGTATGTGCAAAGTTTTTCCAGAGAAAGCACTCATTCATTGCCTGCTAAGTGCTTTTAATACATTTATAATTTTCTGATATTAGCAAAATGGTGTTCTCAAAGAATGTCAAAAGCTTTTTGAACCCATTCCAGACTCCAGTTTTAAATTGGCATGAAGAATCTTGGTGTCATTCTGACTTGTAAATACATACTTCTTTTTTATGTTAAGTTTAAAAATCAAAGAGCATTTCTGGGAGTATTCTTTCCATTATCATTTGTAAAACGGAAGAGAAAGTGATGTGAATTAAACACATTGGATTTTTGTATTGCATAAATGCAACATTTAAAGGTATTACAACAATTAAATAAGAAGTTTACAATGTCACAGTAAAGGAAAGCAAATGCTTTTTATGCACCATCTTGAACCTTATCCCATTACATTGTGTTTATAAACACTGTAGATTAGTCATTAGGAACAACTTAAATTGTAATTAGAAATATCATATTTGAGCATCCACACAAGTAATAATGATTGGAATGTGCACTCAAAGTTATTTAAACTTTGAAATTTCATAGGCATGGAATCAAAAGGGAAATTTTTTCCAGAATCCTACAAATGCAGGCATCTGTACCCTCTGTTTTGGAGGGAGGCAGAGTAATACTGTATTGGTCATAATATAAGTTAACACTGAACTTTTGGAAGCTTTTTTCCACAAGAAAAATTACCTAAATAATGAATGCAACTAGAAGATATTCACAACATATTGGAAACTGCTGCCCTCCTTTCTAAATTATTTGCCTTGACTGGAACAATGCAGTAATGCAATAGTGTCAAGCCAAGTAACAATAGATCACATCGAGAGTAATCATCAAAGCTCAAGAAACTGTTTTATTTGTGACCTTGGGTAGAGCTGTGATGTACATGTTAACTCCCACTGCTCAAGCCAATACAGACCTTCATGAAAATGAGTGTCTTTAAATATTAGGCTGCGCTTGTAAGATGATCCGTGGTTTTTAAAAGTGCATTATAAGGTAAACATTGTCTTGGGCCAATACAGTATTACGTCACTGCAAACCTCATATGTTCTCTTTGTGGGTGCTCTTTTACCTATTAAGTATTAACATTAAGAATTAGTTATGTTGTTATTTTGTATATTACAGCATATGTTTGCAGTTCATTAAATAACTTTTCAGATTTTGCCAGGTCTGTGGAGTCTCCCAGCCAAGATATTTAGGAACATTTCTAGTGTTTCAAGTTTTCAGTGCCATGTTTTAGAAACAATGCACATTGTTTTTCACCGTATTTGCTCAAAACATTTAAAATGTGACCATATGCAGATTATTATTTTTATTTGTTTATTTATTTTTCTTTCTTTTAAGATAGAAGTACACAAGCTTAGTTTTAAAATGATGGAGTATTAAAAATCATGTACAGGAAGTTAGTGGCAATTCATAACTGTTTTTGATTTGTAACTTTGGTTTTTTAGTTTTCTACAGTTTAGTTATGTTAGTAGCACCTCTTTTAAGTTTTTAATCATTCACAACAAAGCAAAACACATAAGTTTTGACAATCAGGCTATCATTCCTGCTTTACTTTTTTGAACCCCATTGGGAAATGTTTCGCAAACATTATTCATATCTTCAGCTCAGTTGCAACCAGGTTTGAGTTAGTAGAAAATATGTAATCTACATGTATGTATGTTCATTTATACTCAAAATTTTCAATTTAAAAAATTTTAGATGTAATCTTGTTTAGTTAAATTTCTTTGTTTCTGTAATAATTTATTAATTTTGTGTATTCTGAATCTTTATGGTTACCTGTACTGTCAGGCAGATGTTTCAAAATTACTGTCTTCCACAGCAAAGAGAGTCCCCGGGGAATGAAGGGCAGAGGTGAAATTGCTGATTAGACATGGTCCGAATCCTGCCTACTTGCTTATTTTACCCTTATTTATGACACACACAACAGCTCAGTTGAATAGTTTTACTCCTTGCATAGAATGCGTTCTCCATCACACATTCACTGTCCTTGTCACACTTTTTCCAAACAGATAAGGATAGTACATTCCTGTCAGGGACTTTCTCTCCATTGGTGGACAGTAAAAATCTGTAAGAGAATGCATACTTGCCAACTTTTATGATTTGTCCATAAAATGTATGGGAGCAGAGGCTTTTGGATGGCTTTGTGGTCAGGTTCAAAGTGTTACAGATTTTCATCATGGGCATGACAGAGAAGCACTAAAAGTCTATTGACTTATATTGAAACTTTAAGATTATAGAATTACGAGGGTGGTCTGAAAAGTTTCCGACCTCAACATGAAGATGGCAGCACTTGTAAATAAAAGCTAGTGAATTTCGTTGTTCATCTGTTGACAGTTACTCTCCAAAGTTTCACCCATTTTGGATGCTCAGTTGTTATGTAACAGTCGTTTGAGTGAGGTGATGTGAGTGTTTTTATGAAAATGGGCAAAATCAAGTGTCGAGCTGTCATTAAATATTTGTTTTTGAAAGGCAATACGCCTACGCAAATCAAAGATGAGTTGGATTCTGTGTATGGGGACTCTGCACCATCATTTACCACAGTGAAATTTTGGGCAGCTGAATTTAAACGTGGCCGTAAGAGCTTGGGATACGATGAACGTTTGGGACGTCCAAAAACTGCAACTACCGACGAAAACATCGCCAAAGTTCACCAAATGGTGCTAGACGACCGCCGAATTAAAGTGGGAGAGATAGCAGAGGCTATGAAATGTCAAAAGAACGTGTATGTCACATATTAAATCAACATTTAGACATGAGAAAGCTGTCCGCGCATTGGGTGCAGCGTTTGCTCACGTTTGACCAAAATCGTGTTCGAATGAACATTTCCAACGCTCTGTGGTGCAGTTTAGGCGCAATAAATCTGAGTTTTGGTGCCGATTAATTGCTGTACATGAAACTAGGATACACCATTATATGCCCGAAACAAAAATACAGTCCAAACAGTGGACTGCAAAGGGAGAACTGGCTCCAAAAAAAGTAAAAACTGTTTTTTCGGTTGGGAAAGTGATGGCGACTGTTTTTTGGGATAGTCACGGATTTATTTTAATCGATTATCTTCAAAAAGGAAAACCAATTACAGGAGCACACTACGCATCATTACTTGACAAGCTGAAGGCAGAACTTGCGGAAAAACGGCCACATTTGCAGAAAAAGAAAATCCTGTTTCACCAAGACAATGCACCGTCTCACACCTCAGCAGTTGCAATGGCAAAAATCCACGAATTACGGTTTGAACTGCTTGACCATCCACCTTACTCACCAGATCTAGCCCCAAGCAACTTCTTTTTGTTCTCTCATCTGAAATTTGCGCTCGGAGGACAGAGATTTTCATCAAATGAAGAGGGAATCACCTTCATGAACAATTATTTTGCAGAGAAAAATGCCGAGTACTATTTGGACGAGTTACAGAGATGGGAGCATCGCTGGGAGAAGTATGTAGAGTTACAAGGAGACTATGTTGAAAAATTTTAAAAAAAAAAAAATCTGAAAAAATGTCTTGTATCTTTATTAGGTTGGAAACTTTTCAGACCATCCTCGTAATGTGTTGTGCTTATTGGTATTCATTGCTATGATAGGCCAGAACTTACCTGTGTGCCTGTCCATCACAGTCATGGTCCCCCTTCAGGGGCTGCAAGAAAATGTGGGATTGAAATTTGATTGCACTGCTAGTGATCTCTAGTAACCAGCAGTAAATGGGTGCAAACATTCAGTAATGGACAATGTGAGCACTAAGTCAACTTCTTCACATAAATTGTTGATCTTATTCATGTTCTGTGGGATATAAATTTTTTGTGACAGTTTTTGTTTATGCTATGAAGCAAAATATGAACTAGAAATCTGTGTATAGCTTAGAAAGTGGTGTTCTTTGCTTTAATACGTGTTTATTCTGGTACCAGGAAGAATTTGACCATGTGTGACAGAAAGTAGTACTACCAGGTCTGCAAGCATTCTTATAAAGCGGAACCCATGTATTTTATATGAAATTTTTGTGCATTTACTATGCTGAACGTTTTGCGGGTTTCAGTTTCATGAAGTTGGCTAGTAGTAATATTAGATATTCTATGTGTAGAAAATTAAAGCTTTATTACAGGAATGAGAAGGATTATGAGAAAAGAATACAATTTATAATGTGTAGTAAGAACACATTTCGACATTAGTGTTTGAATTTACAATAAAAATCAGGGTTTTCATTCAGTTTTATCGTTATTGATGCATGAAATACTACAGTGCCATTGAAGCATACCAATTCTCTGGTGTTACCACAGCATCTATCAATAATACGTTCCTAGACCCATAGTTCCTGGGCAATAATCACAGTGTAAGGGTTGTTAAGCATACAAGAAGAGTAACCTGCAGCAACAGAAGAATGGAAAGACAATCTAAGCACAGAAGTTGTTACAGTTTAACAAGAGGAAACTTTTTGTATGAATGAAAACTTTACTGAGAGATGTCAGAAATAGATGGCTAAGAACATTTTATGCGACAAAGATGACAATTGTTATTTCACATTGGCTGTGAATAGGCAGTAATCTGATAAGTCAAATCAAACTTGAAAAATTGTCACAGCCAGGACTCAAACCATGGATCTTCAGCTCCACCTGCCAACACTGTTATCACATAAGTTGCCATGGCGAAATACTCACATAAGCATTTAAGTATCTGTAATAACATTTTGATCTCGGCCGTCAGGGTAGCGCAGTGGTTTCATTTCCAGCTCTCGTGCTGTGGTGTGGCGATTTTGAGTTGGCCCTATCTGACTTGTTCATGTGAAGTATCCCCAAGGCCCAATGTGGTTTGAAGTCCATGATAAAAGCTATGTCCTCTCATTCCATCACCATCCTACCATCAGAAGCAATGGATTCCACCCCAGAAATGGGCCCAGTCATCTAGGCCATATGGGGAGCATTAGAAACAACATTTTGATTTCTAAAAATGATGGTAATTTTCTTGATGGACAGTGAACTTAAGACCAATGGCTGAAAACTCAAATTGTGTTGAGTAACTTCTCTGCAAACTGGCCCAAGGTTTGCATGTCTGCATTTAGCGAAATAGATGCAGTATTAATATCTTGGGTTTAAGAAACATATTTCCTCCATTAGAACATTGAATTCAGCTAGGCCAAGCTTGAATTGCATAAAGTATTAGGTTTAGCTTCCATTTGTTTCGGTTAGACTTTGCATATTATGTAACCCATGAAAAATTGTTTTTAGTTGTAGCGGCACATCGCTGCAAATTAGTAAGTTCACCACAGTGGCAGCAATGTAATAGTAGGTGCACCGCAGCTGCGCTAATGTATGTAGTTCAATCAAATAACTGAGATGGCGCTATCGGTACTTTCACCACTAACTGGAATGGTTCGCTAGCATAGATGGTATATAAGGGCATGCAGATCAATGGAGTCAATGTTGTTCTGGGCCTTGCCGAACACTAGCGATAACTAGTGGTCCATCCTCAAGAAGAACAGCAAACTCTATTTTTAATTACTCAATCTATCTTCCCTAATGCTCTCCCTCAACCTGCTCTGTGAGCTTCGTTCACCAGAGTGCTCAGTGTGAACCAATGGCACTTGTCATAGCATAACAAACCCGATTTGAAAGTCACCTTATTCAAGGAAGCGCTCGAGGCAGACAAGCGGTGCCACTACTACGTAACTGAGTAACTTTCCCAATTAGACCTTTGGTAGAGTATGAAAATGCCAACATGAACAACACAGAAACCACCACATTAGAATTAATACATAATACCGTAAAACCTGTTCAAGATGGAATAGACATGATCCTAAATTTGTTTCTGTATTATTCAGATGTTCCAAGTCTTTTTCCTCTGCATAATTTTAAGATTAATTGCAAACTTCAAGCCAATAGTTTCAATATCATGCATGTTATTAAAAAGCACTTGACTTAGTACATATGTAGTTTTATCCATTACATAATCCAGTACATATTATGTATGTTAAATTATTTCAGTTTCTCTGTCCTTTCACCAACACATTCATCACAACACTAATGAAGAAATTTTACACAATACATTTGAGTCTCTCTTCTTTGCACTAATGCATGCATGACAATACTAAACTAGGAATCTGAACACTACATATATCTGAGGCTTGGTTCCTTTAATATATTACTTTTCTTGGAGTTCCATGCATCTTATCAGCATCAGCTGCTTTGGGTTTTGCTCAATAAGTACTCACCTGTAAACATTCCTTCACCACACACATTTGCAACTGTAACCCCCTTTGCCTTCATTCAGGTATTTAAGTTCACAAATATACCTTAATGATCTACATTTGCAGTTTTCTTGGAAGTACAGACTGTCCCAAAATAAAATGCATAAAACATTTGTGGTTTCCTTGGAAGCACAGCATATCCCAAAACAAATATGATTTAATACTGCATATTTCTCTTTTAAGCAATTGCAACTGGTTTCTGTTTCCATGTTGAGCAGTTTTCGTATTATTTAGGAAGAATAACACAAAGTATATGATTTCCACTGGGACCGAAGCTTTTTTCTGAAATACATAGTATTCCAGCTTATCCAGTATCCAATTTGGTCAGTTTAAAACTAAGTATATGACAGAAATAACCCAGTATGGTCTAGACCATAAGCAGTAACATACAAATAAAGTAATTATTATTTATATTATACTTATTATCCATTGTTAAACTTTTGTGATTTTCTAATCTACTCTTATTTTCTCTGTGTAAGAAAAAATACTTTATATATAACGACCCAACCCTGGATGCAGCTCAACATAGGAGCTGAAGATGTTAGTGATGGTTTATGAAAGGCATCCTAATGTGGCGCAAGAAAGTGAAGTAGTGAGTGATAGTGCAACTTGCCAACTTTATAAATAGCTGTTGTTACAAATTTTAATGCATCTAATAAAATTCCAGTTTTTCATGTTCTAATGTCAAGTTTCTGGACAGTTTCAAATTAAATTCATATTCTACATTGTATGCCTCAAAACTTCTTTCACTGTTTTCTCACAAACTGGGGAAGTAGATATGAAGTGCTACCCTAAAGTTCCTGAAATGCCTCAGTAAATGGACCTTATGCACCATCATTTACCTTTGAAATAGGAGTTTATATAGCACTCCCAGCACTTCTAAGTATTAAATTCTCTCTGGAAGTTCTTTTTTGAGAGCTTGTTTAGTGCCTCATGCAATTTTGCTTGAATTTCCTCAAATTTGACCTTTCAGCTTAATTTTCATGTTGGAGAATAAAATCTGGCAAATATGATGATATGATGGATGAGGAACAGATGTCATGCTGTTTTTCCCAGGAATTCTTCCACGATGAAAGCTGTATGTGGTTTTGTGTTGTCAACATGGAGAAATCAGTTGCCCATACTCATATTTACAGACATTTACTCCTCATATGCCTCAAGATGTCATGATAGACCACCGCATTTATTGCCATATCAGCAGGGACAAACTCCTTGTGGATAATCCTTTCACAGTCCAAACAGCAGTGACATTTTCGGCCATCAAAACAATCATTGTCATTAAGCAATGTTCGGCCATTTTCAAACCACTTGGATCACTAATAGGTTTTGATCTGGTCTAGAGTATCCTCTCCAAATGCTTTCTTTAAGTTTCTTGTATTTCTGCAGTGGTTTTAACAAGTGTGAAACAGCCGCTGCTCCCTCACGTGTTATTGTGAAATCGCAATGCAAGCAACACACAGCAAGGGAAATGCTTTCAAATACTAAATACACCCACTCAAAATAAAGCAAGCCTTTTGTTGCACTGACTCAGAGGAGATGTATGAAGTATCACCTATTATGTGGTCCAAATCTCTTAACGTTGAGGCGTGTCCACTAATATGGCAGTAGCGAAAAACAGCAGTGCAGCGTTGCCTCATACAGACAGTACGCCTTGCTGCTGGTAAAACTAATTGCAATATCATGCGTATTTTATATGTCAGAAAAGCACAGTTAGGATAAAAGGTGATGTTTTCCTGAACAAGTACAAAGAAGAATCGTTTTTACACTGAATGGTTTGCCATTCATTTATAGTTATCTTTTGTGATGTTTAACGGAGACTTTTAGTTATAGTTATGCTTGTAATGGTAATAAATCCATTGCTGTCATAGTTATTTATATATTGTTATGTCATGGACATAATTAGCACTTAATGTGCAATTCTCCATGTTCTAAATAAATTTAGAAATAGTTATCCAATGAGGTTTTTCTAATACAGCTACAAACTCAAGAGTTTCTTGAAAACTTGGAACTTACACACAGTGACACATTCAAATATATTGAAGAAAGATACTCTTTGCTCCACTTACTACATATTACATGCAGGACATGTTTCGTGAGGCATTCCCCACATCTTCCGCTGCTATGCGTCGACTGACTTTGGTTCTCTGGTGCCTTCTGTTGACCGATTGATGAACTTAAAGTCCGTGAGGTTTAAGTAGTCGTGTCCCTTTTAGACAGAGAAGGAATACTCACCATCTCGCTCTCACTCTATGGTGACACAGGCAAAGCAGATACACCAGCAAAACACGCATCAGTGGCGGGGTGCCCCTTCTCCACTCTGGCTGGTTGTTGTTCATTCTCCGATTCACCATCAGAAACTTCAAACAAATCTTCGTACTCTTCTTCCGATTCCAATTCTTCTAAATTTATGACTAATCTGTCCGTAATTTCATCTACCAGAGCGTCTTTCTCCCAGTAAAACTGTTCAGTGTTTTGCACATGTTCACACGCCCTTTTCCAGTTGTCTGGAGTCACTTTTGTAATCGCATTATTAAAGAACAATTTTACATCACCACTTCTAAATGAAATCGATCTTGACTTGCGCCCATATAAGTTCTATAGCTTCATTTCTTAAAAAGCTTCATTTCAGTTATAGTAAAAATTCTCAAGGAAGACATTTTTTAATGGAACGATTGGATTGTTTCTAAACGAAACTGTGAACTTTAACTACCATTTCCCTACCATCTGATTTTAGAACTTTCCCTCGAGACCCAATTTGAAATAATACAAATACAACCAAAACTAATAGAAAATAATTCAACATCTTGCATATCGTGTAAAACCACCAAACATCAAACTCACAGTTCCACAGGTCATACGCCACTGCAACCCTCAGTCAGCATACAATAGAAGTGGGAGGGTTGCGAGCTTTTACGGGTCAGGAATTTCCACAAATCGCAAGAAAGAAGTGGTTGCTGTCCCACCCGCTCTGCTAGACAAGGACAACACTCTGTGTGCGACAAAGACAGTAGAAAACCTGCCAAGTTAAACCTCACAGAGTATAGTGATGAGATCTCTTCCCAGTGGTATTTCAAAGTTCATCAGTTGCTCTTGGAACTTAATTGATGTATATTTTCTCCCACAAGCTTAATTCTAGTGGTTTCTTGACATACTTCAGTAATTTTGCTTCCTTTTCTACTGTGTGGTTCTCTTTCATGAAAAGAAACAAGGTATATATCAGATAGACTGCAAAGATTGTGACAGAATATACATAGGGAGGACCAAGAGGAACATTGGAACCAGGCTAAAGGAACACTACTGCAACATCAGATATAAACAGTTACAAAGGTCTGCTGTAGCAAACCATTTTTGGAAAGAGAACCACACAGTAGAAAAGGAAGCAAAATTACGTCAAGAAACCACTAGAATTAAGCTTGTGGGAGAAAATATACATCAATATGTTCCAAGATCAACTGATTAACTTTGAAATACCACCGGGAAGAGATCTCATCACTAAGTTCATCAATCAGTCAACAGATGGCACCAGAGAACCGAATCCTACCCCAAAGTCAGTCGGCGCATAGCAGTGGAAGATGTGGGGAATGCCTCATGAAACATTTCCTGCATGTAATATGTAGTAAGTGGAGCAAAGAGTATCTTAAGTCAGCTCACTCTTTCTTCAATATAGCTACAAACTCGTCATGAAAATCCTTTCAAAGACCTCTGACCAGCTCTACAAAACCATACATGATGTGTTTTTTGTTTCCTCCAATAAACTTGATGTAGGGTTTTGTTTCACAGAATAATACCATTGAAAAACCAATGATTAAGTGCATTTTAATGGTTATTATGCTTGCTTCTGCATAATGCAGAATCCTAGAACCAAGCACATATCCGTTACATGAGAAGAGCATGTTGTGCATTTTACCACTTTCAACACCTTGTTACTTGGAGTGCGCTACAAAAGAAAAATCCATATAAAGAATAATCCAACTGAGAACTTTAAGCAAAGAGTCAGCAATTTTCATCATATTCTCGAAGTATAAACTATGGAATTCATTGCGGCATTGACAAAGTAAAAATATCGCTGGAGTACTTTTTGAATCATGCTTGCTGGAAGGTTAAGCCACTCAGTTGTGAATCCAACTGCGGTGTACTCATTTCTTACAGTGATAGGCTTGTCCTAGCATTTATAAAAATTTCACTTATTAAGCCCAGTAATCCCATGGATATAGCGGAAAGGTTAGGGCTGTTGTCTTCAGTGTGTATAATTTCTTTAAAAAGTATGCCAACGAAGAAAACCTCTGAAATGTGAACTTCACAAAATGTCAAGAACTATGGCTGAGGGTGCTCATTAAGTACATCAACTGTTTCACGTGTGCATAGGGAAGCAAAAAAGGTACACAAAGAGGGACCCACGGAATTGTTTACATCACCGAGAAGCACCATTTATGAATTTCGGGCTCTTTTGGGTAGCACCTCGTACTTCCATTTTCCACAAAAGTTCAATCACATGTCTTATAACTTAGAAACTAAATGTACGTTTGTCAAAATGCATGTGCTTAATATTGCACAAATAAACTACTTTTACAAGGGGAAATGAGAGGGAAAACTTTGGTTGGCATAGCTACATACCAAATGTTAGTTGCCAGAGAGAATCAAGTGTGTTGTCTTCTATGCCACACTATCCATGTGAATAGTGTCATCTTTATCTCTACATCCCATTGAAGTTTATTGAGTGGCATGCTAACCCTAACAGGTGTTGTGCATTTGTACAGAAATAAGAACTCGTAGACCATAAGTACCCCATCTCAAAATGCTTGGCTAGGATTCCTCTACAATCCTTGAAACGTTTTGGTCAAATTCTGGGACAACTGTATACAGGGTGAACCAGATTACCTGCAAGTCATTTATGTTGGAAAATGCAGCATTTAAACTTTCGAAACAAATATATTTATCACTAAAGAATATGTGAACTTTCACTTTAGCTTGACTTATCACTCAGCCCTAAGTGGAAGTGGAGTCTGTGACGTATCACTTTAAGTTTCAAATGGGAATGGTGATAATATAGGTAGCATTAGATAAAGATCTTCAAAGCATTTAATTTTTTTTAAATAAAAATGAGTCATTCACACTTAAAACTTCACTTTTGCCAAATTGTAAAATCTTGAAAGGTTTTCGGAGATTTTTGTCTCCATCCTCAGCATTTTGGCAACTAACAGTTGTTCTCACTTCCTCCCCTTTCCTCAGCTTGAGCATCCAACTGCTGCCACCTGGAGGTAAACTTTGTGACATTACTTACTTTTGGGATCTCAAAATTTAAGTCTCTAAGGAGGAAAATTCATGTCTATTTTAGTTGTGGCTAGGCTGCAGTTATTCAGTTGCTTGTACACGAGTAGCAAGATGTCTGACGAGCATGTACATACACTCGACAATCCAGTACCATCAACATATTAAAACCATCACTATTTGCAGTAGAAATAAGATATTTGTAATCACTTAACTTTCACACTTTTCATTAGCCACAAAATAAAGAGAACAAAACACTAGATTGTATTGTGCAAGGCCATCCGAGGTTCCTTTGCCAGCATTAATGTTAATGTTCTTTTTGTAACATTTCTCACTATGAAGGACATCTGGAGTGTGGGTGTACTGTCTTTTCATATCTTTTTCTCCTTGAAAGAGTATGAATTAATAAAAATTGTTTTCCATAAAGGTTGGGTGTTTTGAAGAACTCTGTGTAATGGTAGTTTGGAAGTTTAAAACGATATGCCACTGATCCCACTTTAGGTTATAGCTGATTGATAAAATCAAGCTTAGGTGATAGTTCACATGTGCTTTAGTTATAAATATTTTTTGTCTCAAAGATTTTATTTCTATATTTTTCAAAATACATGACTATTGCAATTGCTCTGGTTAGCCCTATATATAAAAGAAAATTAGGTATAAAGATTGAGGCAAAACTTTAAACTCAACACAAGCGAGGCTTATAAGAAAAGTTCACCACACAAGAAAAAATCAGCCAACAGGGATGAAGATTGTGGCCAAAGTTTTCTGAGACCTAAAAGGTTTCCATAGCCACTGTAATTTTTGTGCAAGCGTGCTGTGAAATGTTTTCCAAACTGTGGCACGCCATGGATAATTGAGCTCCCATGCAATGGTGTACACGTGCCCTTGGTGTGATGGGTCGATGTAAACATGTGTAGGTATAACCTCTACCTATTTCAAACATCATGGCATTAATATATGCATGTTAATGCACGCATGTGCTTATTGCATATGCTTGCTAAAACATGTAAGTATTTTAAATAGAACATATTTGTATTGCAATAAGTAGATGCGCATCTAGGAGCCAATTAGAGAAGACTGAAAACACATTGACGTGGAGAAAACTGAGGGAAAATTGGGTATAATGATAAACGACTGAAACTCAGTGGGTAAATTCTCATGCCTTCTTATTAATGAATAATGCTACCAAGCTGAAACCCCATTAGGCAGATTGGGTAGTTACAAGGCTGCTTTAAGTGCTCAGAATATAGAAATTAAGCCTCTGTATTTTTCAAACTATTACAGATAATTAAATTAAATTTTACCACAATAAAAAGCAAGCTAAAATGATTTTAATGCATAATAGAAAATATTTACTTACATGTAAATTTAAGGATTTTTTTTCCCTCCCTTCTTTTGGCTGTACACTAATTTGTCTTATTTAGCCTGTACTCATTCATGTGGATGTTTCCCAGAAATTGTTTGACCTATGACTCTCAAATTATGTGTTGTGTTAAGAACATTGTAACTTTTTACCATAAAAAATAATTTTAAAGTAAGAAACCCAAAGACACCGCACAAGCATATACTGTCATCCCTCAGCAAAACAAGCTTTATTGAATTCATTACTTCTGCTGGAAATTGTAGTATTTGTCATTAAAAATGTACAGTAAACATTTCATTAGCAATCTCAAATAGTTTCTGAGAAACATATTCTAAATAAAAACCTCTGATGTGTTGCATTCACATTGCTTTCTCTACTCACTCTTCTATAACCCATTCTTACAAACGCTTGTTCTTGTACCTACTTTTTGTTCAGATAAATTTTCATTATACATTTCATTGTAGGTATAAAGAGGCTAAAGCAATTGTCAAGATTTGTTTTAAAAAGCATGTCACTTTGCAATGACTGAAATTTCATTCTCTCCGCACGACCATGAGAAAAAATCAATAGCAACTTACCACTCCAAAACAGTATAACCAATAACAAAGAGTATTTTAAAGTTTACTGTACAAAAGTTATTCAGAATAAAGAGGACTTCACAAGCTATTCCCAAAAAATTCAAAATAGACATTTTTGAGAAAATAAAAAGCAACCAAAAACCTACCATGTAAAGGGTAGTTTTAGCAAAGATTTGCTTGAAAATTCCTTGGAGGATGAACTTAAATATCAAATTTGGCATTTAACTGACTTTTTGTCTTTAAATTATGTTATTAACAGGTACACACTTGGAGACCTTTTTCTAAAAGCACCTTTTAGATTTGGGGACTCTCAAAACATGTATTTCTGGTGTAATCTTGGTATCAAATTTTTGGGTGGAATTCAACATTTCTGATTACTATAGATAGGAAGTAGAGAAAGTAAAAATTAGTATATAAAGTAATGATTTCTTACTACTGTGAAACGTTTGTAATTTGAATATGAAGGACCTGATAAAAAAGTTGAATTATCCCAGAATTTGTATTAAAACATAGTAGAGGCGGTGTATATACATAACACATTCTGAAGTCAGCCAAGTAAAGATAGCTTGGATGATGTCATAATTGTAGCATAGGTTCGCCATACACATAATGTATAGTGTTGCAGGCACAAAGATGTGTGAGCTTTGTTGATATATCAGAATCTGAACCATACTCAAGCTCTTCTATTGCTGATTCTATAAATTCATCTCAGACAATGGAGAATCTCCCTGAGAGGTATTCAAAAGTAGATACAATGTTTCAGTGTTAGAATTAGAAGTTTGTTATAGTAGAGTCCCTCCCCCCCCCCCCCTGCCCTGACAATTTCCATAACTTGACATCACACCAGATGCTTTTTGTTTAAATTAAACAAAATTATGTTCGAATAAAACACAATATTTCCATGCACTATTCTCATAGCAAATTCAACAGGTCAAAGGAAAAATTGTAATTGAAAAATAATTGAAATAAAAAAAATGTTTGAATTACCCAAGTTTCACTGTATATGCATTAAAATCTTTTTAGTTAGCTTTATAATGCAAAATTTAGTAGTTTGAAAAATATGAAGAATAAAACTGTATATATTCTGAGCACTTGAAGCAGTCTTGTACTCACCTAGTCCCCTTAATGTTATTCAGTTGTACAATTTTGTATGGAAAGTTTATTGATCTGCTTTGCATATAAAATTACTATATCTTCTCAATTAAGTAAAATAAACTAATGGTTTTCTTAATTGCAGTATTTGTTCTTAATTCTTGGGATGTGAAAATATCTTGTGTAAAGTTACGTTTTTGCTATTGTACTACTTTTGGTGCTGTAATTATATTTTACCATAAACGTTTTCACATATTCACAGCACTGATGTTAACTGTGTATGCTAAAGTATTTGAGTTGTGTGTCTATGTTACAGACACCCGTGGTTCAAGAACATACATGGAGATTCGCACAGTACTAGACAAGGCTCCTGTGGGAACTCTTCGTCAGAATGTAAGTTGGAACACATTATTTCTTAGTCTGTGTAATTGCAAAGTAATGCAGTGCAAACACCTCTCCTATTGATGTTCCTGTGTTGCAGTGGCATATTAAAAACAAAGGAAGGAAGAATAAGAGGAAACGTGATTCTGATTATCCAGACAGATATTCACGAGATGGAGAACCATCGCCTAAAAAGCTACGAAAAATGAGAGAGCGAAGTTTGGATCGTGCGTCATCATTTAACTCACAGGTAGGCTACCTAAAGCAAAAATAAGCATATTCAGGTTGATAAGGAACTCTGTCATAATGGAGCAAACATTAGTATTGATGGGTGTTCTGCATGGTTTAGGTCCAACCTCGGATTCCGTGATATTGGAAGAACTTTCCAGTTGTTTTAATTTCATTTTGGCATTTCCCAACAGTGCTAACACTTCCACCCATAAATTCAGATATGAGCTTCTCAGTTTGTCCCTGTTTTAGTCCAAAAATGTGATGCAAGTCAATTTTTTGGTTTATTTGTACTTGTTCTTAGAAATGGGTGCCAGTGATTTCTTGATTTCCCAATGTACATTTTATTACAATTTACTAAATTCAGTGCACAAATTGCAATAAAAGTATACATCAGTAAAACAAAAATAAATTTTGGCATCTGTTTCAAAATGCCAACTGAAGCATAATGTATAAACCATTTGAAAGAATGGCAGAAAGTAGATCAATGAAGTTAGCAGGCATGCATGCATCTACTTTCTGTAAAGCTTTTCAGTCAGTTATCTTAAACAGTTCTTAGATAAAGAGTCATGAAGTTAGCAAACTTAACATACATGGGATACAGTTTTTAATCTCCCCTTAGCTCTTAAAATAAAATGGTTGCTTGATTAGGACTTAAAGTAGCTCGTCCTTCAGTTAGAAGATTGGCTTCCAAAATAGCATGCAACTAATGCTTACTATCCCTTTTTACATTACAGGCAATTGAGGCACAAAATGAACGAGATATGGGGCCTTCAGGTCTTGTTAAGAGAGCTGCATTTTTGTTCCTCCAGAGCCTCTTCCAGGAAGACACATTCCAGCTGATGAGGAACATTGAGAAATGTGGAGTGTTTAGCCGACTTCTTTTCAGATACCTAGATAAAAGTACAGGCCAGTATCGCGGTTGTTTCTTCAAATTGATAGAACACAGTACAAAAAAGAAAACTGTTGATATCAAGGACCTTGTGACACTGACAAAAGATTTTCACTTGCTTGACATTTTCTATTCTTATTGTAATCTACTCCAGCAGGTAACAGATAGAGAGGATATTTCATGTCCTTTGGACAATTTGATGGTTGTAGCTTTTAGCAATAAGAAAATTGATGACAGTGACTGGCTTAGCTCTGCTCAGCATGATGTGCTTATGCAGCCACGCACAGAACAGACATTCTCGTTGAATATGAATGCCAAGGCTGAAATATTGGCACATTCTGAAGCCCGTCAGAAGTATGTTGATGCATTGAAGGAATCACTTCAGGAGCTAAAGGATGGCAATGTTATTGCTAGTAAAGACAAACTGAATGGCTTTAATGAACGAATAATGTATAAAGAACTACAGGCCCTTTTCAGCAAGGATCCTGTAGACACTGAAGAATTGACAAAGTCTGTGGAAAAGCAGTTGGAGCTTTTGGAGGATGATTCCAAATGGGAAAATTTCATTCAGAACTTCCGGCTGTATATGGGACAGAGCGAAAGACAGGTGGATAAGCTTATAAGGGGAGAAATTTTGAGACTTTTAGACACCTCTGTGGCTACAGCTGACAAAATTTTCAAGCAGCTAATTATCAGCTTGACTGCTTGGCTGAATAATACCAGTGATGACAAATTTTCAGTCATGGACATTGGGACCATTTGGAAAGAGGTTCTAAAGAAATGTGGTCCAGAAGCATTCTCTTCTTTAAAATACTCCAAATTTGGCAAAATGTCATGGCTGCAGTTCAAGAAAGAACATTTGGAGGAAATAAAGAATGCAGTAGAAGGAAATCAAGTGGTACACATTGTTGCCCCTGAAGGCAAAGTCATAAAGGTGACTACTGTCAAAGTCCAGCAGGCCCTTCAAGGCAAGAATTACGTGCTGGTAGATGAAGCCTTCCTTAACTCTGAGAGACCAAGAGTGTTTGCAGTTTGGAAGGGCTGCAATGTTCTTGTACTGATGGTAAATGATGAAAATGGGGATTTCTGGGATTATAAAGTTGGAACCGAATATTTATCATCAAATCCAGATAAAAAGCTTGTCCTTATTAGCCATGAATCCAAGAAGGCTGAGGAATTCAGGGCCACTTATACAGACAAATGTATAAAAATTGAAGACAAACCTGATGTTTCTCAGTTAAGTGAATATAGTCAGCCGCCAGAGTTTTCCATCACATCAGGTACAGAAGACCATGGACTACCACTCATAGATGTAATTAAAATGGACACAGAAACAAAGGCCACATCTAGAAAAGAATTTTTTGAAAATCTATTGACAGGACAGGAATATACCTATGGGGACACAGTTACAAAGATTGAAAATTATAAGACCCAAACTTTATGTCGCTTTGACCATCTCTGGAAGACAGTTTTTGAGGAAGAAGGATGTATTTTTGCTTTGACAGGCAATAAACCGCAATTGACTTCGTTCATATCCAGAGAAAAATTTAAGCAGTCGACCGCATCGCGCCTGAAAATCACCAAGAATGGCTATGATGATTTCGTAGACCTTTGTAAAGACAATGACATTGTTCAATGGATCCTTAGAAATAAGGAAGGCAGACTTATATGGTTAGAAAGTAAAGGAGGTATTGGTAACTTGAAAAAATATCTGATGAGAGAGGCTCCCCCTCATGTTTTTGCACTGAAAAGTGACTACAGTGTTAGAACAGATGTTTGTCTTGCTAAAGAGCCTCATGGCCGTTTGCTTGTAGTGTTGGGAGAAGCAGGAGTGGGCAAGTCTACGCTTATGCAGCACTTGGCTAACCAAATGAAGAAAGTCATTCCACAGATGTGGGTAATACCAATCAAACTGACTGACCATGTTGATTATTTGAGTAGTGAGGAGGCATCTGCTGTAGGACTGTTGGAAAAATCGGGAAACATTCAGACTCAGTTTCAGAAGAAGATATTTGAATTTGGGATTAAGCAGCAAAAGAAAGTAACTGTGCTTCTAGATGGATTTGATGAATTAAATTCCTCTCTTCAGGATAAAGTAATTGAATTGATTAAGGATATGCTTAAGCAAACAAATGTCAGAAAGCTATGGATGTCATCAAGTTTAGATAAAAAGGACAAATTGGAAAATGATTTGTCAACAGTAACATTGACATTATTGCCAGTTTCTGAAAAAGAACACCAAGCCTATATATCAAAATTACAAAAAGCGAATGAGCTTGTGGAAGAACCATTCACGCCTAAGCAGTTAGAGGGCCTGCAGTTCTGTCAAGAAGAAATTGATGTTGTATATTGTGGCAGACCATGCAAAGCTACCTTGTTGCACGAGGCATGTAGGAGAGGCTACATGGAGTTGGTGCAGAAACTTCTTGAGCATCCCACAATAAATCTTGAGGTCAAAGATAGCATGCATCAAGAAACTCCATTGATGTGGGCTGCTCGAGCTGGAAACCTAGATGTTGTGAAATTTTTGAGTGAGAAGAATGCCAAAATTGGTAATGCAAAGGATGGGTATACACCATTGCACTTGAGCGTAGCATCAGGAAACATTGAGGTCGTTAAATATTTGTTGGAAATTCCCCAGGTTCATGCAGATACGCCAGATAAATTAGGTAAGACCGCACTTATGTGGGCAGTTCAAGAGGGCAAGTTGGATATGGTGGAACTTCTGATTAAAAAGGACACGCAGAAGGTGCAAAAGAGAGGAGACAAATCCAGTTTATTGCACATTGCTGTTGAATCAGGCAACTTGGAGATTGTGAAGTTTTTGCTATCTCAAGAAGAAATGAAGGAGTTACTCACTGCACAGAATTCCGTAAAGCAGACTCCATTGATAAAGGCTTCAAGGTTGGGAAAGCTGGACATTGTTATGGCCCTAGTAGAAGGTGGCGCAGACATTGATTCTCTTGATAATGACCAGAAATCTGCCTTGCATCATGCAGCAGATTCCGGTCATGACAAAATTGTGGAGTTTTTGATAGAAAAGGATGCAGCTGTTGATCTTCAGGACAGAATGGGCAGGACTCCTGCATTTTATGCAGCATGGAGAAATCATCCTACTACACTTATGTACCTCGTGCAAAGAGGTGCAAGTACTAACACGCCAGACAGGAAAGGAAATACTATATTGCATCATGCTGCAGAGTATGGAATGGTCCAAGTTTTCGAATTTCTAGAAAACTCTGGATTAAGTAGCACAGTTTGTGGCTGGAAAGCAAGCACAAAAAAATGGTGGAATACGCCACTGGATATTGCTGCCAGAGAGGGCCATTTAGGGATTGTCCAATGTCTGTTGAGGCAAGGCCTTGATGCCAATCACAGAGATAGAGAGCTAGATACACCATTGCATGGTGCAGCAGGAGAGGGCCATATAGAGGTGGTGAGGTTTCTTTTGGATAACCATGCAAGAATTGATGTGCGCAACAAATCACAACAGACCCCTCTGCACTACGCTGCCATGAGGGACCATGGAGAGATTGTGAAGCTGCTTTGGGAGTACGGTGCAGATCTGAATGTGCGAGACAACAGAAATCAGACGCCACTTCAGTTAGCTAAACAGTTGAAAAACGTAAATGTGGTTAGATGTTTACAATAAGTATATCATTACAAACCTTGTCTTTGCGGTTAATTCCTGAGTCACTGGATCCAAGTGAAGATGAGTTTAAGTTGAAATTTCAGAGCATGTGTAACTTACATAAATTCTTGTTATATACACCTCATTGTTCTATTTTGGCAATGAAGAGTCTTAATACTGCATTATACATGAACCTATATCTTATCAGTGCCATTAATTCTGTGCCGTGCCAAGAAAATGTGGCCACCAGAAAGCAAGCAATCAGCCAGCAATGTATTATGTACATTACATATCAGTTTAAGTGAACCTATTTCTCAACCTCGATTACAGATGATGAATTCCTAGAGTTTCACTGAGATGGTTATTTAATACCATTCACTAACTCAGGATTGTGGCTGGGCAAATACCTCGGCACGAGTGTCTCCCACTCTCTCATACAGCACAGCTGTGTGGCGCACAAGGTAATAAGAATGGAAACACTTTTTGTTAATATGGTATGGCTTAAAATGGAGCCATACTTCTGTGAACAACAGTGCAAAATTTCTGTAAGAAATACAGATTTTGTTTTCATTTTAATCCTATACAAAACTTGTATGCACAAATTGAGATTTTTATTATTCTAGCTTCACTTATACACCAGAACTTGCTGGGCCAAGTTTCGGAGACTGTTGCCTCCATCTGGCTGGACGTACTGTGCAATGGGACATCAAAGTTTAATATACTATGCTGCTTCTCAGTATCTCCAGTCAGATAACACCATATACAAGTCACAAGAGAAAGCATGGCGATGAATCCAGGCTCATGATGGAGACAACTGTCTCTGAAACATGTCCCAATAAGTTCTGGTGTAAAAGTGAAGCTAGAATAATAAAAATCTCAATTTGTGCATACAAGTATTATAAAAACTTCACTGTGGTTTCCCAAAAGTATTTCTAAAAATCATATAAAAATTCTCAGTTTTAAATGATACCATTGTTATGGTATTGAAACAATGTTAGTTTGCAGATAACACCTCTTTTCGTGCATTAGCAGCAAAGTTCTAGCTGGATCACAAATTGAGACTCACAGAAATATGAAGGTCAGAAGAGCCAATTATTGACATATTGCCTTACAAAGAGTACGTTGCAAAAATACTGGCAGTGTTGGAACTGCAAATTTAGTTTTAGATGATGGTTCTACACAATTCTTGAGTGGCAACATTTTAGCAAGAATGCTCTACAGTATTCCTTGTCTGTTCTATAGAAAGGGGCACTTAAATTTTTTTAAGGTAGAAATTGTAATGAAAATTTCTTGGGTGCTTTGTGTTGTATACTATTAAGAAGGCAAGCTGAGTTTTCTTTAAACAAAATCTGTCCTGTGGCCAGATTTTGCACCATGCTTTTTATGGTGAAAAAAATAGCACAGCATTATATCTCCAGAACATTTGATTCCATCATAAAGAAGTGTTTTGTTCATCCGTCTTCTGGCAGCATTCGGAAAGTAAATTTCTCAAGCCTTTCACAAGCTCAAGCTTTTCTTTTATCTTTGCTGTAGCTGTAAATATCATAATTATTGACCAGCAATTGACCCAAATGCAGGTAAGTTGACAAATGCACTTCCCAGAAATGATCAAGAAGTCTGATTTTCACCTGTTGCAGGTGTATGAACAAATATACACACTAGTAAACTTGGTATACCATGGCCGAATGTATGACAGCCTCGCGTATAAGAGTTCCTGAATTTTTGGGAGGTTTTCACAAGAATTACGTAAATAATGAATGCAATTAGAAAATATGACGTATTGAAAACCCCTGGTGTTGTTTATCCTGCACAAATTCAGTGACAAGCATATCAATTTAATGAAATTTCTGTGTTTGGTTCTCTGAATATTTTCCTTGATGTGCCAGCATTCATTAACTTTGCTTTATCTTACTGCCAATGTTGTAAATTACATTTAGAAACATCAAACTGCATTGCAGCATGTACGTTAACAGTACATTTTGTCTGGTGCAAAACCTGTAATTTGAAGTTCGGGTCGTAACTACTTCTCTCTCCTTTCTAATTTATCTGCCATGACTGGAACACGACCAAAACTGTATGTATTTATGCATCGGCGTCAAAAAAATATCATGTCGGAAGTAATTGTCAACATTAAAGAAAAATGTTGGTTTATTTGTAACCTTGAGCTCAGCCGTGATGTGTCTGTTGACTCCCACTGCTCAAACCAGTTGGTGTAGTCCATGAAAATGAGTCTTTAAATGTTAGGCTGCTCATATAAGATGACTACAGTTTTTAAAAACACATTGTCCCTATATTGTGGTTCAATAGGATATTCATTCTTAGAACTCGCGTGCTATGTTTCGGTGTGTAATTTATGGTACCAGGTGCTATGAAATTTCAGAAGTTTGTTTAAAGAGGCAGAATTGTAAACATCAGAATAGTATGAATATCAGAAAATGACAAATATTCTGTAATTGACTCGAGCATTGGTTCCCTTTTTTGACATTATTTGTGATTTTTGAAGGTTGAAGTCCCTACTTATTGATCATTGAATCACTCTTTCACAGTCGTTCTAATGGTAATTGGAGTACTCAGGTACCAAAATAATTTACAGTGTGTATGGCATTCCTAAGTTCCCAAAAAATAAAAGCCTAAATTTTAAAATATTGGTTTATTACATAGAAATTTATTATGACACTTCATAGCTATCATAAGTTGTAATAGCTTCTCATAATGCACAAGACTTTTCAGAAACCAATAAAAATCCACTGAAGTATTTTTGGCATCTCTGTCCCCAAGCCTGATGTAACTTGGTAACAGTGTGTATATAGACTTAAGTTATCATAGTGATGTGTTTATAACGTGTGTGTGTGTGTGTGTGTGTGTATTTGGGAGTTGTGCATGTACATTGCCATTGCTTGTGATACCTAATACATTTCATGTTACAACATTATTTATTAAATTGTTTTAGAACACTCTTGGTATTGTATTGAATGATGTGGAAGCAACATTGGCAGACATGACTTTGTAATAATACCTGGGATCAAGTACTCTAAAATCGATCCAGCCTTTGAACCGGACTTGATGTAAACAAAACACCTTGTATCCCTTGTGTTCGTATCAGCTGTGAGGAAGAAACCTAAACAAATGACACTTGGGCTCATGACTTTTGTTTATAATGCAGTAGAATGGTTTACTGTTTGAATAATAATATAACAGTTGAATTAAAATTAAATGCAGAATGGTTAAATAAAACTCGCAAGCTGTGGCTGCCTCACTATCAGGAAGAGATGTAAAATCTGGGTCTCCATCACATGATATCCTCTCTGTCAATAATTTATGATTGCTTAAAAGAAGGCAACGTAGGGTCATTGTTGACAGAAGATTTTTTGTCTAATGGCGTTCATTATTGAAGAAAACTTGTGCGTTTTCCTATGAATAGCACGGTTGGTAATCATCTGCTTTTTCTAATAATGCCTTACACCTGCCCCCCTGCTATGCTTCCACTTACACAAACAGCTCTCCGTTCAGAAACACTAGTATAATCTGTTTAACAGTTACTCACAACTACTTGAGTTTTCTTGTTCAATTTTTTTTGGAAACATTCAACCCAATTCATTTCTCACCGCTTTTAACGGTTTGCCTATAGAATGCTTCACTATTTCAAGCTAACAGCAGTTTATTGCCTTACTGAGTGCTCATCGTGTAGAGGGATGAACAACACCACATACAATTAAATGGAAGCTACAGCCTTCTTTAGTTGTATTAATCAATTTATTATTCCATATTAATCAAAGGTTTTGATTAACATACTTCTCAAAACCAACAGATAGTTGCATATATTTGAGGTACTACGTGTTATTGTGTGCCTTGGTTTCCCGCTTATTGCAGGCTTGTTAATGACATGTGTTTACATCAAGTTGGGTCCTAAGAGTGAAGCGATTATGGTATCATTTGGCATGCTTGCAATTTTTCAGAATTTCTCTCATGGCACTGAAATTTTCATGATGGATTTATCAGATCTATGTACTTCACAGAAGGGCAGTAAAGAGGAAACTGTACAATTAGTGTCATAAATATTCAGTATCCTCTCATTCCATAATATAATATGTAATACCCTAGCACTGAATAGTTGTAGGCATATTAAATGACCATCACTATTCAGATTGCATCCCCCTCAAAGTTACAGTTCTTGGAGCAAGAATAAGTTATAAAGTTGTGTTCTTTGTGTTACAAAAAGTATGAAATTGCCATTCTCTGTGATGAATAATTAGTTGAGTAAGTTTCGAGGCTGAATGTTTTTGCATCACAGATGGCTGCTATATGGATAAATTTGTTCCAAGAATCAATTAAATTACTCTTCCAATGTGTTTGGCATGCTGGCAAGTAGCAGCATCCACTGTGTAATATCACTAAGGACCATAATTGATGTCTAATAAAATTTGAAACATATGTAGTTTTGATTGTAGCTAATCAGCCAATTTTGTTAAGAAAGGTTGCAGTTAAATACATAAGTGTTAAAAAGTTAGCAAGGACGACTATCCAAAATACTTCTTGTGCTCCTGTACTCTTATATAAACTAGTTTTAACATTTGCAAATTGAAATACAATTATTTTATAAGTAATGCAGTTAATGGCAGTAAGCTGCAATATCCCCAATTTTTTTAGAGTAGAAAAGAAGCTTATTTGTAATGCAGTAGGTCATTCTGTATTGGAGAAGGTATAACAGATTTTATTCAAAGCATCCTTTTACTCCATTAAACCTGCCTTTGGAAATCCTGGAATTATCAGTTGTTTCAATCAAGTCAATAAATGATTTTTCTAAGGATACCATCTGACTACAGATATTTTTCCTTTAACCCTTTGCCATCAGAACTGTAAGCGTCCAGAGCTGAGATAATCTTAGTTACTAACTGAGCATTTATTCTGGATCTGTGTAATGCTTTACAGAATCATCATTGGATGTCAGCAGGATGCCATTTGTATGTACGTATGTATTTATTTCCATAATGCTATACAAAATTCTTACAATTTTCAATGCATTACTTTGAGTTGCTATTTTTTCTTATTTTATCCATCATGCATTTTAACACCGTGGTTATTTATGCATGGTGGCTCATAACAAATTCATATTGCTTTATTTTTCTAAGCCATTTTCCTCTTACTCTCCCCATATATTCTCCTATTCTTTTTATATCCCTCTCCTTGTATATTTTCATTATCCTAACTTTTAATACTTCTTTGTTAACAATCTCCCATTCTTTAGGTAAAAACTGATCTCTCCACAACTTAGTTTCTTCACATTCAATTATATAATGCAAATCATTATCTGCCTCTCCACAAAGAGGACACCTATCCAAATTTGCTCCTTTCCTATCTCCCCTTCCCTAGTCCACCTTAATTGTCTATATAGTTCCAAACTTTTCTTTCTTTGAAATAATTCTTGTTTCTGTACATCTACTCTGTTCCTCACTTCTTTCCAGAAACCTTTAACTAACCCCTCTCTCTCATTCCATGTTACCCATTCCTATTTCCTGTAAAATTCTTCTTATTCCTTGAGCCCAGTTCATCTCAGCACTGGATTTTTCTTGTATTATTAAACATTGCCTCAAGATATTATGCTTGTCCAATGATTTCAATCTATGTCAATATTTAAGTACCCTTTCTACGATCATGCCCTTGCTACCTACTCTTCCCAACTCCAACATTGCTGCTCCATTAGGTGATGAAATAGATAAACCTAACATACATTTACAGAACGATCTATGTACTTTATCAATCATCTCCCATCCTTTGTCACTTCCCCAAATCTCTGATCCATAGACCATTTATGCTTCAACTACAGCTTTGTAAATCCTTTCCAACTATTTAATTTGCATATGTGGTATTTTCTTTAAGCATATTCTTATAGCAGTCATTGCTAATCTTCCCTTAGCTAAGGCACTTTATCTTGTGATCATTCCATCTCCTATTACTACTTATTCTCACTCCCAAATAATCAAACTTGTTAAATATTTGCAACTCTTCCCCTTCCACATACCACTTTTCCTCCAATTTATAGCTCTTTTTAAATACTATTATCTTTGACTTTTTAAAATTTATTCTTAAACCCCATTTCTTACAAAATGAATATATGATATGTAACACTTTTGTTAGACCTCCTACTGAAATAGAACCTACCACTAAATCATCTGCAAAAAGTAATCCTGGAATTTATTATTTACTATGGGTAAATATAAGTTATCGTTATTCAACTCTTCCAAGATATTGTCAATAAATAAGTTAAACAGTATAGGGCTAAGTTTGCAACCTTGTCTTAACCCCATATTACTATCAATTTTTCCATAATTTCATCACCATTCAGCCTAATATAAAACATATTATTCATATATATATTCTGTACTGCTCTAATGAATTTTGAGCTTAGTCCCATCTCAGTTTAATCCATAGTGCCTCTCTATCTATAGTATCAAAGACCTTAGTTAAAACAAGTTTGAGGTTGTGCATGTGCCAGTAGTGCTGGTTTTTTAGCTTTTGCATGATATGAATGTCATCAAATTGAACACAGAAAGTTTATAGCATTGTATGCACCCAGCATTGTAGTTAATTTTTTTCAAAATCATCATAATGCCATTTACATTTGCACAATATTAATATAATGTGCATGAATAAGTGTAAATAGCATAATATTCTCAATTTTAAATCAAACTAATTCCACACGGAAAGGATGAAGTTATTTTCTTTTCTATTGTACAGGTTGAGGCAGTTACATTAAGCAGGTTGTATCCTAAATCATTTGTAACTTCACAATTTATTTATTGTTTTTTAAAAGTTTTGTTTAATATATATATATATATACATACATACACACACACTTTTAAAATTTAGTTCCTTTAACCGGGTAGGTTATATCGGATGATGACTGAATGAAATTGTGCTCCAATTAGCCTGGGATCCATTCAGCTTAGTCACCCAGCATTTATAACTCATCCTATCAGAGATTTGAACTTGAGACCTCTTGAATGTTTGGTGTACACACTACCTCAACACCACAAAGGTGGACTTGCAGTTTATTGCTGTAATGTGACAAGTTCAGAGAGTTCACCCTGAAAATATCTTGAGAATATTTGATTTAACCTAACTGGGTTCATCACAGAATTCCAGAGCGTAATTTGATGAGAGCTTAGTTATGATTACTTTCTAAGGATACTGTTCATTATTAACCCATTAACGCCTAGTGTTGCCGTATGGTAACGCACATAAAGCATTCTTAAAGTTATTGTGCTTTCAAAAATTACGTTGGAGGTTTGTTACCACTGCTAATCGCCCTGTAAAGGAACCACATTTGCAACAATATAGTGTTTATTGTCTTGTTTGTTACAATAGTAACGTTCAGATTGAAAAACGCTATCGCTGAATGTGGAGCAGAAATGGATCTCCGTTTCGAGTAAGTATATTTTTATATGCTTAGTTATTATGTGGATTATTTTTGGCAGTATATTTCTTTGTATAGTGCAATATATTGTCTGGGAGTTACAAGGTGATTCAGAAAAAACAGGTGAAATTATGGCTTCCTAATTCCAATGTTACCATATGGCAACACTAGGCAGATATACTCAGTGAAACACATAGATGAGATGACATCTCACCAATTACTGACTGACGCTGAAATAAAGTTACCAAACAACAAAAGAATAGATGTTGACCAAAACTAGTACAGCTCATCGGTACAGCCACCCGCACTGGAGGCAGCTGCACCTGAAATTGTATCTACCCAGATATCTGAAAATATTATCAAATGGGCAGCTGAGAGGCAAACAACTAAAACCGACAGGAGAAAGGAGCTGATTTTGACATAGATAAACCTACTGAATTCCTCACTCCAGATTATTTGGGATATGAACACGTGTCGCTAATTGAAATTTTCATATTGTTTCTTGACCAAGAGTTAATCAGATATTTGTTAGAGGAAATCAGATGCTATGCATTACTATTAAATATTCAGTTTCCAAAGATAACAGCAGAAGAAATATGCTGCTTCATTGCCATTCTATATGTTAGTGGCTACAATAACTTTCCTTATAAAAGGTGCTTCTGGGTTCAGATGATGACATGAAGAACCTGGCTGTTTCTTGGTGAATGAGAGAAGACAGATTTCTTCAAATCTGTAGGTTTCTGCACTTTGCAGACAACACTAGAATTCACCGTAATGATAAGGCATGGAAAATACAGCCTATAATGAAAAAGTTAAAGAAGAGATGCATTGATAATTTGATACCCGAGGAACAACTATCATTTGATGAATGTATGGTCAAATATTTCAGCCAACATGGGTGCAATCAATTCATCTGTGGCAAGCGCATTAGATTTGGTTATAAGATAGGAGCCTGAACACCAAGGACGGATATTTGGTGAATTTTGATTTGTACCAGGGTAAAGGACCAAAGATAAGATTTGACAGAACTGACCACCTCGTCCAGCCAGCGGAAGGAGGAAAAAAAATAGGTGTGCTAACGACAACTGTAAATCAGGTGTAAGAATAATGTGCTTGAAGTGTGGCGCTGGATTGTGCATCAACTGCTTTATTCCCTTTCCCACTCATTACATTTAGTGTGATTTTTACAAATGCAGAAAATACTGATGTGTGTATACCATAAGTTCATTTTTGTGGAATCACACAATTTGTTTTCATATTTAACTCAAATTGTTAAATTTTTGGGGTAGACAATATTACCTTTAATGATGTAGAATAGTAGCCTGCTGAAGATTCAGAATGCAATTTCTTAATGAAAATGTTACGCTATAAAACTAGGTAGTGGAAGCGCCTAGCATTACCATATAGTAATGGCAAATATTCTCAAAACTGGGTAATGAATACTTATTTTTGTATTTTATTCAGTACATTTGTGTTGCTTAGAGAGACAATAAACTATAAAACCAATAAAAATTAACAAAAAAATAATTCAGGCCTTAATGGGTTAAGTCAAACATAATGTATAAATCACTAACTCTTAACCTCACCCCATGTGCGCAGAACAAAATAGATACCAGTACAGGCATCTCAGCAATGTCCGTGGTTGCCATTAAGTATGGCATCAAAGTCTATGGCAAATGGTGAGAAAAATGTTCCTGAATTTCCAAGAATTGCAAACGTAATCAAATTTAATTCACTTTCTGCTTTAAAACCTATTTGTTTCTGCCACATCGTGTAACTGTAGTGCATAAACAAAAGTTCCAGAATATTGAACGATGAATCATACAGCCAAGATTAGAATTACAGACTTTTGGCCTTCAGTGCCAGCACTCATGTAAGCTACTAATGGTCAACAGTTTACCAAATTTAAAATTTTTGGTGTATATAAGTATTTTACCAGGCAGTTGTGTCTCATTTCCATCCTAAAAGTAGCTACTTTTTTCTTCGTCTTTTTTTAATTTATGGTCGCATTCTATATTGGGCGTGAAAGACCGGTAATTTTGCTCAGAGGTCTGTCAGGTTTGAGGTTCTTTTACATGCTATAAATATACGACACGGCTTTACTTCCCTTCCGAAGGATTGTTACGCCCCCCAAAAAATCCATCACCCTCCGCCGGGTTTTAACCCGCGACCTCGGGAGCTAGAGGTTAGCATGGTAACCACGGAGAACGACTGAAAGTAGCTACTGCTTGTTTCCTTGGCTTGTATAGGTTTTTGCGGTTGTAATACTCACTGTAACCATTTTTGCATTATGTAATTAGAAAGACAACGGTATGGAAAAATTTTAGGTAAATTATATTTTTAAAAAAAGCACATTAGAATCAATCCTCCCAGCCTAGAGAAAAGATTTTTCTCTCTCCAAACATTTATTTTACCTATTAAACCGTTTCATAGATCAGGTATGGCCGAGTCGCATGTCATATCCACGAGAGGGCTGTGATGTAATACCCATCTGAACAGTTGCATAATGCTGATTCTTAGTTTTGAAAAGGTGGAAATGCCTATTTATTAAATTGCAAGGTAACTTTAAGTGCCAAAACAAAATCAAGTGCTTTATTCATTATTATCTATAAAATAAAGGTTTGAAACTCCAAATATATCACACTTATCAAATTGAAGAAATAAATTATTGCTTATAAACTTGTGTGAAAAATCAAAATTAGTACTTAGTTTTTATAGTACTTAAACTCGGTACGTTGCAGCATCTTTGTATGCTACAAAATATCTTCCCTAATGTTCAACTCTTGTAGAATAGATCTCGTAATTGCATACAGTAGTGTTCCACCACTGCGTTGGAAGACTGCTTGAATGTTGCAAACAGCAAATGAGAAGGGAGGATTGAAGGTTTGAGAATGCCCATACCTGTCATAGATAATGGGGTGCTTTCCAGAGAAACATTTTGTTGGGAGGCTGCTTTAATGCCAGACAATTTTAAGATTAAACTGTACAAAGTTATCACTAGAAAACAGTACTGTCAAGAGGAGACCCCAGTGAGTATTTTGCTTGCAAGATATTTTTAAACCATACAACATAAGCCATTAGTTGCCTAATTCCTGGAGAAGAGAGAACTGCAGCCTTTATAAAATTAGTGAATGACCGCTTTATTATCAACTCCGAAGTACCAGGAAATTACAATAGCAAGTGCACAGCCACAAATTCTGCAAGAAGTGCTGAGAAAACATGCATTTGGTCTAGTATTTCTAGTTCCCGCTGTCGTGTGTTCAAACCAGGCAGACGGTGGATTTTTTTTCAGGCGCCAAAAATCTTTAGCAGGACTTCCTTCAGAAGGGAAGTAAAGCCGGTGGTACCGTGTAGTAGATTTACGGCACGTAAAAGAACCTCAAGCCTGATAGAGGTCTCTGAGCAAAATTTCCTGTCTTTCACGCCCAATATAAAATTGGACGCTAAAGACCATAGTTAAAGAGCGTCCATAAATAAAACTCAATTTAATTTACCATGCATTTGAACATGGAGAACAAGGCAACAGTTGGTTACCATTTCGAAAAGGATATATTTACTCTCCATCAGATCATAAATCCTTGGCTACCTCAGAAATCTGATGTAAAGCTTCACAAGTGTGTTGCTAAATTTAAGAATTTATATTAAATCAATATAATTTTATTGAAATTGTGCATGTATGATACTGGAAGCATTGCCTTGCTGGTTGTTGGGTGCGGTAGATCTCGAAACATTTCTCCAAATTAAGGGTTTTTTGTTGCCAAGAACTCGATTACCCCCCTCCCCAATCTCTTCTTTGTTTCTGTCTTGTCTGTGGCTGGAACATTCATAGCATAGCTTGCATTCTCGCTGTGGCGAAGGTCGATCTCTATTGAACTCTGGCACTTAACAGCTGCTGATGAGCAACATTGGTTTTAAAGTCTGTGAAGTTTTAGCAGTCACCTTTTGAAATGTAATAAAAAATCTGATGTGTTACACTCACATGACTTCCTCTACTCTTGTACAAACTATTTATACAAACGCTTATTCTCCATCTACTTCATGTTAATCGAGATAAACATTTGCAGACTCTATCTTATTGCTAAGTTTCTTGTAGATGTAAGGGGAATATATATTTACAAGGGCAATATAGAAATACAGTAGCCTTTAAGCACATACATATCTCTTAATAGCTGGTTGCTAGGTGCAGCACCATTACCTTTGCCACAGATTAATACTCTTTGCATATCCAAGATAAAGTGAATAACGAATTCCCATTTGAGAAAATAAGTATTGAAAACTTTAAGGGAATAACAAGCAATATCTCGAAAATGGTTCACTCAACAAAAAAATGTATATGACATAAATTCTATATTTTAATGCGATCTACATTTTTTGTGTAGTAAAATTTTGTCTCTCTCTTATGGTTTACCAGTTATGCAAAAGTCGTTCACAATGAAGAATACTTTTGGAGACATTCCCAGGAAATTCAAGATATACATTTTATTTGTCATAAAAATATCTTAAACATATGATATTTTAATCAAAATCGTTAGAGCCATTTTTGAGAAAATTAAAATTTTCGAAAAATCTTCCATGTAAAGGGTGCTCTGGGGTGAGGGGATTTTCTTGAAAACCTTCGTGTCGCATCTCTGGAAGATACTGAACCCAAATACCAACTTTGGTGTTTATCCGACTGTTCGTTTCTGAGTTATGCTGTTCACAGACAGACACACACACGGACATGTTTCCAAAAATGCTTTTTTTGGATTCAGGGGGTCTCAAAACATGTATTTCCGGTGATATCTGGTATCGAATTTTTGGGTGGAATGCAATACTTCCCCTACTTACTATACGTAGTAGAGAAAGTAAAAATGTAATACACACACAAGTCTAG
Organism: Deroplatys truncata; assembly: GCA_030765065.1. Lineage (NCBI taxonomy): Eukaryota > Metazoa > Arthropoda > Insecta > Mantodea > Mantidae > Deroplatys > Deroplatys truncata. The sequence continues at coordinate 19,533,283 of CM060978.1, forward strand.
CAGACAGAAAAATATTTTCCTGTAACCTTAAGCGGCGCATCGCATTATAGGAAACAAAAGTGATCTTACAAGTTGACAAGTATCATTTGCTTTTACTATTCAAGGACACTCCTCTCTGGGTGTCTGACCTTTCCTTCTCAGTTTACTGTAATGTCAGTGTTTCTTGTTTCATCAACTGCAATTAAACATCTTGGTTATCCTTTAATTTCACACACAGCACATTCATGTGGTATCAACATCATTAGTTTTCCTGTTCGTTAATTTTCTTAAGAGACACAAAGATCCTTTGAAGCCACTTGATAATTAAAAATGCTCATATATGTAGTTTTGTTGGCCACCACACTTGCGAGTTGTGCTCGCTATGCGATTAAACGTGATTAACCTATGCAAGTACAGCTCAAATTACGCGAATGGGTTAATAGGATGTTTCTCATATATTAGGAAAATTCACTTATGGATTACACAAAATTAATTCGAATGAAGAGGACTTCACAGCCTTTTTGCAGAAAAGTCAATACATACACTTGATTTTTCTTTAAAATATCTTAAACATATAGTACGTATTTTAATTAAAATTATATCCATTTTTGAGAAGATAAAAATAAAGAAGAAAAACCGTTCCATGAAAGGATAGTTTGCAGTCGGGGGATTTTCTTGAAAATGTTTGTGTTGCATTCTTGGAAGATGATAATCCCGTAGCGCTACGGTCCATGAAGGGCGTAAACCTGCCGGCCTCACGCCCACGTACGCAAGGCAGAGGGCGATGTGACCACCATCTTGCATCCCCCTGCCAGTGTTGTCCTTCGCTGCCTATCGCAGCTCCACTTTCCCAACGATTCTAAGTGGGCACCAAATTAAATTAAATAAAATTGAGTTTTATTTATGGACGCTCTTTAACAGCTGTTGTCCTTAGCGTCCCATTCTATATTGGGCGTGAAAGGCCGGTCATTCTGCTCAGAGGCCTCTTTATCAGGCTTGTGGTTCTTTTACATGCCGTAAATCTACCACACGGGACCACCGGCCTTCCTTCCGAAGGAAGTCATACTAAGGATTTTTACGCCCTAAATAATCCATCGCCCTCCGCCGGGTTTGAACCTGCGTCTTCGGGTGAGTGGGCACTGGTCCTATACATGGGACTTAAAATCTGCACCCCCATGGATGGGATGGAACCCGGGCACTTTCCATGTCCGGTACCCAGAGCGTTACGCTTGGAATATGCCAGTAGGTCTGGGTGGCTTACGCACTGGCCTGACCGCGGTCGCGGGTTCAAACCCGGCCCAGAACGATGGTTTTTTAAATGCTTAAAAACGACAGCCCCATGTCAGATTTACTAGCGTGAAAAAAAAACCGCGGCGCTGATAGGATCCTGGTAAGTGGCAGGGTCGTTAAACAAAATATTGGTTTGGAAAATGCTCAACTTGCATACCAAGTTTTGGCACTATTTCGTTTATATGTTGTTCACACACACACACGAACTTTTCTCTAAACACTTCATTTTTTATTCAGAGAACATCAAAACATTTCGTGTGAAATCTGGCGTATCAATTTTTGAGTGGAATGCAATGCTTCCTCCGTTTACTATAGGTAGTAGAAAAGTAAACAAATCTGCGCGACTTGTCTACAGATGCTCATGGATATCGATTGTTATTTTGTATATATGGATTCCAAACTTCTAATTATAGAATAAAATAAATCACATAGGTTATTCCATATAGTTAATGACAAATTATATTGTTTTTAAGGAACCACCAAATTTCCGCAAAACGCCTTAATTTACAAAGAGCTTTTTGTACACCAGTTATGGTGTAAAGCTGAACATGGAACACCAAAATTTGCAGGATGGAAGAGAACTCGTTACGTTCCATGTAATATGTACTTCATAGAGGTATTACGAACAAAAAATAGTATATTATGCAATGAGACTATAATGGTAGTAATTATAATTGACGCAACAGTTCTAGACACGTGAAAATCTTAATGACAGCTAGGAAGCGAGTTACCAGATCAGGAGGTGACCGGTCGTCTGCATGTTGCAGGAGTGCATGGGACAGTCATTGTCAAATATCCGCACACCGTTATGCACTGTGTTGCGCTGATAAACTTAGTTATATACAGTATATTAAAATCTACGCTGTAAAAAGCGCTTAATATAAAAAAAACGCTATTAATCATTGCCTCAAATTATTCCACACCTAACAACCCTTCCTCTTCTGCGGAATCACTCACATTATTGCCGTCATCACTGCTGTCACTACTTTCTGCACCGTTATCCTAGATGAAAATTCTTTGTATTTGATTTTCTGCAATTCCTTATTCTTCGAAATAATGATTCTTAATTTATTCAACATGTCCACATACAATTTCCTATTCTGGCCTTCCAATTTCAGCAAATTGCTGGCCTTATAACTGCACATATTTTAATTTAAAAGTGATATTTCTGCATGCCACCCATTTTTTGATAGCCCAGATTAATTCGGTTGGGTTTAGATCTGGGCGATACGATGGCAGTCTAAGTACATTATGGCGATGTATTACTATCTGGTCAAGTATGTATGACTTCTGAAGCTGTTTGTTGGCTTTAATTAAGTTATACAGCTTTGTTTTACTCGTGCTTTCATCTAAAGCTATATTATGTCTAAGTAATCAAGCTTTCATTTCTTCTTTCAAGGAATTTTAGGTAAGTGGTTTGTCAATTTGAGTGTTGACGCAATGTGAAGCATTGTCGATGACCAGAACAGACCCAGCAGACATATTAGGTATCAACATGGCGTTGATTCACTTCATGTAATTTTCTGTATTCATTTCTTGATGAAAATCTCCTGTGGTTTGTTGCGACTTGTAAAAGAAGGGCATTTGGAACGAAGCCGATCTTTCCAACAGCATGAAGGATAATAAGTATTTGCCCTTCGGCAACAGGTGCCTGCAAACCTAATTCGCTATCGTCACTCCAACTTTTAGATGCTGTATGACTGCTGTGTATGTATGACTCATCTTCATACACTATAGTATTTTTCTGAAATTTGTAGCACCACCTTGAAAATTGATGCTGATATAAGTACATATAAAATTATAGTCATTTGGAAAGGTAGAATCATACTGAAAAATTCAATGCCATAGCCGGGATTTGAACCACGGATCTTAGGCTTTCCGTGCCGTTGCTCTAACCGACTAAGCTATCATGGCAACATTTACATTTTTATTATATTATTAATTTATTTATTTATTTTGCTTTTCTGTTAGAACTCTTCTATTTGATTTCGGTTTCTTCCATTTGAACCCTAAATCTTTAATAATTTTTCTGAGATTTGTAGCACCACCTTGAAAGTTTCTGCTGTCGTTCAGATTGATGAGCAATCTGCTTATTGTTAGCACAGTGTTTTTTTCCGCATAGGAATTGTGAATCGTGCGCCTAATGACGCATTCGAAATCGTCTATTTCTGTAATACGTTTAGGGACCTTATGTTTCTTCCCAGGTGTGTCAAATGGTACTCTTTCATCCATGTTTTTTTCTCTTATCTTTGAGAACTCTGGAAACGAAACTCGGTGAAACACCAGTTGCTTTGACTACTCTTTCTTTCACTCTCTTAAGGCTTTTGTGGAAATCGGATGAACATATATTTTCTTCCTTCATCTCTGCTTCTTGCTTCATGAAGTCGATGACATTAGCAATTATTTCCATACTTTTACTATGTAACACCTTACCACTTAACTTTGAGAACGTAGGAGCCATGGTTATAAATATAACAAATATAAAATAAGTACTATTTAGATACTGCTGCTCTCTTTAAAATTACAACCAAATGCAGACACTTTCTATGCAGACTGTATGTGTTACGCACTGTGAGTAAGCAAAGGTATTATATCGCTTTCGTTGATTAAGCTAAACATAAACCATTCCTAGGCTCGACAGCTGGGGTGGCAATCAAGGTCACGATTCCAGAAGTTTTGCGCGAGTTATAAAACGCGAGTATTATTATTATTAACTGAGCGAGGTTAATTATCGTACGAGCGTTTTAATCACCATTATAGCCAGGTTTCATACGACTGTTTATGCTCGACCATGTATCTAAATTAAATGTATCGTTTCTGGTTTGAGTGATGTGTTACAATCGTTATTACTTTATCTATGGTTACAATACAATGGCCTTGTAGCACCTGACATTTCTGAGAACGAATTTATACCTTTTGATAATCTCCAATCCATGAATTGTGAATACAGAATGAACTGCGGCGCTTGCAGATTTCCTCAAACACACTGTTATAACGGTTCATTTGTTATAGTTGAATCTGAACTGTTACATTATTATTTATTTTTCTTTTTTTAAATTTCTCTGCACAATAATAACCACAAAATGTTACGATCTGAACCGAACTGTTTTGTGTAAAGGAAAATGTGATTTGCTCAACAGCAAATGGAGTGCTCTCTTGTCACGTGGTTTTGTTTAGAACTCCTTTGGTTTTAAAAGTGAAACTGAAACCACTTTTAGCAAGGTTGCCTATGCCTCTAACCACATTGCGTTTGCAAAACGGTGCTCGGAAAATTATTTCAAAGCCGTGTATGTTGTCACATAGTTATTACCGAAACTAGGTCAGAAATAGGTTAATCTACCCATCTTACAAATAAGAAACTTATCTTCATATATTCTTGTGGAATAACCGTCTAATTTGGAAAAAACTACTTTTTTTCGAAAACGGCTGATCGCAGACCAAAATGCTATTATACTTTTTATGCTCGACCATGCTAAAATGTAGTATTTATACGACTGATAGCAGTACTTTAATGGGCCTCATTAATGTACACCTGTTCATTAAAGTATTGGTATTCGACCAATCAGAAGTGGCCACTTAACATTGTGAAAACGCATCACCATCTAACGCAGAGAGCTGGTCTAACACATCAGCTGATTTAACTTAATAGAAATGATGCTGTGACACACGCCGTAATTTCTATTAAAAGCTGAATAAATACGCCAATTCATTTATTTTCATTTCAATGCAGGTCACAAACAAGGATGTAAGCCCTTTTATTTCAAGCATGTATTGAGTTAGCCTTAACAGGTCGCACAATATAATTTTATTGTTTATATAAGACTTCATTTAGGCCGACAGTGGAAAGAGTATCAATTCCAGTAATTATAAGGTATGCTTTGAAGCTCAACGGTTGATCATTCATGGGTTTTGCTGCCCTGCCAAATAAAATATAACTTTAACAGAATTGTTTTGTGCTGAAGATACTAATATCAGAAGCTATCAAGGCGTATTTCGTAGAAAAATCGATTATGACCCAGAAAAACTCACATCTCAGACAAGCTGAAATTGATCGTGTGTACCGTACAAATCATGCTTAAAACACGAGCTTTTTAGTTTTTATTTACTCCGCCCTTAGCAGTCTGCAAAAGTTTTCGAATGAAATGCTGTTAGGCCTTCATTCTATATAAAGTTTTGAATGTGACAGAAGGCATAGACACAATCATTTGTAACTGGAATTTTGCAGTTTCCTCTAAACTATGAGAGACCAACATTGCAAGCATAGGCGTAATTTGACTAGAATTGTATACAAATATTTATTTGAACAAACAGCTGCAATTTTCCCTATTGTACTTCATTTGTTTTAATTGGAAAGAGTATTGCAAATTACCTTAAAGATGTAATTGAATTTGTGGTGCAACGCTTATTTCTTGTTTATGTATGACTGACGGCAAATATTTCGGACACTAATCATTTACTTTTATTGTTCAGAATCAGTTTTGATATATGCATAACTTTAGCTCCAGCAATCACTGAAATAAGTTTCTAGTGCCCAAAATAAAATTGTTTCATCCTCCGATGTCTGTGGCACTCTATATGATAGAATAAAGACAATTATCTGTCAGGAGAGAAAAATATAAATTACTTGAACACACACACATAATTAACATAAAACCTCATTAACGGTTAATACAAAGTTTCAATCGATATTACTGTGTGTATGTTGAGAATTGAGTAATACGATTCTGTGAGCATAATTATTTTTACGCCTTTCTGAAAAACGAATTTTTTTAATTAATAAAGCTATGTGTAAATAAATTCTAATTTCTTTAGTGTATTTTCATAATATGCATTTATATATGTTGACCCTTTAACGAAATGTAACCTTGTAGAGAGGGTACTGATCGTAAACAGTACTTAACTGTCTTTATCTCGGGGAAATTGAAAGAAACAAACAAACGGCATTCTTTTGATCTATACTTCTGGCAACAAATACCGCACACACTTTCCCATCCTTGAAGGCTGGCATTGCTTAAAACTCGATAAAGCATCCTTGACACCTAATTCTCCATACTTCCCACAAACTGATACAAATCCTCCAGGCCACTGGACTAGGAGCGCTAATATTCCATATGCCCACGCTTTTTGGGCCGAGTTTTTTTGTATTGGTACTGAATGGTATTTTCTGGCACGAGTATGGGCTATCCTCTTGTCCCTCCAATCACCGCTAGCTGCCGCTAGAGCCATGACTTAAGGTAAGTAGAGTAGAGGGGGCCTAGACTGAAAGCCCAGAGTGCTATGAATCCGCGCAGGACAGAAGTGCGATGGATCCATAGAATAATAATACAATAAGGTTGCAAACTTGCAATTATAAGTCTTTTCCTTTAGTTTCTATGGTTTTCTATTGTCAGACTAACCATTTCAATGCGCCTTTAAGAAAATAAGTATGGCCGTATTCTTGATGTAAACATGGAGTGTACAAATTATTTCAAATGCATATTTCTTAGGCAGTGCCATGGCACGGTGGCACCCCCCGGAGCCGCCCCTGGATGAATTAATGCACCTAAAGGTATAGGCGCTGAGCGGACGAAAAAAGGTTTATGTTGTCATTACTTCTAAAGTTAAAAAATTGAAATATAATAAAGTTTATATTGTACAAGCTGATGGTGTTTAAGGGACCAGCCTATTCCTACTAGTCCACTGACCGCACACCCCTGCATTATCAAATGGTTATTCAATAATATCTAGATAAATATTCACGTTTCTTCCATACACGTAGAGATAGTACGTTATATTATTGTTAGTGGATTTTGGACCGAGCTGAACTAAGGTCTGTTCAGTGTAATCTTAACTGTCACGTGCACTAGCCATCTCGCATTGGCTGGTGTTATGGAATGGGTTGTTATATATAAAATGGTTCCTTGTCTAACATGATCATTTACCTTAATATATTCAAACATTGTCAAATTTACATTTTCATAATCGTATAAATTAAATTACGTGACAGAGTTAATGTATCTAGAATGCATGCAAATTCCTATCAATAAATAGATGGGAGCATCCTTCGGTTTAGACCTGCCTCTCAGAACGATGAAAACACGTACATTTATCACAGGGCGAGTTTTTAATATGGTAGCACGCTTGCGCTAAAACGAAAATCCTGGCTCTCCCTTTTATGTAAATAACGCATACGATTCATACATTTCGGTTATAATTCTTACATGATCTTGTGGAGTGGACTTCGGCAAGCGTTGTATGTTTGCAGTGCCAAGTAGCGCACTCCCGGCTGCAACCCACATTGGTATAATGGTGAAGTATAGGGAATGAACCAATGGAGCACAGGGGGGAATGCGGGGCATAAGTAGCATCTTGTTGGTTAACCTAGTAGTCAGAGAGCATAGAATAGGATGATCAACAAGAACAATACTTTTCGTTTCGTTCCATACACAGAGCCATCTATTGAATTCACAATAAATGTTTACCTCACTTCCGGTCTTCTATTTACTGAACTGCATCTGTGATCATTACGTTGCCTGTATGTCACGTGGTTTGCGCTGTGTTGTGTGTATCGGGTTTTAATTTATGAACCAAACTGGTTTATTTAGCTAAATACAGGTAAACGCTGCTATAAGCAGAAACAATGAATTTCGTTCAGTCTCTTTAAACGCAACCGTTTTCAACGCTAAATTTGGAGGAAATTAATGAAATTAAACGCATTGGCAGGCCCAAACTATACCTAAAAATCCGGTGTGTTACACTCGCACGACTTTTCTACTCTTGTACAAACTATTTTTACAAACTCTTATTCTCCATCTATTTCATATTAATCGAGATAAACATTTGCAGAAACGATCTTATTGCTAATTCTCTTGTAGGTGCAAAGGGAATATGGTAGGCTTTAAGAGATAGTTAAATCTTTTAAAAGTTGCTTGCTATGTGGAGTATTCCATTTTCTTTGCATGCCCAGGACATAAAAAAGAAAAGAAAGAAAAAAACAAAACGAATAACGAATTCCCATTTGAGAAAAAGAATTAAGTATTGGAAAATTGAAACAAATAACAAGGAATATGTTGGAAATGGTTCACTGCACACAAAAAAATGTATGACATAAATTGTGTGATTTGTGGTAAAATTTTGTATATCTCTTACCGTTTACCAGTTATGCAAAACTCATTCAGAATGAAGACGACTTTTGAGGACATTCCCAGAAAATTCTAGATGTCTTTCATTTTCCATGAAAGTGTCTTAAAATATGATATTTTGTTCAAAATCGTTAGTGCCATTTCTGAGAGAGAAAAAAAAACTTCGAAAAATGTTCCATGTAAAGGGTAGTCTGGAATGGGGGATTTTCTTGAAAATCTTCGTGTCGCATTTTTTAAAGATACTGAACCTAAATACGAAGTTTGGTATTTATCTGACTTTTCGTTTTTGAGTTTCGCTGTTAACAGACCCGCGCAGGGCCTGTTTTTAAAAATGGTTTGTTTGCATTATGGGGCTTCAAAACATCTATTTCCAGTGAAATCTCAATATCGAATTTTTAGGTGAAATGTAATATTTCTACTTACTATACGTATTAGATAAAGTAATAAGCTTAAGTAAAAATACTTTGTATGCCCACTGATAAACGATAGAGGGTAGGGAAAGTGATGTGAATGTATCACATCAGATTCTTTTCCTTCTAGTTTACTGCTTTGCTGCAAACACGTGCTGCCTCACTTGTACCTCAATTTTAGCCTTATCCGAGCGCACTTCCGCTCGTTTATAATCACACCTTGCTGTATCCACACACATCAGTACCTCCCTTCGTATATAATCATATCTTGCTCTGTGTTTTGGTTTTCGGTATCCTTGCTTGTATTACAAATATCATTTTGACTGTTATTACATTCTCATTTCTCTTACGCCCACAGAATATTTTTTTATGTTCTGTCATGCAAAGAGAATTACATTTTACACATAGCGACCAGTTCTAAAAATATTTGACTATCGCTTAAGGCCTACTACGTTCCCCTTGTTTTGTATTTGCAAGGGCAATATAGAAATACAGTAGCCTTTAAGCATAGACATATCTCTTAATATTTGGTTGCTATGTGCAGCACCATTCTCTTTGCCACAGATTAATACTCTTTGCATATCCAAGACAAAAAAAAAATAAATAACGAATTCCCATTTGAGAAAATAAGTATTGAAAAATTTAAGGGAATAACAAGCAATATCTCGAAAATGGTTCACTCAAAAACAAAAAATGTATATGACATAAATTGTGTATTTTGAGGCAGTATTTTAATACCTGAATAATTTCAATTGTATTTTGTATAAAAGCAAATTCAATAACAGCCCGCCTTGAAATAATATGTATGTAATAATTGTTTAAATGTATGTAACAGTCATTGCATATGCTTATTTTTATTGTAAAACATAATTTATAATGTTATGTGAATACATTATATACTTTAATAATGCAAGAGCTGTGATAATAATAAGTTTTGAGTTGCTAATAATGAGGTAACCTTGTAGCAATAATGAGTTTTAGAGTTTGAAAAGTTACCAGTCATGATTATATCAAAGATAAGGTAAATTCAGTAACAGTTTAAAATTAGCCAATCAATAGCAAGGAAAAAGTTTAAGTAAAATGCAGATATTCTATTGGACTAAAATTAGCCAATCAGAGACTTGAAATACCGAAGCTTACAGGTTCTAACCGTTTAAAGTTGTTGAGTTGCTGGCAAGCCTTGGTAGTGAACAGATGGAAGATGTGTTCTCTACGTGTGAATCGTAAAATATGTATACGCGCTAAGTGAAAGTATTGAAGATTCTCACAGTTCTTAAAAAGCGTAGTGATTTATAAAAAAAGTGCAAGAATTGATAAAAGAAGTTAATTTAAAAAGTTAAATTCTATGATGTCTACAATCATTGTCACACCGCACCCTTATTAAGAGATACGTGACTCTGCAAACATTACTGATGCAGCCGAGGCAAATTCAAACATAAATAATATATAGAAGCAGTGTTAATAACAAAGTTAAATATTATAGTGTAAAACTTGGAGTGCATTAACAAAAACACATCTTGAAATCAGCTTCTCATACGTAACAGCATATTGCGTAATAACAGTAACTATTACGTAATCAACAAATTCAGACCGACGCCCAAAGCGTGTTCTAGGAACTCCTTAAATGCAACTAAATAAATATTACGCAAATACAATTACGTAGGCATACATCTTCTTCAAATTACGTAAACATATATACGTAACACCTAAATAACGATCTTCAAGTTTAAACAATACGCAACACCTATCTACAATTTTAACGCGATCTACATTTTTGGTGTAGTAAAATTTTGTCTATCTCTTATGGTTTACCAGCTATGCAAAAGTCGTTCACAATGAAGAATACTTTTGGAGACATTCCCAGAAAATTCAAGATATACATTTCATTTGTCATGAAAATATCTTAAACATATGATATTTTAATCAAAATCGTTGGAGCCATTTTTGAGAAAATGAAAATTTTCGAAACATGTTCCATGTAAAGGGTATTCTGGGGTGGTAGGATTTTCTTGAAAACCTTTGTGTCGCGTCTCTGGAAGATACTGAACATAAATACCAAGGTTGGTGTTTATCCAACTGTTCGTTTCTGAGTTATGCTTCACAGACACACACATACGGACATGTTTCCAAAAAAAAAAATATTCAGGGGTCTCAAAACATGTATTTCCGGTGAAATCTCGGGAATCAAATTTTGGGTGGAATACAATACTTCTCCTACTTACTATACGTAGTAGAGAAAGTAAAAAACAGATGGACAGTGCATATCGGAGAGCAGTTGAAGAACACAACCAGAAAGTAGCTCAAAATAGATACACTACGTGATCAAACGTATCCGGACACCTGGCTGAAATGACGTACAAGTTCGTGGCGTCCTCCATCGGTAATGCTGGAAGTCAATATGGTCTTGGCCCACCCTTAGCCTTGATGACAGCGTTCACTCTCGCAGGCATACTTTCAATCAGGTGCTGGAAGGTTTCTTCGGGAATGGCAGCCCATTCTTCACGGAGTGCGGAACTGAGGAGAGGTATCGATGTAGGTCGGTGAGGCCTGGCACGAAGTCGGCGTTCCAAAACATCCCAAAGGTATTCTATAGGATTCAAGTCAGGACTCTGTGCAGGCCAGTTCTTTATAGGGATGTTATTGTCGTGTAACCACTCCGCCACAGCCCGTGCAGTATGAACAGGTGTTCGATCGTTTTGAAAGATGCAATCGCCATCCCCGAATTGCTCAACAGTGAAGCAAGAAGGTGCTTAAAATATCAATGTAGGTCTGCGCTGTGATCGTGCCACGCAAAACAACAAGGAGTGCAAGCCCCTTCCAAGAAAAACACGACCACCATAACACCACCACCTCCGAATTTCATTGTTGGCACTACACACCCTGGCAGATGACGTTCACCGGGCATTCGCCATACCCACACCCTGCCATCGGATCGCCACATTGTGTACCGTGATTTGTCACTCCACACAACGTTTTGCCACTGTTCAATCGTGTAATGTTGACGCTCCTTACACCAAGCGAGGCGTCGTTTGGCATTTTCCTGCGTGATGTGTGGCTTATGAGTAGCCGCTCGACCATGAAATCCAAGGTTTCTCATCTCACGCCTAACTGTCATAGTACTTGGAGTGGATCCTGATGCAGTTTGGAATTCCTGTGTGATGGTCTGGAAGGATGTCTGCCTATTACTCTTTACGACCCTCTTCAAATGTCGGCGGTCTCTGTCAGTCAACAGACGAGGTCGGCCTGTACGCTTTTGTGCTGTACATGTCCCTTCACGTTTTCACTCCACTATCACATCAGAAACAGTGAACTTAGGGAGATTTAGGAGTGTGGAAATCTCGCGTACAGACTTCTGACACAAGTGACACCCAATTACCTGACCACGTTCGAAGTCCGTGAGTTCCACGGAGCGTCCCATTCTGCTGTTTCACGATGTCTAATGACTACTGAGGTCTCGATAATGAGTACTAGACAGTAGGTGGCAGCACAATGCACCTAAGATGAAAAACGTATGTTTGTGGGGGTGTCCGGATACTTTTGATCACATAATGCATAGTGCAATTTATATATATATATAAATTAAATTTCAGTCAGAGCTAGACTGTATTCTGAAAAACCATTTAGAAAATGCAAGTGTTTAAGGATTCGTAAAAAATGATTCAAAGTGGGAATTTGCAATGCATGCTTGAGGTCTGTCATGAGGAGATATCGAAAGAAATAAAAGACTCGCCATATTTATCTGTCATAGCAGATGAAACCAGCGATGTAGAATCCAAGTATCAAATGGTAATTTCTATATATATCTGGTAAACCATAAGTCAGTGGAAAGGTACTGGAGTTTTGTGAATCCTATACGGCACAAAGCAGATAACTTAGCTGCATGCATATTGCCAGAACTTGATCGACATCTGCTAGGCTGTGGACATAAACTGGTTGCTCTAACATACGATGGCGCTAATGATATGTCTCGGTCAAAAATTGCGTTCAATCCATCATAAAACAGAAGTACAGGTCTGCAGAATACATTAATTGCCATGCGCATTAGTTAAACATAATTATGTTAAATGCAGCATCAGCGAGTAGTGGTGTAGGAATTTTCTTCATAAATCTTCAAGGAATTTGTGCTTTTTTCTCTAACTCTCCTTGGAGAACATCAGTTTTAGAAGTAGTGCAGAAGCGGCTGCCAAGAGCAGTGCAAACGAAATGGAACTTTCAATCTAGCTCTGTCAACACAGTTTTCGAATACAGGGAGGAGTTAATAAAATGTATGAAAATCATAAGTAGAGGCGAAAGAATCACCAATTCATGTTCTGTTCTTCAGGCAGCTGGTTTTATTGAAAATTTGAGTGATGCAGATTTCATATTTAGGTTGTCCTTCCATAAAATTATGTCCCATGTCGATATTTTCTACAAAAAACTTTAGAGGAGCGACTGTACTCCTGTAATGGTCCAGGATACACTTAATTATTTTGAGGTGGAAATTTTCAAAATAATTCAACTGCAGTTGATGAGAATGTGACGAAGAAAAGAAAAATTGTGGAAAACACTAAAAGAAAACGAGAGGCCATTGAAGTGTGTGATGTAATCATTACTGAAATGAAAGACAGGTTCAAATTCGTTGCTCATATGGGGGCAGCAGTTCTCTTTCAGCCTGACAGATTTTCAGAATATAACATTCCGTTCCCGGAACAACATATTAAAGTTGCCCTTCAGATATATTCTTTTATTGAAGAAAAGAAACTGATTACAGAACTTTTCAAAATGTATAGTACTGAACAATTTAAAAACATAACGGGTTGTTCCACTAATGGAATTTTTCAGGGACAATAATTTATATTCCACTTTTAGTGAATCTGTTAAACTACTGAGTGTCATTCTAACAATCCCCATGACAACATGTGAGGAAGAAAGATGCTTCTCTACTCTGAAAAGAATTAAAACATTTCTGCGCAACACAATGTCTGAGGAGAGGTTATCGGCGTTGGCCATGCTTTCCATTGAAATGGATTTATTTCATCATGCAGATCAAGAACTTCAATGAGCTAGTCATCGATAAGTTTGTTGGCAGGAAGGAGGGAAGGGCGATTTTATCTATAAATAGGTGATTGCTATATGCTACACTGTTTATGAAATGTGCGTGTGCTATATATTGTGAATTCCGATTTCTTGTTTATTTGCGTAAATTAATCAGCCTATAGTGAGAAACTTATTCCGTATTTATTACTTAAAACATTTCAAATTGCAACGATAATTTTGTGAACCACCAAAGTTCAGAGTCACCAACGGCCCCTGATTTATCATGACAATTTGTTTATGTCGCCTTTATCGCCCTTTCCTTGCACTACACATTGCTTGTCTGTAATAATTCGACGATGTACGCACATTTGCCGCCAGGGGAAAGGGGAAGGAAGCGCAATGCGAAACAATGCCTGTCTGCGGGGCAGGGTCTGCTCAGCATCAGTTGAGCAGCGTGAGACTTGCATGCGCACCGTCGTAGGTAACAGGCCCTGTACGTGTTTTCCTGCTCCATCCGAAGCTAGCATGGGGTAGAGTAACGTAGTGTACCAATGACAGTGCTCGGTACACGATCGTCTGTTGCTTTTGGGGAAAATAGAATAGAAATTGCGCTCGATGACCAGCTTAAAAATGAAATATCTCTACACAATCAAAAAGAAAGGCGGAACATGTACACCCTTAAAAGGCATATTCATATAAGTTTTCTGGGAAAACAAGAGTTCGCATTTCGAGGACATGATGCAAATTCTATAAATCAGGGCAATTATGTGGAATTATTGAGGTATCTGCAGGGTATGATCCTCTTATAGTGGGACCTTAACAATCTCTACTCTGTTTAAAGGAATTTCTAATCGAATTCGAAACGACCTAGTACAAACCTTAGGTTCGACCATTTTTATCAACTATAAAGGAGGAAGTTACGGATATTCCTTTTGTAACTGTCATGTTTAACGAAACTTCGAATAGTCAAAGCACAATTTTCTATTGTCCTGCCTTATGTGTATGAAGGGGAGAAAAAAGAAGATTCTTGGGCTTCTGTACTATTAGTAGGACAAACATTTCCAGGCTATTGCAAAACGTATCCAGCATTTCTTATCAGAATTATTCGCAGTAATGATAAACTGCATAAACGTTTGACGACGCGGCGATTAATGAATGGAATTCAAGTATTAATCAGACACGTCCGGAAGCTATATTGTTTCACTGTTATCCCATGTACTAAACCTAGTTTTGTCTCAAAGTACCAGTCAAATACCGGAGTGTAAAATTATTTTTTAATTCACTTAAGGGACTTGCAGCTGTTTTTTCCCTCGTTTTCTTTCTTTCTTTCATCAAGATATCCAAAAAGGTGTTAAGTCTTTGCAGTGTCAAGATTGGTAAACAATGTGTGCAGGAACAGAACTAAACTTTATAATGTGTTTAGTGCTATACCAAAACATCCTTAAGAAATTGAGCCAGCTATTTTAGCACCAGTTAACGGCTTTTTGACACTTTTAGAGGATTTCAAACGACTTTTTCTCTTAAACACCTTTGGCAAGACATTCATCTTCACGTGTTGTACATCTTCAGAACCAAGCAAGCGATATTTTGTACTGTCAACAGAAAATCCAAAAAGATCATCGCTGCATAGCTGAACACACGTGACGACTGTCAACAGGTTTTCCAAGAAACCGGGTCTCAAGAAGGAGAGCCTTCAATATATATATATATATATATATATATATATATATATACTATATTTTAACCCGAATAAACGTTTGCAGAAATAGCCACATTACACATTTCGTTATAGATACAAAGAGAACAGCGATAGTCCAATGTTTAAGAACTGGACGCTATATGCTGGCTATAAAGTTCCATGCTGTTTCCATGCAATCGCAAAAACAACTGAAAATCGATGACACTTTAAAAGAATGACATGTATTGAACAATTCGAACCCATAGTAACGGATATCTCAGAAATGGCTAATGTCACAGAAAAACTTATTTAAGTAAATTGTGTATTTTAAAGAGACCTACATTTTTATATGGTACGTTTTCCTCTATATCTTAACGTTTAGTATTATACAAGATCACAGGGAATTTCTTCCGAAGACTTCCAGGCTATTTCCAGAAAATTCGAGACATACATTGTATTTGTCATGTAAATGTCTTTAATATATGTCTTTCAATCAAAATCGTTATTAAAAATAAAAACTTTCGAAAAATGTCCCACATAAAGGGTAGTTGGATGGGGGATTTTCTTGAAAATATTGGTATTGCATCTTTGGAAAGTACTGAAGTAAATACCAAGGGTGGTATTTATCCGACTTTCCCTTTTTGAGTTATGCTGTTCACAGACACACATAGAAGACACAAAGACACACGCATGGACCTGTTTCTAGAAATACTTTTTTGGATTCAGTGGGCTCCAAAACATATATCGGTATCGAATTGTTGGGTGGAATGCAATACCTTCTCTACCTACTATATGTACGTGGTGGTAAGTAAAAATGTCAACTATAAACGTATCTGTTGCGAAGTGTTTGATAATATTCTTAACCATTTGATGTAGGATTATTCTAAATTGGGATGTTTTAACGTATTTTCACATGAAAACTATGGACAATATTCTAACCAGTTCCCCGAAAACATCTCCCATAGCTTCTTAGATGCATATGGAAAGTTCTTCGACGAAATTCGATTGAAAAGTTACCTATCTGTAGTAAACAGTACAGAATAGTTTAGTAATAAAACCATGTGTGAACTTGCAAAACTACTGAGCACTAATTCAATGCCAAAATAAAACAGAAAATAGCTGTTAATCTATACCGGATTACGCATTGGTCATCCAAGAATATCATATGAACACTTATTATCTAAAACTGGCACACGCTCTGCGATCATTGCAAAGTGCCGCTTATAGTAAGGCATTTTTTAAAGTTAAACTTAAATCGTTATGGATTAACCTATAAAGTTCCTTCCGGTAAAATGGAACCAATGATTGGAACCTGGCCTTAAAAATTCTGAACTACATTAAGGCCATAAACTTAAACATTTTATTGTAACCATTTCTAATGTGTTCCACTGTCTATTCTTTAAAGTTTGAATTTTAAAAGAAATTGTATTTTATTTCTCAGTTGTCAGTGAGAATTACACAACAATTTGTTTAAATTGGATACCCTACTTCAATTTTGGGTATTGATTTACTGGTTTTGCACTATCATGATTAAAAATTTTATATTGTGTGTTTGATATTGCAAAATTAAATATCAAGCTCTGCATGTTTTTGATACATTTTTGGATTTAGCTACATGTTGATACATTATTGGATGTGATAACTGTATTATTTTGACTATGAATATAAAATATATTGAAATAGGTGTGTACCTAAAATGTAAATACAAATATGTGTATAATGTTTTCGCTCATGACCTAGATGTTGATGCGACCTTAAATAAATTATTAAAGGAATGTTAAAAACACGTTTACATGTGTTAAATGTGTTACTGTAATGCGAATACAATGCGAGAACTTACGTCTTCAGTAGAAAGATCGTTTTCAGCGCCGTGTTGTTTTTGAAATTATACTGAAGAAGAGAGTCGTTCTTTCTTGAATTATTCCAACTGAAGCTCGCCTACTAGGAGAAATTAGAAAAAAGGAACAGTTCTTTGAGTAGATGATTATCAAGTTTGCTTCAAAGGAGAGAATAATGGATTTTAATGTTGATCTTGTGGAGGTGACCACCGAAGTGTTAAAGGTGAATTTAAGTGCAGAAAATAGTGATTTTCTATATAATTTTACATAAACTAACTTTATTAAATATAATATTTCAACATCTACCCTTTCAATTTAAACTATTACAGTTGTGATTTCTATCAAGGCAAACCTCTTCTTTGATTTACTATTGTTCACTTAAAGACCGCTGTAATGCATATTTCTTGCTTCGGGCTATCTGACTGGTGATGCAACCCACTGATATATTTTCCAGCAGAAAAAAATAACTTTTTGCTAGTTTCACTAGGTTTTTTTTATATTGAAAATATTGTGGCGCAGTGGCTATGGACCTAGGTTATCGGAGGTTGGTGCCAGGCAGTCGGAGATAACATTGAGAACTTAGGGAAGTCACAGTTGAAAAACTGGATAAAGTCACAATATGAGCTGCTTGTATAATCATATATGAAACCCAACATTGCATACTATTTTCCTTTCACGAGAATGTGTCTGTAAGGAATGTGTTGATATCAACAATTCTATCGCTATCTGAGGAAGATTACGGCTCCACTTTCAACATATCAACAAGACTTACGGCCTCTTAAAAAACATAAACTCGTCACAGATTTTAACAACGTTAGCAACTGTTACTCAGGCTTGACTGTGTAGAGTTCTTCCTTTCTTACTGGGCATTGTAAAATCCTTTATAAATCGCTAGAAAGCACTTACACACTGCTTTAAGTGAAACATGCTGGAATACTAAGGTTGCACGATGTTTTTAATGTAGATCTATTTATATCATCGTGAGCTCCTACATGGTACTATCCCCCTCAGCCCTACGGAGAGCAGAACACCCACGTTTTCTCGTCAGAGGCCTCAGTAAGTGTAGGGAATAAAGTATTCCGTATAAGGATTTAAAGTTACTGAACGCCTTCTGCCAAAAAAGTCCTAAAGTCCCAAATTCCAGATAGCCTTTCTTATTCGGTATCAATTATAATTGTTAATATGGACCCGCAAATCCCCCAAGTGTAAGCTTATACAATATCTCTTGGAATTTACTATCATATATTGTATATTTGAAATTCAATATTAATAACATGATAAACCAAATTATGCGTATAGTACCCCCAGCATATAAAGAAGCATCAACTACACTAATATAAATTCCTTAAAATAAAGTAAAATAATGAAAATCCGCTTAAGAGTAAACGAAAATAAGAAACGCGAATAAGCAAAACCTGTGCAAACATGAGCAATTCCATTTGAATACAAAATAACTGAAGGTAATATACCTTAAAGCGAAAAGACACGAACCTTAACTAATTTATCCAGATAAAAGCAAACTGGCCTAACCTAACCCAAATCTTTTATGACAAAATCTAACATAAAAAAAACTAAATGAAACAAATCCAACGCCATAACCCATAAAAACATGTACTACTCAACCAAATCCTCGAAAATCCAACTTAAACGAACCTAACGAGACGAAAGTAAACCAAACCAATAACGGAACCGAACACAACACATCCTAACCCATTCCAAACCAAATCCCTTAATTTAATGTAACAAACCAAAGATAACCTAACCTAATCGAAGCTAACATAGGTTAACCTTATCTTACATAATGTAACCTAATCTGACACAACGCAAATCAATCCAAGATAACCAAACCAACGTGTCGATTTTCGCAAAATACAAAGTTGGTAAAGACTTTTTGGACACCTCATAGAGAGGTGCAAAGCGCGTGCATGCAATTCAGAATGTATAATTGGAATAATATATACCACAAATCGATTCAGTACTCCATTTAAGGATGTAATTATAACCGTATCGCCAAAATTATAATTCATGTAAGGATGTAATTATAAAGATATCTATCGCCAAAATTATAATCTGCGCAAAGTCCGTAAATTTCTCCGGAAATTCTCCTATGGAAGATATAGACTGATATATGTATATGTATATGGAATTCTATTCCAAATATAAAAAGTCCACATATCTGATGCTATAAAGTTAAAGACTCGTATATCTATTTCGTTTTAGCGGAAACATTTATTTTTACAAAAAGCACAAATTTGCATAGATCTAACGAATATGATGTCTGGAGTTGCAAGGCATTATCTCTACGTCATCCAACTTTCTTCATATTAAATATAATAACCCATAAATACGATACAATATGAAATCCCCTGTTTGAGGAAGAACATTAAAGTTGCGAAAATTTCTCTAGAAATTCCCCTATGGAGGTAAAGAATTAGGTAATAATATTGCATAATATATAGAACCCAACATTCCAAATATGAAATTACATAACCCACATATCGACTCGATACTCTTTTCAAAGCGTTATAGTTTTAGTGGAAAAAAGGCAATTTCAGCAAAATGCACAAATTTGCAAAATCTTCTTGCATTTGAATTATAGAGTTGGTAGCCGGATATTTTTAACTGAAAGTTCCATGAACAGAACAAAATATCCCATAAATGCTATTCAGCATACTTGTAAGGAAGAAGGCATTTAAAGAAAAAAAAATATTAATTTGCGTTTTTCCCCCAGAGATTTGCTTATTAAATACATGAACATATATTTAATAAGTGATATCCTTCATTCCACGTTTAAAATAAACTTAACCGTGTATTATGTGCTTCTATATAGGTACCTGTAATATCCTATATACTTAGGGTTGCCAGATTGAACTCGAGGCAGCCCCGGAGACCAACCAACAGGCAACGGACATTTGAGTAAATGGGGACAGAAATTGTTAAACAGATTTTTTTGTATTATTACGATCACAATTTTTACTAACATAATAAAATTAACTTACTACTACTACTACTACTACTACTACTACTACTACTACTACTACTACTACTACTACTACTACTACTACTAGTAGTAGTACTACCTACCACTACTACTACTACTACTACTACTACTACCACTACTACTCGCCTATTTATGCTACCGTTACCACTAATCGAACCTATACAAACTAAATAAAAATAGTAATAAAAATTACTGTTATAAAAGCTTATCTTATTATTAATATTTTTAGGATCGCGCTGCATTCAGAAGTGTCTTGTTTTTAAGAACCGTGCTGTAAAAATCTTCACATGTTATTTTCAAATTCATCTGAACACAAAACTCGGCTTTCACAAGTTCCATTGACATTCTGTTTCTAGCATCTCACCATAATGCATTCATTACACTAAACACTCGTTCAACGTGCACGTTACTGACAGGAATTGCGAGGACATGTTGCATTATTTTAAACAGATTTGGTGCATCTGCTTTTTCGAAAAACTCGCTCCACATTTTACAACAAATATTACTCTTCCTATCAAGATTTGAAACTACCGATTTCAAAACAGTAAACTCGTGATACAGTTCATTTCCATCGAAACTAATTTTCAACTTCTTTCCCACTTCGGCCAAGTCATTAAATGAAAATAGATTTGGTTGACATAAATCTAGCACGGACACAATTTTATACACATTGTCATTACCAGTAAAGTTGTACCATTTATTAAGATAGTTTAATAATATGTCGTAAACAAGCGTACACTCATTTACTAGAATGTTCTTTTTTTCTTCTGTAAGAAGTTCTAAAGACATGTTGACTTCAAACCCATAAAACTTATCCTCCTTACGACCCTCTATTTGTTTCTTCACTTCCAACTTGATCTCGTGAACATCTGTGAAAAGTGTGTCCTCTTTTTCCAAAAGTCTAATTGCTTTAGAAAATACGGTAAGAGTTGCATTTAAAAAATACAGAAAACACTGTGTTAGTGTTAGTGAGTACTCATTTGTTTCATCTTGTGAACCAATAAATGTCCGTGCTACATAATACATCTTTAGGACTCGCCACATTAAGTAACAAGACAGACGCTCCACAGCTGACTGCAAAGACAACCATCGCACAATAATGTGTCGCAATATTTCACTAAAGTCATACTGAGCAATCTCGCAAAAAGATTTTAGTTCCTCGGAATTTTTTGATGATGAAGAAAAGTCTGAATAAATTTTAAGAGCTAGACTACATCATATTTTAGAAGCTGAAACCAAATTTAGCACAATTATGTAATATATGGCAACAACAATTGGCTTTGATTAAGTTTGCGTTTTCTTCTTTTAATCTAGTAAAGACAGAATTATGTTTACCGAAATTAACTGAAGCATTGTCGGCTGAATTTAAAGAGATTGATTTTGCTTTTGTGTGATAATATTCGCTTTGTGTCTTTCTGATTGAAAATGTTTATTCACGGCCTTCACGCCGTCATATTTAACAGCAAATGAGATACTGCATATTCTGCACTTACACATGCACTCGTCACTATCAACTTTTTGTAACCACTCTATAATTTTCGTCCTGCAACCATTCTTTACGGAACGAACTTTCATATCGCCTCTTCGTTTCACTGTTATTACTCACTATCACAGAACAACAAACTATTCCGGATTATGAAAGGTAGTGGTAGTCTATCAACTAACGATCCGACCGTTCCAATAATTGGCGGTAAACTGCGAACAGACTAGCGACAATGAACGAGCGAACACAAAAAATTGACGTTGCCGCGGCTTGCCATTGTTTCTTTAATAATGTGAGCCGAATACTACAGACGCAACAATGAAACGTTGCCAGAATAAGAATAGAGACATAGCGTTTTGTTACAATTAGAAATTAGCATTCGAACCAAATTATTCAAAATGATTAATGAGTAAGGTGACATTCAAGCCCGTAGATTAAAGTCGTTGGCCCGTATACCCGGAGGATTCATTCCAAACCCGGGGAGATCTGACAGATTATTTTGGCGAAATATTTAAATTTAGGCAAAAAACACAGATCTGCGTATATCCACTCGAATAGATGGAGTTGAATCCATGTGCTGGTAAATGTCCAACTTTCCTTAATATAGATATAAAAACCTATTAATACCATTCGTGTGGCATGTATTGATAAAAACTCTAGCGTAAACATTAAATTTGCGTAAATTGCAGACATTTATTCCAAATTGGAAATATCTATTTTATTCTTACGACGAATTATACTTTTTATCGGATACCTCTATTTCCTCAAAATGTACAAATTTTTTAACTTGTCGTTCACGACATGTCTTTTACGCAGTCGTATCTTAAAATGTATTTTAGAAGGCCCTGAGTTGGACTTTCCGCCATTGTTTTTACAAGTTGGTCAGCGAATGCATTTAAGCGCCATTGTGGGTTTGTGTTTCGTATATTTAACAAATTAACCATTGTGATTTATGTTTAACTGATAATTAATCAAATCACACTTTAAGCGTACTACGCTGAAATGAGGTTGACGCGGAGAACAGTACCAAAAGTAATTGATACAGTTAAATGTGCAAGTGATAACATAGGAGCATGAGCGAGCTGATTTGTTCCTGAAATACCTTCCTGAATTGGACCGTTCGTAACACTACAGGGCTCAAGAAAAGTATGCGAATAGTACTTTGTTGTTCTGTGATTATTATGTACATATTCTCTGGATAATTAAGTAGGTGAAGTTGGACGGGCAAAAATATTTATAAAATACGGCAGAAGGGTTTGTATTGTTTAATGCCTCATTATGACTAAATCTAACTTGAATTCTCTTTTATTGACAAGTAAAGTATTGGAGAAGTATATATGATGTGCGTGTGATTCTCGTTTCACCGACAATCTGCTCTTAGTTCTCTTCCTTAGTGATGAATATGTGTTGTATGTCAAACAGGCGAATATTTAATGCCGCCAAAGCCGGTAAGATACTCAGCCTCAAGGCGTAGCCAAAAGATTGTGAGGGCCCTCAGTCTCAAAGCGTAGCCGAGGGATGTTTTTTTAGAAGGAAAGCCGTGTAGCAGTTGCAACCATTTTCAACAAAGAGAACTAAGAGTAGATTTGTCAATGTTTTTATCTAACCTACAAAACAGGTAGAAGCCGGTGAAAAGAAAGAATGGTTGTCTAAATGAAAATTGTGATCAAAAACTGGTATAGTGTAAGAAGAACAGGCTAAATTGTCATACTTTTGCCCACCTACATTAGGTATAAGGAACTGAGAAATAATGAAATAAATTACCTTAGGAGTGAGTTTAGAACATGATGTGGTCTCTCCAATATCTGGTGCTCACCTACCCACCCGTCTTACATGTATTTGGTAATGTTGCTCCAGAGGTCGACGTGTTATGGCAGGTGCCGTACAGGAACTGTGTCCCAATTGGAGAGTGTTTCAGAATTTTCTTGTGACACTCTCCGAGAATTATCCTGCGGCATAACATCTTCGCAGCTCTCTTCTGTTCGTCTTCTCTGGACATTATGCTCTAGTTGTATCCCCTACAGCGATGATGTCGTATTGATGTCGTATATTTCCAACAGATGTCACTCTATGCAAAACACTAACTAAACAGATGTCACTCTATGTCAGACGCTTGGCTAATGCAATGCTGGCAACATATGAATAATTTATGCCACCAAAGCGCCGCAACTACGACCACAGGGCGTAGCTGAGGGATCTTATATAACCTTAAGGTTTATGAATTCACGGAAGTTTAGGTTACTTTTGTTTTACTATAAGCTTAGGCTTCTGATTTACTTTTATATATATAACCTTGTTTAAATTTGTTAGCAGTGGTTACATCAAAGCACGCAAGCAAAGCGAGCGTGCGTTCCTAAGCTTACGTTTCTGGTTCACGGGAGGTTAGGTTAGAATTACTTCTTTTTATATAAGCTTACGTTTCTGAATTCATGGAAGGTTAGTCTTAGGTTAGGGTTTTTTTATGTAAGCTTGCGTTAATTATCTACCACTGTTACAGTAAAGCAACTTCTTTATTACACTGTTATTACAATGGAAATAACCTCTTAATAAAATATACTTTTACAAAAACTATTACAAACTTAAAACTTTGGTACATATTCTTTTGCTGCCTTCAATTAGTGCATGGTGCAGTCAGTCTTTGAATGCGTTACGTTTTTTCAGCGGGAATAACACACGAAGAAAAACAAGAAGAAAAAGAAAAAACACTACTAACAGCGCATCACATTTCTGGTGGATTTTCATTTAGGTTGGCAGTTCCCACTATACATCTTCAACGAAAAAAATGGCTACGTTTGTTTTGTTTCGTACGCGATCCGCCTATATAAGTAAAGCACCTTTGAGGGGCGGGTAGGTGGGCACAAGCTATTGAAAATATCACATCTACTTCTAAACTCACTCACAAGGTAACTTATTTGCTTTTCTGTGGATACTTTAAGCTACTTCGACGGGATACAAGAGTAGCATAATTGCCGTCTTCTCCCTCAGAACTTCCTTTTCATATTTCTTTTCTTCCAAAATTTCATATTTCTTCATTGGCTATCCTCCAGAACTTATCTTCCTTATATACATCAATGCAAAACAGCCTTTATTAAGGCTAACAATTGCATTGTGAAAGAGCATATATGTCCTTGGACATAATTATAGCAGCATTAATTATTATTTAGTTGTATTACATTTGCTTAGTGCGTCGAGGTAATTATTTAGTTGTGTCACATTTGTTTAATGCTACGCGGTAATTATTTAGTTGTGTTACATTTGCTTACTGTTGTATGGTAATCCTTCAGTTGTATTACATTTATTTAAGAGTGCACGAGCGCTAATGGGCATTACTAAATGCCAAGCATTAGACAACAGTTTTTTTTGTTTTTTTTTACTGCTTCATGGTTATTCAGTTTTATTGCATTTATTCACTATTTCGCCTTTTTCTATTACAACAGCGTATAACAGTTTGCAACAATACCAAACTGTTTCCGGTTTTACTAACGCAGCAGCATTTTTTCCATTTAACGGTTGGTACCTGACATTCTGCATTCACATTGTCCGCCATGACACGTTGACCTCTGGAGCAACATTACCGAACATTATATGTTAATGCGACAATTTTATATGTTAAATTCCCTTTCTTGAGCCCGCATTAGCGACTGAAGTGATGTCTTAGATGTCCAACAGATGTCACTGTGTGTCCTACAGTTGGCAACAATGGCACTGTATCTCATTCTCTGGCTTTAATGCAATGCTGGCAACATATGAATAAGCAATGCCGCCAAAGGCAGAGATATATTCCCAAATTTCTCGGTTTGGGTTTTTTTTTTTATATATATAAGCTTACGTTTCTGAATTCACACAATGTTAGCCATTTTTTACTTTCTCTACTACGTATAGTAAGTGGAGGAAGTATTTCATTCCACTCAAAAATTTGATACCGAGATTTCACCGGAAATACATGTTTTGAGGCCTCCTGAATGTAGAAAAAGGATTATTGGAAACATGTCCTTGTGTGTGTCTGTGCACAGCATAACTCAGAAACGAACAGTCGGATAAACACCAGACTTGGTATTTAGGTTCAGTATCTTCCAGAGATGCGACACAAAGGTTTTCAAGAAAATCCTCCCACCCCAGATTACCCTTTACATGGAACATTTTTCGGAAATTTTAATTTTCTCAAAAATGGCTCTAACGATTTTGAATAAAATACAATAAGTTTAAGACATTTTTAGCAAACGAATTGTATATCTCGAATTTTCTGGGAATGTCTCCAAAAGTATTCTTCATTGTGAACAACTTTTGCATAGCTGGTAAACCATAAGAGATAGACAAAATTTCACTACACAAAAAATGTAATCGCGTTAAAATATGCAATCTATGTCATACGTTTTTTTGTTGTTGAGTGAACCATTTTCGAGATATTGCTTGTTATTCCCTTAAATTTTCCAATACTTATACTTTTTCTCAAATGGGATTTTTTTTTTTTTTTTTTTTTTTTGTTTTGTTTTGTTTGTTTGTTCTGGTAACTGCAAGTTTTCAATACCTGTATAGTCTTTCAGTACTGTCTTCACGCTATTTTGACATCCTGTGCACACCATTTGCTTTTCTTGAGCACAGCTGGCTCTGAATGTGTGGCGCTCTTTTTAAGCGGCTGTAACATATGAATAATAATAAGAAAAAGAAATACCAACACATCCCTTACTTAGCGGATTCCCAGATTCTTACTTCAGTTGGCACTTCTGAATGAGCGTCAGTATTACCGTGAAGATGTTCACGTTTTCTCTAGTTACTTTCCCAATTCCCCCATTTCAGTAAGGCACAAAAAACTCGTGTTCTGGCGGGCGCCTGATGTACAACCATTTGCATCTACTTCTTCATTCCCTCATAAGGTAATTTATTTCATTATTTCTCACTTCCTTATATGTAATATAGGTGGGCACAAGAAAGGCAATTTTGGATGAATTGCTGTATGCATAATCAACGTGAATGCTGCGTTTTGTGGCTATGCCATTATGTGCCTGAGCTGAGTTATATGTTTCATAGTTCTTGAGGCTGGTTCACAACCAACGAGAATGGTAATCAGAACGAGAACGAGAAAGTTGAAATACATGTATTCAAATGGGAGTGTTCACAACCAACGGGAAGTGTTCCCGGATCCCGGGAATGGGAAAGAAGAGTTGCCCAACTCTTAACTTTGTCATTCTCGGCATATTAGATCCATATTGTGCATATTAGACTCTACAGTCTAGAGGTTATTCCAGGCGGCCGTGACATGAAACAGCCACTGGTGCCCTCTATAGTCGCTAGCTGGAAACATGAAACTGGAAGGAATTAGTAGTAAATGTGCTTCCTAATCTTATCCCGACACCCGCAAATCTAATCAGCGTTGGTTCCTCTGGTGAAGGGGTCATTTGTAGTTTGGGGTAAGTTGCCTTTCTTGGGCCCACATTAGTGACGGAAGTGATATCTTATATGTCCAACAGATGGCACTGTATGTCATTCTCTGGCTGTAATGCAGTGCTGGCAACATATGAATAAGTAATGCCGCCAAAGGTGGAAATATATCCCCAACTCTCTCGGTTTCCTTTTTTTTATATATATAAGCTTAGGTTTCTGAATTCATGCAAGGTTAGCCTTAGGTTAGGCTGTTTTTCATTAAGTCTAGAATTCTGCGGCATGGCTATATGCTGTTTTTGCGCTATAACAAGTGTATTTTCTCTTGCGAAGATAGTCACTGATGAATGCAAGTGTAGGGATAACGCTAGTGTAAAACAGACCGTGCGGTGGAGAGAGTTCCTTAACGATGGTTATGATTACCTATTTATAAAACCTAAGGGTTTGTGATTTTCGGGAGGTTAAATTAGGTTTAGTTTTTTTTTTTTTTATAAAAACTTAGGTTACTTAGCAGTCAATAGTTACATCAAAGCACGCATGCGAAACGAATGTCCGTTCATTAACGATGGCTATTATTACCTCCAAAACCCCAACTTTCCACGTTATCCCGGTTTAGGGGAAGAATGGCACAAGTTCATGCCACGGTATTCTAGACTTGTTCCCTTAGGTTTTTGAATTCACGCAAGGTTAGCCTTAGGTTAAGGTTTTTTTTATATAAGCTTAGGTTTCTAAATTCACGCAAAGTTAGCCTTAGGTTAGGTATTTTTTAATATAAGCTTAGGTTTCTGAATGCACGCAAGGTTAGCCTCTTCTGCACAGCTTGCTCTGACATAGCGCTTTTTTTTTTTTAATATAAGCTTAGGTTTCTGAATGCACGCAAGGTTAGCCTCTTCTGCACAGCTTGCTCTGACATGGCGCTTTTTTCTGATACTACATGAATAAAAAGAAGAAGAAGCAGTAATAACACATCGCATATTTAGCAGATTCCTCAATTTCTACTTAAGTTGGCACTTCCGAATGAGCGTCAGTATTACTGTGAAGATGGCCATGTTTTTTTGTGTTCGTATCGCAGTTCACTTATATAAGTAAGACACCTAAAAAGGTAGGGCAGGTGGGCACCAGATATTGGCCAGTGCACATCTACTTCTACATTCGCTCCTAAGGTAATTTATTCCATTATTTCTCACTTCCTTCTGCATTTTCTACGTGGGTCCAAGAAGGGCAACTTTGCTGTAGTTTGTTTATATGCAACTCAAAACTGGCTATTACCTAAAAAACAATGGAAAAAGCTACAAAGAACAGGTAAAACCAGTGGAAGTGAAAAAAGAACAATAAACAATTTTAATGTATGCCAATAAATAAAGGAATGAAAGATTGGCATAAGTAGAGGGATCGGAAATTTAATGGATATTACATTTAGATAATGTTTTCTCTATCGAATTTTGACGTTGGCATGGCTAAATTGGAAGTAGGTGAAAAAATGTCATTGGTCAGTTAAAAACAAATGAAATCCCAATGCGCAAAATCGACTTTCACTTTGTGATTGATATACATTCTCGTTCTCGTTACCGGGCTGTTGTGAACCAATATCTTGCATGGTGCATTGGTTCCCATTCTCGTTTCCGTTCTGGTTACTGTTCTCGGGTGGTTGTGAACCAGCCTTTAGATTTAAACATGACCAGCTGTAACAGAAAAATGGATGCATAGGTGATTTTCGATTCTTCGGTATCGGGGCACGGGTTACATTTACTAATTTATTTTACACGATTCCCATCGCATGCAACTCACCCGAGCCATTGTGGGAGCGATGTCAACATTAAGGGCCTTAAGCCACAAAACGTAGCCAAGGGATGTTGTTTTAGAACTTAAGGAGTGGAGCAACTGCGAAGTGACGATAGGGCGTAGTGTAGGATCTGTGAGGCTAAACCCTAATGATCCAATTGCCACTTAGTGTCCTTTTGGGACATTATTCCGGATGCGGGTAGGAGGATTATTCCGTATGGGGGTAGGAGGTATGAAATGTTAAGAAACTTACGAAATCGGGGTTTCCAATATGCGGAGTTAATTGTGTAGTATCCTGGGTTCTCATTCAAGTTTAGACGCGCAGATCCTACAGCTATGCCCTGTCATCGCTTCGGCCACAGCTGCTCCACTCCTCTTCTTCTAAAAAATATCCCTCAGCTATGCTTTGAAACGGAGGGCTCTCAATCCCTCGGCTACGCCTTGTGGCTTAGGGTCCTCGATGTTATGTTGAAACCCTGATTCTGTAATTTCATAACATTTCATACATCATACCCACATACGGAATAATCCTCCTATCCGCATACGGAATAATCCTCCTATCCGCATACGGAATAATGTCCACATTGGGTCTGCTGTTGGCAATCATTCGGCTCAAAAGGGATTTCATAAATACTACAGATGTCATTAACCACTACACTTCTATCCCCATACTGAATAATATCCATGCAAATTGACTTTTAGTTTTTTGCTTTATGAACAAAAACAACTTCCATCCAACATTCAGAAGTGATAAATATGAGGTTTATTTTGCAATAATTTCAAGGCTTAATTGTAGTTTTAATAGTGACATAATACCAAAGAAAAGGTCACTGAAGTAGAAATTTGATGTTGATTTTCTAATTTAATGGTCACAATAAACACAGCGCCACTCACATGTGCTTAATTGTCTGACAGCAACATGTCAAATTAACTGTGGCAAAAAAGCCATTGGAGGCAAATGGAGGGTGGTAATGAATGGGGAGTTATTTGTTATAAATTGGATTTAGCAAAGATGCTGTGCCAGTCATTATAAAAAAAAACTTTGTTGAGGGAAGTAGTGAAAATACATAAAGGTGGGGCTTTAAGAGAAGATGTGATTACCTGTACAGCCAGTAACTCTCCTGCCCTAATTTTTTAAGACAGTTTCTTGTATAGCAAAATCATGAAATGCCAATAAAGTACTCCACCTTGCTATACTGTGCATGTGCAGGAGAAACTGCCAACCCAGCCATATAAGTGTAATCTGCAAGAGCCGGTTATTTGAATCCTTTTCTTACACATGCACTAACCTAGACATTTTAACCTAATCTTTGGCTAAATTTTGAAAATGCAGGACCCTGTCATTTTACTGTGGCTTGCCTCATACTCCTTTCTGATTTCAATCTCTCATGCATAGTAGGTGGAGGTTTTCCTTTCCACCCAAGAATTTGATACCCAGATTTCACCGGAAATGCATGTTTTGAGAGGCCCCCCTGAATCAAAAAACCTTTTAAGAAACAGGCCCATGTGTGTGTCTGTGAACACCATAACTCAAAAGACGAAAAGTGTGATAAGTACCAAACTTAATATTGAAGTTCAGTATCTTCCAAGGATGTGACATGATTTTCATGAACATCCCCCTACCTGCAACTATCCTTTACATGGGACATTTTTCAAAAATGTTTATTTTCTAGCAAATGGCTCTTAACAATTTTGATTAAAATACCATATATTCAGATATTTACATGACAAATAAAATGTATATTTTGAAATTTCTGGGTATGAAGTCCTCTTCATTCAGAAGGGATTTTGTATAATCTTGTATAACTGATAAATGTTAAGTGATAGACAAAAATGTACTACACAAAAAATGTAGATCTGTTTAAAACACACAATTTATTTCAAATAAGTTTTTTTTGTGGCATTAGCCATTTCTGAGATATCTGTTATTAATTGTTCATTTGAACATTCTCTTAAAGTCCTGTCAACATTCAGTTGTTTTTCACGATTGCATGAAAGCTATGGAATTTTAAGGTCAGCATATAGCGTCCAGTTGTTAAACATTTGACTATCGCTGTTCTCTTTGTATCTATAACGAAATGTGTAATGTAGCTGTTTCTGCAAAGGTTTATTTGGATTAAAATGTAGTAGATGGAAAAATTAGCTTCAGTAAGAATAGTTTGTATACCCACTAATAAAGATAAGGGTAGA
Organism: Deroplatys truncata; assembly: GCA_030765065.1. Taxonomy (NCBI): domain Eukaryota; kingdom Metazoa; phylum Arthropoda; class Insecta; order Mantodea; family Mantidae; genus Deroplatys; species Deroplatys truncata. Next base: position 19,564,450 of record CM060978.1, read on the forward strand.
GAAAGTCATGTGCATGTATCACATCAGATATTTATTCATATGTTGCCGGCTCTTCATGCAATTTCCACGAATTACAAGAGGTAAAAGGTGGCAGAAGTGCAAGCTAACCACGTTAAGGAAGTAAAGCACTATGCCATTGGATTCTTATACAACTATGTCTAGGATGTTATTGTGTATAGATCCAAGGGCAGTAAACTCTAAAAGTAGAGCTTTGATAGGTGTGTTGATAGACTGTGCATAGATTCAGTAGGTAAAATGTTTATTGTGGAGAATAAATTAATGCATTTAAATTAATTTTGATTGATAAATGTTAGATATTTCTGGTTTGTTTCTGCATGTTTTGGACTTTCAATATATAAATTCCATCACACTTAAATGTAGGTGCTAATCTCTGTGATCATAATACCAAAGACAAAGTCAAGTTAGAAACTTGTCACTGGGAGCTTAGTCGTCTTTGAAACACACAGCATTAGTGGCAAACATCATTACAACGGAATTAGGTTTGCATTAAACCCCTTCTTGTTTATTCACAGGTGAACAATCAGTATGGCCTTCTTTAAGTGTCCCTTACTCCCTATGTCTTTTTCACTGTAAGCTGAAAGGAGAAGTAAACAAAACCACGTGACAAGACAGCATCTCATTGGCTGGTGGGCAAACTACAACCTTTCCCACTTAGCATGTTGTCTCTTTCTCATTTTGGTTCAGATTGTAACATTTTGTGGTTATTCTCATGCAAAGAAATTTAAAAACTTATTATTGTAAAAGTTCAATTTATGCAACTAAATGTGTTTGTTCAGATTCACCTATAACTAAATCAACCATTACAGCAGAGGGTTTAAAAGGCTATGCGCAGGCGCTGCAGTTCATTTCCGGCTCAGAATCTTCTGCCATTGTGGAGAAGATAAATTCAGGAAATGGAAAGAAGACAATTTTGTTAAATGCTTTTAACAAATTCTGTGAACAGTACCCAGCTTTAATCCACAATGAATATGGTTGGCCATTGTTTAGCAATAATTGAACTTATTTGTTAGTGATGCAGAATTGTTGCTTGGATAGCTTGGGTCGTGTTTGTTTTCTCTTGTGTTTTAACCTATAGTGCTAATCGTTATTCAACTTGTTGACCCATAAAAGATTAAAGCAAAGGTGGTATACTGATATTAATCATTAAATGAATGATTTCTAAAGCCTGAAGTTAAGAACAGTTTAATCAGTACCTTTAAACACAGATGCCGAACTGTTCAGGTGCAACTTTTATTTGTCTACTCTTAGTATTATGTGTTAGAAGTTTAGGATTTAAGGCAAAATATAGGAATAAGACACACAATGTTTAAAAGCTAATGATCCCCAAGCTGCGCAATATACTGTATTCATATTCTGTCTGAAGCAATTTCCTCTCACGGGTACTTAGTTCCCATCATCCTCCACATGGTGCTGCCATGTGCTCGGTAGAGTGATACATTTAAGTTTGTTTACTTCTCCTTTCAGCTTATACTGAAAAATCTGATGTGTTACACTCGCATGACTTTCTCTACTCTTGTACAAACTATTTTTACAAACGCTTATTCTCCAGCTACTTCATGTTAATCGAGATAAACATTTGCAGAGTCTATCTTATTGCTAAGTTTCTTGTAGATGTAAGGGGATAATATATTTACAAGGGCAATTTGGAAATACAGTAGCCTTTAAGCATAGACATATCTCTTAATAGCTGGTTGCTAGGTGCAGCACCATTCCCTTTGCCACAGATTAATACTCTTTGCATATCCAAGACAAAAAAAAATGAATAACGAATTCCCATTTGAGAAAATAAGTATTGAAAAATTTAAGGGAATAACAAGCAATATCTCGAAAATGGTTCACTCAACAAAAAAAATGTATGACATAAATTGTGTATTTTAATGCGATCTACATTTTTTGTGTAGTAAAATTTTGTCTCTCTTATGGTTTACCAGTTATGCAAAAGTCGTTCACAATGAAGAATACTTTTGGAGACATTCCCAGAAAATTCAAGATATACATTTTATTTGTCATAAAAATATCTTAAATAAATGATATTTTAATCAAAATCGTTAGCCATTTTTGAGAAAATAAAAATTTTCAAAAAATCTTCTATGTAAAGGGTAATATGGAGTGGGGGGATTTTCTTGGAAACCTTTGTGTCGCATCCTTGGAAGATACTGAACCTAAATAACAAGTTTGGTGTTTATCCGACTGTTCGTTTCTGAGTTATGCTGTTCACAGACAGACACACACACGGATATGTTTCCAAAAATGCTTTTTTTGGATTCAGGGGGTCTCAAAACATGTATTTCTGGTGAAATCTCGGTATTGAATTTTTGGGTGGAATACAATACTTCCGCTACTTACTATACGTAGTAGAGAAAGTAAAAAGGTATAGCAGCCACGTACAGACAGATATCTCCAGCTAACACTGGCAGTGATGCTCCTTAAAGAAGGGTGGGTCAGTGAACAGTGTTGGCAACTCCCCCTCAAAAAATAACTGGTACTCTTAAAATGGACATTAAATGTATTCACTGACAGTAAAAGAAAAGGCTATATAAAAACAAATGCATTGCTTTCATGGAAACACTCCCCATTGGTTTTTTTCAACAGATTTATAAAGTGCTTCCAATTCTAACAATTTCTTCGCACAAGGAAAATGCAACTGCAACATTTAATTTTGGGAATTAATGATGAGTTTCTTTCCTTTGAAGTTTTTAAGTTTAATTTTAAGAATTACTTTAATATTTTTAAATCATCCTATATCTATAGGTTTTATTGTTTTTACTCAAACGTTATGCTTATGTTTTATTAGAGGCTTTATATCATTTGTTTTTAATGGTTTTCTGAAAGTATGGGCACATTTTGCATGCAGAATGTTAACTGCCTGGGAATGTTAACAAAATGTGAAGCAAATGAAACATAAAGCCACCAGAGGCAATAAGGACAGAACTTGATCTTAATAAGAGTTGTTATTATGGCACATTGTAGAGGAAAAAGTGTAGCTCTTATTGTTAATATGGGACAAAGCCTTTCTGCATTTTTTCTTGGAATTGACATAAGGTTTCCAGGTATGTGCACAATTCTTTAGAGCAGCGGTTTCTAAACTTCTTGCTCACACGACCCCCTTTTCGATAATGAAATTATTGGTGACCCTTCCATTCACTTCATTGCTTAATCATTAATTTGCAAGTTTTCGCACACACTTCAACAACTTAAGGATAAACTAATTAAGCTTTCTTCAGACCAAAGTTTAAAACTGACTTTCCAGAAGGAAGATGTGTATCAGTTGTGGCTAGCAAGAAGAACAGAATACCCTGGTGTCTGCCGCACTAAACGTGCTTATTCATATCTCTGCAAAATTAGATTTTCGTCAATGGTGAAAACATCAAGACTAAATCTAGGAATAGACTGCAGTTAGAAATTGGCTTAATGATGTCTGCAACTAATATACAGTCAGACGAACGATTAATTAATAGCAAACAGGCTCATACTTATCACTAATCATCCTGATGTGTAGGGTAATAATTAATGGTTTACATAAAATTGTACATGTGCATTTACTGTGAAATTGTGGTATTAATATGCTTCTTAAATACAAAACATGATTCTGTTTATATGTAATATGTAATAAGTGACTAAATTCCATTTTCCCCATTCTTATAATAATAATTAACAATAAATATGATTTATTAATAATTCCAAATATCCACTGAAACCCTCCAGATAGAATACTGCAACCCCCTCGAGGATCGTGACCCACAGTTTGGGAACCGCTGCTTTAGAGAAAGGAAATGTATACCAAAAGGTGGTTTTTCCGTTGTATTGTATCACTTTAGTGACTGTAAGTTAGGTATGTGATGCTGATGGTCTGAGTTTTAGAGACAATCAAGGTGAAAGACAGAAAAAGAGATATGAGGCATGGCCCAACAAGAAGATGAAAATACACAGAGAAATGCAACCTCTTCTTAAGGGAAGACGAATTATTAGGGCTATTCTGCAATGACTTGTTAAGATGTAACAATTTGTTAAAGCTGCTAACCAATTGTTAGATGCTGTGTGGTATTTTGTAACTTCCTAACAAAACAAAATTTTCTTAAGAATAAATATTAGGTTGTTGATCACAACACCCAAGACCCTCTTGCTAATGTGTTTGTTACACAACAGAAGTCATTTTTATGCTGCTATAAGAGGAAGAGTATGACATAAATTTGACAATTTAATTATCAAACGTTTATTTATTCATTGTAGCATAAAATATAAACGCTATGGATTATGCCTCGGTAAGCAGTGTTCTGTGTTTTAGTAGTGGCAAATGATATTCCCAAAATTAGTTTTGAGGGACAAATTTTAAAGTCAAATTAAAGTTGTGTAAGGTTGTTTTGTAATAAGAAGTAACTTTTATAAATTTAAGAATTTTAGGTTCAAATAATGATTTATATTCCATTAATTTGTATGGTTCACGAATACATTTGCTTCATTTGTAGGTTAAGATTAGGAAGTGAGCCTTTTTAGGGCCGTAAGTACTACAGTGATCTGTTTTTGTTGGCAGAATCAATTTAAGAAACTTTCCAATTTTCTAAAAGAAGTGGCTAGCAAAAGCATCTCAGAAAATAGATTTTATACTGATGCTCTTGTAAGAGCATAATAGAAGGGTCAGCTGGGTTATAAAGTGATAATTTATATGTAATTTGCTTATGAAAAATAATCTGAAATAGCTGCAACATTCCACCAGATAACATAACTATTGAAGCCGTACCTTTTGCTTCAGTATCTGTTGGTTCTGCTGCCGGCTGCTGCAGTGGTTGGCTATGAGATCTTTCCCTTAGGGTATGTGTGGGCATATTTTTAAAAGAATAACACCAGTTTAAATTGACTGAGAAATTAAATGTTATCTAATACTTGAGCTATTGAAGCGAGTTGCCAACGTTTGAAGATAAGGAATGAAACTGATTATGAATCATAGCACTTAAAACTATAACAATTTAATTATTATACCTTCTAACCTCTGTAGTATTAATGTTATGGTTTGAAATAACTGTTTCCGCAATAAAAGAAATTAGAAGTGTAATTGCCGTGAGTCACCAAAATGCTTAGTTGCAAAATTCCTTGTGGCTACCATTAAGCGACTCATAACCTAGTGCAATCTTAGGCACTATGAACTGCTGATCATCGTAGAAGATTGTAAACCCCTAAGACTGTACCAAAAAAAAGAAATCAGGCTAATATTAGCAATATATGCTGTTATTACTTAAGCTTTGCCTACCTTAGAACTATCCCACAGACATCCCTATTCCAAATGTCCCAATCTTAAAATTCTAATGTGCATCTCTGACACTGTTACTATGATTTCATTCTCTTTCATAGAATTTCTGTCTATGTGACTTTGCAAACATACTGAACTTATAACCTTAACTGTATTCCAGGAATCTTTATACTAATGCATTCGCTCCTCAGCTATTACTAATGACTTTACTTGCTAATTATCTTTTCTTCCAGACAAATTTTTTGTAGTAGGTATGCCCCACGTATGGGTGTCAACTTGAAGTAGTTGTTATGTTATGTAATATATTTTACATAATTTATTTAAGCTTCATGCTTGTTTGGGAAGCTAACTTGAAGTATTGTTCTTGGAGTTTACTTTGTTTAAGAAGTTTGCAACACGCTTTGGGCGTCGATTTGAAGTTGTTGATTACGTAATAGTTACTGTTACGCAATATGCTGCTACGTACGAGAAGCTGATTTTTAAGATGTAATTCTGTTTTTACACTCCAAGTTTTACACTATAATATTTAACTAACTTTGTTATTAGAACTGCTTCTATATATTTATATTTGAATTTGCCTTGGCTGCATCAGTAATGTTTGTAGAGTCATGTATTTCTTAGGTAGGGTGCGGTACAACAATAATTGTAGACATACACAGAATTTAAGTTTTTAAATTCACTTCTTTTATTAATCCTTGCACATTTTAATAAAGCACTACACTTCTTAACAGCTGTGAGATACTTTAATACTTTCACTTAGCTAACGCGTAGACATATTTTACAATTCACACGTAATATGTCTGTAGAGAACACATCTTCCATCTGGTCACTACCAAGGTTTGCCAGCAACTGAACATTATTTCAACCGTTAAACCCGTAAGCTTCGGTATTTCAAGTCTCTTGATTGGCTAATTTTAAACTGTTACTGAATTTACATTATCGTTGCTGTAATCATGACTGTAACATTCAAACTCTCTAATTCATTATTACCTCATTGTTAGCAACTTAAAACTTATTATTCTCACAGCTCTTGCATTATTAAAGTATGTAATGTATTCACATAACATTAATAAAACATGTTTACTATAAAAATAAGCATTTGCAATGACTGTTACATACAATTTAGATAATTATTACATATATATTGTTTCAAGACGGGCTATTATTGAATTTACTTATTATATAATACAATTGAAATTATATCAATCATTTCTTTATTTAATTATTGATATATTTCTGTCAATAATTACAGTATTGCCATTGTAGTGAAACTAAGCTTTATTTTCACTGTCATCCTCTATAGTATAGTGGTTACCATGCTAGCCTCTAGCTCCCGAGGTCACCTGGAGGAGGGCGATGGATGTTTTTCGGGTGTAAAAATCCTTAGCATGGCTTCCTTTGGAAGGGAAGCAAAGCCGGTGGTCCCATGTTGTAGAATTACAGCAGTAAAAGAACCCCAAGCCTGATAAAGAGGCCTCTGAACAAACTTTCTGGTCTTTCACGCCCAATATAGAATGGGACGCTAAGGACCACAGCAGTTAAAGAGCGTCCATAAATAAAAACCCAATGTAATTTTTTTATTTTCACTACGATCTTCCACTCAGTGAATACCTTAAAGTAATATGCAAAATTATCACAATACTGACACCATTTATAATAATAATAATCATCATCATCATTCAAAGATTGTTAAGATGCAGTAACATTTCTACAGAACTGAAGTAAAGTTGAACGGTACCAGATCACGAATTAAAAAAAAAATAAGTAACTAATTATACTTGATGACACATATTAAAATTTCACAAAAGTCTGCATGCCAACTAGTATTTTTAAGACATCTCACTAAAAGCAAAAGATCATAAAGAAAATTAAGCAATATTGCAGATTGAGATAAGTTAGTGAAGCTTGCATCAAAACAATGCAACTGTGCTGCTAGTTCTTTTGTCTGTTTTTGACAACCCAAAATCCAGACTTATTTTACAGGGCCAGTGACTTAGCTGTTCAGAAGCTGGGCAAGTTTTCCCCCCAAAGAATCTAATTCTTCAGGGTCAGAAGAAGATGCAAGCCTTATTCTAAGCAATGAGTGCGAATTTAAAATTCACATATATTTTATATTTTTCATGTAACAGTATCATGGCATGCTGCTTTTGCATCTTGCAAAGTGACAAAAGCATTCAGTAGTCAGTATTTCAGCGCTGGTGTCAATAGGAAAAACAATGCTATCGCAGAGAGCACAAATTTTCAATTAATCACTCCAGTTGGCTAACAACTGATGAGGAAATAAATATTGCGGTAACAAATGAGTTACAGAATGCCAAATAGTGGCACTTTTATGAAGAACGATTTTTTAAGCTTATCAAATAATAATGAGACGTTTTCTTAGCAACGGAGTTACAGAATAGCTGTATATAATGTTAAGTGATAGATGAAAACATGCTACACAAGAAATGTACATCTCTATAAAACACATTGCCCAATAATATTTTTGAAAAAATCTGCATTTTCCATATAAAGGATAACTTGGGATGGAGGAATTTTCGGAAAATCTACATGTTGCATCTTTGGAAGATGCTGAACTTAAATATCAAGTTTGGTTTTTAACCAATGTTTGTTTTTGAGTTATGCTGCTCTCTCCCTCTCTCACACACACACACGCACGCACTCCCCCCCCCTCTTTCCTTATTTATTACATGGAGTAGAGAAAGTAAGAATCTGATGTTGTGCACTCACGTGACTTTCTCTACTCTTGTACAAACTATTTTTATAAGCACTAATTCTCCATCTACTTCATGTTAATCAAGATAAACATTTGCAGAAACTATCTTATTGCTAATTTTCTTGTAGGTGCAAGGGGAATATGGTAGGCTTTAAGCGATAGTCAAATGTTTTAAGAGCTGGTTGCTATGTGGAGCATTCCATTCTCTTTGCATGTCCAGGACATTAAAAAAAAAAACAAAAAAAAAAACGAATTCCTATTTGACAAAAAATATTGGAAAATTCAAACAAATTACAAGGAATATCTAGGAAATGGTTCACTCCACCAAAAAAAAAAAAAAAAAAAAAAAAAAAAAAGTATATGACATAAATTCTGTGTTTTAACAAGCTCTACATTTTTTGTGTAAAAAAAATTTCTCTCTCTCTTACGGTTTAAACAGTTTACGGTTTATGCAAAAACCATTCAGAAAGAAGAGGACTTTTGGGGAAATTCTCAGAAAATTAAAGATATATATTTTATTTGTCATGAAAATATCTTAAACATATTATGTTTTAATCAAAATTGTTAGAGCCATTTTTGAGAAAATGAAAATCAACATTTTTTAAAAATGTTCCATGTAAAGGGTAGTCTGGGGTGGGGAATTTTTTGAAAATCCTCGTCACATCTTTGAAAGATATTGAACCTAAATACCGTTTGACATTTATCCGACTTTTTGTTTTGAGTTATGCTGTTCACAGATACACAGACCTTTTTCTAAAAGTGCTTTTTTTGGATTCAGGGTCCTTCAAAACATGTATTCCCGGTGAAATCTCAGTATCAAATTTTTGGATGGAATGCAATACTTGCCCTACTTACTATACATAGTACAGAAAGTAAAATTGATAAGAGTAGAGCTGATTTGTCTATCTGCTTGTACAAGGGTTACTCAGAAAGTAATGTCTCCTATTTGTTTTACCCTTAAACACTTTAGTTGTGTAAAAAAATTTGAATTTGGTTTGATTTCTCAAACCGCCTTCTGCAGTCTGCTCAATAACAGCTTCCCAAGTTAACAGATGGTAGCACTGCAGTCTGTTATAAAATGCCGGACATCTGTGTACGTATCAGGCAGCGTTCTGTGATAGAATTCTGAATGTAGAAGGTGAAACACCTATTCACATTCATGAAAGGCTGAGAAATGTTTATGGGGACGCAACAGTAGATGTCAAATGTAGATGATGGGTTCGTCGGTGTAGAGAAGCTGAAGGGCGAATATCATTGGTTGATGAAGCAAGGAGGGGCAGGCCAAACAACATTCAGCGAGTTGACGAGATCATCCGTTAAGACCGCCAGGTAACAACAGATGAATTGTATGTCATGCTCTCCATTGGTAAAGCTTGTGTGATGGAGATTATTGGAAAACTGGGGCACTCAAAATTTTGTGCACAATGGGTACCAAGGATGTTAACTGACCACAATACAGAGACAAGAAAAACAATAGCCTCCAGTTTCTTGCAGCGCTTCACTGTGGAGAAAGAGAGCTTAAATCGAAGAGGCAGTCAACGGAATGGCATCACACATCCTCGCCGAAAGAAAAATTCAGAACCGTGTGATTGCCAGGGAAAGTTATAGCAGCAGTATTTTGGGATGAGCAGGGTGTCATTCTGGTTGAATTTTTGCCTCAGGGGTGCACAGTAAATTCTGTCCAGTACATCAGCTCCCTCAAGAAGCTTAAAGCATGTCTTCGACAAGTTTGCCCATCAATAGCTATGGCAGATATGATGATGCAAGACCACACAAGTCTTTGCACCACTCAACAGATTGTAAGTCTTGTCCCATCCACCATACAGCCCTGACCTAGCTCCATCAGATTCCCATCTATTTGGTGCCACTAAAGGAAGCTCGATGTGGGATTCACTTTGAAGGTGAGAAGACCTTGAAAATGTCTGTGCACCAATGGCTAAGGAAGAAAGAGTGTGATTTTTACCGCACTGGAATACATGCCCTTGTTTCCAGATGGACCAAAACAGTGGAAAAAGATGGAGATTACAAGGAAAAGTTACAAACTAAGCTTGAATGTTGTGGCTATCATGCTATGTAACTTTCATTTAATTTTGTTAAAAATTAAAAGAGAAAAAAAAATAGGAGGCATTATTTCCTGACTAACTCTCGTACTTTATATTGCTGTAATGTTCCTTCATTCTTCCTCTCCAGATTTCTCTTTGTTTTACCAGTATATAGTTTTTGAGCTTTTTTTCAATGGATGTATTAGCAGTTTTTTTTAAACTGTACCTATTCTGAGGAGCCAATTTGATATAATAATCCTTGAAAATCTTGTTAAATATGTTGAACATTTCTGGATGAAATGAGGATTTTCTATATTTTTCTAGAGAGTTTTCCATTTTAGATGTCCCTAATTCTTTTCCATCTTCTATGTTATGAATATTTTGTCTATTAAACTGATTTTGAAGTTAATTAATTACATTTTTTATATGTTCATATTGTTTGTTATATTCTTCATTTATCAATAAAATACACAATTTTTGAATCAAACTATGAAAAGTTTCATGTGCTATTATATTCACATGTCTTTTTCTAGTTACTATCATTTATTTTTATACAGTTTCTGCAAACTATTCTGATGAGATCTAATTTTTCTATCTAGTTCATGTTAATCGAGATATTCCTGTGTAGAAATAGTTTCACGACACATTTTGTTGAAGGTACAAGGGAATGGACAAAACTGAATGACAGATTTTTAAAAAACCGGGCTGCTCTGTGCTTTTCCTAGGAACTTTATGCTCTTTCCATGGCATCACGAGAAGCAACTGAATAGTGATAGCACTTTAAAAAAATCTGATGTGTTACACTCACATGACTTTCTCTACTCTTGTACAATCTAATTTTACAAACGCCTATACTCCATATGCTTCATGTTAATCGAGATATCGAGATGTTAATCTTATTGCTAATTTTCTTGTAGATGCAAGGGGAATATGGTAGCTTTTAAGCGATAGTCAAATATTTTAACGCTGGTTGCTATGTGGCGCATTCCATTCTCTTTGCATGTCAGGACATAAAAAAATGAATAACGTATTTGAGAAAAAGTATAAGTATTGGAAAATTTAAGGAAATAACAAGCAATATCTCGAAAACGGTTCACTCAACAAAAGAAATGTATATGACATAAGTTATGCAAAAGTCGTTCACAATGAAGAATACTTTTGGAGACATTCCTAGAAAATTCAAGATATACATTTTATTTGTCATAAAAATATCTTAAATAAATGATATTTTAATCAAAATCGTTAGAGCCATTTTTGAGAAAATAAAAATTTTCAAAAAATCTTCTATGTAAAGGGTAATATGGAGTGGGGGCATTTTCTTGGAAACCTTTGTGTCGCATCCTTGGAAGATACTGAACCTAAATACCAAGTTTGGTGCTTATCCGACTGTTCGTTTCTGAGTTATGCTGTTCACAGACACACACACGGACATGTTTCCAAAAATGCTTTTTTTGGATTCAGGAGATCTCAAAACATATATTTCCGGTGAAATCTCAGTATCGAATTTTTGGGTGGAATGCAATACTTCCCCTACTTACTATACGTAGTAGAGAAAGTAAAAATGACAAAAGTATTGAAAAATTCAAAACAACAACAAAGATGTCTCAAAAATGGCCAATGTCACCAAAAAATATTATTTGAAGTAAATTGTTTTAAAGATATTTACATTTTTTTTTCTCTCTGTCTATTATGGTTTACAAAATTATACAAAATTGGTGCCAAATGAAGAGGACTTCACAGGCTGTTACCAGAAAAATCAAGATGTACAATTTGTTTGTCATGTACAAACAGCATCAAAGAAAAGCTTTGGTGGATTTTGTATCGTTTTCTGGGGTCTTTTGAGACATGTCTTTCACCTTAATTATCGCAGAGCGTGGTGGCTTGATAACACAGCAATAAGGGGGAAAAGAGGGGAGGTTGATGCCTTTGCTTTTTGTGTGTTACTGAAACCAAAACATGTTTATTGCCTCAGAACCAGTGATGCTGTATACTAGCAAAATTACTCATGGATGTATGTGGGAGGCTGGTCCCACTGTTAGCAGCAATTGCAACAGCAGTGCATAAAAGTGTTGTTATAGTAAATTACTGGGTAAAAATATTCCAGGAAAGTGGTGAAGGCAGTCTACATACTCATCAGAAAGTGGGCACTTCCTGTAAAACATCCGCAGATGATGATATTTGTTTACTAAATGCAAATTACACTTTTGTTATAATTTACTAATTATGTTTAGAAACTAGAGATAAATATGTATATGGTTTACCGAATATGACATATACATTATGGTAATAAAATAGGGTTATATTTTTGTCTATAATCCTGTTGTACCATTCAAGCTTTAATTTGCACCCCCTGAAAATCTTCTTACACTTCATACTCTACATTTCGCTAACCTGGGTACCCATAAAGTTTTCCCCTTAAGCTTTTAACCCTTTCAAAGGCGTGTCCAGCACTAGCCGATAAGGTATGGGCTACCAGTCACGATAAGAGGTCTGTGTGACAAACTGAATGCACTCACTCTACCTCTTTCTCTTTTAGCCAATACGACTGAGAGCATAAACATATATTTTGTTTCTACGCCATTTTGTAACTTTTCTTATGGTTATTGATGTAATTATTTAGCAGAAGGACTGGCGCACACTTGCACCGAGCCTAAAGCAACGAATGAAATGGCCATAACTTCGCAAGGCCGTTCAGCAATAAATATTGTGACATATTGTGGGAAGTGCAGTGAGATTTTCTTTTGGCACTCTTTGTACATATCTTAAACATGTTGTATTTTAACCAAAATCATTAGAGCCATTCTTGAGAAACTCCAAACTTCTGAAAAAATGTTCCATGTAAAGGTTAGTTTGGGGTGGGAGGATTTTCTTAAAAATCTTTGTGTCTTGTCTTTTAAAGATACTGAACTGGAATACCAAGTTTCCTATTTATCCAGTATTTTGTTTTAGAGTTATTCACACACACACATACACATTTTTTTCTAAAAATGCTTTTTATTTTTGCATTCAGGGACCGCCAAACATGTTGAGATTTCATCAGAAATACATGGAATTTTTTGGGTGGAATAAGTACTCCCTCTTACCTGCTATTGGTAGGTGGCAGAGAAAATAATTAAGCGCACACAACATCTGTGTTCTCTCTCCCCCTAAAGTTGGCTACGACATGTGACGGCCGAGATTCATCCATGAATACAGTTATGGTACTGGCTGACTTTGGAAGGTTTAAAGAATTTTAACTGTCATTGACATGTAGTTTATCATCAACAGAGTCATAAACTGACATGGGTAGCTGAGGTCAATAAGGCACAGACTTGTGAACAGGACTGTGGTTCAAATCCTGCTGGGATTGTCCTTCCTGACAGATTTTCTCCAGGTTTTCCTCAGTCCTCATAACTGGCAAATGCCGTGGAAACTACCCTTGCAGATCATAATGCTTCACTACCCATTTATAAATTCAAAGCTTTTCTGGATGGCTAAAAATAAAGCATTTTATTCTATAAAATAGTTTAGTGACTCCAACATTTTTCACATGGACGAGAAGATACCTAAGTCAATTTAGTTAAAAGTGTTAATTAGTTTATTATAATTGTATAAATTTATTGTATTTACAATGATATTGTAAATAGTTACGTTAAGATCCTATTTATAATGAGTTGTTAAATGTATGTACTAGATGAGACAATTAATTAGTTCACAAATTAATTATCATTGTATAAATTTATGGTAGCAACAACTATGTTGTAAGTAGTGTAAATATACGAAGTTCTTAATTTTGTAATGAGAGGGAAAAATTTGCCTACTTGACAAAGCTATTTGCTTTGTTGTAAAACACTCTAAAGGTCAATAAATTCTATTCTGCTCTAGACTTAGGCCTGAAATGTTTCATTCCTAAATTTTCTTTCCTAGTTTTCATTTCATGTATTACCACCTGTGGTACCATATGTAGTAAGAATAGGCACTAAACACTGTTCAGAAAAAAGAAAAATAAGATAAAACACCACAGTCCTAATTATTACTACTGTAATAAACACTTGTGTGCATTAAAATAGAGATGGATACTTGTTTCAGATGGAGACAAACATATACAGAGATAAAGGCGGCTGGCTGCCACAGCAGAATTGGGATTATCCAAGAAGTAATTCCTTTGACCAGCAATCGAGTTCAACAAGACCTACCTCAGATGTTGGCAATTCTTGGAGATTTAAGCCTAGAATCACACCAGAAGAGCCTAATCAAAAATGGAGTACTGGTTATCAACATCCACTAGATAGTACATCGACCATGAACAGAAATCTTTCATGTAAGTATTCGTAATTCTGCTGTACCCTTAAACTACTGCATATAAACATAACACTGAATATTCATCTGATTGGTCATTCAGATACCTCTTTTCTTCCGCTACTGCAGCAACCAAACCAGTTATTTAGCTTTGCAACATGTATTCGAAATGTCATTGTTTATGTACTGATAATCGTAATGTATTGGAAGAAAGGCATGATTTTTCAATCCAGCAGCTGTATCGACATAAACTTTATTGGTTAGTATGTCCCCCATTAACCTAAGTTTCATCTGTATGGTATACCATTCTGTCTTCTTTTCTATATTGACACATAGCTCTTGAATATACGTGTCTCTATATGCTATGATTTCCCTGTCTAACATCACATTAATTTTCTTTCTTTTTATATTCATAAAACCTATTGACTTGACAATTGTGGTGATGAAATCGGGTTTGTTGTATTAACTCCTGTCACTATTGTTTTAGTTAAATAGTTCTGTCCCTTTAATTTGAGACAGTAGTTTTAACTAAGCTTTCTTTAGGAAAATCATCATTTGGGTTTATCAGACCCAGAAGTTCATATACTTTCCTACCTAATGCTTCACATTTGAAGATAATATGAGAGGCAGTTCCAACCTCTTTGTTACATTGCCTCCAATCTGGTTCCTCTCTAAAGATTCCCATTGTATGTAGGTTTTTCCGTAATCTACAATGTCCCGTCAAGAGCCCGGTTACCAAATCTATTGAGATTGAGTGAGGAGAATATATTCATCATTCTCATACTATGCTTGCATCCATCTGTTTGTACCTATCGCAATTGGTGGTTATGATTAATTCACTCAACAATAGTTCTTTTGAACAGAATTTTAGGGTAAGCCAAAACCTGGTTCAGGTCCAGCGAGTATGTGAACAGATCCTTTTCTTACCATGATATCTGCTTTCTAGTTACCTAAAATTCCCTTATGTGCAGGCACCCACCCAAGAGTAACCTTATGGTGTTTTGCCAATTACATGTTTATCAGGCACCAGAGTAACTTAGATGTTATCTGATAACTTGCAATTGCTTTTAGCGCAGCCTGACTTTCAGGGAAAATCCAAATGTTGCTCCTTTTAGAGCCCCGTTTTAGATTCTTGCTGACAGAGGCTTAAATTGTATGTAAAGTCATTGTAAATACTTATTTTTATTGTAAACCTATTTATTAGTGATATGTAAATGTTTATATACTCTAATAGTGCAAAAACTGTGAGAATATTATGTTTTAGGATCTTAATAATGAGGCAATAATGTAATTTTGGTGACAATAATGTGTTTGGAATTTTAAAAGTACTGGTTATGAAAAAGATCGGTAATAACGTAATTTCGCTTACAGTTTGGAATTAGCCAATCAAAAGTAAAGAAAAGATTTTAGTTTGAATACTTAAATTCTATTGGACTAGAATTTAGCCAATAAGAGAATGGCATTACCGACGCTAAAGGTTTTTACGTTGAATGTAGTCAGTCACGGACATGAAGTTGTAGAGAACAGACTTGAAAGTTGTGGGTAAAAATGTTGTAAATTTTATAAATGATAAAATTTGTGTTCTCTGCCAAAAATGTATTAAGTGCTCACAGTTTTATTTATAAAGTGTTGTGTTTATAAAATGTGTAAATACAAAGTGAAATAAAAAGAAGTAAAAATTTAAAAAGTAAATTGTGTGGCGTCTTATAATTTGAGTCTTATCACAACCCTACAAGAACTCGTGTTTCTATAGTGCAACTGAAAGCAGCCGAGGCAAATAACTTTAATAATATTACGTAAAAACAAGCATCATCTTCACTATAAAGTTTGGCGTCCTAAAAATCAAACTACATCAGAGTGTATCTTCATTATGTAACCTTAATAATATTTATGTAACCAAAAACCTACCGCAAATTGGCGCAAAACGTGGGGTTTACACAAAACATCGCTAAATTAACTTCTTCAAATTGGCATACAACTGTGGGGCAAACTCCTCCAAATACGTAACCTACAATCTAAAAAATTGAAGAACAATACATTCTTGAAATTTGGCTCCCATACATGGGGCAGATAAACATAAAGCACCTCCATAATTAAAATTGTACATTCTTCAAATTCCATAAACTCTATCTTGAAGTGCAGTGGTACTGCGGCCAAGATCACACTTTGGTGTTCCCCCATGGCTTCAACTCCATTCTCCATTTTAGAGCTATCTGTGTACCAGATTAGGCTGGCTTTAAAATATTGCATCTTTTTCTGACTCCATTCTAACACTATGTTGAATGTCAAAACATAATTTTGCTAACATAATGCCTACTCAACGAAACCTATTTTAAGAGCATTTGTGAAATGTCAACTTCATATAGTCTGGAAAATCTGGATCATTATTGACTGCATTTAGAACCTTGTCTGTTTCATTATGAACTTTACAACAGATAGCACATTTTACTTTGTCTAGCACAGTTCTTGTCTTATTTCAGTACACCTGTTTCCTTAAATTCTTTGTAAATGTCTATCACAGAGCACTGAGAAACACCTGTAAACTCAACCGTGATTTGCATCATTCACTGCCATTATGGGATATCTATTAGAGAATTGAATGCATTTATCACCATTTGGTTTTTGCTGCTGTATGGATGCCTTTTGATATCAGGCATATTTACAATATTAGTAATAGCTCCTTAACTCCACATGCACTTTACTGAATTGTAATAAACCAGCCATAGCACTGAAAATGGTGCTCCAATTCAATGAGTCTAAACTTCAGGATGTTGTTAATAATACATTTGAATGGAGTATTTTAAATTATCTTCCTTTTAGCACTGATAAATGCTATGAATTAACTACAGCTAAAGGCAATAAAATATGTAAACTACTGTACACCATGCATGGCAAGTACTTGAAAGTTGAATCTACACATGCAGATCTGGGTTTAAATAGAGTGCCTTCATTTTATGCCAAGGCCACGGATTGCACGAATACCTGCTCCGCATACAAGTCTACTACATTGCGGGGGATTTTCCATTCCATAACTCCTGCATTACTTACTCACTCACGAGTGTTAATGACATATATGTAATGAGTACTAACCTTGTTGAAAGTGGTGTCCATCTGCGAGGAGACATTCTTGACTTCGTCGGATGAAATTACAATTCACATGCATAAGCTCGTCTTTGGTGTGGGAATTGTTCCTATAAGCTTTATTTTTTAGCATTTGGCAATCCTGTTGTTCTAAATTTATTGACCAAACATCTCACAGTGTCTCTACCCGGAACTGTATAACCAGGAAATTGGTGCTGAAATTGTCTACACATCTCTCTACATGACTCAGTTTTCACATATGTGTTGTACATAAACATACGCTGTTCAAGCGTGAATTTGTTGGAAGGCATTTCCATGGACTAATAAGAGAATAACATTCCTAAGGAAATAGCACACAACACATGTATTGCCAAAACACTTCACAAAACGAAGACAAAGCAACGACTAGGACAGCTCACAGCTGGTAAATATACCTTTGACATGTCCTGTGCTGCAGTGGCATAATACTGAGTGCCGTCTTGGCCAATATGCATAAAATGAAGGCACTGTATAACTGATAACTGGCTGTTTAATTACCACACTTGATAGAATGATTAACGATGCACATAACAATTTGGGATTTTTATTTAGAAATTCTAAGGATCTTAAATGTTTTTCGTTGATTTTATTATATAATACATACATTAGGTCTAAAGTCGAATATCTTTCACCAATTTGGAATCCATATTTTCAGGTTCTTATAAATAAAATGTAAATAATTCAGAAAAAGTTTCTTAGATTTCTTTATTGGAAGAAATATTACAGATCAGCATATAGTGATGTTATGCACTAACAGAATCTTTTAGGTGAATTTAATATTGACAAACTGAGTATTAGAAGATTATTTTACTGCTCAGGTGTTACTTTATAAATTGGTTAACTATTTTATAGATAATCCATCCTTCGAACAATTAAACTTTAATGTAAGGCATTTGAACCTGAGATTACGTTTCCCTTTTATTTGTCAGATTCCTAGATCTATATCATATACGAGAGCAGTCCCAGTAGTACCCGACCTGACATATATATAGCAGTTGTTTCAAACAAATGACTATGGTAGAAAGTACCACCCTTATAAAGCTTAAGTCTGAAGTTTGATGCTGCTACGTTGTTTAGTAATTGTTTGGCAGCCACTAATAGTGAACACACTCAGCAAATTTGTAAACATGGATAAAACTGGTCATGGTTATGTGATACAATACTTTCATTTGAAAGGTGTTAGTCCAACTAATATTAAAGCTGAGCTAGATTCTACTCTGGGGGAGTCTGCTCCTTCGTTTACAACAGTAAAATATTGGGTGGCAGAGTTTAAGCGAGGCTGTACGAGCTGCCAAGTCGAACATCGTAGTGGTCGACCAAATGAGGTTACCACGTCAGAAATTGTGAAGAAAATCCACAAAATGGTATTGGATGACCGTCGACTGTTAGTGCGCGAGCTAGCACACATCGTAGGCATTTCATAAAGTGCTGTCATCGCATACTAACTGAAAATTTAGACATGCGAAAGCTCTGCGCAAGATGGGTGCCACATTTACTCACAATGGAACAAAAGCAGCATCATGGGGATGTTTCAGTTGAGTGTTTGGCGATGTTTCACTGCAATAAAGCCAAGTTTTTGCATCGATTCATAACAATGGATGAAACATGGGCCCATCACTTTACACCTGAGATGAAGGAACAGTCAAAACATTGGATTAAAAGGGGAGAATCTGCTCCAGAAGGCGAAGACAGTTCTATCTGCAGGCAAGGTTTTGGCATCAGTTTTTTGGGATGCGCGTAGGATAATTTTCATTGATTATCTTCAAAAAGGAAAAGCAATCAATGGCGAGTATTATGCAAACTTATTGCAGCATTTGAATGATTCAATCAAGCAAAAACGGCCGCATTTAGCGAAAAAGAAAGTTCTGTTTCATCAAGACAATACACCAGTACACACATCCATTATTGCCATGGCCAAAATCAATGAGTTAAAGTTTGAATTGCTTCCTCATGCACCCTATTCACCAGACTTAGCCCCCTCTGATTAGTTTCTGTTTCCAAAGTTGAAGAAATGGCTTGGTGGTAAAAGATTTGCCTACAATGAAGAGGTGGAGTTTGCAGTTGATGGCTATTTTTCAGAACTCGACAGTTCTCACTATAAACAGGATATCGAAGCTAGTGAACATCGCTGGGAAAAGTGTATCAAGCTGAAAGGAGACTATGTACAGAAATAAAAGATGTTTTTTCACAAAATTTTTATGTTTTGTTTGTTAGGTCGGGTACTTCTGGGACAGCCCTCATAAGAATTGTATCTTATTTAGAATGTGTTTAATGTATAACAAAATATCACTGGAAAGTTACTTGATTTGCTCTCGAGTACTCTTCATTTAAAAGTATTGTCAAAAGAACTCTATCTTAATTAGATAGGTGTTACTGATTGCTTGCTTGGTTTGTTTGCCTTTTTATTTTGTATGTATGTAGTTTTTGTTTATATACATGTTTTTTTTATTTGTCTAACCCTTCTGTAATTGGGACCAATGCCTTATTGAAGGAGTAAATAAATAAACCTGTGCTATATAAGTTCAACCTGTTAATTTGGTGCTTTCTCATAAGTAAATATGCTCAATCAAAATAATGCATGTATTGTGTAATAATACTTATTTTACGTTGATATTGTAATGAAAAGAAGCTAGAAACAGTGATGTGTATTGAATTTATTTAAAGGTGAGTCGGAATTGTTACACTAACATCACTTAAGTTTACTCACTTAACATGTTTCGGGAAACGGTTGTTCCCATCCTCAGAAGGTTAATTCGACTGGCCCGTGTTGTTGGTGTTTCCGTTTTTTGGACTGGATCCTTTGGTGGTATCTTGTGGTGGAGAAATTAATTTCCGTTGTTTTGTTCACAACAGCTGTTGAGCATGTGGTAGAGTTTTAAATGGTACATTTATTATTTAGTTAACTTTCATTTAAAATCAAGTAGATTGTAAATTTAGTTATGAGTTTGTAGTAATAGTTATACAGTTACATTAGTTAGGTCGAAAACATTTCAGCGAGCAGGAAAGAAACCAACTGAAGCAGTTGTTGCTGGTGGAATGCAGGCAATCGGACGGTGTGTGATGTACTGGCCTTAAGTTGTATTTACTCGTGGACTGCTTTAAAACTGAAAACCTGACTTTCTAGCGGTAAATTGTTAGTAGCTAGAAGTATTTACAATATGCGCAGTGTGTATATGCATACTTGGAAGCAAATCACAAATGCAATTACTACACCATCTAGCAGTAATCAGAAAAGCAAACGTACCAATAAGTTACAATGTTTGCTATAACAGTGGTTTTACACGCAAAATCGGTAAAGCTCTATTCAAGATTTTGATAACCCAACACATATTTGCAAAGTAATGGTAAAGACGTGTGACTTGTTAAGTCATTCATTGCAGTCGTAGTAATTATGCAAAATAGGCAATTTGATCAAGAAAAGCCTTGCAGAGATGTACTTTATTTATTGCAGAAATATTTCCGCATTTTATTTTTAGGATTTTATTAAATGATTCTGAATAAGTGCAGCAGAATCTCATTTTATAGGGACCTAAGGAATTTGGACAACATAAATGGGAAAACATCTGAACAAAAAACATATGGATAGTGTTATACCACTGAGATTCTATACATTATCTTTTCAAGTAAGCTTGTCTCAAGTTGCAACTTCATAATTTCTGTTTATTAAGGTTATGTTGTTTAGCAGAGGCATTAGATTATTACAACAATGGCTTTGATAAACAGATATCGCTTCTTAAATTCAGCATCCCTATGCATTTTAAGTGAATTCTGCAATCACGCAAATCCGTTTATTAATGTGCAGTACAATTTTGTTATGAAATTCCATATACTCCATGAAATTGCTATTATTGTTAACTTCCATTGTAGGCGGTTGATGCAAGATGGTGTCAGTTCTCATTGAATATAAGCAGTGGTCAGAGCTTCCTTATATGAATAAGCATTTCCTTATTCACCTGAAAGAGTAGTGTCTGTGTATTGAAAATCGCTGCTTAAGGACTTCCTTAAAATAAGCAACGACTATGAATTTGACCCTAAGAGTTCAGTTGCAGTGGTAGCTATATTTTAGTCAACGTCCAATCACATTCTTTCTATGCTACATGCATTTATTTACATCTAGTAGGCTAATTATAATGGAAATAGCGTAGTTAATAGTTTGCAGTCATCTGAACATCAATATTGTCCTAATGTTTTAATGTTTTAATTGTTCACAGGGTCTACAGGGAAGGATTTGAATAATTGGTCTCCAAATGCTACCCAAACAGATTGGAATAATAAACCTACTTTCCCGAAGGATCCTCCCTTTCAGAGAAAGGATCAGTGTAAGAAAACAACACACATTTTGTTTATTTGGTTCCATACCACTATAATAATTTCTCTTGGTTACATTAGCTTAATAAATGGTGTTATTAAATCATTAATAAAATTATACCAAAAGTATGAATACAGTGGAATCTCGTTCCTCATTAACATGTTTTCTCGTTTATTACAATGAATTATAAAAGTCCCGGTACCAAATCACCAAATGTAATAAATAACGTTTGCTTAGTGTGTTTTCCCGATTCTGCTTACTACGTTTGAAGTTTGACGTCCTCATTCGCTGTTTTGGCCAATCCTTGGTCGGTCCAATGGGAGTAGGCGCTTAACACGTTCAAAGTTTGACATTCCTCATTTGCTACTTTGGTCAATCCTTGGTCATGGGATGGATACCGGCAGCCAATCACATGCATGGAATTAATTGTTCTTTCACACAAGCCGTGTGTTGGACAGGGTTGGAAAGGTAGAATCAGATGACTGAAAAATTCAATGCCGTAGCTGGGATTTGAACCACGGATCTCCCGGTCTCTGTGGTTAGAGCAACCGGGCGGAGACTGGGAGATCCGTGGTTCAAATCCCGGCTATGGCATTGAATTTTTCAGTCATCTGATTGTACTTTTCCAATCACATGCATGTATGTAAATATTTGTGTGACATGATTTCTGTGGGCGGGATAGAAAATGCTTTACCTTGGCGTGGTAAACACTTACGATAGTTTGTACTGTTGAGTGTTGACCAAACATACATAGACCGTATTCTAACTTTTCATTTGTAATGAAAAAAAGAAAGTGTAGTAAATAACCAACACTGAAAAACTGAAAATCCTTGAAGTTGATCACAATCCAAATATGAAACATTGCATATAGTGCGGAGTTAAACATTCCTCCATCAACCTTAAACACAATTGTTAGTAAACCTAAATTGATCAAAACTGCTTTTAAAGAAGTGAAAAATGCTAAAACGAAACTTTCCTCTTGGAAAATAGGATCAGAACGAAATTTGTTGTATGGAAACACCTATGTATTCAAATCGTATTCAATATACCAAAGATACTATCGTCTATTGTACTTGTAACACGATGCATGCTCATAATTTTGTTTTCTTTTTTTAGCGGAAATTGTTATCACGTGTGTAATAAAACACACAGCAAAATCACTATTGTTGCTTCCATAATTCGCAATTTATTTTCTCAAAAACATTCATAACCTCAAAAATCTAAGTTGACCAACATAAAATCTTGAATTATTTATTCTCAGGTTTTGTGTATCCAAATCCATTTGAACACATGTTGAATTTAACATGGAAACACAGATCATATTCAGTATGAAATTGTACTCGAAATCTATTTCAATTGCCAATGGAGATTAGTAATTATTAGATTTTATTGCATAACTATGTTCTTAAATTGCAGATTTTGTATTTTCGTTAACACGTTTTCCTGCCTATGACATCCAAATCCTTAGGTCCCTGCAAAAACTTACTAACAAGATTCTGCTGTACATGAAAATAGAATGCTGTTTCTCTAGTTCTAAGATATTTTGCCCTTTAAGTGGCATAAAAGTCAGGCTTCTAGACTTCGTGGAGCAAGCTCATGCTTATATAGAACAATTTGGCACACAATTTGTTATGACCACAAACTTCACATTACACTAACCACCCTTTAATAGTATAAATGGAAAATTTGTATCTCCTGAGTTCTGAAAATCTTGTATGTGTAGCAAACGCTACTATTTACACACTGAGGACTGACATCCGTGACATTGTAGAGTTTCTCATTTAAATGTGTTATTGTGGGCTCATTATTATAGGGGATGCAAACTAACTCAGGCCACATGTCAGGGAGGTCGTTTTTACTTTCTCCACTACGTGTAGTAAGTAGGGGAAGTATTGTATTCAACCCAAAAATTTGATACTGAGATTTCACCGGAAATACATGTTTTGAGACCCCCTGAATCCAAAAAAAGCATTTTTGGAAACATGTCCGTGTGTGTCCGTGTGTCTGTCTGTGAACAGCATAACTCAGAAACGAACAGTCAGATAAACACCTAACTTTGTATTTAGTTTCAGTATCTTCCAGAGATGCGACACGAAGGTTTACAAGAAAACCCCCCCCCACCCCAGATTACCCTTTACATGGAACATTTTTCGAAAATTTGAATGTTCTCAAAAATGGCTGTAACGATTTTGATTAAAATATTATATGTTTAAGATATTTTTATGACAAATAAAGTGTATATCTTTAATTTTCTGGGAATGTCTCCAAAAAGTATTCTCCATTGTGAACGACTTTTGCATAACTGGTAAACCATAAGAGATAGACAAAATTTTACTACACAAAAAATGTAGAGCGCATTAAAATACACAATTTATGTCATAACTTTTTAAGACTATTTTTAAAGGCTTTGCTTAACAACTTTATGAAAGTGTGTTTGAGGACAGAATTATTATAGAGATTTCTGGCACCCTCTGTCCCCCGACCTAACCCCCTATGATTTCAATCTCTGGGGTAACTTAAAACAAAGTGTACAAGACAAATCCACACACCCTTGAAGAATTAAAACAAAATATCTGCCAGGAAATTGCCAGCATTTCTCAACGTGAACTACGGCGAGTGATGGATAGTTTCTAAAGAGGTGCCAAAAATGTATGGACAACGACGGTGGCCAGTTTCATCATCTCCTTTCATAAAGTTGGTAAGTAAAGCCTTTAAAACTAGTTTTAGAAATGTTGCATGGTTTCTTCCGCGCCTTTCTATGATAACGGCAGACGCCAACGAGCACCAAGGATGCGGACAGGAAAAACACCACGCAGCTGGTTCGTAGTTTTTTGGCTCATTCTGTATATATATACTGCTCTGTAATATTCTTTTCTTCGGTGCAAAGGTTTGGTCATCACTAGTGCTAGGATAGTTATGTAATAACTGTTTTTTATTTGATTAAAACATATGAATAATGTTAAATGTGCACGAAACAATGTTTCCTGAGTCCAAAAATGATAATTTTATTGTACAATACAATTTGAGATCTCCTTGTGGTTTACCGGGGAAAATGCGAATCATTTGGAGAATTTAATGTCGTGTCGGCATGTTGCCATGGTAGCTCAGTGGTTAGAGCAACCGGACGGAGACCGGGAGATCCGTGGTTCAAATCCCGGCTATGGCATTGAATTTTTCAGTCATCTGATTCTACCTTTCCAACCCTGTCCAACACACGGCTTGTGCGAAAGAACAATTAATACAATTAATTCCTTTATTGTACATGTTTTTGCATATCTTTGATGTTATCGTAATTGCATAATATTTAGAGAATGTCATTACAATTATACATATTTTTGATTTTTCACAGGAAAATGTTTAAAAAAATGTAATTGATTATGTATTTCAAAACAAATTAATAAAATAAAGCCTGAGACAATAAACAGCGAGCGGTAGATATTGCATTTTCAAAGAGTTTCTGATAGTAAATGCGGCGGTATTATATCAAAGAACTGCCGATGTAAACTTATTCAGTGGGACGATAATACTGATGCAGTGTGGTTTTGTTTGTGCGTGTAGAGTGATTGCGTTAACCTCCAGCGTTCTCTAGTTATAGCAGATAAAATGCCACCAGTGAAATTGAGTTTATCTTCTCAAATATATTTGTACGTGAAATTGAAGGTATGCTTACTAAAAATGGACTAATTTTATTTTGTGTTGTGTGTGAAAGATGTATAAGTGCAGACACTGATTTCCAAGTGATGCAACAGTTAAAAACTGCAAAACATTTAAAATTGTTTCACTAAAAAAAAAAGTGCTAAATATCAATATGGGTATCCTAAATGAAGCAACTTGTTCAACTTCAGGCCCCCAGGTTGTCAACCTTTAATAAGGACCTATGTGAAGCTTTCGCTTGTGCTGACATTCCGCTCCATAAATTAGAACAATCTAAATTACCTGCATTCTTAGAAGCGTATATAAAACAGGCTATACCACATGAGTCTACTCTTCGTAAACATTATGTTACATTACTTTATGAAAGAAACATTACAAGAAATTTGTGATTCTATTAAGGATAATCTAATCTGGGTTTGCATGGATGAAACTCCAGATGCGTGTAAATGATCTATATGCGTCTCAAACTGTTAACATATTAATTTTTTTATTCATAATTAACCAATTATTACTTTCTCTACTACGTATACTAAGTAGGGGAAGTATTGTATTCCACCCAAAATTTCGATACCGAGATTTCACCGGAAATACATGTTTTGAGACTCCCTGAATCCAAAAAAAGCATTTTCGGAAACATGTCCGTGTGTGTGTGTCTGTGTGCGTGTCTGTGAACAGCATAACTCAGATACGAACAGTCGGATAAACACCAAACTTGGTATTTGGGTTCAGTATCTTCCAAGGATGCGACACGAAGGTTTTCAAGAAAATCCCCCCCATCCCAGAGTACCCTTTACATGGAAGATTTTTCGAAAATTTTAATTTTCTCAAAAATTGCTCTAACGATTTTGATTAAAATATCATATGTTTAAGATATTTTTATGACAAATAAAATGTATATCTTGAATTTCCTGGGAATGTCTCCAAAAGTATTCTTTATTGTGAATGACTTTTGCATAACTGGTAAACCATAAGAGATAGACAAACTTTTACTACACAAAAAATGTAGATCGCGTTAAAATACACAATTTATGTCATATACATATTTTTTGTTGAGTGAACCATTTTCGAGATATTGCTTGTTATTCCCTAAAATTTTTCAATAAGTTTCTCAAATGGGAATTCGTTATTCATTTTTTTGTCTTGGATATGCAAAGAGTTATAATCTGTGGCAAAGGGAATGGTGCTGCACCTAGCAACCAGCTATTAAGAGATATGTATGTGCTTAAAGCCTACTGTTTTTCTATATTGCCCTTGTAAATATATTTTCCCCTACATCTACAAGAAAATTAGCAATAAGATAGAGTTTGCAAATGTTTATCTCGTTACTTTCTCTACTACGTATAGTAAGTAGGGGAAGTATTGTATTCCACCCAAAAATTCGATACCGAGATTTCACCGGAAATACATGTTTTGAGACTCCCTGAATCCAAAAAAAGCATTTTTGGAAACATGTCCGTGTGTGTGTCTGTGTGTCTGTCTGTGTGTGTGTCTGTGAACAGCATAACTCAGATACGAACAGTCGGATAAACACCAAACTTGGTATTTGGGTTCAGTATCTTCCAAGGATGCGACACGAAGGTTTTCAAGAAAATCCCCCCACCCCAGAGTACCCTTTACATGGAAGATTTTTCGAAAATTTTAATTTTCTCAAAAATGGCTCTAACGATTTTGATGAAAATATCATATGTTTAAGCTGTTTTTATGACAAATAAAATGTATATCTTGAATTTCCTGGGAATGTCTCCAAAAGTATTCTTTATTGTGAACGACTTTTGCATAACTGGGAAACCATAAGAGATAGACAAACTTTTACTACACAAAAAATGTAGATCGCATTAAAATACACAATTTATGTCATATACATATTTTTTGTTGAGTGAACCATTTTCGAGATATTGCTTGTTATTCCCTAAAATTTTTCAATAAGTTTCTCAAATGGGAATTCGTTATTCATTTTTTTTGTCTTGGATATGCAAAGAGTTATAATCTGTGGCAAAGGGAATGGTGCTGCACCTAGCAACCAGCTATTAAGAGATATGTATGTGCTTAAAGGCTACTGTTTTTCTATATTGCCCTTGTAAATATATTTTCCCCTACATCTACAAGAAAATTAGCAATAAGATAGAGTTTGCAAATGTTTATCTCGTTACTTTCTCTACTACGTATAGTAAGTAGGGGAAGTATTGTATTCCACCCAAAAATTTGATACCGAGATTTCACCGGAAATACATGTTTTGAGACCCCCTGAATCCAAAAAAATCATTTTTGGAAACATGTCCGTGTGTGTGTGTGTCTGTGTGTGTGTGTGTGTGTGTGTGTGTGTGTGTCTGAACAGCATAACTCAAAAACGAACAGTCGGATAAACACCAAACTTGGTATTTAGGTTCAGTATCTTCCAGAGATGCGACACGAAGGTTTTCAATAAAATCCCCCCACCCCAGAGTACCCTTTACATGGAACATTTTTCGAAAATTTTAATTTTCTCAAAAATGGCTCTAACGATTTTGATGAAAATATCATATGTTTAAGATATTGTCATGAGAAATGAAATGTATATCTCAAATTTTCTAGGAATGTCTCCAAAAGTATTCTTCATTGTGAACGACTTTTGCATAACTGGTAAACCATAAGAGATAGACAAACTTTTACTACACAAAAAATGTAGATCGCGTTAAAATGCACAATTTATGTCATATACATATTTTTTGTTGAGTGAACCATTTTCGAGATATTGCTTGTTATTCCCTAAAATTTTTCAATAAGTTTCTCAAATGGGAATTCGTTATTCATTTTTTTGTCTTGGATATGCAAAGAGTTATAATCTGTGGCAAAGGGAATGGTGCTGCACCTAGCAACCAGCTATTAAGAGATATGTATGTGCTTAAAGGCTACTGTTTTTCTATATTGCCCTTGTAAATATATTTTCCCCTACATCTACAAGAAAATTAGCAATAAGATAGAGTTTGCAAATGTTTATCTCGTTACTTTCTCTACTACGTATAGTAAGTAGGGGAAGTATTGTATTCCACCCAAAAATTTGATACCGAGATTTCACCGGAAATACATGTTTTGAGACCCCCTGAATCCAAAAAAATCATTTTTGGAAACATGTCCGTCTGTGTGTGTGTGTGTGTGTCTGTGAACAGCATAACTCAAAAACGAACAGTCGGATAAACACCAAACTTGGTATTTAGGTTCAGTATCTTCCAGAGATGCGACACGAAGGTTTTCAATAAAATCCCCCCACCCCAGAGTACCCTTTACATGGAACATTTTTCGAAAATTTTAATTTTCTCAAAAATGGCTCTAACGATTTTGATGAAAATATCATATGTTTAAGATATTGTCATGAGAAATGAAATGTATATCTCGAATTTTCTGGGAATGTCTCCAAAAGTATTCTTCATTGTGAACGACTTTTGCATAACTGGTAAACCATAAGAGATAGACAAAAGTTTACTACACAAAAAATGTAGAACGCGTTAAAATACACAACTTATGTAGTATAGATTTCTTTTGTTGAGTGAACCGTTTTCGAGATATTGCTTGTTATTTCCTTAAATTTTCCAATACTTATACTTTTTCACAAATTCGTTATTCAATTTTTTTATGTCCTGGACATGCAAAGAGAATGGAATGCGCCACATAGCAACCAGCGCTTAAAATATTTGACTTTCGCTTAAAACCTACCATATTCCCCATGCATCTATATGAAAATTAGAATAAGATTGACATCTCGATATGTCTATGAACATGAAGCATATGGAGAATAAGCGTTTGTAAAAATAGTTTGTACAAGAGTAGAGAAAGTCATGTGAGTGTAACACATCAGATTTTTGATATTGCAATACAAAATCCTCCTTGGGCCATACAGTTTATTGTATCACTCCCAGATTTTTAATTTGAGCTTAGTATATAAACATAAAGAAATGCAGTCACTTCTTAATTTTAATTAGTGTAGGAGAAATTTTTTGTTGGTTATTGTATAGTACATAAAAACAAGCCTACGCATCCCACCCTAAATCCCCGCTGTTGAAACTTTGCACTTGACAGCTAGCAATTAAGTTGTTACACTCACAAAAAAAACAGATGAAAAGCTGTAACTATTAGTCTTCCTAAACCAATCACAAGGCAGCTTTTCGGGTGGTCTATGACAAAGCGGAAGTGAAACTGAAAGCAATCCTGTTGCCGGATATAGCCATTTTCAACCATGTGTTTCAGTTTGTGAAACTCTAGTACGTGCGTTGAGTTGTTCTTTGCAAGCTAATATTGTTATTTATATTTGTGGTTATTGTTGCTGTTCATTTATACATATATATCTTTTTTATGTACATTTCATTCATATTATTTATATAAAATTTGAAGTGGGACAATATCTCAAAAATGATGCCGTTCACTGACTGATGATTCACGAAGTGAAAATCCTTTGCATCCGAGATGTACCACTTAATAATCAGACATTGGAATTGTTAAAAGGACCCGGGAATTCTTTGAACAGTAGGAGTACGTCAAGGTTCATGGGCATCCCTCTATTCCTGCTGATAAAGCCGTACAATGAACTGCAGCAGCTCTTGAACTAATCACGAGAACTACTATTTACAAGGGAGTGAAACTCCAAGCGAAAGAGAACAAAATTCTTGAACCATCTGGAACGCGGCGTGAGTGAAAATAACTTTGTTATCGCAGCTTATAATTTGTTTTATTTCTCCTCATTGTAGCAGGCACATTTGCATTATTTTGTTTCTATATTGTCAAAAGTGCTAATTAGTTATTCAATGACGTTTGTTACATACGTACACTTTTTGTATGCGGTTTAGACATGATAGAAAGGAGACCAATCAGCTGTTGTTTCCTAGCCGCTCTGGCAATGTTGCAACCACAATATAGCCAACGTTACACGAAGCCACATGAACTGTCAAGTGCAAAGATTCAACGGCGGGGGTATAGGCACTATGGGAGCTTTCCTTGTGTTCTGCTTCTGTTGCCAACATTGGGTCCTAAACTGTAAAGCATAGCTGAGGGTTGTTATTTTTAGAGGAGTAAAGCAGTTGCAGCTTGCAGAATAATGACAGCACATAGCTGTAGGATCTGTGAGGCTAATCTCCAATAATCTCAGGTTTGCTTAAGACATTATTTTAGCTAAATTTCGCCTTTTTTAAGTAGGCAACACCTACATTATAATGATGCTTTGCATGTTTTCCCCTTGTTCTCATCTATGATAATGAGCCACTTTTTTGTTTGTTTGTTTACATGTCATTGGATTTTTTATCTTTTTCAGTAAGAGTTATGGAAAATAATTCCTTTAAACTGAACTACAAGGGCTGTCCCAGAAGTACCCGACCTAACAAAGAAAACACAAAATTTTGGGAAAAAACATCTTTATTTCTCTGCATACTCTCCTTTCATCTCGATACACTTTTCCCAGCGATGTTTAATAGCTTCGATACTCTGTTTATAGTGAGAACCATTGAGTTCTGCAAAATAGCCTTCAACAGCAGACTCCAGCTCTTCACTGTTGGCAAATCTTTTACCACCAAGCTATTTTTTCAACTTTGGAAATAAAAAATAATCAGAGGGGGCTAAATCTGGGAAATAGGGTGCATGAGGAAGTATTTCAAACTTTAACGCTTTGATTTTGGCCATGGCGATAATGAATGTGTGAACTGGTGCATTGTTTTGATGAAACAGAACTTTCTTTTTTGCTAAATGCGGCCGTTTTGCTTGATTTCATCATCCAAATGCTGCAATAAGTTTGCATAAGTCACTATTGATTGCGTTTTCTTTTTGAAGATAATCAATGAAAATTATTCCATACACATTCCAAAAAACTGACGCCATGACCTTGTCTATAAATGGAACTGTCTCACTTTCTTTGGAGCCAATTCTCTCCTTTCAATCCATTGTTTTGACTGTTCCTTCATCTCAGGTGTGAAGTGATGGACTCATGTTTCATCCATGGTTATGAATTGACACAAAAACTCGACTTTATTACAGCAAAACATCACTAAACACATGAAACATCTTCATGATGCTGCTTTTGTTCCATTGTGAGTACACGCGACACCCATCTTGCGTGTAGCTTTCTCATGTCTAAATTTTCAGTTAGTGTGCGATGTACAGCACTTTTTGAAATGCCTATGATGTCTGTTAGTTCGTGCACTCAGTCGACGGTCATTCAATACCATTTTTTGAATTTTCCTCACAATTTCTGGCGTGGTCACCTCATTTGATCGACAACTGCAATGTTCGTCTTGGCGGCTCGTACGGCCTCACTTAAACTCTGCCACCCAATATTTTACTGTTGTAAACGAAGGAGCAGATTCCCCCAGAGTAGAATCTAGCTCAGCTTTAATATTAGTTGAACTAAGACCTTTCAAATGAAAGTATTGTATCACATAGTGTTATCCATGTTTACAAATTTGCTGAGAGCGTTCACTATTGATGGCTGCCAAACAATTATTAAACGACGTAACATCATCAAACTTCAGACTTAAGCTTTATAAGGTCAATTGTTTGAAACAACAACCACTATCTATATATCAGGTCGGGTACTTCTGGGACTGCCCTCGTATTTAATATTTTTCAGCTAGTAAACAACAATTTTTAAATCTGTAATTCCTGAAGTGCTCCTGAAAATTTCAAGCTTATAAGTTACAAACTGTAGTCCAAGGAGCATTTTGAATGGTGAAAAATGCTGGGGGGGGGGGGGGGATTAAGAAAAACTGAGTTTAAAGTTCAATACGGTGGTTTACCTAAATGGTAAAGGACCAATTAAATAACCATTTGTGGCTTTAAAATTCATGATATATTAAAAACCCAACTGTGTTGTCTGAAAGTACAAGTTTTAAAGCAGAAATCAAATTTTTTCTTCAAATTGCGCCGATGCATTTCCTTAGAACTACACGTTGATGCTGCTGAAGTATTTGCTAGCTTTAAACTTAAGACTGGTTTCTGGATTTAGGTTTTGTAATTTTGATGATAATTTGTACTGTTTTTCATTAGGATTAATTGATCATCACAGTAATATTGTCATGGTTGTCTTAACATAAGACGATTCCTCCTCTGTTACAGGGTCATATGGGGGAATGAAAGATTCATGGTCAGAGGTCGGAAATAAAGGTCCTTGGTATCCAGCAGCTGATAAAGAGCCGTGGACTTCAAGGCAAGAAATGGATGCATCATCAAATGGTTTTAAGCCACGTCGGCCTTCGGATAACTCTTTCCAGGGTTATATGTCACAACCCAAGTATAGAAGAGACTCTGAATGTAAGACTATAAACAAATTTAGTGCTTGTTTACCTTTGTTAGTTA
Source organism: Deroplatys truncata (assembly GCA_030765065.1). Lineage (NCBI taxonomy): Eukaryota > Metazoa > Arthropoda > Insecta > Mantodea > Mantidae > Deroplatys > Deroplatys truncata. Next base: position 19,597,146 of record CM060978.1, read on the forward strand.
AAAAAATTTCACTGTGGTTTCCCAAAAAATATTAAGGAAAAGAAGAGATATTTTACACCCTTCTAGATTTGAGGTATTGCTCTGAAATTTTCAGAAAGCAAAATGAATTATTTTTGTTCTCCAGAAAAAAGGGCCTGTGGGCCTCTCTTCCACCTAACGATTCAATTTGTTTTTCCCCGACATCGCAAGTTCAAACCCTGCAGAGGGCAATGGATTTTTTTGGGGCATAAAAATGCGTAGCATGGTTTCCTTCGTAACACAAGTAAAGCCAGTGGTCCAATGTTATAGATTAATGGCATGTAAAAGAACCTCAAAAAGAGGCCTGTGAGGAAATTTTTAGGTCTTTCACGCCCAATATAGAATGGGACACTAAGGACCATAGCAGTTAAAGAGCTTCCATAAATAAAACTCATTTTCATTTAATTTATACCCCAGTTTTATGTGATTCGTGACTGAGGCTGTTTGCTGTGTACAATCATGTGCAATGACACATTGGCAAGCATGAAGCAAAATAGCTAAATTGAAATACTAAACAGGAGATAAACATAATGTGTTGACTAGACTTTATGTTGTATTAACAGAAAATGGCATGATCACACGCTGTATTGGGTGCTCAGATAGATTTGGCCTCTTACTCAGTGAGTCTTAGTAATATATAGGATCCAGAAGGCCTGTTATTCTTACTGAATTTCATTTGATGTCTCTTGTGAAGAAGGTGATTTTTTTCGTAATATACTTTTACGTAATTTATTATTTAAGCTTCATGCATTGGAAGCCTACTTGAAGTATTGTTCTTGGAGTTACTTTGTATAAGAAGTTTGCAACACGCTTTGGGGGTCTGTTTGAAGTTGTTGATTATGTAATATGCTGCTACGTATGAGAAGCTGATTTAAAGATGTGTTTTTGTTGTTACACTTCAAGTTTTACACTATAATATTTAACTTTGTTATTAAAACTGCTTCTATATATTATTTATGTTTGAATTTGCCTCAGCTGCGTCAGTAATGTTTGTAGAGTCATGTATCTCTTAGGCAAGGTGCGGTACGACAATAATTGTAGACATACACAGAATTCAAGTTTTTAAATTCAGCTTCTTTTATTTTATCCTTTGCACATTTTAATAGAGCACTACACTTTTTAAGAGCTGTGAGATTCTTTAATACTTTCACTTAGCTAACAAGTAGACATATTTTACGATTCACACAGAACACATCTTCCATCTGGTCACTACCAAGGTTTGCCAGCAACTGAACATTATTTCAACTGTTAAACCCGTAAGCTTCGGTATTTCAAGTCTCTGATTGGATAATTCTAGTCCAATAGAATATCTTTTACTTAAAGCTTTTCTTTGCTGTTGATTGGCTAATTTTAAACTGTTACTGAATTTACATTATCGTTGCTATAATCATGACTAGTAACATTCAAACTCTTTAACTCAATGGGTGGAATGCATAAAGTCAAGCATAAGCTTTACCTTGCTAATTTTCAAGTGTAATCTTGGCTTTTGATGCATAAAACAGCTTCGACTTGACTTAAGTCTAGCATTTGCTTTGGAGCCAGCTAGCTGCCTAGCTTTAGCTTGAATTTTCCAGCAACGACTTGACTTTAAGTGCAAATCCGATGCATAAAACAAGCGAAAGCTTCACTTCCTCTAGATTAATCTTGACTTTTTTCAAGCTACCTCAGTAGGTGACTTGATTCATACAAGAGAAGTCTTAAGAGTTGTTTTATCACACAAAATGGCACAGTTCATGAATATCCGTCAAAGAAAAGTGTATCAAGCGAAGCGACAGTGCAGAGAATGTGTGTACAAGTCATTTATAGGTTCAATGAGGACAATTGATGGCAATCTTAAACTTTATACATACAAATGCAAATGGTTATCCAGCGCTGAGTGAAATATAAATAAATACCATCTGTAGTGTTTAACATGCTTATCGGATATAGTTACAGGTTCTGAATAAAATTTGATCCCTGTACTTCTATTACTGGAAGCACGCTCTGTTTGTTTAATATCTCCTCCTGCTACATGCGTATCAGTTTTAATTGTTCTAAGAGTACCAATCTTTGCAGTTCATGCGTAGTCAGGTGTTTTGTTTCAGGGGTCTCAGGTAATTTAGATTTATTTGATTGCGTACCCTTTTCATTAGCGTTCTTATTGGGATTTAGGGCAATGCTCTCATTATTTGTAGTTCCAGATTCAACTTCAACTTGCTCCATTGCATCATTTGGTAGCTGTTCTTCCAAACCTTCCCCACCCACAGCACATCCACCTAAACAGTAAACAAAAAACCAAATAAACTAGCCGTAAGGGAGTCAAAAGGACAACTAGTTTATTTAGTTAGTGATATATTATACTGTTTGGATTTGATGACGCTGTAAGGTATTGCATTACTTTCCTGGAAATACATTGTCGCTCAGCTGTGGCCTAATTATTGCTGACTGCTCTGCTGCCAGTGCTACAAGGTTGTGTTTACAGATTAAGCTGATCCCCATGTTATTAGTAAGCCCCGGATGTTTAGGTTCTAAAAGGTTAAAATTAGGTTCTATGTATCAGTGTATTAGGATTTTATAGGATCTTATATGTTGAATTTAGGAATTTATAAGATCCTTGGTATATATATATATATATATATATATATATATATATATTATATTCATGCAAATCACTGGACACTTTGTTTAAAACACTAACTTTAAATTGTAAAAAGTTAAATTAACTAACTTTAGTATGTATTTGAAAGTACCAAATTCAAAAATATTGTGTTAGATGCTCCCAATAACGGAAGAAGCAATAATGCATACTACTCAACAGCGCTATTAAAATGTTTGCCTCTAGTTTTCACCTATTATTACGGCATATAAACATCTCACGTTTCAGAAATGCCGCGTGCTACTGACCACCTCTTTCGACCATAGCTAGAAAATGATAACTGAAGGCGGCGAACGTTTTAATTACTTTATTATTGTGGCGGACGGTTTAATTAAAGTTTATTATTGTAAGGTACTGCGCAAGATTTCACAATCTAATTATTTAATAGTTTCCTTATTCGGTCTCCCTTCGTTTTAAAAATACTTTTATATTCATAAATCTGCTGTTATTTGCTGAAATAAGCGAATTAGGCACTTTTAGGTTCTATCACAAAAAATAGGTTTTATTAGGTCCTAACGTAAAATTAGGTCAATTTAGGCTCTATAAAATTGAAGTATATTACTCATTGGTAACTAAAACATTAATATAAACCGAAGTTTGGAGTGTAGGAGGTCAGGAATAAAATAGGTCAGAACCTAAGAATCCGGGGCTTAGTTATTAGTAATGTAACCTTCATTAGATTATTCAGAGGTGAGCCTAAAAATGAAATTTCTTCAGTAGCAGAGGGATACAGATGATGTCAATTGTCATTGTTCTTTCCATAATTAACATCTTACGTATAAATGCTGAAATTACTTTTGCTCATAATAACTTCAAATCTCAATGAAAATGAGAAATTTCTTAAGAGAAATTAGTTATAAGCTGGTAAAACTAGCTCCATCAAACAAGAGCTATAGACAGTTACATTTTGGAACTCTTCGAACTAGAGGAGCCACAATAGAAAAGAAAGATTTTCCAATAAAACTTATATAAATGGTAAACTCAGCAACGTCCAGTTGTTAACCAGAAATAAAGGCAACTAAAATAAGCAATTTTAGTGTTGTTTACAGGAAAGTCATGTGTAAACCCGTTTGTAAACTGTCTTGAAGAACCTGATAAAATTCATAATGAAGCAAAAAAAGAATTTGAAACTGTCCTTTTTTGCCAAAGTAGTATCATATTGTTACGTACTTTATCATTCGCTGTAATTTTCCGATATATTTATATTTTATAGCAGTTACGTATAACATGTATCACATTACAGAATACGTTTTAAATTGCATTTGATACTATAAACCAAAGCAAAAAGAAATTACACAGAAACTTCTAAATAATTGGCTCCTGAGATCGACTTGCATTCTTACCTGGAATCCTACCAACGGTTGGGTTACTTTCGCCATCAAGCAGCTGCAGAAATTCTTCTTCCCACCTTTTTAACCTTATTTTCTGATTTCCCGTGGCCTTACGGTCAGTTTTTCTTTTTAATTCAGTCTTCATATTCTGAATCTTTTTCTGCACTTGCTGTGGAGTGAATTTTCTGCCTAAAATTTCTTCCAGTTTGATACAGGTGGTTTGCAAAGCGTTCACTTTCTCTTCTTTGATGCTCGGGATTTGCGATTTATTCAACAGTATTGGAAACTGCTTAAGAATTGCTAGAAAGGTATTCTGAATATTCACTTCGTCTACCATTACGCATATAACTTCGATATAGGTTAGGTACCGTATTCGCAAAACACTTCTGTACTCGCCACACGAGACAACAGTTATGAGCCGCATTTGGCAGACGACAGCTGCGCGCGCAACGTAATTCAAGCGTTTGCTGGAAAAACGTCTAGCGAAAGCTTGCTAGATTAAGATTCTTTTTATGCATGAGTTGAACAAGCCAAAGCTTAATCTTGTAGAGTAATCTTAAAGCTTTCGCTTTAACTTAGACTAATCTTCAAGACAAAGCTTGGATTTTATGCATTCCACCCATTATTGCCTCAGCAAGTGGGTGACTAAAGGTCTCTTTCTCCTGTATGCTCTTCTTCCTCTTCCTGCGGATTCTGAACCTGTTGGCATCTGGTGTTGGGGGCACAAAGTTTTTAACACATTGTTCACAGGTGGGATTTCAAAATTAGTGACGTTGTTGCCATTTTTAATGATGTGTATTTTAATCTTTAACGGCCTGTATTACGATCTCCGGTTAAAAGTCATGGTTTGTAACCCATCAGTTATCGCTACCTGAAGGTTAGGTGCATTGCCGCGTATTACAAACGCATATCAACCGATGGTTAGTAACCCCAAGGTTTATGATGCTGGGCGAGAAGTTGGCAACACCAAAGAGATATGCATTTCTCCTTGGCAATAGTTTTCTGAGTGATTTCACTGTTTATACAACGCTATCTCGTGGTAATCTGCAACATTATAGCGTCATTATTGGTCATTAGTAACAAGGCGAGCGGACAGACTATTATAGATTGTGAACGGTTTTGGAGATTTTTTTAGAGAATTTTGACATGAACATAACCTAAAATGTAATTTATATACATGTCATTGAGCATACAAGATGCGGTTCTAGTACGTTATTGGATTACTGAGCTACAATAGGATACCGTAAACAATAGTTATAATTACCTTTTTATTAGCTTTTCCGTTCGCGAAAGCTATTATATTTATAGAAAAGCAACATCGGTGGTTCTAATGTTGATTCGGATTTACACATGTTGCCTGACATTTAAGTTCAACACAATATTCTTAAGTTTGTTGCATCTTTCTAATACCGTTCCTTGGTTATTCTATTTGGAAAACTATGCCACACTTCAAAGTTTCGTTAAAAATAGTGTTAAGAGTTTTGACGTAAAAGTTTTACGAATATCACTTTAATAACCGAAAACCATAGTCTTTTGACGCAAACATTTCATGAATATCACTTAAAACTAACGTGGAAAGCCATTCGACAATTTTAAAAACCAACCTAAATATAAACTAACCCGCAAAATACGTTTACCTTTGCCCACACTGCTTGTCATTTAACCTAAAATGTTTGGTCTTCCAAAAACAATCCAAGCACAATGGTTAGTTCCTTACGCCCTGACAGTAATATTTAAGACTGGGTGTTGGAGTGAACTATTCTAATGTATAGATAACATTTCCAAAAACTTGAAAATATATTCTGAATCACTCTCAATAATCAATCTCTGCCGGTGGTACGCCATGTTTCATTCGGAAATACGAGTTAACTCCAAGGTATCATCTTTATCCACCACTTGAGGTGGTGGTTAGTTTACCTCCAAAAATAACTCCCGGGTAGCCCTTAACCAAAGATTGTAATACAGTCGCAGTACGTAACTCTCAGGTAAATCTTACCCCAAACCTTAACCGGAGATCGTAATACAGGCCGTAACAAAGTTTTGTGTTTATCCAACTTCATTGTTGAGTTATGACACACAACCTCGCTCGCGCACACACACACACACACACACACACAGACACACACACACACACAGACACACACACACACACACACACTCACACTCACTCACTCACTCACTCACTCACTCACTCACTCACTCACTCACTCTCTCTCTCTCTCTCTCTCTATCCTGTGTGTTCTAACTTTCTTTATCCTCTCTATCCCTGTATTTCTCAGATGCAGCAGACTATGAGTAATAGTAAATAATGTGAGTGTTGCCTCACATCAGAGTTGTGTGAGCAGAAAGAGTACAACTCATGTGTGGGAGTCTGGTAATACAAATTTCTGTTGATGAAATGGCAATGTGGGTAGGGCAGACAAAAAGAAAGTTTTGGTCAATACTATGATATTAAATTACTTATACAGAGCAGTCCCTCAGCCATCTGGCTGGTAGTCGCAATGGGTGCACGTTATATTCAGTGTATCTGTTTATTATTCCCATTATTGATACTGATACCATATTATTACTGATTTTATGATGATTATTACGATATATTGATTACCTATTGAACAAACATAATTACTTTTTATTTTATCAGTACTAACCTTTTTCACAGTTGGTGTTGAAAGTGGTGTCCTTCGCCAGAAAGGTGTTCTTGGCACCTTCTGATGAAATTACCATTCACACACATAAGTTCTTGTTGCGTAATTTCCCTAATTTCTGTTCTTATATTGTTTTTAAGATCGTCTATGGTGCGCGGATTATTCCTATAGACTCTATTTTTGAGAGTTCCCCACAGATAAAAGTCAAACACAGTAAGATCTGGCGATCGAGTCGGCCATAACCCTTTAGAGATTGTTCTGTCATCAAAAACATTCTTGATGTCTTCCAGGGAAGCTTCACGCAGTCGTAATTGATGGACAATAGTCTCTCTGTATGGTTTTAATTTCAACGTTTCGTAGACCTCTGTACTGAGGATTTTGAAACACCAACTTCTTGTGCTACACATCGTAAAGATTTATTCGGAGATCGTTGAAGTGCTTCGCCAATTTCATCAAGTTTTTCTTCCGTAGAACCCTTCGTTTCTTTTTACAACTTATAACATTAAATGATCCCGTTCTCTTCACTTTATTCACTAGATATCTGTTTTTCTACTCGGAACTGGAACAAGGAAATTTATCGTGAAATTGCCTACACACCTGTCTGCATGAGTCGGTTTTCACATACGTGTCATACATAAAAAGTCTTTGATCAAGCCAAAATTTGAATACCATTTTTGGGTTGTAATAATCCGATAATTCAATCGCACACAAATACACACACGTCTCACATCTATACACAAGCAATAACTGCTGATTGAAGCCCGCTGCCACATGTCCGATAAGTGGAAGAGCCCGTGGCCTTGAGTTCAATCAGACGTGTCGCACAAGACTGTCGTGCAATTCCCGGCCAGAGTGCTGAGGGACCGCTCTGTATATGGTTTGTGACTATGCTTCACTTATGTTTTTAAAATAAAATTTAGAAGAACACGGTTGATCACATCATCTTCGTTTTCCTTGTTTGCTCATTTATTTGCATCATGAAGGTTACTGCCACTAGGTGATTGATTGTTTGCTATAGTAATGCCATCTATGGGAAGTAAAACAAATTTGTTGATAGAAACCATTGGCAGTATATCAAAATTCATGACACAATCTCTTCTGTTTAAAATAAATATTTTCTCCCAAATCATTAAATGTATAGGTCCATTTAAATGCTTTAATAATTTAACTTCAGGATTTATTTCATGATTAAATGGCAAAGATGATGTGCTACTGCTGATTTAATATTTCTAAAATGCTGCTTTACTCTGGTTTCCAAATAATTTAAAATTTGTGTAGTTCTTTCGCTGTTACTGGGTTTAATGTTTACTTATTACCCGATTTTTTATGCAAATAAACTTTTGCCTCCATTTGTACTTAAGTTAAAAATTATCCAGTGAGTTAAGTAACAAAAAATAAATTGACTTAAAGCATGATTAACACAGTGATTGTAGTTTAAATATTAACAAATCCTTGCATGAAGACAGAAATTAGTATTAGTGTTGTATATTGGAGATATTAAGTTCTATATCTGGGTTTTTAGCTAACCGAGGGATGATGCCGTCAACATTCAATCCTGGTGACCATCAGAGACCACCACGTAGAGAACATAGATTTGAGAGGGAGAGCCGAAAGGTATGTTGACATGCATGCTTGTTTATACTTTTGTTTTAGTCATCCAGTTCAAATTCAGAGTGCTGTAACATTTATTTAGGAACTCCCCCTAACTGTAATATCCTCTGAGGATTGCATGCAGCAATCACATTTTATATGTTTGGCTTTAGCATCAATTGCACACATGCCCATAAGTCCCAACTTGGGGGTGGGCGGGCAAGGCACCTTTTGTCCTCCAACTTACAAAGCCAGAGGTCCCCCCCCCCCAATAATCGTACTGAAAGGGCCTCCCCCTCTCAAAATTCCAAGATAGATCTCTCAATAAACAACTAAAACAGTTAAATTTTTGAAGATTTAGAAGCTTGTAACAGTGATGTGTCATAATTTAAAATAGAGAGTTGAGGGTTGTTACACTACATCACTATGATAATCATAGTGATGTAATGTAACAACCCTCAACTCTCTATTTTAAACTAAAACAGTGTTTAAATAGACCGAATGGAGTTGCAAAGGAACTATTCAAAATGCAGAGTTCACTATGGCATACCTAGGTTTCAGTTAACATTGGATCAGAATCAGACCTCACAGTAAGTTGTGATAAATCCATTTATAGGAATCATGTTGCATACAATTTTTGTAGTTTGTGACCATCCTCTAACATAAATAGTAGCAAGCTTTTAAAATCACTTTTGTCATTTGTGTGGCCACAGATTGAAATTCCTTGTATTTGCCTAAATGTTGTTGCTGTCATCCATTTTCAACGTGAAGAAGCCATGAACTTAGAATCTTCATTCAATGGTAGACGATTTTATAAGCTGGAATGAACTTTTTGTAAAGTAGTGTTTAGTATTGCCAGAATTAGTTTGCTACATACGCCACTCTTCCTCTAAACTCCTATACTGACGTTTTTATCTGGCACTACAACCAAACTAATTAGAATAGTCATGATCATTAGAGCGATACAAAATGGACTGGCCATCCATTCAAAGCCAAACGTCATGAATTTGAGTCTTAGTGACTGCCGTTAAAATGTGCCTGTGGTAAAGGACGGGGAGGGCCCAAGTAAAATAATGGGCGAGATGGCATGCTTGGATACTGACAGGGTTACATTTGACTGCAGTTGCATGCATTTGGTTTCTTTATATTAAAAAACACTTCAGTTTTATTAAAAAAAAAACATTAATAACGTGAAAAAGCTCATTAAAACACCTAAAACCTTAAAAATAGCACCTTTGTAATGAATAATGTACACCAGACTATAAACATTTAATGCCCGTTCTTACTACATGTAATGGACACTGAAGATAAATGAAATGATTGTTCCAGGCTTAAATATAGGGTATCTCCTGGCATTTGCCAGTAATGAAGACTGAGGAAAACAGATAAAACCTCAGTCAGGGAGCATAGTCCTGGCAGGATTTGAACCACAGGGCTCTCATTCCAAGTGCATGTCATAACAACATCACCCAATATCTCGAAAACGGTTCACTCAACAAAAACAATGTATATGACATAAATTATGTATTTTAACGCGATCTACATTTTTTGTGCAGTAAAATTTTGTCTATCTCTTATGGTTTACCAGTTATGCAAAAGTCGTTCAGAATGAAGAACACTTTTGGAGACATTCCCAGAAAATTCGAGATATACATTTCATTTGTCATGAAAATACCTTAAACATATGATATTTTAATCAAAATCATTAGAGCCATTTTTGAGAAAATTAAAATTTTCGAAAAATGTTCCATGTAAAGGGTACTCTGGGGTGGGAGGATTTTCTTGAAAACCGTGTCGTGTCGTGTACACATGCTTGTGTACAACCTCTTAATCCCCCTTAAACGTACTTTAACTGGCTATGAGTGGCATCCCTGGACACAGCTGAAGGCTGGTTCACAGTTCAGAATGGAATGCAAAACAGCATACAACATTTTGGTTCATAATACCCAGGAAAAGAGAAATGGAATGCATATTGATGACTGTATTGATAGCAAAGTGGCAGTCATTTGTTTGTAACTGACCAATGATATTTTTACTTTCTCTACTACGTATAGTAAGTAGGGGAAGTATTGTATTCCACCCAAAAATTCGATACCGAGATTTCACCGTAAATACATGTTTTGAGACTCCCTGAATCCAAAAAAAAAACATTTTTGGAAACATGTCCGTGTGTGTGTCTGTCTGTGAACAGCATAACTCAGAAACGAACAGTCGGATAAACACCAAACTTGGTATTAGGTTCAGTATCTTCCAGAGATGCCACACAAAGGTTTTTAAGAAAATCCCCCCACCCCAGATTACCCTTTACATGGAAGATTTTTCAAAAATTTTAATTTTCTCAGAAATGCCTCTAACGATTTTGATTAAAATATCATATGTTTAAGATATTTTCATGACAAATAAAATGTATATCTTGAATTTTCTGGGAATGTCTCCAAAAGCATTCTTCATTATGAACGACTTTTGCATAACTGGTAAACCATAAGAGATAGACAAAATTTTACTACACAAAAAATGCAGATCGCGTTAAAATACACAATTTACGTCATGTACATTTTTTTTTGTTGAGTTAACCATTTTCGAGATATTGCTTGTTATTCCCTTAAATTTTTCAATACTTATTTTCTCAAATGGGAATTCATTATTCATTTTTTTGTCTTGGATAATCAAAGAGTATTAATCTGTGGCAAAGGGAATGGTGCTGCACCTAGCAACCAGCTATTAAGAGATATGTATGTGCTTAAAGGCTACTGTATTTCTATATTGCCCTTGTAAATATATATTCCCCTTACATCTACAAGAAAATTAGCAATAAGATAGAGTCTTCAAATGTTTATCTCGATTAACATGAAGTAGATGGAGAATAAGCGTTTGTAAAAATAGTTTGTACAAGAGTAGAGAAAGTCATGCGAGTGTAACATCAGATTTTTTCACCTTCTTCCAATCCAGCCAACATAATGCAGGTTAGCCAGTGTCAAAATTTGATAGACTAAGCATTTTTTAAATGTTTACTGATTCTTCTAGTCATACCATTCTTTCCTTTATTAATAACGTACATTAAGGTACTGGATTGTTCTGTAAAATTTGACCAAAAATTGTGAAAAATAAAACATTTAATTTTTTGGTAATAAAGTAATATGAATTTTAAACTTGAAAACATCATTTTTCCACTTGGTGCACTTAAACTACCAATTAACTAAAGGTGTAAATGGACAGGCACATGCTTATTAATGGACACGCCCAATTTTAATCTTTGATTTCTTCCAAACTGTTTTGTCAGCATTTTTACTTACTCAAAATGCTCCACATGATGCAGTTGTTGACTAATTGGTTTCCAAAATGTTTGAACTGCCTCTCAAAAAGTACATTAAAGAAAATGATCATATGCTTTTTTAATACATTGCCTTCGTTTTATGTTAAGGCCGCAAATCACGTGAATGTGTGCTCTGCACACAGTCTACAACCCTGCAGGGTTTTCCATTCCGTAACTCCCGTGTTACTTACTCACGAGTTTTAACATAATACTTTATGGGAAACACAGTGAAATAGTTAAAATATTAATGAAATTCTCATGGCAACACACTCTAACTTCACTCTTTCAAGACAATTACCTTGTCTTCATCATCAGCTAAGAGCCACTGAGTCTGTCGGTTCCAGTGTAGAGGTCGCCATTGGGCTTCCTGACGTTGATGTCATTTTCGGCTTGATGTATTTAAAGAGAGATCCTTTTACAGAGGGAAATTGAAATTCATTAGATGGCTTTTGTTCGAGGAGTGTTTCCCATATTGTCAATTCTAAAGTAACCCATACCGATCCGCGTTAAAAACGTTGAAAGAGAAAGATCTTATTTATACTAAAGCCGACAAAGGCAATAAAGTAGTAATTTTGGATAAATCTGATTATGAAACCCATATGACAGCACTTCTTCAGGGCAATGATTACAAAAACCTTACAAAAGACCCTCAAAAAAGAGTCGGAACACTACAATAAAGATGCTAAACAACATGAAACATGTTTTGAATGAAAAAGACAAAAAGTTCCTCATACCAAGCAACCCTATCATACCCAGGATATATGGATTACCAAAAATACATACACCAGGTCAAAAAATGAGACCAATAATAAACACTATAAACTCATCTACATACAATATATCAACATGGTTAGTTAAAGAATTTCAGAAACTGCCACAGTTCCACAGCCTAAGTATTAAGAATACATTTTATAGAAAATATCCAAAACCTAGAACTCACAGAAAAACTCCTTACATATACCAGGCACTGGTTAACGTAAATAGACATGGGTAATGAAAAAATAGAGGAATATCTTGCTCTGATAAAGTTATGTATCAATGAGAACTATTTTACATATAGAGATGAAAACTATTGCCAAATAAACGGACTAGCGATGGGAAATCCATTGTCCCCGTTTCTAGCCAATTTGTTCACGAGCTTTCTGGAGACCCACACAACAAATGCATTCCCATTTTTATTTAAATGATGGTTCAGATATGTTGACGACATTTTTGGCGTAGTTAACAAGAAAATTGCCGAAGATACCTTGAAGTTACTTAATTTCATAGACAGTTCGTTAAAATTCACTATGGAAATAGAATCAGACAACAAACTCCCTTTCTTGGATATAATAGTCATCAGAACTAACAATAAATTAGAATTCGGAATTTTCAGAAAACCTACACACACGGATAATTACATAAAGAACAAAGGATATAACCCAAGGTCACAAAAACATGCAATTTTCAATAGTTTGGTCTTCAGATAGGTAACATATGATATTTTAATCAAAATCATAAGAGCCATTTTTGAGAAAACTAAAATTTTCAAAAAATGTTCCATGTAAAGGGTACTCTGGGGTGGGGGGATTTTCTTGAAAACCTTCTTGTCACATCTCTGGAAGATATTGAACCTAAATACCAAGTTTGGTGTTTATCAGGCTGTTCATTTCCGAGTTATGCTGTTCACAGACACACAGCCGGACATGTTTCCAAAAATGCTTTTTTTGGATTCAGGGAGTCTCAAAACATGTATTTCCGGTGAAATCTTGGTATCGAATTTTTGGGTGGAATACAATACTTCCCCTACTTACTATATGTAGTAGAACATCTAAGGTTATATGGGTGGCTTTGCCTTTGAAACAGTTGCCCATCAGCAATAATTATATTCATTCCTTTAGCATTCTGTTTATCTTTGGGTTTTGTTTATGTTGGAGTTTTCTTTATAAACATTAAATTCACTTACACTTTTATACTCTGACTCAGGGAGAACAAAGAATAATCCTGGCCAAAGAAAAATTCCCATCCTCCAGCTGGGAATTGAACCCAGGACCACCAGACCACAGAGGCGGTCAAAAAATTACTCTTGTGTGTAATAACTGACATAAACTTCAATAAGATATGTTACATACTTCAGATTTGACAAATGCATTTACCTTACAGTTATTTGTTGCTCTTTTGTAATTTGTACAGTTTTAGCAGTCATTTGTAGTGGTTTTGAAGCAATAATCAGTTTTGTGTTGCATATGAACAAACTTCAGATGGTGCTTCACTAAAAGAACCAACGTTGAATGGATCTGAGGGAGTCAGGTTATGTGATCAGGATGCACACTTTTTGGAATTTCTTCTGGTTTCATTTTTCCAGCTTGTGATTAGAGAGATTTCTAGCAGCTGTTTCATTCACACCCACCTTGAATAATGTTCTTGTGAAGAGTGTAATGCAAGGGTAATCTAGGAAGTGAGGCAGTATTTTAATACCTGAATAATTTCAATTTTTATTTATAATAGGTAAATTCAATAACAGCCCGCCTTGAAACAATATGTATGCAATAATTATTTAAATTGTATGTAACAGTCATTTCAAATGCTTATTTTTATTGTAAACATATTTTATTAATGTTATGTGAATACTTTATATATTCTAATAATGCAAGAATTGTGAGAATAATAAGTTTTAGGTTGCTAACAATGATTAATAATGAGGTAATTGTGGCAATAATGTGTTTGGAATTTGAAAATGTACTGGTCATGATTAGAACAATGATGACGTAGTTTCAGTGACAGTTTTAAAATTAGCCAATCAACAGCAAAGAAAAGTTTTAAGTTAAATACAGAAATTCTATTGGACTAGAATTAGCCAATCAGAGACTTGCATTACCAAAGCTTAAGGTTTTAACTGTTGAGGTTATTCAGTTCCTGGCAAGACTTGATAGGGTGTAGATGGAAAAATGTGTTCTCTACGGGCGTTTAGTAAAAACAGATATACGCGTTGAGAGTGTGTAAAAGTTTCTCACAGTTCTTTTTAAAAGTGCAGTGGTTTATAAATATGGGCAAGAAGTTAAAATAAAAGTAAACAATTTAAAAGTTTAATTCTGTGACGTCTACAATAATTGTCATTACCGCACCTTGCATAAGAATCCTTACTCTAAATTAAGACTGATGCAGCCGAGGCAGATTTAAACAATAATATTGCATAAGCATTAAATTCAAACCGACACTCAAAACAACTATTAATACATAACAACTCTTCAAGTTTGTGTAAACATATATTACGCAACATTACGTAACAGCAGCATAACCAACTTCAAATTGACTCCCATACGTGAGGCAGTTAAACCTACAGCATCTACATATATACTTCTTCAAATTGACGCCAGAACGTGGGGCAAAATAACGAAACAATAAGCAACACCAGCACCAAAAACAACCAACTTCGTCAAATTAGCTCCCAAGTGTGGGGCAAATAAAATAAAGTACATAATTTATTATGTAAACAAAAATTATATCTCAGAAGTAACAGCTGTTTGCACATTTCTGCTGCACAGATTGCTGCTGCCTTCTATCCAAGGTCGAATGGTTTCCTTGTCATCTTTTCTCAGTGTTTTGTGAGTTTCAGTCAAAATAAGGTCTTATTGTGTATTCTGTGATTGTTCAAAATGAAGTGTCAATTAAATTAAATTTTTATTTATGGATGCTCTTTAACTACAATGGTCCTTAGCGTCCCATTCTATATTGGGTATGAAAGATCGGAAATTTTGCTCAGAGGCCTCTTTATCAGGCTTGGGTTCTTTTACATGCCATAAAATGAAGTGTGATAGAAAGTCCTGCCAACTGTGAGGTGAGAGGCATTGCATTTTTTAATGCTCAGAAGTTGAAATGTGTAGAAGTTTAACATCATCTAAAGGAAGTGTATTGTGATATGGTAACAAACAAAAAAATTCAAGAAAGTGCTGTGAAATGTTCAACAATGGATGCATGAATCAAGTGAATATCAAAATTGTGCAAGATAGACATGTAACCCTAGACAAGTTACAGATTTCTTCCCCAAACTTTTCTCATTCTTGCTTGGTGAAATCGTGTCCAAACATCTTGGCTTAATTGACTGGTGGCACCCGACTACAACATGGGAATTCTGAAGCCCATAGACAGACATGACAAATGCTTAAATAATGCAGTTTGTATGTGACTTATAAAGTATTTTTTCTGAATATATTAAAGCCAAACAGTTGTTGCTTCCTGGATTGCCTTCATATGGAAAATATTGGTCTAATACGATGGTCAATCAATAAGTAATGCCTCCTATTTTTTGTCTCTTGTAATTTGCAACAAACTTAAACTTTGATTACACAGCATGAAAGCCACAACATTGAGGATTAAATTGTCACTTTTCAATGTAATCCCCGTGCTTTTCCAGTTTTAGTCCACCTTTTAATGAAGGCATGTATTCCTGTGTGGTAAAACGCACCGTCTTGCTTCTGAAGCCATTGACACACAGATGTTTTCACGGCCTCTGCATCTTGAAAGTGAATCCCACAATGAGCTACCTTTAGCGGCCCAAACAGATGGAAGTTTGATGGTGCTAGGTCAGGGCTGTATGGGGGATGATGCAAGACCTCCAATCCAATGTTCACAATCGCTTCAGTGGTGTGACGACTGGTGTGTGGTTTTGCATTGTTGTGCAAAAGCAGAACATTCGTCATGGTTTTTATTGGGCGAACTCGCAGAAGACATGCTTTAAGCTTTTTGAGGGTGCTGATGTATTGTACAGAATTTATTGTGCATCCCTGTTCCAAAAAATCAACCAGAATCATACCCAAAATCTGGTCGCAATTAATTTCCCTGCCAATGGCACAGTTTTGAATTTTTTCTTCCTCGGTGAGGTTGTGTGATGCCACTCCATGAGCTGTCTCTTTGATTCTGGTTCATAAAAATGAACCCACATTTCGTCTCCAGTCGCAATTTTGTCCAGGAACTCCTCACCCTCCAAATGGAAGCGCTTCAAATGTTCAGAGGCTATTGTTTCTCATGTCTCCTTATTCTAGTCCATTAACATTCGGGGTACCCATTGTGAACAAACTTTTGAGTACCCCAATTCATGAATAAACGTCATCACACTGCCTTTACTGAGGGACGTAATGTGTTACAGTTCATCCATTATTACCTGGCGGTCATCTTGAATGATCTCATCCACTTGCTCAATGTTGCATGGAGTCACTGCCGTTACGGGTTTGCTGCCCTGCTGTTCATCAGCCAATGATGTTGGCCCTTCAGCTTCATTACAGTGACGAACCCATCTAACCGTGCCATCTACTGTTTCATTTTCATACACCTTTGCGAGCCTTTCATGAAAGCAAATGGGCATTTCACCTTCTGCAGTCAAGAATTCAATGACAGAACGTTGTCCAATACAAACATCCATGTCAGCCATTTTTTAACAAGCAGCAGTGCTGCCACCGGTTGATGTAGGAAGTTACTATTGCAGTGGAGTGCAGAAGAAGGTTTGAGGAATTGCACCAAATTCAAATTGTTTACATAACTAACTTTGTTCAGGGGGGGAAAAAAAATAGGAGGCATTACTTATTGACTGACCCTTGTATGTTGTCCCTGGGAATGAGAATGAGAAAATTAAAATTTGACAAGTCTTCTTTCCCATTCCTGGGACCCAGGAAAGTTTCCCTTTAATTGTGAATCAGCCTAGAGATCTGATGATGTTTGTCAAAGCATTAGATACATTAGTGTTGGTAACTAATTTACCTCACCTCCAGACAAGGTTGCCAGATATCTGAAATCAAAAAAGGGGACAGAAATGCATTTCATCCCCCTCCATATGAACTGAAAAACACTTACAGCAATATTTACAAAAAGTGTATACTTATCATCTCTATTGCCTACTAACCAATTGCTAAATTCAATTTTGTTTTCTTAATCGATACAAAAAACACTCACTTTTATCTTCTTTTTTTAACACAACCACCTTTGTGTTTGAAATTCCTATCCATTTGTATAATTAATTTAATTCCTGTTTTCAAAAAAAAAATGTTTGTGTTCATTTCAGAAGCTTTTAACAAACATCCCTCATTCTTGATGGATATCAATTAAAAGCAAAAGATAAGCAGAACAGCAGTTGCTAATTATTAGGCAGCACATCCACCAAGCTGGCCAAACCCCAAAAATTGCTAAATTTGTAGATACTGAACCAATTGTAAGTGGGTAGTACCAACATTACAACTGTTATAAAAGGGTAAAATTTACTGGGAATTACATTTTGCAGTATAAATAAGTTGTTCACCAATGGCACTGGTATTAATTGATCTGCATCATTTTCCCTCTGGCTTCTCAATATAAAGTCGTAAGTTATCACTTTTAAGACCTTTGCATTTGTTCAGGATGACATCTTCACAGAGAGTGCACTTGGGTGTAGATAGGCATCATATCTTGTAGAGGTGTTCTGCGAGGCAATCGTGGCCAGTTGCCATCCTAAATAAGGCCACTGCAGTCTTCCTTGGCATTTTTTGTATATCAACTCTATCTTTAATATTCTTAAATCTTTATTTTTTATTTATCTTCTTCATCAAGTCTCTGCTGTCTTTTGAAATGTTATTTAATTGTTTATTTATTTCTATTTGTCCTACAGGTTTTATTTGTTGTATTGCACCTTTCTTTGCTAATTGATCCACCTGCTCATTGCCCAAAAGTCTGACATGAGCTGGAATCCATTGCAGAGTGACATGATTTCTAGTTTCAACTGCTTTAATTAGGCTTCTTGTTTCTTTAATATTTCTTGTTGTTTTATTATTGTAATTTACTATCCCGTCTATAGCTGAATTTGAGTCTGATAAGATGACTATTTTTTTATTTATGTATGGTCTATATATCTGTAATGCTGCTTTTATAGCTGTTAATTCTCCATCATAGTGGTTTGACGTTTCATGCTTCCCAAGTATAAGTATAGCAGTCAGTTTTACCAATTTCAGAAGTGCACTAAAACTTACAGGACAAGTACCGTCTCGGATAGGAACTGTCCAGGACATGGGACATTTAGCACAAATCTGGGACATCTGGCAACCATGCCTTCAGATGCTTACAGGGTTAAAGGTGTCTATGTGTTTTCATTGGAGGTGTTTCACTGTGCAGGACTATGAGAGCCACAGCAGACGCAGGAGTCCAAGCTTCTTCAAACCTGAGAAGAAATGGCATCACGATGAATGGGCAAGGGTAAGTAAACCTGTGTTCATTATCACAAAAAACTCTTGATGCAAAGCTTTTAGACTGAAAACACTATTAAAAAGTGGAAGGGTTCATATAAACTAGTGGTAAACAGTCTCTCTAAGGTTTGAACGACCACACCCAAGAATTAGCTTATGGGCCAAGTAAAAATCAGGAGCTAAAAATTTTAATTTTATTATGTCTATACAGTTTGAAGCCAAATTTAGTCAAGCTATTTTCTTTAGGCACATTAAATATGGAATATTTGCTAAATGTGAAGCTGCTTGGAAACAATTTCAGCAGTTCTATGATAACCTCAGAATTATGTACCTTGTACAATTATTCATTTATTTAGAACATGCTGTTTTCACCATCTGTTATTTTTAACAAGACTGGTAATTAATATTGAATTTGGAATGAGTCACCTATCTTTACACAAACCTGACCAAGTTTTTAAAACTGCAACATTTTCGAGGGCATTCATCTTCATCATCAGCACTTACATGACTAAAGCATGTTCCTTCTTCCTCCTCTCCTGGCTGGGTGGAATCCTGCTGCCATCTACTGGTAAGGTGACAAAGCTTTTAATAAACTACTCGGCAGGATTTCAAAATTTACGATATCTGCATTCTTGACAATGAATTGTAGTAAGTGGTTCTGATTCCAATATGGTAGCTGAGTCATCTTCGGAGGATTCGGTTTTGGGTGTTACACTTTTGCCTGAGGATTGTGATTAACGTATGTAAAATGCTCATTTGCGCATGCTTATAAAATGAATGGTGTGACACAGCAGATTTGTCTGTTTGTTTCTGTTTTACTTATCTCTGGTATTCTTTCACTCTGATCCTCTAATTTCTCTTGGTTTTTCCATTATCATCCAGATTTGTTCAGCATGTTTCCAAAGCAGTTCAAGAAGTGAACAGTATTTTTGTTGGGGTCTCTTGATCCGTAATTAGTAACCGCACAAACATGCAGTCCTAAACAGTTTGACCAATAGTTTGGTTTGCACACCACTAACGGAAACAGAATACAAACACATAGTTAAAACAGCCATGAACACAGCCAAACAAATCGACAAAAAAATAGCACATTTCAAGAAACAGAAACACATTAAGGACACCACAAATCCCAACCAACAAAAAAGCAAAATGATTTTCAAGAAGTTCACTTTCCGCCCAAGGACTCACTACAAATTCCTTATCTTCAAATAACACATTTACCTAGCTCCACAAAACAGATTAAGTATAGAGAAATTACTCTGCAACAAATCAAAGGACCAAATATACATAGGTAAAACAAAAAGAAATTTAGAGACCAGATTAAAAGAACATATGAGACACATCAAATACAAATAGATGTCGTCCTCCATGGTGTAGTGGTTACCATGCTAGCCTCTAATTCCTGAGCTTGCGGGTTCAAACCCGGCGGAGGGCAATGGATTTTTTTCAGGCGTAAAAATCCTTAGCATGGCTTCCTTCGGAAGGGAAGTAAAGCCGGTGGTCCCGTGTCATAGATTTACGGCACGTAAAAGAACTTCAAGCCTGATAGAGGCCTCTGAGCAAAATTACCAGTCTTTCATGCCCAATATGGAATGGGATGCTAAGGACCACAGCAGTTAGAGCGTCTAGAAATAAAACTCAATTTAATTTTACAAATAGATGGACAAATCTGCAATTGCAATCACTTTTGGACATCACACCAAATATAACACTCTTAAAACTGACAGCAGAATTGGATACTTGGGAAAAGTTATTAATCACAAAACATAAACACCATGTGATGAATTTTGAATTGCCGCCACCAAACCCACTATGGAGTTTCATCACTACACCAGATTCCACCACACAGACACATACAGAACAACACCAGGAGGAACCAGGCAGCC
Source organism: Deroplatys truncata (assembly GCA_030765065.1). Lineage (NCBI taxonomy): Eukaryota > Metazoa > Arthropoda > Insecta > Mantodea > Mantidae > Deroplatys > Deroplatys truncata. The sequence continues at coordinate 19,617,748 of CM060978.1, forward strand.
ACTTCTGACGATAGGAGCAATTAGCTCCTGAAACCATTGTCAAGTTGTAAAACATGCAAGTAATGTTAAGTGTTTCAACTCGGACTCAAATTTTCTATATAATTTCAAATTCACATCACTGTTACTAGCTTATCTATATTTTATACTAAGTGATAACATACATCACGTTTAGTGTCCAGCAGCAGTTTTAAACTGTTTTAAATGATCTTTGCACCTGGTATTTTTGGTGCCATGTTTTATGTTGGCATAAAATTGCTGCAGTTGCTTACTGTACCGGGAAGTAACACATGTATGGCAATTAAATTGTTCGTGGATTTTCTCCTAAGTTGTTTTTTTACTCTTTAATTTAAGTCTGTGTTTTTATGCACTTGATAATTTATCTATACTTCGTAGCCATTTGTGTAATCAACTCCTTTTCAAATAGTGAAGCATTACTTCCTGTGCATCTAGACCTTTTCGTCAACATCGCAGTTCTCACCTCAGACAATCAGAAAAATCACATGGCAAAAATAGTGTATGAACATAACGATTTGTCTGTGAAATAGTGCTGCAATGCATAGACAAAAGCACATTGCAGCATGTTCAGAAGCTGTGTAATTTGGTCACTACCTTCGCGTCTTTGACATTAACAAGATATTAGATAACAATTTGCTCTAAAATCTTGATGAAATGATAAGAATTTTCATATTCTGTTAACAAACTAGACGTTACAGATATACATATACTGGAAGTTGATGATAATGTTGTTAAAATAATTTATAAGTTTAAAACTGAATTGATTAATGACAGAATGCTTGTTTTTAAATTTCCTGAACATGTTTCGAGGCTACTTTTCTCCACTTGAGCCTGACATTGACTGATACAGGTGGTGTAGCTGATGATGTTCCGTCCACGGTGTGCTCTGGTAGCAGTTCTAAAGGGTCACATAAAGTCTGCATACCCCTATATCAAATTCAAACTGACATGATACAGGGTGGTTTATGAAGAACTGACACATTTATTTCTTTAATTGTTTCAAAACGAGTTATGCTAGCGACAACTTATTATACCTGAAATGCAGAAGAATTTTGGGAGATTATTTACCTCTATAGCAAATGTTGAAAATGTCCTCCATCCTGCATAAGGTACAACTCCATTACTGGCCATTCATTGGAGGATTGTGTTGTCAATAGCTTGAATCTCCTGTGTAATGTTGTGCTTCAGATCGTCCAATGTCTGGGGATGTATGGATAAACCCTGTCTTTTAAGTAACCCCATAGAAACAAGTCCGGTGTTGTCAAATCCGGATATCTCGGTGGCCACAGGTTCTTGAAAATTATCCAGTCGTTAAAGAAACTTGCAATTAGTGCCATGGATCCATTTGACGCATGGCATGTAGCGCCGTCATGCTGAAAATATCATTGACTCAGCTCTACATCATCTAGTTGCTCAGTAAACTTCATGAAAATCTGCCAGTACTCTGCGGTGTTCACATTGTTTTCAAAAAAAAATTGGTCCCTCTATTCTCTGTGTGAATATTCTGCACCAAACTTTGATTTTAACTGGGTACATAGCTGCTTCATGAATAACATGTGGATTTTTGCTGGCCCAATAGCGTGAGTTATTTGACTCCACATAGCCGGAAAAATGGAACCATGCTTCATCTGTGAACCATGTGATGGACTGTATAGCAGGATTTTGCACAATGAACACCTGAAATCAATGGAAATAATTCAGTCGCCTATTCTTATCTGGTTCCTGTAACTGATGGACAACCGTAATTGTATACGGCTTCAGGCCTGCACTTTACAGAGCTCTCTGACACATTGTGTAGCTGTACCCTGTCTCCTGCGACAAATGTTTTAATGATTTTTTTGATGACTGACCCAGCCGTGCTCTTACGTCAACAACAACGGTGGGAAGCCTAGATGAATGAGTTTTGCCTTTTTCACGCACCAGAGATCCATTTGTTTACCAGTTCCAATATTGTGTTTCTTTGGGGAGGATTCCAAACACCAAATTTTCTGTGTTGAATTCATTATCCAGTATTGCTTTACAAGGAAGAGTCGTTCATTTAATGTGTACTCCATTTTTACGTTGACTAGAATAAAATCTCAAAAACAGTTGCCGACAATAAAACTAAAAATTACGAATAAAGCATGAACATCTGCGCATCTAGTGGCAGGTAATTGAAACTCCAGAATATTCCACTTAATTTGGTGCTAAATTTGGGGCGTTGAGTGAATTTCGAACAGAATAATTAAAGAAAGAAATGTTTCAGTTGTTCATAAATCACCCTGTATAAAAGTACATATACTCATTTATTTATTTAAATGTTTCTCCTTACATCTTTGGAATCTAAAACCTCTGTATGTGGCCCTCCATGGTCTCTGCACAGTTGAAGATGCCGCCATGTTCTCATGCTCTGAGACATTGTTTGGAATTGTTGCAGCATCAACACGTCTCTCCAAATCATCATCTTGTAATTCATTGATACTCAGTGGACGCCAACATCTCATTTTCAGATCCACTTTGATGTGTTTCCTCATGGTTGATTCCAGTATCCCAACTCTGAAGCATGTTTCCATATGGATTTGACCAGAGATTGTTTGATAGATTTTTCCACGTTAGCACAAAGTCCAAGTCTGTGGATGTTCTTCCACTTCTCGTTGCATTGCGAACACTGCCTGTTAAAAATGCTTTCTTTTCCTAAGCTAACATCTTCTTTGTCTGTGCTCCTTTCCCAAACCATGCAACGAAATCGTCCACAACATTTTTAATTGATTTGCCATTAATTTGATGCTTATGAACCCACACATTGACCACCAAGCGTTCCTCACTTGTGTAATCGTTTGTATCAGCCATTCTTTCAATATCTTGGCATCAACTAATTTGCAGTCACATGATCCATTGTGTCGTTAACAATCGGTATCTGACAGGAGAATATTTACCAAGGTCAGCAGAAAAAATTACTCACTTAATTTTGAATTTAGTATAAGGTTATACAGACTTTGTGCGCACACTGTAGATTTTTGTACAAAGAGCCACTTTGGGGAATATTGAAATTGAAGAACTTGGTTCTTGTTTTTCCACATGAAAATTTGTTCCCATATGGTCAATAGTTAGGTTCCAGATGTATGTCAACAAAAATCCAAAACCAAAACTATTAAAACACTCAACAGGAAAGCAAGAACTGTCCACATAAGAAGAAATTTTCATGTAAAAAACATGAACCAAGTCTTCAATTTCATTATTCCCCAGAGTGGCTGTGAGTGTTGTTTTGTGTCATTATTCAACACAGTTTTAAATCTTTAAAAGATGTTAAAGCCTTTTTAATATCGTTTGGTACTTAAGTTCAGTACCTTCAAAAGATGTGACACGAAGATTTTATACAAAATCCCCCCACTCCAAACTACCCTTTACATGGAACATTTTTCAAAATGTTTGATTTTCTAAAAAAAATGGCTCAACAATTTACCATATATTAAACATGTTTACATGACAAATAAAATGTATATTTTTAATTTTCCAGATATGACTTATAATTGGAGGGAATCTTGTATAACTGGTAAAGGTTAAATGATAGATGAAAGCCGTACTACACAAAAAAGCAGGTCTCTTTAAAACACAGAATTTATTTCAAATAACTTTTTTTTGTGGCATCAACCATTTCCAAGATATCCATTACTAATGGTTCAGTTTGTTAAATACTTTGTCATTTTTTTTAAGTCCCATTGATTTTCAGTTGTTTCTGGTGATTGCATAGAAACAGTATGGAATTGTAAGGCCAGCATATAGCGTCCAGTTGTTAAACATTTGACTATCGCTGTTCTCTTTGTATCTATAACAAAATGTGTAATGTAGCTATTTCAGTAAAGGTTTATCTGGATTAAAATTAAGTAGATAGAAAAATGAACATTTGTAATAATTTGTGTACCCACCAGTAAAGGATAGAGAAAGTCATGTGAATGTAACACATCAGTTCTTTTTATCCTATTTATACTGTTTCTGAACACCCCATAGCCTCAGTTGTTTCCTTTTACGCCTTACTAACACTCATTTTACTTGAATAATCTAACACATTCATTATTAATTTGCATTTCTTCTTAGTTTACCAAAATTTTGTCTCTTCCTAGCTTTCCCTTCCATAACTATAAATATTTATGTAAAATATTAAGTAAATAACCTACATAACAGTTCATGGATTTCCATTCACTATAAACATGTATACTTACATTTCCTTACATATGGTGTTAAGCTTTACTGCCTGGCACCTGTTAGCTGAATAGATGGACGACTTTTATTTGTCACACACAATGAATGCAAGAAGTTACAGGATTCTAGCTTCTTTTAAAAAATCTCTCCAACCCTCCTTTACATTTTCTGTCGCATGGTCACTGTTGTAAATCCCATAACAAAACTGTTTCATGCTGGCTAACTTTTCTACTGCGTGAGTATAGAATTTTCTGAAAATATTTCATTTAAAATATTAAAATGATCCAGATTGGGCTGGCAACACTAGTTTACTCTAGCTAAGAAAAAATATTGTTGCATTCTATCCTTTAGTTTATTAATTAGGGCAGTGTGCACCATGTTGGAGTAAATTGCTTCAGAAATAACGTTTACTAAAGAAGTCCCCCACTACGGAAGTAGATTACTACAGGAGCAATTTACTCCAGAAGTAACGGAGAGCTCAATTACAATTTACTCTTTTAGTTACAACTACGGAAGTAAGAGCTCATTACTCCCAGAGGTATTGTTTTATTTGCGCGATTTACTTGATGTGATCATGAATAAGGTTATGTGTGATAGGAAAAGGGGAGAAACGTCAGTGAAAGAGATAAATGTTTGTTGGTAGAGATAAAGAAAATCTATTTAAACAATTATGAGTGTAAAAAAAGTGTTATAAGGATGCTGGAAGAGAAATGCTGGAAAGCCATGATTGATGAGTTTAATAATCCGAGTGATGGGAGACGTAGTAAAGAGCAGCTTAAAATTCTGGAAACAATGTTTTCTAATCTTCATTTTGCGCAAATCACTTGTGTGTTGATGGAGAAATACCCTTTCTGATTTCGGAAAATTTCACCATATTCACGGATGGGCACAAAATAGTAACATGCATGCAGTCAATTCCACACACGTGTGGAGAAATCTGTAAAAGTGAAGAAGAATTGCCTTTTATTTTCTGAACACTCGTGTATATTTATATGTGTAGATACCTTTTTCTTAACCTCAAAAGCGCTTTAACAATGCAATGAAATACACGACCAGCAGACGTGTGGTGAACGTTTATTTATAAGATCACCTGTAATATGGGATTACGATGAACTTTACTTAACATGACGTGGAAATGCTGGTAAACTAAAGGTATAATTGACATGCACTTAACGTAATGGGAATGACTCTTGATTGATAGTTCTTTTATTACTTCAAGCTAGTGCCGATTGGTTTTAATTACCATGCGAAATCAAACTTGATGCAATGGGAAGGAAAAGTTTGACATTGCCAAACTTTTAAGTTACATTGCATTAAGTCAATTCCAAATATCTCCATTTAATACAGTGTAAGACTGTCACATATGTTAAATTCATTGTAATACCAGGTCTAGCATCTGAAATTTCGATACAAAATGCTAATAGGACACACAAAAACAATTGCAGTTTGGACTATAGAGCTGAGTTTCTGTCCAAGTTTTGTTGTAAATGTTCTCCAAGCAGGTTCAAAAGGCATGTATAAGATTCTTTCCTAATACCAAAATGTTCATTGAACACACTCCCTCTCCCTCTCCCTCTCCCTCCCTCTCTCTCTCTCTCTCTCTCTCTCTCCCCCCTGCATACCATTTGCACTTCCATTGTTTTTTGTCGAGATGATTAATGTAACCTAAGTAATCGCTGTTTTCTTCGAGATCATCAATGTTATCTAAGTAATCCATGAACACATCAAAAATATCTTCCTCAATTACGATACGGTATTCTAGTTCAATCGACAGGTTAGTTACTCCATCCAGGTCGCAAGAGTAAATTCTAACCTATATTTGTGCTTTAATTTCATAGTAACATACTACATGATGGTGCTCTCCGACATTTAATTCTGCAGTAATTTAATCTGGGAGTATCTGAAAGGAGTAAAATTCTTCTGAAGTAGTTTACTCTTGTATGGAAGTCGCCGAGTGTTGACTTGAATAGTAGTTTACTACGAAATTAGAGCTTACTCCAGGTTGGTGCATGCCACCCTTAGTGTGGTAAGCATAGAAACAGCAAATATCTGACTTTTCCTGAAAAACTTGTTTTTGTAAGAAATTTGTGCCCATAGAAATCTATAAAGGCTCTTAAAATTGTATAATCTGATTGAAAAAAATATTCTGCGGATGTGTTCAAAGATGAAAATTATAACTGAATATTTACGCCATATTATTAGCAACTTGGCGACAGCACGAGAATAGAAAAGGACGAAGCTAATGGCAATATGTATGCATTACACAGATATCCCATTTACCTCCACATTGTCTTTTGAGGTTGAGACAAGCTATAGATGCTGATACTTTCTATGTTACAGGAAGCTGCCAAGGATATTACGGAAGAGAAACCAAGCAAATTCAAGGAGCAGGGGCCTTCCACAGTCTTTGGACCACGTGTTGAGGTTCAGTACCGCAACAGGAAATGCAGAGCATCAAAGTTACACAAGGCATGCAATACTGGTGATCTAGAGAAGGTGAATGACGTCCTTGACCAGCCTACAGTGGAACTTGAAGGAAGAGATGATATTTTCTGGGAGACACCACTTATGTGGGCTACTAGCTTAGGCAACCAGGAAATAGTGAAAGCTGTACTCGATAAAGGGGCTAGTCCTTGGGTGGCAAGTAAAGATGGATCCACCTTGTTACATCTAGCCGTACTTTCAGACAGCTTAGAAATGGTTGAATATATCAAGGAGGCCACTCAGATTGATATTGATCATCAAGACGAGTTGGGTAAGACTGCACTGATGCTTGCTGCGCAGCGAGGCAAGGTGGAGATGGCCAAATATCTGATAGATGAAGGTGCAAGCACTGAATTACGAAGCAAAAAGAAAGCTAACATACTCCTTTTGGCTGCAGAGTCTGGCAATGCTGAATTAGTGAAATATATTTTGGACAAGACTCAACTAGCACACAACATAAACTGCTTAAATCAAGACGAGCACACACCACTAATGCTGGCTGCAGATGCAGGGTTCACAGAAATCTGTCGCCTACTCATTGAACATGGGGCTAATTGTAATGTAGTTGACCCTGACGGTAGAACGCCTCTACATGCTGCGTCAGAAAAGGGACATTCTGAAGTGGTTGACTGTTTGTTGGAACAAAACTCAATTCTACACACCCAAGATATAACTGGCAAAACACCTGTACTAGTGGCCATGAACCAGAGACACATTCCTATTGTAATAAGCCTTCTAGAAAAGGGTGCAAGCATGGACATACCAGACAAGAGAGGCAGGACTTTGTTACATATGGCCGCTGAAAATGGACAGATGGAAATTTTCCAATATCTAGATAAGTGTAACAGGAAAGCTGACTATCAGGCTCGCACTAAGCAGTATTGGTATACACCGATTCATTGCGCTGCAAAGGCTGGTCGCATGAAAATTGTGAAGTGGTTCGTCCAGCAGGGCGTCGATCCAAACATTACAGACCGTGATTTAAATACACCGCTTCATTCTGCAGCGTTAGCGGGCCGCCTGGACATGGTAAGGTACTTGCTCCGTGCTAAAGCTAACGTAAATCCACGCAACAAGGGTGGCGAGACTCCTCTGCATTTTGCAGCAATGTGGGACCGTCTCTCAGTGGTATCATACATATGTAAATATGGCGCTGACATGAATATTCGTGATACGTGGGGCCAGACAGCCCTTCAAGTGGCTCAGAAAAGCAATTGTCCTAAATGCATAAAATATTTCGAAGAAAGACTAGCTTCGAAGAAATTCCAGAATAAGCCCGTGGAGTGATACTGATATTCAAATGCATATTGTCTTATGTTTTTTGTAGGTATAATGGAACCTTGATCTGTCATTCTGGAATTATTGTTCTGGCAGATATATTCCGGTTATGAAGTCCAGAAACAGTCTCTGTTGTAATATATGTTCATCATTCTTATATGATTTCTTGCTAATTTTTGCGATTTGCCATAAAATGGATGGGAGCAGAGGCATTTTTGCGACTGTACAGCAAAAGGGGCTGATTCAAAGTGTTAAAGATGACATGACAAAACATTAGATTCTATTGCACTGTATTGTAACTTGAGATTTCAGACTGAATGGTATACAGTACCATGAGAGACCAGAGCTTATCTGTGTGTCTAGCCTTCATCACGATCATGGTCTCCCTTCACTTTGCTGCAATATGCATAGCATGTGGATTTAAAATTTGATTGCATCACTTGTGACCTGTAGTATAGGTCTCGCCAATGATGTTCAGCTAACTCTTGCAGTGTGTTTCCTTCCCAGAAGCATGTGGTACTGATTATACAAAACCAATATTACAATATCCAAAATGCTGTTGGAATCACACACAGCAAAGCAATTGATAAAATGAAAGTGGAGTCAACCTAAACACTCTTACTAGCTCCATCACCTATTTATTTTGCAGAACATGTATTGTGAAGCATGAACTCGCATCATCAACTGCCTGTTGACTGCCGGATAACTCTCGATTATGAACTTTGATTTGCCAGAAGCAGACAACTGCTTAATTAGGTTCATCTACAGGTCACTTTACCCCCACCGCTGAATCTTTGCATTTGACAGTTCGTGTGACTTCGCGTAAGGTTGGCTATATTGTGGTTGTGACGTTGCCAGAGTGGCTAGTAAACAACAGCAGCTGATAGTTCTTTCTATTGTGTACGTAAGTAGCAAACATCAATGAATAATAACTATTTTGTATTATTATTGATAATTGAAAATAACTGCATAAACTTTGCAGCGTATATAGAATAAATTATGCACTTTTGACAATATAGAAACAAAATAATGCAAACTTGCCTGTTACAATGAGGAGAAATAAAACAAGTTATAAGCTGCGATAACAAAGTTATTTTCACTAAACGCTGCGTTCCAGATGGTTCAGGAATTTTGTCCTCTTTCTCATGGAGTTTCAACCCCTTGTAAATAACAGTTCTTGTGCTTAGTCCAAGAGCTGCTGCAGTTCGTTGTACGGCTTTATCAGCAGGAACAGAGGGATGGCTATGAAGCTTCACATACTCCTCCTGTTCAAAGAATTCCTGGGTCCTTCTTAACAGTTCCAATGCCTGGCACATCTCGACGCAAAGGATTTTCACTTCGTGAATCATCACTCGCAATTGGCATCGTTTTTCAAACATTGTCGCACTTAAATCTTGTATAAATAAATAATATGAATGAAATATATATAAAAATAGATAAATATAAATAAATATGTATAAACGAACAATAACAAAACTATCAAACAACCACAACCAATAATAATGAACAATATGTAGCTTGCAAAGAACAACTCGACACTCATACTAGAGATCACAAACTGAAGCAGGTAGTTTGGAATAGATACATCCGACAACAGAGCCGCCTCCTGTTCCGGTTCCACTTCTTCATTGACCATCCGGAATGCTGCCTTGTGATTGCCTTAGGAAGTCAAACGGTTAAAGCTTTTCATCTGTTTTTTTGTGAGTGTACCAACTTAAATGCTAGCTGTCAAGTGCAACGTTACAGCAGCGGGGGTATAGAGGACACCCCAGGCTTTCAACAAAACAAGTTGATCTGTCAGTCAACAGGCAGCTGATGTTGTGAGCTCTTGCCCACGATGCATGTTTGCATAATAAATAGGTGAGTGAAGCTAGTAAAAGTGTTTAAGTTGACTTCACTTTCATTAAATGCCTTTTCAGTAGTACAATATTTATAAAGAGCTCTCCGAGCAGTCTAGTAGTACAGTGTCTATAAAACTTTTGTATATGCAAATGTATCCAGCTTTATTACCACTGTCCATCACAATCGCCCTAATATTATGCTGCCCATTGGTTTGAAATTGAAAGGTAAAACCTTGCACCGTTTATTTTACATGTAGGTTTTGTACATTTACTGCACTGAACATTTTACACTTTCTAAATTTCATGCCATCGCCAAATTATTACACTCTGCTGGATTTCAGGAAGTTGGCAAGTATGTTTGAATGCATCATTTTTAATATGATTCATTCATAAATTTCAGTCTCAATAAAACTTTATTCTGAAATCATTTTCAAAGGAGAATAATTCAAGTGATTTTAGTTTGTATGTGATTGCTGATGTGTTTTAAGCAAACCTTGAATGTTACTTCACAAATTCAGTCGTAGCAAAGATTATACCTGTTAGTGTAAGTGGAATGAGGAGGGTGTGATGTCAAAAATGCTGTAAGGAGCAATAGTCAGTACTACATGTTCCCGGCAATGACGACACATGTGTGAGGACTGAACTGGTTTTGTCATGTATTCAGCTCTTTTTTCTTCTTTTCTTGAAGTTTAATGTCCTTGGTAGGTCATATTAGACGAATGAATATAATGGGTGAAATGATGTTCAAATGAGCCCGGTGCATAGAACTTAAAGTTACCTGACATTCATCTTCTCAGGATGAAGGTAAAACCTCCAGATAACTCACTCTAACCGAGATTCGAAATCAGGACCTGTTGAACATTAGACAGGCATGCTACCCCCACAGACAAGCTGAATGAGGAGTCATTGGATGTCTTAAAAGGCAAAATACAAAGTATAGTATAAGTGGCAGTTGTGATGTGGGAAGGAGCATGAGAAGGACGAAGACAATCCCGTGTGAGAGCTGGAATTTGTACCAACATTTGTCTTTATATGTAATTGTGATGGTAGCAAGCATCAAAACATTTTAAACATGGTGAAAAACTCATTATTTTGATTAAAACCAAAGTAACAAAGAAGCATAACATCATTGAAGAGACAATAACATTTTACTTATGTTTTAATGGTTTTCATATTTTTGTTGTATTGGTAACCTTGGAATTGCAAGCAGGATTTACAATAAAACAAACTGCAATTTTCCATTTAAAGCAGTGAGATATTTAAAAGCAATGCTGCGTAACTCAATTCCTTTTCAGCCTGTGTTAAAAATGTACCATTTGAAAAGCTTTGGCTCCAAACTAATCACTGCAACAATCAGGGCTGTTCTTTAACTTTGATATTGAGAAGGCAACTACAATTATTAAGCTTAAAGAACCATTCTTAACAGATGTGCCATTCTGTAACTTGTTTGTTATTGCAATATTTGTTATCTCACAGTTTGCTAGCTCACTGGAGTGACTAATCGAACATTTGTGCTCTCTGCGATAGCGTTTTGTTTTCACAATGCTACCAGTGCCAGAATACCAACTACAATTGCTTTCGTGACTTTTCTTTTCTAAGATGGAGATAAAGTGTGTTGTGAAAACATCATGCAAAAAATATAAAGTATATGTGGATTTTGAAATTTGCACCTGAATGTGACCCCAAATAATTAGGTATTTTATGGGGAAAACTCGCTAAGCTGTTGAACAGCTATGGCAGTGGCCCTATAAAATGAGTTTAATTTACGTTAGGAAAGACAAACAAAAAAATGAGCATGCAATTTCACAGTGTTTATTTGCAAGTTTAAGCTCTTAACATAAAAGCCCGAGTGTGCTCATGTTTTTTTATTTTGACAAAATAATAAAATGCTGGGTATACTCGGGCTTATCTTTTGCAAACAGCATACATTTAAAAAGGCCGAGTTTGCTCGTTCTGTCTCGTGTTTTGGTAGTCCCTTGATTCTTTCTCTAGATTTTGTTGTGGTCTGGTATTTTGAATGTGTATTTCTGCCCACAGGTGTCTCTGAATCAGCCAGTTTCATCAATATTTTTCCGCGTGTTTTATTCATACTAGAGGTCTCTGTTACAATCTGTTCATTCATTCATTTATTATTTGCTGAAAGAAATGCATACATATTCAAAGCATCGTCAAGGAAATATGTACCAAAATCATACAGTTTTATATATACGTAGATAAGATTTATAGTAACATATTTACAATAAAAGTACATATTATACACTATTACAATTTAATATTATATTAATACTAATTTATTTGGCCCATATTGTCTAAGATATTCATCACTTGAGTAGTAGCAACCTTCTATGCAAAATTTCTATAACTCTTTCTTGAATACGTTAAAGTTATTAATATTTTTCAAATAGGCAGGGAGTTTCTTATACCGTTCATGGGCTGCAGTAATAGGTTTATTTTTATGCATTTCTAGTCTGTAACTGAATGTGAAAGTTTGTATTTCCTCTGATATAATGCTCGTGTATTTGTTTGACGTGCATCTTGCCTATTGAACAATTGTACTATTACTTCATACATAAATAGAGTATAGAGTTAACATTTTTAGATTTTTGAAGGCTTGCCTACACGAATCTGTTCAGAATTATCCTTATTGCTCTTTTTTGGAGAAGGAATATGGTTAGTGTACTTTTTAGCACAGCATCCCCACACTGTTATCCCGTATGATAGGTGCGGATAGATTAACCCATAATATTTGTGTATTAACGTCCACTAAATTTGTCATTACAAATAACCCTGAACTTATTTTGTTACAAATTAATTAATGTGTTCGCTCCAGCTAAGGTTTTTATCCACGATTACCCCAGGAAAATTTGCCTTATCGACTGCATTTACTTCTCTATTTTCGATGACTATCTTTGTATTTGCTATTAACCTATTCTGAGGAGTTTGAAACTGAATGTAATTTGTCTTATTTAAATTTATGTGTAGATTATTAGACCTGAAATATTGTATAATTTGTGTTGTGTTACCTATTGTTGCCTGTGAACTTATACCCGTGTTTACTATTGAGGTATCATCAGCATACATAAATATCTTTCCAACAGAGATATTTGGAATATCATTGACATATATTATAAAAAGAAGGGGGCCGAGAACGGAACCTTGTGGAACTCCAAATGTCACTAATTCACTATTTGAGTAGTATTCAGTGATATTTTGATTCCTAGTATGTGTAATTTTTACTTGTTGGGATCGTTTGCTCAGATATGTTCTAATTAATTTGTTCGGTATTCCACGTATCCCATAATAATTCAGTTTATCTAGTAAAAGTTCATGTTCAACGCAATCGAATGCTTTCGAGAGATCCAAAAATATATCACAGTTGATTTCATTATTATCGATTATGTGGTCTATTATTTCTGATATGGCATTTTTTGTTGACCAGAATTTCGTGTTTGTCTATAAATGATATGATTTGATCAGCTATTATTCTTTCCACCAATTTGGAGAGTGATGAGATAAGTGTTATTGGTCGGTAGTTACTTGTTTCACTTTTGTCTCCTTTTTTATGTATAGGTATGACTATAGATTTCTTCAGGCAATCCGGGAATGTACCTGACATAATAATAGAATTGATTAGATTTAATAACAGTTCTAACATGAAAGGAGCACATTGCTTCAGTATAGTATTAGAAATATTATCTAATCCAGAAGAAACTTGTTTTTTAGTTTTTTTATGGCTACAACTAATTCTTCCTTTGTTATTTTCCTAAGATACATGGAGTTACTAATTGTCTTTGTTTTGTAAGGATATATTTTATTCCTGTCTTTATTTAATATTAACTGATTTACACTTCCTAAAAAATAGAGATTAAATGCATTACTTATTTCTACTGGATCCTCAACTCTTAATTGGCATTTGTTTATTTGCATGTTATATTCACAATTATTTTTCCCACATTTATTGTTAATAATGCTCCCAAGATTTTTTTAACGCTTAGCATGCTTTTTATCTGGTTTGATTTTGTTTTCTTTAATATACTTTTATATTCCTTCTTATAACTACGAAATGCTGCCTTACTTTTCTCGTCATTAGTGGTTTTATATAAGATATAATATCTATTTAGTACTTCTTTAGCTCGCTTAATATCTTGGTTTATCCAGGGTTTATTTGTGGGACATTTCATTTCCTTGGTGATTATGGGGCAGGCGATATCTATGTAGTATTTGAAAATAGTATAAAATGTCTCCCATTTAGCATGAATTTCATCTTTATTAAATACTTCTTCCGTTGTTTCATTGGATAGTAGGGAGCATAGACCATTTACACTTGCTTCATTTGTATTTCTAACTTTTACATAGCATTTCTGCTGTCTTGGTGTATAGCAGTCAATTTCTATACTTTACGCGTAATGATCAGACAGAAGGCTTTTTATTATATTTGTCCTGTACATATTGACGGGGAGGTTTGTAATAATTTGATCTATTATAGTAGCTGATGTATCTGTTACCCTAGTTGGTTCATTAATTGCGAGCTTTAATTTAAACATATTTGTTATGTCTAATAACTTTTTTGTAATTGCTGCTATTTTCGTCCTTTATATTAATATCACCAAGTAATTTTATATTCTGTCTATCCAGTTTATCTAATGTATTTATTATTATATCGAAATATTCATTAATATTAGCATTTGGGGATTGATAACAAGAGATAATTATCACTTTATCTTTATTTAGACTTATTTCTATACCTGATATTTCACAAACTTTATCTATACTACTGTTTTGTATCCATTTTTTTGGTTTTATGTTAATTATTTTATTTGATACAAACAGTGCCGTGCCACCACTTTTATAGTTATGCTTACAGTAATAGGCTACATTTTTGTAGCCTTCTAAATGACAAGTTTTAGTTCACTTTCCTTTAGTCCATGTTCAGAGATGGCTAGGGCATCCGATCTATTTTCATGTAAAAATACAGTAATTTCTTCGATCTTATTACCAAGATATTGTACATTTTGGTGTATAATGTTAAATTTACTGTTTTTGCTATATTATTAGGGGAGTGTATAGCTGACTGAGCCTCTATTGACTCGGTCCCTGTGCCGAGTTTCCCTGAACTGTTTCCATATAATTAGGTTTATACACTAGAGGAATGACAGGCAGGATACTTGTGCTAGTGTTCTTAATTAAATTTGCTAATTTACTTACCAGTAATTCCTTCCCTTTCCAATTTATGCGCAACCCATGGGCTGTATAACACTCCCTATCAAAATTATTTGCCCTAACTAAACTTACATTCTTAAATTTACTACAGATGTTCGTTATTTTCTCGTTACATTTTTCACTAGTGATATTTACACAAGAGCTCACTTCCAGATCGTGCCTTTTGGGAATATTCACTACCACTATGTATGATGCAGTTTTGTTAGGCATCTGGCAAGAGTTTTACATACTTTGCTCCCATTGTTTTTTGCTATATCATTTGTTCCACTGAGTATGATCACATGATCTTTAGAGGTTAGGTTGCCACAAGAGTTTTCTTGATTTCTAATCACTTCTTCTAAAGGTGCACCCGGCTTCACTACAATTTCTACTTCAGAATCTTGGAGTTTTTCTAATAACAGACTACTGTCCCCTACCATGGCTATCTGCGAAGATCTTTACGTTATTCGTCTTCTTTGGTCTTGCTACTTGTACTTTATACGTTGATTCCTTCTTGTAGTTTCTTATGTGTTACTTATGAAAATGGAGAGTGAAGAAGAGTTAAATATTGAATTAATGGGTCTGAGAGTTCAGAAGATAGCAATGAGGAGAGTTCAAGAGAAGAAAGTGCTGAATCAGTGTCATCTCAGAATGATATTGTGAGTGCCAGAGTGTGGTGCAAAATAGATCCTTCTAGGCCACTGCCACCCGCACCGCCACATTTTCCTTTTACAGGTAAACCTGAAATTAATTTTCAACCCTGTACTGAGGATGTAATGCACTATTTTAGACAATTCATTGATGATGAATTCATGCAAATTTTGGTTACCGAGACCAACAACTATGCAACACAAACAAACGTACCGGCATGTAAGGAAACAATTGATGAAATGTATATATTTATTGCTGTAACTCTGTTGCAAAGCATCGTTAAAAAACCTACCTATCAGATGTACTGGACAAAAAGAGCTACATTAAGCCCCTTGTACACAATCAAACTTCTTTTTCAATTCAAGAGTTTACAAGAAAAAATGTAAAACATTTTTCAATATTTGACAAGATTGGACAAGACTTGACGTCATAAATGTGTATTTACAAGTTGTCTTTTTTCAAACACATTAATAAATAATTTATCACGCACAAAGCAATTTACTATTTGAGTCATGGTATAACAGTTTGCAATGAAATACTGTTCTTTACCGATATTATGTAGCACTTTCATGTATTATATCCAATGAAATCACATTACGATTATGGAATACAATGGAAATAACACCAACTGATAGGTTAACCACACTATATAACATTGCATTAATGTATACCCAGTTCGGAAATCTGCCTGGCAATTATTTCTTCATCTGCTTCATCTTGTGGCAATCCACGGAGTCCTAGACATACGGACATGACCAGTTTATGTATAACCTTATCAGTTCGCTACATGCCTTGGCCGGGTAGCCATTTTTCTTTACTTTTCGCCTTCCGCCATGTTGCAGATTTTGTAACGCACTGTAAATACTCGCATTTCATTGGCTAAAGCCATCAAATCATTGTCAAATCTTTGATCGTTTAGAGCATGTCCTTATTTGCTTTCAAGACTTTAAAAGTATTGGAAGCAATTTGACAAGAAAAGTTGTGAAGTTGTTACAACTCTTGAAAAGTCTTGTAATGTATTGAATTTGACAAAAATTTGATCGTGTACAAGTAGCTTTAGCCACACCAATTTTTCACCAGATTCTACAATTCAAAAGATTTGTAAATTTGAAAAAGAACTTACATTTTTCCTATAATGCAGAAAGCCATCCACAACCCAAATTGAATAAAGTATGGCCTATTTTGAGCTATCTGTCAACTAAATTTACAGGTATCTGTGTTCCAGAAAGAGACATGACCATAGATGAAAGCTTGATGTTATATAAAGGACAACTGGGATGGATCCAATATCTGCCGCTCAAGAGAGCTAGATTTGGCACCAAAACATTCATGTGTTGTATGAGTCAGCTACTGGATATCTTTGGTCCCTAATTATTTACGTAGGCAAGGGTACTATATTTGAAGAAGAATACAAACATCTGCCAATGTCCTCACAAACTGTTATGACGCTAATGAAACCCTTGCTAAACATGGGATACATTAAACTTCAAGCTTATTTAAAAATAATATATAAAGCACACGTGAGGTTTTGGTTTCTCATCACAGAAATTCTTTTATGCACTATGTCATTCCAAACCCAGATGATGGTCAACACTTTGGTCGCAGAAATGGATCTTGAACTTCTCCACTGACTGTTGGTTATTCTCTGGATTGTAATGCTGAGCCAACGCTCATCACCAGTGACAATCTGGCAAAGGAAGTCCTCATATTCCAGAACGTACTGAATCAGAAGTTCTCGACATGCCTGCATTTGTTACTGTTTCATTTCCAGTGATCACACAGTTTCCTGTAACAAAGCAAATCCTGGATGATATGATGAACTTCATGAGTTTCAACTCCAATGGCTATATAGATATCCTTCTGCTTCACACGTTGAATGATCACCTTCAGTCCCTTAGAAAATGATATTTTTGGGGTGATTTTGTTGGTGTCATACTCTACAGGATTGGTGGCCTTTTCAACAACAGCATCTTCAATCAGCTCCATTAACTGTTGAACTTGGTTACATGACTCAAGGACATTTAATTTTTACTTTCTCTACTACGTATAGTAAGTAGGGGAAGTATTGTATTCCACCCAAAAATTTGATACCGAGATTTCACCGGAAATATATGTTTTGAGACCCCCTGAATCCAAAAAAGCATTTTTGGAAACATCTCCATGTGTGTGTGTGTCTGTGAACAGCATAACTCAGAAACGAACAGTCGGATAAACACCAAACTTGGTATTTAGGTTCAGTATCTTCCAGAGATGCGACATCAAAGTTTTCAAGAAAATCCCCCCACCCCAGATTATCCTTTACATGGAAAATTTTAATTTTCTCAAAAATGGCTCTAACGATTTTGATTAAAATATATTTTTAAGATATTTTCATGACAAATGAATTTGTATATCTCGAATTTTATGGGAATGTCTCCAAAAGTATTCTTCATTGTGAACGACTTTTGCATAACTGGTAAACCATAAGAGATACACAAAATTTTACTACACAAAAAATGTAGATCGCATTAAAATACACAATTTATGTCATATACATTTTTTTGTTGTTGAGTGAACCATTTTCGAGATATTGCTTGTTATTCCCTTAAATTTTCCAATACTTACACTTTTTCTGAAATGGGAATTCGTTATTCATTTTTTTTTTTTTTTTTTTTTTTTTGTGTCCTGGTAATGCAAAGAGAATGGAATACTCCACATAGCAACCAGTTCTTAAAATATTTGACTATAGTTTAAAGCCTAGCAATTCCCCTTGCATCTACAAGAAAATTAGCAATAAGATTAACATCTTGATTAATATGAAGCATATGGGGAATAAGCGTTTGTAAAAATAGCTTGTACAAGAGTAGAGAAAGTCATGTGAGTGTAACACATCAGATTTTTGATATTGGCATTTCCACTGGTAGCTAATTAGCTAGCTACTTACAGTACCATTCAACTTGTTTGAGAACACACGTAGCACTACACTGAAACAAAACAAAAAAAAAAAGTATGTTTATTTTCCATTTGCCAATCTATAAACATTCCAATCTATTTGCCTGGTCAAATAAATGTTACAACTTAGTTTTCTTATCAGATTCTAAAGGTGCTGTTCAGGCTGTTACCTCAACTGACTGCCCTAAATTGAAGAAAATAATCTGATTAAAACAGCTGCAAAATTTAAACAAATGCATAGTTTTCCAGTGGACTCCGGCTCACTGTGGAACAGCTGGAATGAGGAAGCAGATATGTTAGCCAAGAAGTGTTCCAGAATTACTCAAAGAGCAAAACAAAAAGTCCTCTATGTTAAACAGCTAAAAGGTTAATAAAAGAAATTTTCATAGCCAAATAGGACAAAACATCATACTTCTGCTGAAAAATTTAATTGGAAGTATTTCCAGACAAAACTAAAATCAATCCCAGATCTTCCTAGAAAATCATCCATTACTATGTTTAGACTCATCACAGACCATGACTGCCTGAGTGGATATCTGTTAAAATTAGATTACTGACCTCCCCACAGAGCTTGTTAGCAAAAACAGGTAATGAACATTGTTAACCTGGCTATATGTGTGAAAAACTCAAAAGTAAGAAAAGCTAGACTCAAAGTACAGGGAAACAAGGAGAGGAATGATTGTATTGTTAAACTCTGAGGCATTAGACACACACACATTTTTTGTTATTTTTTTTATTGATGACTTAAAATATTTACATGCTACAAAAATTATGTGAATTTTCTGTGAATGGCCTATGAAATCCTGTTCATTGTAATTGAAATTTTAATAATAGGAATATCATAAGAAATAGACAAAAGCTTATTAAACAAAAACTGTAGAGCTCATTAAAATACAAAATTTGTGTCATATTTGTTGTAGTGTTAGCAGTTTTCAGAATATTCTGTGTTGCAAGTTTGCACTTTCCCAAATATTTGTCTGAATATGACAGACACGCTTGAAAATTTACTATTCTTTTTTTCTTTCCATTGTGAGTGTTCAAAGCCCACTCACGACTTTAGTCATTATGAGGGTGGTTCCAGAAATACTGCATGCACTCCAGTCTGCATTTAGAAGCATGGTGATTATTCATTGATAATTCAGTTAATTGGAGCTGAAAGGCATTTAGTTAAATTTTGAAGAAAACAAATTTTATTCAACGTTATGAAGTACTGTATTTACGCAAATCTAATGCGCACCTTTTTTGACCAAATATAGTACTCAAAATCGTGGTGCGCATTAGATTTGAGTGCAAATCCGTTCCTTAGAACGCCAGTAATTTCAATTTTTTCGTTTATTACATCACAATGGATTGCTGGAAACTGGCGACAAGCTAGCCACTCATTTATCATTGGCCTATTATTGAGCATTTTTAGTTACGATATGGAGGCAAGAACAAACAGAGAAGGCCGTCTTATGATGCTTCTTTAAATCGTAAAGTAATCCTGTATGCTGGGGAAAAAAAAAAAAAAAAAAATGCCAGTAATAGAAAGGCAGGAAGGGAGTTTAATGTATCAGAGAGCAACGTACAGTTCTGGTGAAAACAGAAATTGGCATTATTTGCTACTAAAGTTAGTCATTCAAGAAATGCTGCATTTCAAATGCTTTGGATGGCAGCGTGAATGACGGGGAGAGAGGAAATGAACCTGTTTCTGATGTGGACACTTCCAAGGATTCCAGTAAGTAATGGTGATTCATGAATATAATTTATGATATTGTATTAACAAATTCATTTTGAATCTGTACAGTCCTTATTTCATGTTCACTAGTTTTTTTCTTTAACAATAGGGTACTTTCAATTCTATAATGTGATGGTATATATATATATAAGATAAATCCATTGGTGTATTAAATAAATTTAAATAAAATACCTATAATCTATTTTCTGTCATTGATGCGCTTTACATTCAATACACACCGTTTTTTTCATAATTTTAAGTTTCAAATATGGGGTGCACATTAGATTCACGTAAATACGGTATTTAAGGTGCATGAAACGGCATAGAAAAGGGTGAAGTTCTTGTACACAAAACTGCTGCTACATAATGTTAATGGAGGAGAAAAGCATTAAGTCACTTGCTACCTTACAGTGCAGTATCATTTTTGCATGTTGGCTTGCTGCCAAGTTCTGATTACCACATATTTTCATATTCACATAGTTGTTTACTTGCGCTTCATCACGTCACCTAAGAGGAAAACAAATTATGCTCTTCACAAGAAAAATGTAATAAAACAAATCATCACTAAAGGAAAGTTTCAGTTGCCTAAAAGACCTACCTCTGATAAGGAAAAAAAGGACAAAGTTCGTAAAAACTTTCAAAAGATACAGGACATTGCGAAGGTCCCTTTGGATGCCCTGAAATTTTATGAGAATATTTTGAAACAGCCAACAACAGGTACCTTGTTCTGTTTTAGTCCATGCAGTTTAAATGGTAAGAGGGCTGTCCCAGAAGTACCCAACCTAACAAAGAAAACACAAACATTTTGGGATAAAACATGTTTATTTCTCTACATAGCCTCCTTTCAGCTTGATACACTTTTTCCAGCGATGTTCAGTAGCTTCAATACCCTGTTTATAGTGAGAACTGTGAAGTTCTGCAAAATAGCCATCAACTGCAATCTCCACCTCTTCATTGTTGACAAATCTTTTACCACCAAGCCATTTCTTCAACTTTGGAAACAGAAAATAATCAAAGGGGGCTAAGTCTGGCAAATAGGCTGCATGAGGAAGCAATTTGAACTTTAACTCATTGATTTTGGCCATGGCGATAATGGATGTGTGAACTGTTGCATTGTCTTGATGAAACGGAACTTTCTTTTTCGCTAAATGCGGCCGTTTTTGCTTGATTTCATCATTCAAACGCTGCAATAAGTTTGCATAACACTCGCCACTGATTGCTTTTCCTTTTTGAAGATAATCAATGAAAATTATTCCACACACATTCCAAAAAACTGACGCCATGACCTTGCCTGCAAATGGAACTGTCTCACCTTTGGAGCTGATTCTCCCCTTTCAATCCACTGTTTTGACTGTTCCTTCCTTAGGTGTGAAGTGATGGACCCATGTTTCATCCATGGTTATGAATAGACACAAAAACTCGACTTTATTGCAGCGAAACATCGCCAAACACTCGACTGAAACATCCTCACGACGCTGTTTTTGTTTCATTGTCAGTAAACGCGGCACCCATCTTGTGCATAGCTTTCTCATGTCTAAATTTTCAGTCAGTATGCGATGTACACCACTTTTTGAAATGCCTACGATGTCTGCTAGCTCGCACACTTTCAGTGGATGGTCATCCAATACCATTTTGTGGATTTTCTTCACAATTTCTGGCGTGGTCACCTCATCTGGTCGACCACTGTGATGTTCGTCTTGGCAGCTCGTAAGGCCTCGCTTAAACTCTGCCACCCAATATTTTACTGTTGTAAACGAAGGAGCAGACTCCCCCAGAGTAGAATCTAGCTCAGCTTTAATATCAGTTGGACTAAGACCTTTCAAATGAAAATATTGTATCACATAACGATGACCAGTTTTGTCTATGTTTACAAATTTGCTGAGAGAGTTCAGTATTAATGGCTGCCAAACAATTACTAAACGACGTAGCATCTTCAAACTTAAGCTTTATAAGGGTGGTACTTTCTACCACAGTCATTTGTTTGCAACAACCACCACTATCAATACATCAGGTCGGGTGCTTCTGGGACTGCCCTCATATTTCAGCACAGTGATAAGACATTTTGTAACTTATACTGTATTTCTCAATGAGCTTAGGTTATACAAATAAATATTAAATGCAATCATCAATACAGATTGTGAACTAAGTTGTGACCGAGGAGCTGAAAAACATTGTCACTTTGGAAAAATAAAATTGTATCTTCACATTGATAATTATATATAATGACATCTTTTTAGAAACATACAAGGGCACAATTTATATTTGAGTTTCATGCATCCTTGAAAAATTGCAAAAAGTGACTTAATGCCTTTCAGCTCCCACCAATTCAATTAGTGAGTCATTCTGAATCAGTCTCTCCAGGTTTAACTCAGTTTCTTAAGAACTTTATGTCTACAAGTTATTGAAATAAGCCAAGAACATGTGTCACTCATGTTGATATCTTTAGTCAAAGATCTTTTATTATACTTGTAACTATACAGCCACAAGCTGAGGGAAATGTGTGAATTGCTTTGAGAAGTATGTGCTGATGTTACAGTAGTGCTTGCATGAAGCTAGTGATGGGACGATACCACTATTTCTCGATGCTTGATACTCACTTCGTAAAAAACTAAAGCTGATAGCTTGTTCACTTAATCATGTACTTATTTGTAGTTTTCTATGTATAAACCCATGTGACCAATTTGTTTATCTTGATAATGCCACAGGTTATATATTCCCCTATTGTTAGTGAAGTATAATTATAATAATTTCTATGATACCTTTTTTATGTAACTATATATTGTGCTGAAAACTCAGACTTTTCTGTCCATAGAAAAACAAATACTAGCAATATAATGTATAGGAGTGGTTGCAAATATACAATTTAACCTATTTTAGTGAAATTGTATATTTGCAACCACTCCTATACATTATATTTAATCTTTTCACCATGTCTTCCGATTTAGAAGTATTGAAACACTAGCAATTCTGCTTTTTTCTGCAATATAGAAAATATAAACTAATATCAACATAACACTTGTGGGAAACACAGTGAAGTAGATAAAATATTCATAAAAATCTAGTGACATCACACTCTAACTTCACTCTTTCAAGATAATTTACCTTGTACGCGTTTCAAAGACAACTTGTCTTCATCATCAGCTAAGACCCACTGAGTAAGAGCTCTTAGCTGATGATGAAGACAAGTTGTCTTCGAAACACATACAAGGTAATTATCTTGAAAGAGTGTGTTGCCACTACATTTTTATTAATATAAACTAAATGTTTTTTACATGAGGCTCAAACAACTAAAAATAATGTGTGTGTTACACCGTTGTACCACTATTCACAACTACCACATAACGTGTATTTTTTCCTCCAGTAATAAATAATTAGCCATATAACACTGGGAAACATAGTAAGTTTGTGGATTAAGTCTCTCTACTACTCACCCTCATACATTAGCATATACATATTTAATATTAGTTACAATTAAAGTTTTGAAGAAAGCAAGGAAGTGTTATATGAAATGCAGAGATGTAATGGAAACAAACATTTTTGTTTAAGAACATGAGAATTCTTGAAAGAAGAAATATTCCCATGCGCTGTATTATCTCACGTTCTTAAGTTGTGATTTGTTTCTGCTGGTGTCACAGATTTTGGTCACCAGAGTAGTAAATGTAATGGTTAAGAGTGAGTCACCGAGCCAAGCTGTTGCAGAAACGTGATTTAATGCATCAGCTAAATCAGCTTCATTCACAACTCAGTTAACGCTGCATGTTACACAAGTACCTCTATTCCTTCCCCATTGTTTTGTATATTTTCATTTAGACACAGTCTATGGAATGTTGCATTCATTCGCCCACAGGAAATGCGATCAAGGTATATCAAGAACTATAGCCCTGAAACTTTTGGGGGAAACATCCGAGGCAATAATGTTTAGTTTCAACACCTTCATTCCTTATGTAGCATAAAAAGAAAATTCCCCTCCAACCCCAAACAAGCCTTGACAGGGAAAAATTTTCAAAATGTTTATTTTCTCAAAAATGGCTCTAACAATTTTGATTAAAATACCATATATTTTAAGATAGTTTCGTGACAAATGAGATGTATATCTTGAATTTTCTGGAAATAACCTCTGAAGTGCTCTTTCTAAATGATTTTTGCATAACTGGTAAACCATAAGTTGTAGACAAAATCTTACTATATACATAAAAGATGTATATCTCGTTAAGGCACACAGTTGTCAAATAATGTGGTGGTAATTATTTCTGAAATATTGTTATTACTTTAAGTTTTTAAATACTTATTCTATTTTCAAACGGTAATTCACTTTTTGTTTCTTCTCATGGTCATACAAATAGTATGGAATTTCAAAACCAATCACATAGCTATCGCTTTAGCTCACTGTATCCTTATATTACAATGAAATGTAAAAGTTTTTTTTCCCCCTTGAAATTTAACATCCTTTAATGGTAGGTCATATTGGACAATAAATGAAGAAATGAGTGAAATGGTGCTCAAATGATCACAGAGTCCATAGACATCTTCTCAGGATAAGAGAAAAAACAGGAAAAAACTATCCGGGTAACCCACGCTAACCAGAATTCAAACTCTGTAGACATGCCAACTCCACACCACAAGGGCAGACTGTAAAAATTTTTACAGTCTGTGAGAGATTGTTAAATTAAATTTCAGCATAGTTTGGAACAATCACCTCTGGTTAATTTCAACAGGACCATAGTCTGACATATTAGACATGTTATAATGAGTTACATGTTTCAGCTTTCAATTCAATCGCATTTTGTGGTTCATTGTTATTAGGCACATGATCATGTTTTAGCTTTGAACTTTAAAAAATATGGGCTAATTTTATTAATATACCTTGTAAGATTGAAATAGTTTGGATAATTTTGACAATAAATTTTAAGCAGAATTTGAAATGATGTAAATTATCATCTATCTTTCTCGATTTCCTTTTTACTTTCTATACCATATACCTAGTAGTTGGAGGAAGTATTGTATTTCACTAAAAAAATTGATGTGAGATTTCACCACAAATACATGTGTTGATGTCTCCTGAATCCAAGAGTTCATTTTTAGAAAAAGGTCTCTCGGTCTCCGAGAGTGCATATGTGTGAGAGAGAGAAAGAAAGAAAGCGGCATACTGAAATACCAAATTTGTTATTTAAGCTCATATCTTCCAAATATGCAACACAGATTTTTAAGGAACTCTCCCATCCCAATCAACCATTTATATTTTAATTTTTTTTCTAAATACCATACATTTAACATATTGACATGGTAAATAAAATTTAAATTTTCTGGGAAGTGTCTGAGAAGTCTTTATTCCATAGGAATTTTGTATAACTGAGATAGTCAAAATTGTACTACAAAAAGGTATAGAACTCTAAAACAATGTGTTTCAAATAACTTTTTTTGTGTCAGTCAAACCACTATGATGGAGAATTAACACCTATAAAAGCAGCATTACAGAACATTTTATATAACCATACATAAAACAAAGAAATAGTCATCTTATCAGACTCAAAATCAGCCATAGATGGAATAGCAAATTACAATAATAAAACAAATATTAAAGAAATAAGAAGCCTAATTAAAGCAGTTGAAACTAGAAATCATGTCTCTCTACAATGGATCTCAGCTCATGTTGGACTTTTGGGCAATGAACATGCGGATCAATTAGTAAAGAAAGGTGCAATACAACAAATAAAACCTGTAGGACGAATAGAAATAAATAAACAACATTTCAAAAGACAGCAGAGACTTGATGAAGATTATAAGAATATTAAAGATAGTTAAAATATACAAAAAATACCAAAGAAAACTGCAGTGGCCTTATTTAGGACGGCAACTGGCCACGATTGCCTCGCAGAACATCTCTACAAGATACGATGCCTACCTACACCCAAGTGCACTCTGTCATCCTGAACAAACAGCATCTCGCCAAATGCAAAGGCCTTAAAAGTGATAAGTTACAGATTTTATATTGAGAAGCCAGAGGGAAAATGATGCAGATCAATTAATCCCCAGTGCCATTGGTGAACAACTTTTTTTTGTGTGATCAGATATGTCCGAATATGAATTATTCATGTTTTGTCATTTTTTTTAAAGTGCTGTCACTATTCTATTGCATCTGATTGTGATACGACAACGAAAGATTATGGCATTTTAAGGCCAGCATATAACCACTCACTTTTAAACTCTATCGATTCGGTTTCCTCTATGCCCCTTGTACCTACAACGAAATGTGTGGTGCGACTGTTTCTGCAACGGTTTGTCTCAATTAACATGGAGTATATGGAAAAATTAGCTGTTTTAGGGACTGTGTAGAGGGAGAACATATCGCCCTGGAAGTAAGAGTCGATGGCAGCGTCAAGAAACAGCGCCGTGGTGGAGGAAATGGTCGGAAGAAGACTCCAAGATTTGAGAGTCGAAGTGCCAGTACGTGACACATTTCGTCAAGACACAAGTATCGTGGAACATCAACTTTTGAAGTCTTCCGCCAACAATTTGTAACAGCCGTCGCTCATAACCGATGGGCACCAAAGAATGAAGCCACACAGCTGGTAGTCAGCCTTCAGAGGCGGGCGGTACCAGTTTCAAAACGATCCCGACGTCGACGGTAACCAAGGACATAAGGGAGGCCCTCGAAAACCGGTTCGATGACCATCTTTTGGTGTAACTTACCGCAGCTAGCTCAAGTCGAATTGCAACAGCCAGGGAAGAAGCTACAGGAGTTCGTTTTGGCAATAGAGCAATTGGTGAACAAGGCTTAGGTGAACCACCCGTCCTGTTAATGTGTCTCAAGAAGACGCTTATTCCTTTGTCGAAGCTTAATTACGATAGCGCCTGATGCTCGGCGAGTACATGGAGGGGGCCCAGGTGAGTTACTACCACTCGAATACAAGAAGTATCTGCTACGACGGGAATGGATCATCCCAGGGACGGCGAAGATTTACAAGTGGTGTGTTTTGGAGTGCGGCCATATCTGGTGAAGGACTGTTCAAACCGCACAAATGAGCTGGCGGATGCAATATCCGAATATCCCTGCCCAGAGTAATGGAGCCACTAGGTATAGAAAAAGGAGCGTGCTGCAGCTGCCATTGGATTTCGGCAATGTCTGCGTATGGTTGGCATAAATCAGACCTGAGAGGGAGCAGCTCGCGGATGTATACTTGGGGACTCCTGAGAAAACTAGAGGCAGAAAATAGCCTGAGCTGGGGAAACATCACACCAAGAAGTAGCTTGGAAGGTCTTACTGGTCCCAAATGGGACTGGTTCAAGATCAGAGAGGTTGTGCTGTTCAGAGTATGGGAGTCACTTGATGGGAAGACCCAGAGGGAGCAGCTGCTCCTTCCTCGGACCAAGATGGGGGAGGTCCTAGAGGAAGTGCATTCAGAGAGTGCCCGGGGGAAGATTAGTGGTACATCTGGACCGTCCAACTAGATATAACACTGGTCGGACACACCAGCTTTGAAGAGGGAGTAGTGTGGCCAGACTGTGTGATACAGTGGACAAAGGGCTTTTAGCGCGGGAGATACGAGAAAGCAGCCCGTTCAATAGTCGGCTAAGCATTGGAAGGGGCTTTGACTGGCTACTCTGAAGAACGTTGGCCATCTGCATTCTGGCAACTTATGGAAAATTGCATTAATGTGTCTTTCTAGCAACACGGGATATGAAAGTATGGCAGAAAATAAATGTACGAGATAGTTGCGAGCGCTTTGTGAATCATTGTAGCAAAGTGAGGCTTTTAACGCATTTCGCATATCGTATCTATCATAATAAATAAAGGTTTTTACGAGCTAACCGGTGTTTTATTTGCCACAGTACTCAGATCCAGCTGCTCGGTCACTCTGGCATTTATTAGTGACACTGCTCAACACTACACTACTGGTTTAATTGAACGTCCTTTCAATTAGAAATTAACTACTTTTGCACTACGGTCTCTGATCTACATATGCGTCTGAAGTCACCTCATGATGAAGTTACGATTCCGCTACTAACAAAGACATCCAATAACATAGTAAGTAGTTCTCAAGCGCGCGCTCACAAATATACAAAATGAGCCCACTCCCTATCCATCAACTACACCGATTAAAAAGAACTCTGGAAAACTGTGAGAACAAATATCTTCCACCATAGACAGGGCTAGCCTGCTGACACGGTGTCTCGTGTAAATTTTCACCTTGGATCTCCTATATTATTATCGATATATCCGGGGTATGAGGGTCAATTGCGCCTCCAATTATGAAAAATAATTAGGTTAGGAGTTGTTATTGCTCTGCAGAAAAAAGTTATTAGAAATGTACTTTTACTATATATAAGATGATTTTCCCTTAGGTTATTAAATGTGTCGCTAAAATTCACATGAAAATTTGGACAACTGCTTCAGGCAATCTCCCCCCCCCCCAAGCAGAAACTGAAATGACGCTCCTGAATATATCAAAACCCTACTATAGCCTACTGAGGTACGCAAAGAATGCATAAAATCTTAATAGGCTAATTAATAAATGTTAATAATAAAAACAAACTACTATCATTGGTATTTCTTCGAATTTTATTAAAATTCAAGGTGAGAGAACGTTCACAGTTATTGTTTAGGTTACACTCATTCATCATTAACTTAATCTATTTTTAGATTTAAGAAATTAAAAAGTTTATATGCACACTTACATTTTGGAGGAGATCTAAAAAGTTGACAACAAAAACCTTAATTAATTTTGAAAATTTAGAAGCTAGTAACAGTGATGTGTGTCAATTTAAAATAAACAGAGTTGAAGGTTGTTACACTACATCACTAAAATGTTCTTACTTTATTTTAAACAAAAACCTTTGTCAGCAGACTGAATAACTAGCCATTTCGGATATATTTTCTCAAATGGTGAAAGTTTTTATGCAAAAGTGAGACGAACGTTTTCTTCTGTTCTCATTTAGCGGATAAAAAAAATGTATAACTTTAGCAGGACCTTTTTGCACAATCCATCAATGATGGAGAGCGCTGATGTATTGGGCCACATACCTGTATATGTGACTATTTCATTGTTACTACCTGAATCTGAGATAGCAGAAATTGAGTTTACTTATGGATGCTCTTTAACTGCTGTGGTTCTTAGCGGCCCATTCTATATTGGGCATGGAAGACCTGAAATTTTGTCTCGGAGGCGCCTCTATCAGGCTTAAGGTTCTTTTACGTGCTGTAAATCTACGACATGGGACCACCGGCTTTACTTCCGTTCCGAAGGAAGCCATGCTAGGGACCTTTACGCCCAAAACAAATGCATCCCCGCTGCCAGATTTGAAACCGCGACCTGGGGAACTAGAGGATAGCATGGTACTTCTCTACCACGGAGGACGACAGGTGGGTCACAATCCAATATCTACTTAATTCTACTTTTCACCTAAACCACCAGATCAGAAGTCACTACTGTTAAGACTGTCGTCTTTAAGCATTCTTCACTTTCATTCTGATTTTGTAGAATTAGGTTGAAGTTTTTGAAAATACCCTTTTGCGAGTTGAAAAATGTTCACGATTTAACTTTTTCTTGGCTTTTTGAGTAGGTATCTGGTTCGTATTTTCGAGATATTCCCCTTTATCAAGTCACTTTACTCTCGGCACTTTAAACTTTACAGCATAACAACAAACACACTTCATTCTAAAATGCATACAACACATGAATCGTTGTGAAACCGAAAAGTGTTAAAGATGTGTCGTACGTGTAAACTCATAATAGATAATAACAACAAACAGAGTCGATGATGAGTACTGATTCCCACTCGTCACCTCAGTGCTTTCGTGATGATAAACCGTTGCCAGCAGCGTGTTGTATCACTAGAACGCCCAGAGGGGTCAAAATGACCCTTTTTTGTTTTTAAGTGATAGCTGTGTTTCATAGAATGATTGGAGCAACATTTCCTTTCATGGGTTTTATTAATTTTGGATGTATTTTCATTATACAGAAAAATAGCGCATTTCGTATAAATGATTGTTTTTTTTTTTTGCAGGTTTTACCTTTAACGCCCATATTGACCCCTTTAAGATATACTATAGCTAAAGTTTTGTTCACTGATATGCCTTAAGTTTATTTCATGCGCTCCCATACCTTAACTATCTTACCTTATGATACAATAATTCACTTTTGTTCATATTATTGTGGTATAATTGGACAACAATGTGCTCAGTACTATTTATCTTTGTCATTCGCTTGCAAAAATCAGTGTGTTATGCATTCCCTTATTGAAGCCATTTTATTTTATGATGTAATATTTAACTTTTATTCATAATATTATTCTCTTACAAGAATCAGTGTCACAAATGTGATAGTGAGATGAAGGTTGAAATGTACCGGAAACGTTATTTACGTGAAGATGAGTTACTTTCAGAGTTCTGGAGAATGATTGAGATGGCATTGAACTTTTTTCTGACGACTCAGAAGAAGAGTTTATACCGCATACAACTAGAGAAGATGAATAATCTAATAGTAATGATGATACTGATTCTCAGCAACTCGCAGACGAACTATATGATGAGTCGCTCACTTCGTAGGACCACAGACGATTATGAAAATAATGGAGATGAAAACGAAGGCGAAATAGCACAGAAATATCGTAAATCTCGTGTTATTAAATTCTGAAAGTGTAATAAAAGTACCTCCAAGTGCACTGCTTGTAAAAAATGCACACAAAAAAACAATACAAATGTGTCAACTGTGCAGAAGTATGAACTAGCTAAAATTGCTGTTAACATGAATAATTCAATTTTTCTATGCATTTAAAACTAAGAAAACCACTTCATTTGCTTACACTTGTTTTGGGGAGTCTACGGGTTTCAGTGAAATTTGCTTATTTTTTTTAATAATTGACATATTTGCGTATATTCACCATTATGTATCTTAACTGTCATATAAATCACATAAAACATTAAAATATAATAATTGAATACAAATGCAATTTTGAAGTAATAATGTAGAACATTAATGTTAATGTTATATAGTAAGGGTCAAAATGATCCCCCCCTTTGTGTGTGTGTGTGTGTGCGCGCGCGCGCTCGCTGTTTAACTACTGCGGTCCTTAGCGTCCCATTCTATATTGGGCGTGAAAGACCAGTAGTTTTGCTCAGAGGCCTTTTTATCAAGCTTGAGGTTCTTTTACGTGCCGTAAATCTAACACGGGACCACCGGCTTTACCTCCCTTCCGAAAGAAGCCACGTCAAGGATTTTAACACCCGAAAAAAATACATCGCCCTCCGCCGGGCTTGAATCCGCGACCTCGGGAAGTAGAGGCTAGCATGGTAACCATTACACCACAGAGGAGGACAAAATGACCCCTCTGGGCATTAGAGAGGGCAGGGAAAGGCTGGCCGTCCTAGCGTTAACTACGACTACTTTACTTCTATTAGTATAGTATGCTGTTAGGTATTAAAAATAAAAGTTTTTCACATAATAATTCACTTAATTTTTCCATTTCACCTGCAAGATAAAAATTCAGCTCTCTCCCCTCTCCCCCTTTTAAATCTTTTGCGCGAGACCAGGTGCGGCCGCGTGCGATTGCAAGTGCCTAAAAGAGAAATGCTTTTTCAAATAACGGAATAAAGCTCGTGATTAGCATTTACTAGTTCAGCCTATAAAGCACTTCCTTACTTATTTTCCGTCAAAATGGAAACATGCCATTATAACTATGTTTCGAAAAGCCGGTGGTCCCGTATCGTAGATTTATAGCACGTAAAAGAACCTCAAGCCTGATAAAGAGGCCTCTGAGCAAAATTACCGGTCTTTCACGCCCAATATACAATGGGACGCTTAGGATCACAGCATTTAAAGAGCGTCCATAAATAAAACTCAATTTAATTTTCCACAGAAAGCCAGAAGTTATCCAACGAGTTCTTTTCCAGTAAGCCTCTCCTCTCCAAAAATGTTAAATGCCTACTCTTACTACAGTTAATGGAATAATTCAAGCACATCCTTTCCGCAATACAGTCTACATTCATGTACACAACTGCTCTTATCACATTGTAGATGTCACATTGGACACATACAAAGAAAATTTTGTTTATACCTCTTTCATGGATGCTGAAAAACCTTTGAAAAATGTGACGTGATGGTCTTCTGTTCAAATTTAAACCCTCACCTACGTGATACGCTCTACAGGATATTTATGCAATTTTAGATTTTCTGTAAAATGTGAGAGTTAAAGCAAAATCACTGCCGATTAATTCTGGAGTACCGCAGGCAACATAGGATCTCTACATTGTAAACTTGTCATCTTCTGACATATATAATAATTGCACACTTGGCTGAAGAGCCGAAGGAATTGCAATTTTGAGTAAAGGTACCTTTAAGAATTCTATGATGAAATAGACTATGGTGCAAAACTGGAGAGTTGAAATGAATGCCAAAAAATCAAATATCGCAACATTCACTTTGAGACGGTAATTTGTATCACAAATTACTTTAATGTAAATAATTATTTTTATATGAATATGTATTTTTATGTAACATTGATTTCAGAGGTTTAATAATTGTAATTATTAATGGTAAATAATAATTTTCGGCTCTACTGAAACTGTTAACAATAACATAATACTTTAGCAAGGGAGTGAGTTGTTTATCGTTACCGGGAACCAGGAAGTTACGTCATGTTTCGCGCCTTTTCAGTAAAAAAAGCTTCCAGAACATTCTATAAAAGTAATATGTATTAGTGGTTTTCATTGGATAGTAAAATAGACGCTAATGTTGGCGCGTTTTGTTGGCCAATGGTAATTCGTTTATAATCTTTAGGTGTAGCTTGAGGTAAGCCTATAAATAGTGTAGATTCAAAGCGAGCGTCCTCCAGTTCGGCAAGATTCTCGACACAGTACACATCGTCCTCCAGTTCGGCAGGATTCACGAAGCATTACACATCGTCCGCACATTACACGTTGGCCGCTTAGTTCACCAAGTTACGCGGAGTGAAAATCATTAAAGATCTAAAATATTACAAAGTCACTTATATACAAAAATTGAAGTACGTGAGTTAAAAGTGAGAAGTTATTATAAACAGTTTCAGTATGGCGATTATCTAGACAAAATTTGTGAAAGTGTTAGTGCACGTGTTCGACAATAAAACAGTATAAAACACATTTCTTCACTAGTAATTTTTTGGATCAAAGATTCCTTTTCCGCTTCACACCCTGCAAGAATTAAATGCCTACCTAAATAGCTGGCCGGAAGACAATATAAATAACCTTAAAACTAATTCATATAGATTGCTACGCCAGATGGAGTTAGCAGGCGACCGACGAATGACGACACACAAGATGGCTACATACGCGTGATGTAAACAACATTACGTGAGAAACATTATCCACCACGTGGGGCAGTTAAAGTGAAGTAAATATACAATTTGTCCTCTCACAAATTGGCGCATCAACGTGGAGCGACAACTAGGAAAGGAAGGCTAGACGACTAGGAAAGGAACAAGAATAACCAGGAAAAGGCGAATGCAGCAGTAAAATGATCTACAAGACGCAGATTCCAGAAACAAGAGGAGCGACAAACGACGTGGATAAGTGGACGCAAAAACATCGAGACAACGTAGATTCATCATAAAACAACGCAGAAGCGACATACAAATCTAGGAGAAAGGGGCAGAACGCTGGACATCAAAACTGCAGCATCAGACAGCATCAAAAAGGTAATTAAATGAGACTGAGAAGTGGTAGGATAATAAAAACAATGGCTACCAATAATACGGAGGAAATAATTATGGAGGGAGATAGTGTAATAGTTAGCTGTGATCCAATACAAAGTACAGGGAATAGCCCAGATTTTTTGGGATTTGAAGATGAAAATGTTAGTGTAGAAAGTGAGAATAGAATAGCAGGAAATGTTAATCTTGATACTAATATGATGATTATGGAAATGCTGAGAAATATAAGGGAAGATATGAAAAAGACTAATGAGAATATGGAAAAGAATAAGAGGGAATTAAGGGAAGATCTTAGTAAGAAAATAGAACAAAACAGGGAAGATATTGATAGGAGTTTAGAAAAAAGACTAACTCAGAATAATGAGAAATTGAGGGAAGATATTGGTAAAAGCTTAGAACAAAACAGGGAAGAGATTGAAAAGAAATTCATGGAGCTAGATAGTAGTATGATTAAAATGAAAAATGAAAATCAAGAAATGATAGTAAGTGAGGTAGGAGAAATTTCAAAGAAAATGCTAGACATGAGCAGGGAAATATGTAACAAAAAATTTATAGTAACGACAGATTAATATTAAAACAAATTAAACCAAAGCCAGTAAGTAGTGGCGAGATAAAACATATGTCGTGTGTTAAACGCGTGTGAAGTGTTAAGTGAAAGTGAATAGCGTGTGTTACAAGATTTAGGAGACTAAAAACAAAATTATAAAATTTCCAAACAGGTTATAAATATTTATAATTATGTTTCTAGTGGGGCATATGAGACGGTAATTTGTATCACAAATTACTTTAATGTAAATAATTATTTTTATATGAATATGTATTTTTATGTAACATTGATTTCAGAGGTTTAATAATTGTAATTATTAATGGTAAATAATAATTTTCGGCTCTACTGAAACTGTTAACAATAACATAATACTTTAGCAAGGGAGTGAGTTGTTTATCGTTACCGGGAACCAGGAAGTTACGTCATGTTTCGCGCCTTTTCAGTAAAAAAAGCTTCCAGAACATTCTATAAAAGTAATATGTATTAGTGGTTTTCATTGGATAGTAAAATAGACGCTAATGTTGGCGCGTTTTGTTGGCCAATGGTAATTCGTTTATAATCTTTAGGTGTAGCTTGAGGTAAGCCTATAAATAGTGTAGATTCAAAGCGAGCGTCCTCCAGTTCGGCAAGATTCTCGACACAGTACACATCGTCCTCCAGTTCGGCAGGATTCACGAAGCATTACACATCGTCCGCACATTACACGTTGGCCGCTTAGTTCACCAAGTTACGCGGAGTGAAAATCATTAAAGATCTAAAATATTACAAAGTCACTTATATACAAAAATTGAAGTACGTGAGTTAAAAGTGAGAAGTTATTATAAACAGTTTCAGTATGGCGATTATCTAGACAAAATTTGTGAAAGTGTTAGTGCACGTGTTCGACAATAAAACAGTATAAAACACATTTCTTCACTAGTAATTTTTTGGATCAAAGATTCCTTTTCCGCTTCACACCCTGCAAGAATTAAATGCCTACCTAAATAGCTGGCCGGAAGACAATATACATAACCTTAAAACTAATTCATATAGATTGCTACGCCAGATGGAGTTAGCAGGCGACCGACGAATGACGACACACAAGATGGCTACATACGCGTGATGTAAACAACATTACGTGAGAAACATTATCCACCACGTGGGGCAGTTAAAGTGAAGTAAATATACAATTTGTCCTCTCGCAACTTACAAGCAGAAAGCCTAATAAATTTGAGGAGAGCTGAATTTTTTTAACAATAACATTCAAACAAATAACTTGGCAACTTAATCTTGATCAATGTTCAACAGGGAAAGCCACGTTGACTACTTCATTAAGAACATTTGCCATTATGTTGTCGAAGTCTTCTGCAGTATAAAAGACTATAGTATAGGTACTTATCGCTGATGACCATTGCCCGATTTGGGTTAAGCATCATTTTTTCAAATTCAAAGAACATATAATTCAAAATAGATATATTCGGCTGATAAATAATGTCCCATTCTATATCGAAAATTCAACCATTCATTCTGACCTTAATATTCCAGAATTGACAGCAGTCTTCAACAAAGGTTATCTAAGACTGCAAATCATTTCAATCCAGAATATTCATGCAAACTACCGCCAAATTCACAATATAGAAGAGGAAAACATATTCTTATCAAAGACTATAAGCATTAATATTTATTAATCTGCAGTACAGCCGCAACTGTGGCTGGGTTGAACCCCTGGAAACAAATGCCTTTACTTCTCTTTTAGCTGTAAGCACAGCTTTAATGTATTACGTACACACAATAAAGTTAATTAACTGAAAAAAAAGCAGAGACAATAAAAGTCAAAAGAAACAAAATTTAATGATTAGAAAAGTTAATGTTGTTGAGTAAATATTTCCAAAGCTCAAATCCAGTGATTGATACCGCGTTGGGTCTTAAAGGTGTTTATAAGAAATGAAACAAACAAACACACACGCGCGCGCACAGGCACACATGGCAATTGTTAGTGCACACTAGTCTTGTATAAACAGTAAGATTGAAAGTTGACTCAAACTTGAAAATGCCATAGCCAGGATTCGAATCAGGGATCTAAGGCTCCCTGTACATATGTCCTACACCGCTTGAGCTAGCTACCATGTCGAGATGCCCCTTAAACGAAGAAGGCGTGGTAATAATTTGTGCTTTAATGAATGCCTATGCAATCATCGTCATGTAGGCTCATGAGGAAGGAGCTTCGACACGGAGAGCCACCGGAGAGCCGAAGATTCGTGGTTCGTGTCCCGCCCGTTACATAGGACAATAAACTAAATTGCGAGGTTGCGTTAGTTCACCGGAGATGTTTTTAATTTACGGCTTTTTCCATGAGTACAGGAAAATCACAGTGAAAGCCCATTGTGCTTCATAAGTTCTTTTTTCTCTCTTTTCTTTGAACAAAGCGTAATTGTATCCAATAATTGCGTCTGCTAGGGCAATCATAGAGTAATAAACTATTAATACTCCATGGGCGTAATTTGGAGAATAATAGAGAAATTGCTTCTGACACCCGAAATATCAAAAGTTGTAGACAAGCACCAAGCATAATGTATTATTACTTGACGAATAACATAGTTATCTAGAATTTAAACATTAACAATAAAACATTCAAAACAAGCAGAGCCTTTTACATATACTCTCTGGAAATACAATTTTAACCGGTCAGATTCACATTGGTGGCAATGGAATTAGTTTGCCGCAGTTGTAATATGTGACTTGCTTCAGCCCTCTTCATTATTAATTTGACCTTTTAAGTGCACATTAATGGCAGTATGGACGTGACTGCATTAAATAATAGTTACTATTTAGATGAAACAATTATTTTTCTTTTATAAGCTGAAGATTTTCGCCATCTTGTTAAAAGCACGATGCAGCAGATGACGTCATTTCCAGGCGTGGTGAAAATGGTTGTAACCATTTCGTCTGAACGGAATAGATAAAGAAATAAACTTTGTGGATCTTTAATTTACAAGATATTTCTGAGATGTGTTGTTAGAATGATAATCTATAATGTAACGTGTAACTCTTCTCTTTGGGTGTGAAGGGAGCGATTGGAATCCAGGTAAGTGAAGTTGACATTAGGACATTTTGCAGTACTACTTAATTTTGTAAATATGATTAATATAATGCAAAGGGTTTTTATCTTTTTTAATGTATGAATGAGCTTCATTTAAAAGGAGTGCAACGAAATGCAATTACGGATCAATGAAACGAATTTTGTGTAGAGCAAATAAAAGCAGATGTCATTCTATGGCAGCCTCTCTAAGAGGCTATAAAGAAATTTAAATCAGAAGTAGAACAATAAAACCGATAGCACTTGAACATATAAAATATGTGCAAGTATCATCATATATTATGCCAACATCTGAGTTAATTACCATAATTGGTGATATCAAGATGAAAGTGCAGCACAAGCATCAACGCATGGTAATGAAAAGAAGGTTATTTTTTCGTAGAAGTTAATATGCGAAGAGAAATTCAACTAGTCATCGGGGTTTCACCTAGATTATTACGGATACAGAATAATGTCCTTAATCGAAAATAAGACGATAGATAGGCATTGCCTTTTTTGTTCTTGGATGTTTATGATGTTTGGACAAAATATTTGCGCATTGTAGTAATCATTGAGAAGGGCGTAATTGATTTAGAATTCACTTAAATGCAAAAAAAACTTTGCAATCATAAGGCTGTAGTGATTTATATTCTTCTTTGGCATTCCAACACGAACGAAACAAGTTATGTAAATAAATACCAGATTTTTAAGCATAAGTACCTAGTTGCAACAGTTGGTAATTATTCAGAAGAACACACAGCGTTATTTACGCAAACTTTTATTCAACATTAATGATATTGAACGTCGCAAGGTTCAAAAAAATTGTTTTAAATGATTTTAGGCCTAACCTAACTTAATAAAATCTGCATAAATTCTGTGAAGAAAACTTAAATTGAAAATTTATAACAAATATAGTCACAGTGGTACTTGAACCAAACCAAAGATGCTGTTAAACCTACAATTAGTAACAAATGTATAAATATATGTGACTTTAAAGAATACAAGGATGGAAAAGTCCTTAAAAAGCTACTCATCCTTTCTTCATATATTTACTTTCATCCATTAATTTGAATTTGTTCAATACAGTGTGATACAGAATTGAACCATGTCGTACATACATTACTAATATACAAGATAATTTATGTACCATATATTGTACCGTGTCATGTATTACATCAGTATACAACAGATCTTGTTCTTATACCAGACAAATTACATATTTTTCTACTGACCCAACTGTAAACAGCCTTGCAAAAAGGTATATATTTTGCCAAGTTCAAATATATAGATATCGGGAACTAGATCAACCGGAAGTCCTACAAAAATCAAATTACCAAAATAATTAAATTATATTAACTAAATTTCAACTTAGCACATAGATAACTTAGAAACAATACTGTCAGTTAAGAAAATGATTTTAACAATCCAAGTATTAGATAAGATAATTTCACACAAATATTAATTTACCAAGGTTAAGTAGCATTCATTGTGCTTCTAGAAGACACAGCAGTGTACTAATGAACCTATTGAAACCTTCAGAGTAGTGTTTAAAGTGTATATATTATTAGATGCATAGCATCACTATTGTAAATTAGGAGGCAGAGAAGAACTGGTATACCTATTAAGACAGGGCTTGTTCAGTAGTCTTCTTGTTTGTTCATTTGGCCTCAGGGACATTGAAGATATCATAAATTATGAAATGCAGCATAACTAATAACATACCCAACACCAAGAACAACTTTTTTTTTCCCTTCCTTTATCAAACATTATCTAAGCGATGATAATTTGTAGACCATCAACATTTCAAGAGTAAACTTCTCAGCATGTAATACAGTAGGAAAACAGCATCACCATTACATGCAATCTGCTTTTGTATTGGATATTTACCTGTTGCACGATATGTTAAAAATTCCTTCATAGTATATGGGGAGTTGAGTATATAAAAAAGATTTTAAATCTTTCTTAAAAATTTTATGTTGATTAGGATTGCCTAATAGCTTTAGGTAACATGGAGAGTTATTATAAATTGTTTTGCTGGTCTATGCAAATCACCTGCAAGCCTTGTATTGTGGTCATGCACAGCAGTGTTTATTGTGAAGTTAACATAATTATCCATAAGGAGAATATATGTATTTGTGCCAGTAAGAGTAAGAATGTTTTTGATTTTGAATAAGGGCCTACAGGAATGACACCACAAATAATGTGTATGGCCTTTTTTCTTGTAATATAAATGCTTGCTTGCTGTGTGCCGAATTACCCCAGAAGATTACTCCATATTGCAAGAGGGAGTGAAAGTAGGCAAAATATGCTGCTCTTAAGGCATTTTGATTAAGCAAATTTTTTGTTTCTTAAGGCTGAAGCTGAGCTAAGTTTTGGCAGCATGATTTTTATCTGTTTTCTCCAGCTGAGCTCTCCATCTACTTGAAGTCCAAGAAATTTTGTATGAAATACTTCATTTATGGTGTAATTGTTGTACCTGATGTTAAATCATTTACTTGTTTATGCTTCATTTGAAATTGAATAAAGCTTGTTTTATCATAGTTTAATGAAAGCTTATTAGCTTCAAACCAAATGTTGAGTTATTCAAACACTTTAATGACAGTATCTCTTAATTACTGATGTGACTTTTCAGATATAAGTATACTGGTATCATTGCAAAAAGCACAGCTATTGAATCTTCGCATAGATAATATGGCAGGTCATATATAAATATTAAAAATAACAAAGGGCCAAGTATAGAACATTGTGGGACACCTTCAGTAATAACACAGATTCTGAATCGCAACCATTGATTCTGGTTTTCTGGCTTCTATTTTTTAAATAAGGTCCAAACTAATTTGTAGAGATATCACTGAAGCCATAAACTTCTAACTTTTGGAGCAAGAGCTTGTGATCTATGTTGTCAAATGCCTTAGCTAAGTCACAAAATATTCCTAATGGTAGTTCCTTTTTATCCAAGACTGTTAATACTTCAGAAATGAGCATGTGTACTGCATTTTCTTAATTTATTGAATTTAGATTTATGTACTCCCTTAGCCTTCATTAATATTTGTTGCATTTTTACTTTCTCTACTACGTATAGTAAGTAGGGGAAGTATTGCATTCCACCCAAAAATTCGATACCGAGATTTCACCGGAAATACATGTTTTGAGACTCCCTGAATCCAAAAAAAGCATTTTTGGAAACATGTCCGTGTGTGTGTCTGTGTGTGTGTGTGTCTGTGTGTGTGTGTGTCTGTGTGTGTGTCTGTGTGTGTGTCTGTGAACAGCATAACTCAAAAACGAACAGTCGGATAAACACCAAACTTGGTATTTAGGTTCAGTATCTTCCAGAGATGCGACACGAAGGTTTTCAAGAAAATCCCCCCACCCCAGACTACCCTTTACATGGAACATTTTTCGAAAATTTTAATTTTCTCAAAAATGGCTCTAACGATTTTGATTAAAATATCATATGTTTAAGATAATGTCATGAGAAATGAAATGTATATCTCGAATTTTCTGGGAATGTCTCCAAAATTATCCTTCATTGTGAACGACTTTTGCATAACTGGTAAACCGTAAGAGATAGACAAAATTTTACTACACAAAAAATGTAGATCGTGTTAAAATACACAACTTATGTCATATACATTTCTTTTGTTGAGTGAACCGTTTTCGAGATATTGCTTGTTATTTCCTTAAATTTTCCAATACTTATACTTTTTCTCAAATTCGTTATTCATTTTTTTTGTCTTGGATATGCAAAGAGTTATAATCTGTGGCAAAGGGAATGGTGCGGCACCTAGCAACCAGCTATTAACAGATATGTATGTGCTTAAAGGCTACTGTTTTTCTATATTGCCCTTGTAAACATATTTTCCCCTACATCTACAAGAAAATTAGCAATAAGATAGGGTCTGCAGATGTTTATCTGGATTAACATGAACTAGATGGAGAATATGCGTTTGTAAAAATACTTTGTACAAGAGTAGAGAAAGTCATGTGAGTGTAACACATCAGATTTTTGCTTGTATAAACCTATTCAATTTATGTATGTAATACTTAGCTGCTAATCACTTCTAATTTCCAGTTTAGTTTTACCTTCCTTGCCCTATTGTTATTTTTGTATTTTTTAAAATTACAACATTTCTCAATTTTATTACAAGCTTATATCAGGTGAATTGCCCATCTCTAGATTTTTCTTGAGGTTATGCAGCTTTCTAAGCAGAAGATGTGCCTTGGTTCCTCACCTGCTTTGCAGCTTGTTTACCCACTTAGAATAAACTTTATTTGTAGTTTTTTTTTTCACAATCCTTTTTACAATATTCCACTTATAAACTAACTTAACCTATGTACACATTTTCTTTTGCC
Source organism: Deroplatys truncata (assembly GCA_030765065.1). Taxonomy (NCBI): domain Eukaryota; kingdom Metazoa; phylum Arthropoda; class Insecta; order Mantodea; family Mantidae; genus Deroplatys; species Deroplatys truncata. Next base: position 19,659,684 of record CM060978.1, read on the forward strand.
AGCTATGTTCTACCTATACTGCTCATTTTGCCTGGCACCCTGGCCTTATGGCTCAGCTGCTATCCTCAATCACCTATGATCCATTCTCTCCCTCCTCTGTTTGCCCTTCTACCTTTCTTATTTCTCTTACTTTTCTAATCCATTTCTCCTTTACTTTCTTTAAGAACTCTCCCATATTTTTATTTTCTTCTTTTCTTGTTAACATTTAATTGCTACTATTTTTCCATCCATTTTTCCTCCCATACTTTTTGTCTCCATTCTGCTAATTCTTTGCATTCTATCATATAATGTTCTGTGCTTTCACTACCTCCGCATAGTTCATAAATTCCACTTTTTCTGTCTCTTAGCCCTCTCAGGTACATTGATTCTGTTCTGATCCATGCAAACACTTCTTTTTCCGCTCTATTACAATAATCCACATACCCTTCTCTTCCCCATTTCCTTTTTACTAATCTATAGAACCCTAGTGATTTTTTATTCTCTAAGCTTCCCCCAAATCTCTTGTCTTTCTATGTCCTCCACTCGGTTTTTTACTGTTATCCAGAAGCCGTTGCTATTTCTTTCTCGTGCTCTCCAGATATCTCCCATTCCTATCTTCTCCATAATTTTTTCTACCCTTGTCCACCAGCTATTTTTATTTTTCGTATCCTTTGTTGTTCCATACATATCCTTAAAATTTTCCCTTAATCTTTTTTCAGGCATCTAAACCAAAATTTCAATATCCTTTCCAGTATCACTCCCTTTCTTCTTGTTATTCCTAATTCCACTAACGCTACTTCCCCTGGTGCTGATTTTGGTATCCCCAATAGCTCTTTACAGAACGTTCTATAGCTCTGGTCTATTTTTCTGCTTAATTCAGATCCCCCCTCCCCAAATTTCAACTGCATATAGCATTCTTGCTTCTACCAATGCCTCATACATTCTTTCTATCCATTTTGTCGGTATTTCTAATTACCCACTTAGATGAAGGTTTCACACTCCTTGAATAAAGTGTTTTAAGTTATTAAGCTACTCTGAATTGAAGACCAAATAAAAAACATTAGACCCTTCTGCTACTTCTGTCAAACTTTTTAGCAAATTTTATTATCCTTTGCTCATACACTACTAATGACCTTTGGAACCTCCAAATGGGAGAACAGCCATTGATTCAGTGTCAAAACTCAAAAAGAAAATGATGGATGTAAAAAGCTAAAGAAACAACAGACTAGAGACATGCCTACACCCAAAATAGCTATGATGGAGTCATATCACACGTAAGATGTTAAAAACTTATATTGTAATTTGGGTGTTAACTATGGCAGATATATTTGATGCCGCATGCATAATAATTTGTGCCATTTATTTACCTTATAATGTTTAATATAGTTCTTAAAGCTGTGGTAAAAGGCTATAACATGCCTACATAAGCAGTTATGGAGTGACATCATAGTTGGTGTAGTTTTACCTAGGGTAGAGTTTTTAAAGCCTCTCTTGTAAGTAATTAATTTATTTCATCCTTTGAGAACAACTTACATTGTTTTTGGATACGTCAGGATTGGATATGTACAAATTTTACATTACTACAAGTAAAACTAAAATAATTCTTAATAATAATTACATATTGGTTTCTTTACAAAAATACTATGTCACAGAATAATAAAATTAAATAATCTGTGTACATTAATTATGTGATTATGGAAAACATGGTTCATTTAAATAGTCATTTATATGTAAATATTGCCTTTTTAGAAGTAGCTTTCTTAGTTTACCTTTAAAAGATTCTTTATTTAAGTTTTTTATTGAACTATCTAGTTTGTTATACATTAAGACACCTAGATGGGAAATGCTTGCTAGGCTTTTTGTAAGGCTGTGGCTATCTAAGTGTAAGTTGTTGAGATTTCTTGTGTTGTAGTTATGATATTCTGAGTTCTTTTGAAATATAGTTATATTATTATGAATGAAGTTTAAGGTTTCAAGAATATATAAGGTATGGGATAGGCAAAACTTTAAGTTCATTGAATATGTATCTACTTGGTGTTCTTATGGGTACCTTCAGAATTGCCTTTAAAATTCTTTTTTGAATTGTGAGAATTTGTGCTGCTTTTGAAGAGGAACCCAAAGGGGGATGCCATAGCTAATTTGGGACTCAACGAAGCTGTGATACACTATCTTTAGTATTTCATTGGAGACACATTAGCCAATCTACGAACAACATAGCATAATTTGTTCAGTTTCACACTTAATTGTAGTATATGGGTTCCCCACAAGAGTTAGTTATCAATCCAGATTCCCAGGAATTTTGTTACACATTTTTTAACAATGGGAGTTGATTTATATATAAGTTTAAATTACTGTTTTTTTGATTGGTTTTATGGAAATACAGATATATTGTTTTTTCTACATTCAATGAGTTTGTTCTCTGTTAGCCAACATTGCTGCATTTACTGCATTCTGGAGGGATAATGTGTTTTCACTGCTGAAGACTAGGTTTGTATCGTCTGCAAGCATTGTATGCACTTTTGGAATGTTCAATGGAAGATTGTTTATGAAAATAAGAAACAATAGTGGTCCAAGGATTGCACCTTGCGGCATTCCATGATTTACTTTTAGTGTTTCTGATTGAACTGTGTCATTTTCTACAATTTGTATTCTATTTTTTTAGGTAGGATGCAAACCAATCTTTTGCTGTTCCGCTGATTCCCAAATAATCTAATTTGTTTAGCAAAATGTTATTATTTACTAAGTCAAAAGCTTTAGTGAGGTCTATAAAAGGTCTTGAAAGTGGTACAGTAGCCGTTCATCAGTGTTCCAGAGAGACAGCATGGTTTCATTTCTTAGAGAGGGGCTGACTTTCATTATCCTTTTCTTTCTTGCCTTGGACTTGAATAATTTTGCATATAAGTTATTGCGTGAAAGTTACAAACCATTTATGTTGCTAAGATTCATAAGTAATACTTGTGATATACTCCTCCGCATGCTTGAGAAAGAAATAACATTAAATTAGTAAAAACTATTCTACTGCATTAGATACAGTACATTAATAATTATGTGTTAAAATTAGTTATGGTTTTAACCTCCTAGCTCAGGTGATAAAGCATTAAAATGGAATAAATTAAAAATTTCTGTGTTACATTCATATAGCTTTCTCTATCTAGTATAATTGATTACTTTCTCTACCACATACATAAAAGGTAGAGAAGCTATTCCATTCCAGCCAAAAATTTGATACCAAGATTTGACTGGAAATACATGTTTTGAGATCCCCTGAATAAAAAAAATCATTTTTTAAAAAGGTGTGTGTGTCTGTGAACAGCATAATTCAAAAACGAAAAGTCGGAAAAATACTAAACTTGTTACTTAGGTTCAGTACCTTCCAAAGATACGATACAAAGATTTTCAAGAAAATCCCCCACCCCCATGCTTTACATGGGAGATTTTTCGAAATGTCTGATCTTCTAAAAAAAAAAAAGTGGCTATGATTTCGATTAAAACAGTATGTATTAAAGATATTTACATTAAAAGTAAAATGTATACCTTGAATTTTCTGGGAATAGCCTGTGAAGTGCACTTTGTTTGGAAGAAATTTTGTATAATCTGTATAAGTTATTGTGTGAAAGTTACAAACCATTTATGTTGCTAAGATTCATAAGTAATACTTGTGATATACTCCTCCGCATGCTTGAGAAAGAAATAACATTAAATTAGTAAAAACTATTCTACTGCATTAGATACAGTACATTAATAATTATGTGTTAAAATTAGTAAATAAGGGATAGACGAAAACGTACTACACAAAAAATGTAGATATCTTTAAAACAACAATTTACATCAAATAAGTTTTTTTGGTATAAACCATTTCTGAGATGTCTGTTATTAAAGGTTTGAATTGTTAATTTCTTGGTGATCCTCTTAAGTCCTGTCAACATTCACTCTCACAATTGCGTGGAAGCAGTATGGAATTTTAAGGCAGTGTATTGTGTGCAGATTTTAAACATTTGACTATGCTGTTCCCTTTGAATCTATAACGAAATGTGTAATGTTGCCATTTCTGCAAAGGCTTATTTGGATTAAATTCTAGTAGACAAAAATGAGCTTTAGTAAGAATAGTTTGTATATCCACAAATAAATCATGGAGGGTGGAGAAAGTCATGTGAATGTATCGCATCAGGCTTTTTTTATATAGCCCCTAGAAACTATTATGAAAGCATATTTTTCTATGTACTTCATGTTAACTGAGATAAACATTTGCAGAAATAATTTCATTAGACATTTCATTAAAGATACTAGGAGGATAGACATAGAGGAAACCAAATCAACAGTCATGTTTAAAAACTGGGTAGCTGTATGCTGGCCTGTAAATTACATACTCTTTCCATGACATTGCAAGAAACAACTGAAGAGCGACAGAACTTTAAGAAACTGTGTTGAAAAGTTCAGATATCTTGGAGATGGCTTATGCTACTGAAAAAGTTCTTTTGAAAAAATAACATGCTTTAAAGAGGTTTATCTGTTATACAAAGTTACACAAAATTCTTTCAGAATGAGCGGACTTTACAGGCTATTTCCAGAAAATTCAAGATAAACATTTCATTCGTCTTGTAAACATCTTAAATAGTGTTTTAATCAAAATTATTTCATGCGTTTTTTTTGAGAAAATAAGAAATAACAAAAAAATGTCCATATAGAGGATAGTTTCAGTTGGAGGGGTTTTGTAGAAAATCTTCGTATTGCATCTTTAAAAGATCCTGAACTTCAATACCAAGTTCGGTATTTATCAGACTTCTTGTGTTTGAGTTACACGCACACCCCCTGCCTACCTCTTTTTCAGGAGCCTCAAAATGTATTTCTGGTGAAATCTCAATGTCACATTTTTGGTGGAATACTATACTTCCTGTAAGTATGTAGTAGGGAATATAAACATGAAAAGACTTATTATGGCATGAGATTTGATGAATCATTATTCTTAGATTCCACCTTCTTTGTTTCTGAATGATAATCCACCTGACCACTTTGGATCATTGTTAAATCCTCAAAGCAGAGCACTTCTGTGTTAAAGTGCTTTCAAATGTACAACAAACTATTTACCTTTGAAGTTTTCTGCAGCTTGTTTACACTTGTGCAACAGTTAATGCTGCTTATACCTGTTTCAGTCTTAAGTTCAAAGTACAGGGCGAGCCAAAAAACTATGAACCGGCTGCACAGTGTTTTTCTTGTCTGCATCCTTGGCGCTTGCTGCCATCTGCCACTAATCATAGAAAGGTATGGATGAAACCATACAACAGTTTTAAAACTTTTAAAGGCTTTACTTACCAACTTTATGAAAGGAGATGCTGAAAGAGGCCACCGTCGTCCATACATTTTTGGCACCTCTTTAGGAAACTATCCATCTTTTGCCATAGTTCACGTTGAGAAATGCTGGCAATTTCCTGGCGGACAATTTGTTCTAATTCTTTCAGGGTGTGCGGGTTTGTGTTCTACACTTGTTTTAAGTTACCCCAGAGATAGAAATCACAGGGGACCAAGGGGGCCACAAATCTCTAATAATAATTCTATCCTCAAACGCACTTTCAATTGTTCTCTTCAAAATATTGGCCGTATAAGCTGTTGCAGAGTCTTCTTGAAAAAAGGCAATATTACACTCCGTGTCTATTAATTACCTAAAAAAAAAGGGGTGGCAAAATTGTATTCACATATGTACGGCATCAACTCTCAACTCGAAAAAAAATTGGCTTCCTAAAGAGGTGCCAAAAATGTATAGACAAAGATGGTGGCCAGTTTCAGCATCTCCTTTCATAAAGTTGGTAAGAAAAGGCTTTAAAAGTAGTTTTAAAAATGTATGGTTTCATCTGTGCTGTTCCTATGATAGCAGCAGATGGCAACGAGCACTGAGGATGCAGACAGGAAAAACACAGCGCAGCCAGTTCGTAGTTTTTTGGCTCTCCCTGTAGAAGTAAACAAACCTTAGTGTAACACTCCACCGAGCACTTGGTAGCAGCACGTGGAGGAATCACAAGTACTGACCCTACTATCTAGTACTAAGTACTTACCGCATGAGGAAATTGCATATGAATAGTTCAGCAGCTGTACCAATAGCTAATATTCCACCTGTGATTAAAGATACTGTATTAAACAGCTCTTTAAGTTTAGGTTCTAGAAATTGTTCATTTAACAACTAATATCAGTATACCACTTTTGCTATAAACTTTTATGAGTCAACAAGTTAAGAAAATTATGAGCACCCTGGGTTAGAAAATACAACAGAAAACAAATGTGATGCAAATAGTCCGAATAACAATTCCGCATCACTAACAACAAAGTTTGATTATTGCTAATTAAAGGTGGTACTTCTCGCAGAATTTGTTAAAAGCATTTCATATAAATGTCTTCTCTCCACTTTTTAATGGTTTCCCATGCTTATGTTGCTCCACAGGGGGATGATTCTCAGCCATTAAACTCTCTCGATGCATGCACCACTAGTGACTTGTCTTGTAAACAAACTTCAGTGCCTGTGTATAGTCTCTGAAATCCTTTGCTATAACGGTTGAGTGCGCGCACACACACACACATGCACGCACGCACGCACTCTCTTCAGTTATGAGCTGAATGAGATGTGAGCTTTACCATTTTTAGTTGAATAGTTGCAGAGGGAGTGTATATTTCCACAAAATCTTGGGCACTGATGGTCTTCTTGCATTTAATGTGTAATTATCAGTATTTTTATGTTTCCCACCACGTACTTAGTAAGCGGAAGAGATATTGCACTCTACATAAAAATGCAATACATACCAAGATTTCACTACAAATACAAGTTTTTAGGTTTCCTGAATAAAAAAAAAACATTCTTGGAAAAAGATCTGTGCGTGTGTTTGAACAGCATAACTCAAGGCAATGTTTAATAATCCAAGAAAATTCCAGTAATGGGATGAACTGGGCTCAAAGAATAAGGAGAATTTTACAGGAAATAGGAATGGGTAACTTATGGGAGGAGAGAGAGGGGTTAGTTAAAGGTTTCTGGAAAGAAGTGAGGAACAGAGTGGAAGACATAGAGAGACAAGAATTATTTCAATGTCTGGAGGGAAAGAAAAGTTTGGAACTATATAGACAATTAAAGGTGGACTGGGGAAGGGAGAAGTATGTGGATGTAGGTAATAGGTTAGTGAGAGAAGGGTGGGCCTGGTCTAGATTAAGTGCATATAGGCTAAGGGGAGATAGGAAGGGATAGGTGCCTCTTTGTGGAGAGGCAGATAATGATTTGCATTATATAATTGAATGTGAAGAAACTAAGTTGTGGAGAGATCAGTTTTTACCTAAAGAATGGGAGAATGTTAACAAAGAAGTATTAAAAGTTAGGATAATAAAAATACAAAAGGAAAGGGATATAAAAAGAATAGGAGAATATATCGGGAGAGTAAGAGAAAAATGGTTTAGAAAAATAAAGCAATATGAATTTGTTATGACCAACCAAGCATAAATAACCATGGTGTTAAAATACATGATGGACTAAAGAAAAAAAAATAGCAACTCAAAGGAATGTATTAAAAATTGTAAGATTTTGTATAGCATTATGGAAATAAATACATACATACTACCACCAAAAAAAAAAAAAGTGGATGAATACCAAACTTAGAATAGAAGTTTCTATTGAATATCTTCCAACAATGTGATGCAAAAATTTTCAACAAAATCACCCCTCCCAAATATCCTTTTTTTTGAAAGTTTTTGTTTTCTAAAAAATGGTGGTAATAATTTTGATTAAAATATTAAAGATTTGCACAACAAATAAAATTTATATTTTGAATTTTCTTGGAATAGTTTGTGGAGTCCTCTTCATTTGTCATATGTTAATGGGACAAGGTACCCTGGAATGGTCAAAAACCACATTTTTTGTTTTGGGCACTAATAAAATCTGTATTATTTCCAGTTTCAGAAAATATATACTTTTTGGGGGTTTTAAGACATTTAAATACCATTTAAATGCTAGTCTGCATCATGCACCTTTTTAGAACATTTTTGTATCTTTCAACAATGTACGATTATATCATGCCCAGCAAGCAGTTCAGCAATTAACAAAAGAGGCCAGGACCAAGAGAACGCAATCAGAAAAGCTGAAGCAATCCAGGAATGAAGGTGCGGATGATTTAATGTTCAAACTTTAAATTCAGTTTTCTCAAAACATTTTTGGATACTTATGTACCTTTTTTCTCAGAAAGTATGAGAGGTAGAGAGTTGAAATTTAGTACATGCATACAACACATAGTTAAACTTCCTGAACCACAATCATAATTTTATAATGTATATTAGTGATATTAAGAAAGTAACATTTTCAATTTCTAGTTAACTGATATACATAACTAATAATTGAGGTTCAGAAGATAGCTGATTATACTAAGAACAAGTATGCAAAATGTGATTCTGTATTGCAAGTAATATCAGAAAAGGTACATGAATTCACATGTTTTAAGAGTAAATTTTATTATTTTACTGCTGAATGAAATACTTTTTACAGACTCAACCACGTAAGCTATCACTGCAAACAGCCACTTGAAATAATTATTATGATTTATGGAATAATTCATAAAAATTCTAGGAAAAACCATTGAGAACTTCAAGAGCAGTGGTAATTTAATGCACTTTAAGGTGTAATTTCCATGTGTTCAGACTACCTTGTCCCCTTAAGCGATAGATGAAAATTTACTACACAAAAAATGTAGATCTCTAAAATACACAATTTATTTCAGGCAACTCTTTCTTTCTTTCGTTCTTTCTTTCGTTCTTTCTTTCTTTCTTTCTTTCTTTCTTTCTTTCTTTCTTTCTTTCTTTCTTTCTCTCTTAAATGTAGCATGTTGCAATGAACATATATCCATTAGCACATTTTAAAAGTAATAATATAAGGACAAGATGGAATCTATTTTCTACTGTTAGGTTGAGTGTTGTGGCCAGGGGCCAAGGAGAGCATTCACTGCGGCCAAGTGCTTGACACTGCCTCTCGCCTTTGTTTACCTCAAGTTTGTTTCTTATTTTGATAGTATAGTCAGGTAATACTGAGACTGACTTGCACTTCACTTTAGATGACTAACTTGCTTATATGTAATCACAATCGGTTTATTTAGACCCGATAACTTTCTCATATTTCAGTGGACATTAATTTGTGTTTCATTTAACAACTCCATTTCTTGATTAAGCTCCATGGTCTTATTATGTTTCCTTTCAAATACACACTAACAGGCTTCCTTCTCCATTGGCTTGCCTCTTTTGGACCAAATTAAACTTAATATTTTAAAAAATAGAATTGTGAGTTACGATTATTATTTACATTTGTGTTGAACAGCCACATGGAACAGTAGTAATATTTTAATATGATTAGACATGATGTTTTTGTACAGTGAGTTAAAGATAGCATATCTCATGCTTATGAATTCATCAACAGAATAATAGGCCATGTGCATAGCAAGAAGGCTTTACTAATGAATCTAAGACTTTAAACCTGTTGATATCAACATTAAAAATGCATTCTTAAACTCCTTTTTGGTAGGTAAAAAATGCTGAAATAGATTCCTTGAAATTACCTTATCCTAAGAATTGTTTTTTGTGATGTCTTGGTTTTTATTAATTTTCTTTGTTTTATTAAAAAAGTACAAGAACGAAATCATGGTTCTAGTTGTTAAAAAATGTTTTTACTTGTATGCCTACTGCATACATAAATTATCTTTCTTCCCTAAATCAAAATGTACTAACTTCACTTGAGTTATTCCAAAATATAATACCATATGTTTGTATTGACTTTAAATGAGGTGACAAGTGTTTGTTGATTCCAAGGTTAATGTGTGATTTACATAACATGCAGAGTTAAATTTTAGACTTGATATCAGAGTGAACTTTGAGGTTCAAGTACTTTTTCTTGACATCATTGTGCTGTACCATTAACATTTCCTGTGTGCTTCAATCTGCAAGTAATGAGATTAACATTAGTTTTACATGGCCTATTTGCTTTAAACCTAGTAGTGGTTTAATGCTCATGGTCCTTGGATATCTCCATTTGCCTTTTGCTTTAAGCCTTAAAAACAGGAAAGTTCACCATTTGATTTAGTTCAGTGACACAGTCGTTTGAACTATTGCTGTTTATTAAGACTACATGTCACAAGGGATGTGCTTGGAATTCCTACTTGTGATTTTTATAAAAAAAATGTGATAATTGCAAAGGATGAAGTGTTAGAAGCTAAAGTGAAGTCCCAATTTTAACAATCCAGCTTGTACTTTCCTGCTTTCCATGACCTTATTCATGCACCCATAAGTAAACCTAATACATTGTATTTAAACATTGAAATCATGTACAGATACATCACTCTTAAGTTTCACTGTGGTCTTTCTAAACATGTGTCTGTACTTGTAAACAAATTATAATCATTTCCCTAAAAAAATTGAGGGGTGAATTTAATTTTGGAAAACAGTTTATCAGAAAGCAAATTTAAATAACTCAAAAACTAATAGACCTACAGAAGCAAAACTGTACTGAAACTTTGCTGTTTACATCTTTAGTAAACATTAAGGATGTGGCTGAAAATAGGGAAGTTCATTTATAAAACTAAGTATACATATTGCACTATTAAATAAAGCAATATAAAATAAATTATTAGAAATAACTTAGATGTGTATTCAAAATTGGGATTGTAGTTCTGTTTACATGTAGGTTTATGCACATCTTAGTAATTCTTACAAAGCCAAAAACAGCATCTCAGCTGAACACAAAGAATGAAAAATCTGATGTGTTACACTCACATGACTTTCACTACTCTTGTACAAACTATTTTTACAAACTCTTGTTCTCCATCTATTTCATATTAATCGAGATAAACATTTGCAGAAACGATCTTTTGACATGCAAAGAGAATTACATTTTATACATAGTGACCAGTTCTAAAAAGATTTGACTATCGCTTAAGGCGTACTATGTTCCCCTTGTTTTGTAATTGCAAGGGCAATATAGAAATACAGTAGCCTTTAAGCATATGCATATATCTTAATAGCTGGTTGCTATGTGCAGCACCATTCTCTTTGCCACAGATTAATACTCTTTGCATATCCAAGACAAAAAAATGAATAACCAATTCCCATTTGAGAGAAAAAAAGTATTGAAAAATTTAAGGGAATAATGAGCAATATCTCGAAAATGGTTCACTCAACCAAAAAATGTATGACATAAATTGTGTATTTTAATGCAATCTACATTTTTTGTGTAGTAAAATTTTGCTTATCTCTTATGGTTTACCAGTTATGCAAAAGTCGTTCACAATGAAGTATACTTTTGGAGACATTCCCAGAAAATTGAAGATATACATTTTATTTGTCATGAAAATATCTTAAACATATGATATTTTAATCAAAATCGGTTGCCATTTTTGAGAAAATTAAAATTTTCGAAAAATGTTTCATGTAAAAGGTAATCTGGGGTGGGGGACTTTCTTGAAAACCTTTGTGTCGCATCTCTGGAAGATACTGAACCTAAATACCAAGTTTGGTGTTTATCGAACTGTTCATTTCTGAGTTATGCTGTTCACAGACACACACACGGACGTGTTTCAAAAAATATTTTTTTTTGATTCAGGGGGTCTCAAAACATATATTTCCGGTGAAATCTCGGTATCAAATTTTTGGGTGGAATACAATACTTCCCCTACTTACTATACGTAGTAAAGAAAGTAAAAGTATTTGAATATGGCACACTCACGTAACTTTCTCTACTCTCTATTGTTTATTAGTGGGTATACAAACTACTCTTATTAAAGTTTAGTTCACTATCTAGTTCATTTAAATCGAGATTTAAAACTTTGCAGAAATTGGAACATTACACATTCCGTTATATATAAAAAGGAAACGGTGATAGTCAAGCGTTTAAGAACTGGATGCTATATGCTGACCTTAAAATTCAACAAAGGTTTCCATGTAATCACGAGAGACTTTAAAAGAATGTCAAACATATTGAACATTCGAACCATTAATAATGGATATCGTGGAAACGGCTTATGCCACAAACTTATTTGAAATAAATGGTGTAGGTATTTTAAAGAGACCTACATTTTTTTGTGCAGTGCACTTTGGTCTATTGCTTAACAGTTACCAGTTATACAAGACTATACAAAATTCCTTCCAAATGAAGACAACTTCACAGACTATTTCCAGAAAATTCAAGATATGCATTTAATTTGTCATTAAAATACCTTTAATATATGATATTTTAATCAAAATCGTTACACAATTTTTAAGGAAATGAAAAATTTCGAAAAATGCTCATTGTAAAGGACAGTTGGGGTGGCTTTCTTGAAAATCTTTGTGTCATATCCTTGGAAGAACTGCACTTAAATACCAAGTATGGTACTTATCCCACTTTTTGTTTGAGTTATAGTGTTCACAGACATGCATAAGAGACACACACACACGCATGCATGGACTTATTCTAAAAGTGCTCTTTTTGTGTTCAGGGGCTTCATAACATATATTTCTGGTGAAATCTTGACATCAAATTTTTGGATAGAATACAATACTTCCCCTATTGTTTAGTATTACATAGTAGAGAAAGTAAAAATGATTTCTTTGGTGACTCTTCGAGAACTTTTTACTTTCTCTACTACGTATAGTAAGTAGGGGAAGTATTGCATTCCACCCAAAAATTTGATACCGAGATTTCACCGGAAATACGTGTTTTGAGATCCCCTGAATCCAAAAAAAGCATTTTTGGAAACATGTCCGTGTGTGTGCTGGTGTGTGTCTGTGAACAGCATAACTCAGAAACAAACAGTTGGATAAACACCAAACTTGGTATTTAGGTTCAGTTTCTTCCAGAGATGCGACACGAAGGTTTTCAGAAAATCCCCCCACCCCAGATTACCCTTTACATAGAACATTTTTCAAAAATTTTAATATTCTCAATAATGGCTCTAACGGTTTTGATTAAAATATATGTTTAAGATATTTTCATGACAAATGAAATGTATATCTCGAATTTTCTGGGAATGTCTCCAAACGTATTCTTCATTGTGAACGACTTTTGCATAACTGGTAAACCATAAGAGATAGACAAAATTTTACTACACAAAAAATGTAGATCACATTAAAATACACAATTTATGTCATATATATATTTTTTTTGTTGAGTGAACCATTTTCAAGATATTGCTTGTTAATCTCTTAAATTTTTCAATACTTATTTTCTCAAATGGGAATTCGTTATTCATTTTTTTGTCTTGGATATGCAAAGAGTATTAATCTGTGGCAAAGAGAATGGTGCTGCACCTAGCAACCAACTATTAAGAGATGTCGATGCTTAAAGGCTACTGTATTTCTATATTGCCCTTGTAAATACAAAACAAGGGGAACATAGTATGCCTTAAGCAATAGTCAAATATTTTAAGAACTGGTTGCTATGTGTAAAATGTAATTCTCTTTGCATGTCAAAAGATCGTTTCTGCAAATGTTTATCTCGATTAATATGAAATAGATGGAGAATAAGAGTTTGTAAAAATAGTTTGTACAAGAGTAGAGAAGGTCATCAGATTTTTTTTACTAAGCATTGTATTAGCTATAGCTGTTGAATTGGCAGTGTTGCATTGGAAATCTGAGGTAACAATGGGCAAGTTCATCAGAAATTGCTTTTTTTACTTTCTCTGCCACATAGGTAGCCAAGGTATTGCATTCCACCCAAAAATTTGATACCAAGATTTCACTGGAAATATATGTTTTGAGACCCCTGAATAAAAAAAAATCTGGTATGTCACACTCACATGATTTTCTTTACTCTTGTACAAACTATTTTTACAAACGCTTATTCTCCATTTACTTCATGTTAATCGAGATAAACATTTGCAGACTCTATCTTATTGCTAATTTTCTTGTAGATGTAAGGGGAATATATATTTACAAGGGCAATATAGAAAAACAGTAGCCTTTAAGGACATACATATCTCTTAACCCTTTCAGGGATATGGACGTTATATGACGTCCATGTTAAAATGCAGGAGAAAGCATATGGATTTACATGGACTTAATGCTTATTTAACCTTAATGATTATAACTTTTCTCTTTTATAATAAATTTGAATAAATTCTACATTTAAAATTTCCTTCTTCAATGGTATACTTCAAAACATAGATAAACACAATGGCACATCACATTCATGACAAATCATATTAGCTTCCTTGCGAACACCGGACACTTTCGAAATGGACGCCGCTTTTTTGTGGTGGGTGGTATCCTTTTAGGAAAGTGTTTTCCTACAAGTCTGAGGGGATGGGTACAGGAAGCAATGTGCTTCCATCTGCAACTTGACTTCGACATCAGGATTTATGGCCATGCGGTCTAAGGCATGATAGGAGTAGCTAACCTATCAAGACCAAGGATTCGCAGGATCGAATCTCGGTAAAATGCATGTTCTGCGCTCAATTGAAACTGTGGAAAAGGATGGGGAGGGCCCAACTAAAGCAAGTGGTGTGACGGCACGGTTGGATGCTGACAGGTTTCAATTGAGTGCAGAACATGTATTGTACACTTTTTTTTTAAAAAAAAAATCACTGCCTATATTGGGCGGCAGTTTATGAAACCAAACAATGCTGCAAATATCATGTGTTCAGATGGCCGAGCGGTTTAAGGCATTGTGGCATAATATGGTTATGTTGCATAGTCAGAGGTTCGCGCCCCAAAGTAACAAAAATATTTATCGTTTGTGTTTTTATTCTTACTCTCATTGGGTATCCTTGAAGGGGTTAATAGCTGGTTGCTAGGTGCAGCACCATTCTCTTTGCCACAGATTAATACTCTTTGCATATACAAGACAAAAAAATGAATAACGAATTCCCATTTGAGGAAATAAGTATTGAAAAATTTAAGGGAATAACAAGCAATATCTCAAAAATGGTTCACTCAACAAATAATGTATATGACATAAATTGTGTATTTTAACACGATCTACATTTTTTGTGTAGTAAAATTTTGTCTATCTCTTATGGTTTACCAGTTATGCAAAAGTCATTCACAATGAAGAATACTTTTGGAGACATTCCCAGAAAATTCAAGATATGCATTTTATTTGTCATGAAAATATCTTAAGCATATGATATTTTAATTATAATCATTAAAGCCATCTTTGAGAAAATTAAAATTTTTTGAAAAATGTTCCATGTAAAGGGTAATCTGGGGTGGGGGATTTTCTTGAAAACCTTCGTGTCGCATCTCTGGAAGATACTGAACCTAAATACCAAGTTTGGTGTTTATCCAACTGTTCGTTTATGAGATATGCTGTTCACTCACTCACACACTCACACACACACACACGGACATGTTTCCAAAAATGCTTTTTTTGGATTCAGGGGGTCTCAAAACATGTATTTCTGGTGAAATCTCGGTATCGAATTTTTGGGTGAAATACAATACTTCCCCTACTTACTATACGTAGTAGAGAAAGTAAAAAACGGCATTTTAAGAAAAAGGTCCGTGTGTGTACGTGCATGCGCGCATGCAAAAGTCAGATAAATACCACACTTGGAATTTAGTTCACTTCCTTCCAAAGATGTGACAAAGATTTTCAAGAAAATTCCTCCACCCCAAACTATGCTTTACATGAAACATTTTTCCAAAATTTTAACTGTTTAAAAAATGGCTTTAAGGATATTTACATTATAAATAGCTTGAATTTTCCAGGAATAGCCTGTGAAGTTCTCTTCATTCAGGAAGAATTTTGTGTAATCTGGTGTAACTGTAAACATTAAACGATAGCCGGAAACGTACCGTACAAAGGTAGACATATCCATTATAAAAGGTCCGAATTGTACAATACTTGTCTTCTTTTATAGAACATTTGACTATCGCTGTTGTCTTTGCATCTATAATGAAATTTGTAATGTAGCTATTTCTACAAAGATTTATTTGGATTAAAATGAAGTAGATAGAAAAATAAGCTTTAGTAAGAATAGTTTGTGTATCCACTAATAAAGATAGAGGTTGGAGAAAGTTGTGTCTTACCATTTTTATTAATAATTATTTCAAAGTAATAAAATTGTGCAATATGTGTCGGTGAAATGCATAACAAACTCAAAATTAGAAGTCTCATCATTTCAAACTGTTTCTTGATTCTGCAACAATTTGCTTCTCACTCATATCGCAGAATACTATTATGTAATTATACAGCATGCCCCAATTGGGTCGACCTGTTTTCATTTCACTATTTCAACATATTAGATATATCAAAATACTAAACTTTACTAGTAAGTCTGGCTCATCAAGTTTGTATAAAAATATCATGAAATTCCTAACACTTCACATGTGCCCCACCAATCACACGAAGGATCTCCAGCCGACGTTCAAATTCCATCCATGTGCGTTGAAGCATATCCGGTGTTGTGATGGTTCCAATTGCATACTCTATGTGCTTACAAGGCCAGCTTCAAGTATAGAGGAGTAATGCTGTACAACAAACTGCCAGAAGCAATTAACAAGCTACACCCTTTAAGTCTATTAAGAGGAAATTAAATCAATTCATGCATGAGCACTGTTTGTATAGCTCACAGGAATACCAGAAAAACTCACCCCACGTATATAATATATATAAAATTATTATTATGTATATGTGGGATGGAATTGAAATTGCTATAATGTGTAATTATATGTATAGGGGAGAGAGAGACACACACATACTGTGTGCGTGCGTGTGTGATGAATAAAGATATAATTTCTTAGCTTCATTATCTTAATTTTAGGAACTTCTGGACTGTATTCTCCCATTTTTACTTCCTCTACTACTTATAGTAAGTAGGGTAAGTATTTTCTTCCATCCAACAATTTGATGTTGCGAGACTTCACCCAAAATATATATTTTGAGGCCCCCTGAACAAAAAAAAAAGCAAGAAAGTACTCCCTACCCTGAACTATCCTTTACGTGGAACATTTTTCAAAATTTTTGATTTCTTAAAAATGGCTAACGATTTTGATTAAAATACCATACATTAAAGATACTTGCATAATAAATAAAAGGTTCATCTTGAATTTTTTGCGAATAGGCTGTGAAATCCTTTTCGTTTGAAGGAATTTTGTATAATTGGTAAATGTTAAGCAATAGATGAAAATGCACTACACAAAAAATGTAGATCTCTTTAAAACACACAATTTATTTCAAATAACTTTTTATGTGGCATCAGCCATTTCTGATATATCCCTTAATAATGGTTGGAATTCTTCAATTCTTGTCCATTCTTTTAAAGCCCTGTGGATTTCAGTTGTTTCTTGCCATGTCATGGAAAGAGTATGGAATTTTAAGGCCAGTTCTAAAACATTTGATTATCAGTATTGTCAAAGTAGATAGGAAAATAAATTTCATCACGTTCTTCTATATAAAGTAAGTCATCATCTACTCCCCCTCCACATAAAGAGCATGTTTCTAAGTTCACTCCCTTTGTCTCCTCTTAGCCTATGCACATTTAATCTCGTCCATGCCCATCCCTCTCTCTCTGATCTATTACATACATCTATATACTTCTCTTTGGTCCAAACTATTTTAATTTGCCTTATAATATTAAACTTTTCTTATCTGTAAGGCTACAATAATTCTTGTTTTTCTGTATCTTGCATTCTATTCCTTACCTCATTCCAGAAATCTCTAACTAGCTTGTCTCTCTCTTCCCATATGTTATCCATTCCAGTTTCTTGTCAAATTCCTCTTGTGAACCCTTTGCCTAATTTGTGGTTAGTGGGGTGAGGTAAAGCTGGAGAAGGATTTGGAAAGAAAGATTAATGTATAAATGCTTTGCACATTATAGATTCAAGATTTTGAGTATCTTCATCTCAGTTGGCTTGAGTTGCCAAAATGTAATTATCATATCAAAAGTGAGTGAAGTTATAAACGTTAATATCACATTAAAATGCAGTTCATCCAGTTAGTGTCATAGTATTTTCACACTGCCCTCAAAGTCTGAAGTTTACTGGTTGAAAATTATAAATATAAAGATATTCAAAAAGCCATTGTCTTAAAGGGAAACAAAGTTTGTTTGATAGCAATGCATAGGAGAGCACCATGAAGATGTGCTTGGAAATTGTGTGTCAAAATTAAATATTTTTCAGCAGTATTTCAACCAAAACTTCAATATAGAGGTTTCACTGGAAATACACGTTTTGAGTTCCTTGAATAAAAATAAGCTTTTTTAGAAAATGTGTGTGCGTGCTTGAGAGGGAGAGAGGGGGGAGAAACTAAGAAGTTATTTGATTTAAAATAAAGAGAGTGAAGGATGTTACACTACATCGCTAAAATGAACAAACATTATGCACATTTACAGGACTTGGACCTTAGAATCTATGAATTACACTTATGGTTACCAAAAGTTTTAGGACAATCCTTATGGGAAAATTTACAGGACGGGGGGGGGGTACATTTTAGTGATGTAGTGTAAGAACCTTCAACTCTCTCTCTTTTAAATTATGACACATCACTGTTACTAGCTTCTCAGTCTTCAAAATTAATTAATAAGCTATTTGATGTTTATTTATTACCTCTTTGCGACATAAAATAGAGATAGAGTTGCCAAAGAATATAAACATTAAAACCTTATTTATAAAATTAATGGATATTATACACTGAACTAGTCAACAGTGCTGTCCTGACTTGTCTTTTAAATAGGATACTTGCGTATACAGTAGTAGACTATTACAAAACTGCTGGTTGTATTGCTGTGTTTACACTGCTAACATATATATTCATTAAGATGATTCTGCAGTTTACCAAACTTGGTATTTAAGTTCAACTTCTTAAGCTGCAACACAGAGACTTTTAAGAAAATCTCTCCACCCTAAACTACTCCCTAATGGAAAATTTTTGATTTTCTCAAAAAGTAGCTCTTAAAAATTTTGGTTAAAATATTTAAATGACACACATGTATTGAATTTTCTGGAAATAGCCCTTGAAGCCCTCTTCATTAGGAAGGAATTTTGATGATCTTGTATGACTGGTGTACCATAAGAGAGAAGACAAAGGTTTATTACACAAAATATGTGGATCTCTTTGAAACACACAATTTATTTCAGTCAACTATTTTTGTGGCATTAGCCATTTCTGAGATATCTGTTATTGGTTTGAAGCGCTGTCACTACTCAGTTGTTTCTCACAGATTAGATTAGATTGGATTGGATTGCATTCTGTGAGTTCACTAGCAGTCATAAAGGCTTGTGAACGTAGAACATGCCAAGGAAGTGTACAAAAATTACATATATACATAAATATTACATAGAATACAGAACATTTAAAATAAAATAAAGACATATTATATACAATATGAAACAAAGCAGGGGTAATTTTATGCAAAATCGAATGCCTCCCTACCGTTATGACGCTAACATTATATTTATAGAAAAGAACAGTTATTTTAACTTTCACTAGGCTTGTACCTTTGTTTGTCTCATCATTTTGTTCTATTTGATTTGTAATGCATAGCATTTACTGTCAGTTCTTAATATACATACATTTAAATAGCTTCATTAATTCTAGAGCAGGCATCAAATGTAACTGGCAATTGTCATTAATATTTACTAATACTACTTACAGAGCTATATATGTGTTATCATCAGGATAATTTGTCATTCAGATAACCTTGTACAGAATAATATACTTTTGAGCATAGGTACTCTTTAACAGCAGTTTTAAAGACATTGAAATTGTCAACTTTTCCCTTAAGATCATTAAGGAGAGTATTAAATATTTTTATGGTCTGATAATATACACCTTTTTGGAAGGAAGAAAGCTTTGCACTGGCATGTTACCCTTTTGTCTAGTTTTTAAAGAGTATGAAATTTTAAGACTAGCATATAGCAGCTTGCTTTTAAACCCCTGGCTATTGATTCAGTTTCCTTTATCCTCCTCATACCTGCAGCAAAATGTGTAATGAAGCTATTTCTGCAAAGATTTATTTTGGTACAAAGAAGAATAAGCTTTCGTGAGAATAGTGTGTAGAAGTGATAAGCAATACTGATTAGAGTAACACACATTGTGTTGTGAAACTTGTGCA
Organism: Deroplatys truncata; assembly: GCA_030765065.1. Taxonomy (NCBI): domain Eukaryota; kingdom Metazoa; phylum Arthropoda; class Insecta; order Mantodea; family Mantidae; genus Deroplatys; species Deroplatys truncata. The sequence goes on from CM060978.1 coordinate 19,679,696, forward strand.
GTGTGAAGCTGGTTGCTTGAATATTTGATGTGATATCTAGAAGGTATTTGTGTATGATTTATCAGGGGATTGGGGTTGCCTGAGACCCAGTAGTGCAGCCATCTAAGTACTGCTGGTGGGGGGAAGTCAGTGAAGTGACTCTCTAATTGTATTTGTTACCAGTTTCAGGATGAGTGCCATGGTAGATTTTCACAAGAACGGCTAAGGAAGAGAACGAGTGATATGTACGCGATGGGTGCATTCACTTGATGGCTGAGGAAGCTGGCCAGCATGCTTCGTGTAGTGGTGTGAAATAGTGATGGGGCTAGCCACATTTAACGTGTGGCAGGACCGCTGTTGTGCTACTTTTTGTGTTCAAAATGACTATCGCTGTTATTTTCATCCAGAGCTGTAATTGAACATAAAAAAATATGTCGTTCCTCAGTAATTTGAAAAAAGTGCTCCACCTTGGTGGAGCCAATGAGGCTAAGAAGAAGAAGGTGTTCAACAACATCAAGATGGACACTAACCCTGAAGACTTCTGGGAAATGGTGGGAGAACTCGGAGATGGTGCTTTTGGTAAAGTGTATAAGGTACGTGATAATATAGATGAGTCAATATAGCAGTAGGCACAAACCTGTTGTTTAATAAGCATTGACCAGTTATTAAATAATAAGGAAATACCAGAATTGTTTGCAGATGATCCATCTCATTTGTGGGGCTAAGTAAAGCTATTGGCAAATACTGTAAAAATTGGGAGCTGAGAATAAACAGAAAGAAATCAAAAATCATTATCTTTAAGAAAGGATATAAACTAAAAAGACCGAAAATTGGTACTGGGAAGGAACAGAGTTGGAAGGAGTGAGGAAAATTGACTATCTAGGAGTAAGGCTCAATAGTGCAGGGGATTGGGGAGAACAGAAGAAAAAAGTACTAGCAAAGGGGAAACAATCAATACAGGTGATCGGAGCATGGATATCAGAAATGCAAATTACTTGGCTAGAAAGGTTATATAGTACGATGGTGCAAGATGTTGTAATCAGCAGAGATATAGGGGCTGAAAAAAGAATGGGAAAATGTAGGTGCTATACATAGGAATTTTTGCAAAATAGCCCTTGGGCTACCAAGCAATTCACCGGATGGAGTAGCACAAGAGTAACTAGGGAGGGTGGGAGCAAAAGGTAAAATGGTAGAAAGGGCAGTCAATACTGGTTCAGAATAAAGATACTAGAGGAACATGAGATACTAAAGCAATGCTTGGTTGTACAGCAGAAAATGGGGAAAAAGAAACTTGGATGCACAAGGTACATACAATCTTGGAAGAAATAGGAATGAGCGAAACATTGGCAGAAAGAAACAACAAAAGTAAGGGTTCCTGGAGAGAAATTAGAACAAGGGTGGAGGAATGGCTAAAGAAAGATACATCAAAGTATGCAACAAAGAGGCCAGAATGGGGTATGCTTGGGCGAGGAAGTGGTCTAACAGGGAGAAGAAGGGGGGAGAGGGATGCTAAATGTAACGGATTACATAACAATTGACATTATATTCTAGAATGTGAGGATATGGATAAAGGGAGAGAGAATTTAATACTAAAGAAATGGAAAAATTTACCAATAGAGCTAAAAGTTAGGAAGAGTTTTAACACAAGATCAAATGAATATGTGGAGAAAGTAGGAAAACGTGTTTACTGGGGCTAATTCAGACAAGTCTTGTAAATTTTTATCATAGGCATGACAAAACATTAATTTCTGTTGTATTAAATTGTAATTTTTTTATGATAGTAATGTAAGACTTCTTGCTAACTTAGCATTACAACACTGTTGCCAACCAAAAATCACTGAATCTTGCTATGTGCTGAACAAAATTCCACTACAAAGATACAACATTATATCATTACTACAAGTCATAGTGGTTTACAATGAGTTGATTTCTTTACACCTACCATTATTCTTATTACCCTTTTTTGCAAAAGAAATATTTTTTTGAGTCTACTGAATTTCCCGAAAATGTTATTCCATAAGTCATAATTGAATGAAAATAAGCATAATATACTGTTTTTAGGATGTTTTTATTTGTAAAATGAATTAATGATTTAATTGCAAAACATGCAGAGCTTAGTTTTGGTAGGATGTAGTCAATATGGTCTTTCCAATTCATATTATGATCTATAATAAGACCAAGAGCTTTTATGCTACAAGTTTTAGTAATTTCATTGCCTTCATGTTCAATTCTTATGTCTGAAATACTTTTATTTTTTGTGCGAAAATTGATATACTTAGTTTTTTCAAAGTTTATATGAATTTTGTTACTATCGAACCAATTATTTAGCACACTGAAAATACTGTTGGATAACTCTGAGAGACGACTGATGTTGCGTTCTTTAATTATAATACTTGTATCATCTGCAAAGAGAACTGGGTGAGCATGTTCATTTATTACTCTGGGGAGGTCGTTGACATATGTTGGAAACAATAATGGACCCAAAATCGAACCTTGTGGAACACCATGCTTTATTTCTGAGCATTTGGAATATATTTTGGAATTATTTGCAGTATTTATTATGACCTTTTGATGTCTGTTTGATAGGTAAGATGCAATCCATTGATATGTTTTATTCTTAATGCCATAATATGATAATTTTGATAAGAATATGTTATGATTTACACAGTCAAATGCTTTTGATAGGTCACAGAATATTCCTAGTGTGTTACATTTATTATCAAGTGATTTCAAAATTTCATTCGTTAAGTTGAAAGTGGCATCATTAGTTGACATGTTTTTCCTAAATCCAAACTGCTCCTTTGCTAAAATATTATTTTTAATTAGGTGGTGACATATTCATTTTAACATAAGTTTTTCAAATACTTTGGAGAAAGCAGTTAGTAATGATACTGGTCTATAGTTCGACAGTTGTGACTAATGAGCAGTAAATGGGCATGAACATTCAGTAATGGATGGTGTGAATTGTAAAATCAACCCTCTCTTGTAAATTATTTATCTTATTACTCACATAATATGGTTGCAGGTATGTTTCCCATTTTTGTAACATTTTGTGTTTATAGTTTATGTAATGAAGCATAAAATATGAAGTAGAAATCTGTTTTATAGCCTAGGAAGTGGTGTTCATTGCTTTAATACGTTTATTGTGGCATCAGGAAGAATTTCAGCCTGTGACAAAGAAGCAGTACTACCAGGTCTGCAAGGATTCTTATAAAAGGAATTCCCATTTATTTTACATATCATTTTTCTACATGTACTGCACTGAACATGTTACACATTTTAAATGTCATGTCATTGCAAAGTTATTAGGCTTTGGTGATGAGAAAGTTTTATGGGTTACAATTTCAGAAAGTTATAAGAAGCACTTGGCACTGAAGTGTATCAAAAATTTAATTTTAATGAATAAAATAGAGCAGACCAGAGTCCTGATGGACATTAATGTTCCAACACTTTAAACTTGTTGGTAACCACTGAGTCTTCTCATGCTCTGCACTCAACAAAGTTAGGTTTTTCTCTTCCAGGGGGAAATGTTTACCCCTACACCTCTTCTTACCAGTTGAATCAGATGCAAATCTATTGATTTCTGTTACAAATACTGATGGCATTTGTTTTTGTGTGCTGTGCACCTGCATTTCACGAAGTTGCTGGTGCAGATATAATGGTTCAGTTGATTTGTGATTTTCAGTGATTCATGTTTAATGTAGGAATAGCTAGAGACTACATGTGGAATAAGTGTATAGATCTGTTAACTGGTAGATCAGCAATATATAGAGCAATTTTCTTGCAACCCACCAGTAGTAGCTCAAACGCTGTGTCTGCATATAAAGTGTTTGGGAAAGAACTGATAAAACAATTCATATTTTTTAAACATTTGCAATTATTTTTTCAAAATGTACATTCTTTTTTAAAAAATATGAGTATATTTCTGCTTTTGAGTACAATTTCTGCAGCAGGCTCTATCAAAGTGATATGCAATCTGCTGTTACACATGAAAATACTCCACTGCCTCAACAATTGGCTAAATAAAATTGTTTTCCACTACTGTCAGTGTGATCTGTATTTGGCACGCTTCATGCAGACAAGATTTCAGACTATTGGCCTGTGCATATTATTCATTGCAACACTAACAAGTTTCATGCAACACCCGTCATCTGGAATATATCTAAAAGACTATGGAAGTAAAATCAAGAAACAGTGTTTGCCTGTAGTTTTGAGGACATAGAAATAAAAGAAAGAGGCTAAGCCTAATCTCAATTCAACTGATATGGCTGCTCTGAAATTCATCTCCTGTTTTGCAATATTTGGTGAAATTATAGTCAACAACAAATTGAAATGTTTTCTCGACATTCATAAAAAAGATTCTCAAAGCCGAACCTACCCTCAACTTTCAGTTCAGACAAGTTGCTATTTACATTGTTTTTATTGCTTAAAAAGGGCCTATCCATAACTTTCTTCTTTTATTCTTGTGCCTCTTTCATCAGAAATGAAATGGAGTTTTATTTATGGACGCTCTTTAACTACTATGGTCCTTAGCGTCCCATTCTTGCCTTATGAGCTGGAGCAGAATCCTGTTGGAAGGTCCAGGGCTCATTTTTGAACATGGTGTTACTCAAGTCCTTCACAATAGGATCCAGAATAGTTTCCGCCATATATTCTGACATATGTTTTTACTCCTTTTTCACAAAAGTGAAGCCTGCTGGACCCCTCATAGCTCACCCCCAGGAAAGCATGACTTAGGAGGGGTGGTGAATTCTCTGGACCTTAGAAACTCTGCCACAAGCTTCCTGAGAGCTTGCTGCATATAGCAGACCAACTCTCGGGCGATCTTCTACACTGCCAGTCTCAGTAAATCACTGAATCATCCAGTAAACAAACCTCAGTGTTTCAGAATTTGGAAAATCTCAGTTGGTTACTTTTCAACCTTGTGCAAGGTAAATACTGCTATGCTGTTTTCGTATTCACCTAACTCCATGCTTAAGTGAAGAAGATCCGCTCTTTCTCTTTGGAACACACTCTAGTCGAGACTAACCTTCAGCACAAGCGTTGCTTGCTATCTGCAAAACTGATTCTACAGTCCAAGCTAAAAGTTTGTGACAGTATTTATGGCTAGACTAGGTAAAAAAATAGTTTAAGTTCCATTCTTTATTTAGTGTTGAGCTATTTCAATTTATTTGGGTGTGATCAGCGTCGAGCCCTGGCTGCTATTGTTGATCGTACCCAAGCTTACAGCATTTGACAATCATGTGTATTGGAGCTCTACTCTTCTTTTGATTTTCTGTACCTCATTTCTTATGTCTTGCATTTCATTTTTAGTCTCTCCCTTGATATCTAGTTCCTTTTCCACTCCATTAAGTTTATTTGCTAATTTTTCATCCATATCTTTTATGCTAGCCAAAATTTCATCCATGATGTTTTGATTCCCATTTGGCCCAGGGTTGATTTCAACTCCACCTAATACCAATAGTATGCCTATTATACATGTGAGGAGAAACATGTTTACCATCTCTTCTGCACCTTTATTTGTTTTGAATTCCTTCCATTTTAACTTGTTAAAAGTTCCAATTCTTCCTCTGTATACTTCAATACTAATTCCCATAGTTTCTTGAGCAGCCCTTCTTTTCTTCCACTCCAGGAGCTTCCTCCACACACATCCACTCTCTTCCACTGCTTGCTTAGCACTCTTTAAGTTCCATAAGAGAATTCTCTTTTGTTTTCTCATTTATACATTATTTTAGCTGTCTGCCTTTGAAAATGTATAACTGAGGTTATACTGTAAATTATTTGTGACAAGCTTCACTCATGTTTTTTAAAGTAGGAACAAAAAAGGATAAGGAAGCTGATGGTGAAGCATGTTCTTCTGAATTTCTATCTTAAAAAAACATAAGTGAAACGTTGTCACAAAGCATGTATAAGTAATGTAAATTTGTGTAGTTAATTCACTATTACTAGCTTCAATTTTTTACTTATTAAAGAGTTCTAGTTATTATCAGCATGCTCCTTTAATCTGAGAGCTAAGCCTTATGGAATTAAATGCATTTTTTCAGTCTCAGAGCCGTGAAACTGGTTGCTACGCAGCAGCAAAAATGTGTGCTTTGGAAGGAGAAGATGATCTTTCAGATTTCATGATTGAGATTGACATCCTCTCAGAATGTAAACATCCAAACGTTGTGGATCTTCATGAGGCATTTTTTTTCGAAGGCAAACTCTGGGTAAGAGCACAATCATATAAGACTTGAAGTATAAAAATGGTAAGAGTTTTTCAACAAAACGTTTCTTTATAAATAATTGTTGATAGGTAATTATGAATAAAAACAGTTGACTCATTTACATATACTTGCCATAGTTTCAATGAGTGTTGTACGCACTTTTACTTAATGCTGGAGGCTGTCAGTAATGCCATTTTCTCAGAATACATTGACCACATATTGCTGCTAAAGGCTGGTTCACAAAAAGCGAAAACAGGAACGACAAAGTTAAATTATGCGATTGTTCACAGTTAACAGGAAGCTTTCCTGGGAAGGGGAAAGAACTTTGTTAAATTTTAACATTTCGTATTCTTGTTTCCATTCCTGGGGATAGCAAATTAGATGCATATTAGACTCTTCGCTGTAGAAATTATTCAAGGTGGCTATAAGATGAAACAGCAACTAAACCACACTCTAGGTGCACCTGGGAAAATGAAGCCAAAAGGACCCTCAGATCCATTGAATGTTGGTTCTTGTAGTGAAAGTGTCACTTGTAGTTTATATGCATTGGTAATAGTTCATGGTCTCTTTGAATAATTTCTACCACAAAGAAAATGCCAATCCAATATGTCGTTCCCAGGAATAGAAGAGTTGAAACTTGACCAAGTCTCTAAGCTCACATTATATCATGTTTTAACTTTGTTGTTCCTGCTTTGGTTGCTTCTTATTGTGAACTAATCTTTGTGATAATAGACAAAATTGCCATTTTTTATTTTGATTGACTGTCATAAGAAACACATGCGTTTTTGTTTTTCCTCTCTCATTGTACTGAAATGTTGTTACTTGACAGTTAATTTATTTGCTTTTATATATGCATATGCAAGAAGTTAACAGAGTAAAGTAATGAGTAAATTATTTAACTGCCGTGGGAAAATTGAATTTGACATATGCAGGGAAGGAAGACAGACAAGTTCATCAAGGCAAAAGCTATAATTCAACTGCACATAAACATGCAGTGATCAATGATTTAGCATATAGACTGTAAAATTCCTCTGAATAAAGCTGAGTGTAATAAATGGATGAGAAAATCATGGAAATTGCAGTGAACAGTGGATTTATGAGAGACTTGGTGGACAAGAAAATAGCTGAATTTTATAGATAGTGCAAGCAATTCCAGTACTTTAGATAAGATTAAGGAAGATAAGACCTTAAAAAAAAATCACATACCGTTCATGGGCAGAGCACAGGGCAACAATGCCACCTGCTTCGCTGAAACCAGAGCTGCCATCTTGTGTCACTGTGCTCTACGTTATACACCATTAGGTACATCATTTGTCAAACTCATTGTTTTTCCAAGTAAAGAACAATGGAAATCGTAAGCAGAGAGATTGCTGGTTAAACAAATATTTACTATAACCACATTTTTGGGCTGTCAGATCTTATTATTGACAAATTGGTATTACTACACCAAACATCGTGGTAAAGTCATAGTTTAGCTGCTATTACTTGGTCTAAAACTACTATTCATGAACAAAAGTCAGCTTATAACATATCTTACAGCATTGGCTTAAAGCTTTCGGAGAATGTGGATACTGTTAATCAGAAATTTTGGTCATAGAATATTGTGATAATGGTCACTCTATTCAGAGTGGAACATACCTGCTATCCTCACGGTTCTGGTATCACAAGCATGCAATTTGATTCCAATTCTTTGCTGCATGGGCTAATTAGCAAGACGCTTCTCATAGAAACATTTAAAGGTATAATAACATAACAGTTATAACTGAATCTATATACTAATTCTAGTGTTACTTATGTGTATAATGCTCTATTCTGACGCCATTTTAAAATCTTGTTTATATTGATTTTGAGCTCAAGAATGAAGCAGTTATTAAGAAACCCTCTATATAAAGACTGTTAGGTCCAAAGTGCTGGGAACACACAGCTGAAGCCAGAGTGGGTTGCGAATTTTTTCTACAAGTTGTCTTTACTCGTCCTTCTCTTAGGTCTTTCCGAGCTGGAAACCTAAAATGAATAAACTATATAGAATCATTTTATTGATTGTACGTAATATATTTAATGAAGTTTACTGCCAAAAAGGGACTTAAATAGGTACACTAACCTGTGTGTTGAAACATCTCATTTTCCTTATTTACTTCTCTTGCCATGAGAGAAATTGCATCCAAATGCCACACACATGTTGACCATTATATTGGTTTGAAAATCACAGTATAAATTTACTGATTAATTCAACACTTTACACCACAAAAGCTTATTTTTTTTGTGCACATTCAACCCATACGAGGTTACTCTTTTTAAAAACATAGTGGCAAACTATGGGGATCGCATGCAAAGCCGGTTCACCAGCGACAATAATTCCTCCAGAAAATAGATCAGGCATTTATCAGGTGGATTGTGAAGATTGCGGTAAAATTTTATAAAGGAGAAACAAAACAGAATCTAAAAACCAGGTTAAAAGAACACCTCAGAAATATTAAATACAAGCAAGTGGACAAATTTGCAATAGCATAACATTTTTGGAAAAGTGACCACAACATTCAAAATAGTATCAGTTTATTCACAGCAATAGACCAACTCCATAAATTAACTGTAGGGGAGAAGATTTCTATCTTGAAAAAATAGCCACTGAGTAATGAACTTTGAAATCCCTAAGAAGGACCTAATTAGTTGCTTCTTCCAACACCACCAGAGAGGATGATGGGCAGCTGGACCCTAGCTGAGGAAAACATGATTCTAGTTATACAAGACAGATGTGTAGTTTTAGGTGAAGTTTGTGTATTTAAACCTGACTCTGTGTAACATTATTTCACTTTGTTTTCCAGATGTTGATAGAATATTGTGATGGCGGTGCTTTGGACTCTATCATGGTGGAGCTGGAAAAACCATTAACAGAATCACAAATAGCATATGTTTGTCAACAAATGTGTAAAGGTTTAGGTTTCCTGCATCATAGCAAGGTTATTCATAGAGATTTGAAAGCTGGAAATGTGTTGCTAACAATGGCTGGCGGAGTTAAGTTAGGTAAGAATTTAAAGGGATTGTTGCATCAGAGAGATTCCAGTTTGTAGACCACTACTGCAACTTATGTTAGATGCTTATCTTACTTTTATTACAATAAATGAACCTCCCCATCTTTTTACTGATTTTAAGGTTTTTAAACATTCTTATTTTAAATTCCATCCCTGAGTTCTATATGTATTAATGCAATTAAAACATTTTCTAGTTTAATTAGAATTTGAAAAATAGGCTTTATTTTTCTAATTTATTTTACTTTTTAAAAACTTTTATTAATGTTACTTAAACTAGTCTTGTAATGCATAATAAGAACTAATATGATAGTACTTTGGTTGGAAGCAGAGTATAATGCATTGCTTGAAGCTGAAATTATGTGTGGTGTAGAAATTTGAGTTTTGGAAAATGCGTGGAAGAATACTGATAAGATCACAGAATTTTGTAAAAAAATTTTTTTGAGATTGCCAAGGTCTTCCCCAAATGCAGTAGTATTAGTTCATTGGTGATCAAAAAGGACTAAAATATTTTAACGAAATTAAAGCTTTGGGTGAAGCATCTAAAATAGAACTAGAAGGGGTGATTAGTAAATTAGTTTGCTAAGGTGGGGAAACAGGTTTATAATGAAAAAAGTAGGCATTAGAAAATGTTTTTGGAGCCCATATATTGAGGATATACCCTCTCCCATTCATTATGTGATGATTATATCACAAATTTACAAACTATAACAGATAATATATTGAATGTGCTAATGCATACAAATAAAAAGATAATCGTAGATCATTCTTTACATACATATCGGAAAAGTGTTGCAAAATGTGTTGACTTAAAAGAAAAGCAGTTTTCCATTAGATAAGCTTTTAAACGTTTTTAAGAATCTTTGTAATGGTTTAGTACTTTTTATTGGAATAGGTAATGTAGTAAAATCTGTTGTAAGCTAATTTGATTATTTTATGAGGTTACACATGTCTATTAAGGGAACAAGCTACTCTGAAATGGTAAAAAATCACATTTTTTGTTTTAGGCACCAATAAAATCTCTATTATTTCCAGTTTCAGAAAATATATACTTTTTGGGAATTAAGAGGTTTTTAAGACATTTAAACACCATTTAAATGCTAGTCTGCATCCCTTAAAAGCTGTCATGCAACGCACCTTTTTAGAACATTTTTGTATCTTTCAACAATGAACGGCTATATCATGCCCAGGGAACAATTCAGCAATTAACAAGAGGCCAGGACCAAGAGAAAACAACCAGAAAAGCTGAAGCAATCCAGCAATGAAGGTGCAGATGATTATGACCCTGGAATGTACTGAAGTGTGTCAGAATTTTAACGTTCAAACTTTAAATTCAGTTTTCTCAAAACAACATTTTTGGATACTTATGTACCTTTCTCTCAGAAAGTATGAAAGGTAGAGAGTTGAAATTTTCAGTACATGTATACAACACATAGTTAAACTTTCTGAACCACAATCATGATTTTATAATGTACAGTGGAATCTTGTTAGCACGTTCCTCATTAACACGTTTTCCTGTGTATTACGTTGAATTATAAAAGTCCCGGTACCAAATCACCAAATATAATAAATAATGTTTGCTTAGTGCGTTTTCCCGGTCTCGCTTACTACGTTTGAATTTTGACGTCCTCATTCGCTGTTTTAGCCAATCCTTGATCGGTACAGTGGGAGTAGGCGTTTAATACGTTCATAGTTTGACATCCTCATTTGCTACTTTGGTCAATCCTTGGTCACGGGGTGGATATTGGCAGCCAATCACATACATGCATTTAAATTTCTGTGGGCGGGATAGAGAATGCTTTACCTTGGCGTGGTAAACGCGGTAAACGCTAACGATAGTTTCTAATGTTGAGTGATGACCAAACAACCGTAAATTGTATTTTAACTTTTCATTTACAATGAAAAAAAGAAAGTGTAATCACAATCCAAATATAAAACATGTCGATATAGTGCGGAAGTTAAACATTCCTCCGTCAACCTTAGACACAATTGTTAGCAAACCTAAATTGATTGAAACTGTTTTTAAAGAAGGGAAAAATACTAAAACAAAACTTTTCTCTTGGAAAATAGTATTCAGAAGAGGACTGGAACGAAATTTGTTGCATGGAAATATCTCCGTATTCAAATCTTCTTGTATACACCAAAGATAATATCGTCTATTGTACTTGTAACACGATGCACGCTCATAATTTTTTCTTTTATAGCAGAAATTGTTATCACGTGTGCAATAAAACACACAGCAAAACCACTATTGCCGCCTCCACAATTCGCAATTTATTTTCTCAAAAACATTCATAACCTAAAAAATCCAAGTTGACCAAAATAAAAGCTTGAATTATTTATTCTCAGGCTTGTGTATCCAAATCCATTTAAACACATTGAATTTAACATGGAAACGCGGATCGTATTCAGTATGAAATTGTACTCAAAATCGATTTAAATTGCCCATGGAAACGTAGTAATTATTAGATTTTTATTACCTATGTTCTTAAATTGCAGATTTTGCATTTTCATTAACACGTTTTCCTGCCTATGACGTCCAAATCCTTAGGTCCCTGCAAAAACGTACTAACGAGATTCTACTGTATATTAGTGATATTAAGAAAGCAACAACATTGCAAATTTTCCACATTTTGACTTTGCAATTAACTTTTTTTCAATTTCTAGTCAACTGATATACATAACTAAATAACTGAGGTTTAGATGATAGCCGGTTATACTAAGAACAAGCATGCAAAAGTGTGATTCTGTATTGCAAGTAGTATCAGAAAAAGGTACATGGATTCACATGTTTTAAGAGTAAATTTTATTATTTTTCTGCTGAATGAAATAATTTTTACAGACTCGACTACATTGCTCAATGCAAACAACCACTTTAAATAATTGTCATGATTTATAGAGTAATTCTTAAAAATTTCAGGAAGATCCATTTAGAACTTTAAGAGCAGTGGTAATTTAACACACTTAAGGTGTAATTTCCATGTGTTCAGACTACCTTGCCCCCTTAAATGCATTTCTTGTTCTAGAAGTATGATTTGTGAGTTTAAACTAAATTACATTATATGGTTAATTAATGTAATAGTAAGCAAATTTCTGAAGTTAAAATTTTGTATTAAAAGAGAAAAAAATTCATTAATTCATCTGAAATATTAACTATAGCACATCTAGTGCTTAAAAGATGGTACAGGCTAATAGGGGTGCAGTGTTGCACATGTACAGTCATGGAAAAAATGATTGAGCGCACTCTGAGAGCAGAATATTTATAAGTCCCAATTCGTATTGCAGCGCGTTTTACACAAGTCAATATTTCCAACAGTCTCTGTGGCATACATTATTGTTTGTTGAACACACAAATAGGCTGTGTCTTGAATTACATTTCACATTTATTGTTCCTGATAAAGAAAGAGGGGCAGTGCAGCAAACTAGTGCTATGCTTCCAATTTTTTGTTAGCCTATGCATCAAACAGAATGCAAAAGTATTTCTGTCTGATGCAATGCTCATTGGTATTTGTACATATAGGAGGAACAACCAAAACCCATTCAATGAAACAACCAAAGACCTGAATCATAAGCCAACAAGCAGCCTGAATACAATAAATAAATCATGTTACCATAAAAATCATGGCTGCTGTTATAGCACATATATGGATGTAGCAACAGATCTTTTGAAGCCCAAGCATCTATACCTTGGAGGTAACATACTTGCTGTGGGCACTGACAAACCTAGGTTCAAATCTTGATGATGATTATACTTTTTGTTCCCCTTTATTTTCTTTCCTCTAAATTTGATATCTACTCGACATTCTTAATTTAAACCAATATAGATTTTCCATAATATTTGTTATAAATTGAACGTTAGATATATCCATATCATAGCCAATGTTTCCAACTACTGCTGATAAGCTTGATTCTTTTTTTTAATTATTATTATTATTATTATTATTATTATTATTATTATTATTATTATTAATTTTGTTACCTTTCTTTCTGTGTTGGTCACACACTTATGTGTCCAAGGGTTTATCAATTGCTACTAATACCCTATAACGGTGCATTCATTCATACTTTAGCAATGGCAGCGGCCGTTGATAAACGTGCTGCTGTTCTCACCTTGGTTTCACAGGCTACACGGCAAAGCTATACCAGAGCAGGTAGCATTTGTGGTGTTCTATAGTCCACTGCGAGGTGGGCAAAATTGAAAATCAAGAAAATGGGCAAGTTGCCACAAGGAAGAGTAAAGGTTGCTTAAGTGTATCTACAGAGAATGAACACAGGTCTTTCTTGGCAGAGGTCGAAAGAGATCCATTTCTAACAGCTGCTGAATACAAGGCTTTGTCTTTATTGCTGGGTAGTGCATGGATGGTTATATGCTAGAATTTGGCATAGATGTGTAGCAATAAAGTAAGAGCTAACCGAAGCCCACAACATTGACAGGTTGGCATTTGCTGTACAGTAAAAGAATTTAAGTTGGGGCAAAATAATTTCCTCGGACGAAATTACATTCTGTACTGCAAGTGCCAATTCTATTTTGTGTGTGTTTATATGCCCAGTGGGACTCGTTATGATATGCTGTCTGGCTATTCGTGCAAGGAGTGGTTGAATGAGCATTACTGCTTGGAGGTGAATATCTCAAGAAGGGGCAGGTATGCTGGAACGTGTTCATGAAAAACTGAATGGGTAAACCTATTCTAAACTTCTAGAACATGTTCTGCTCCCATCTGCCCGAGTATTATCATGAAGGTATTATCACTTCTAACGGTACAACCATTCGGTCGGCTAAGGTTCAAAATTGGTGTTTGGAGCACACGGATATCTTAGAGCAGATACCGTGGCCTCCAAAGTCAAGATTTGAACCCAATAGAATATATTTGGGCGAAAGTAAAGCAGAGGCTTTCTTGAGGTCCCAGATTGAATAATGCTGCACAACTCTGGTGTGCTATGACAGACACTTGGGAATCACTAGCAGAAGACGTCAATTATTTTAAAACGCTGGTGAATTCCATGCTTTGAAGATTGAGGGCATTGATAGAAAATAACAGGGATCACACAAAGTAGTAGAGTTTGCTTTTTTTATTTTCTACTTTGCGAGAACAGCAGATAAATATTTCATACATCATAGGGTGAATTTTATATTATAGAGCGTAATCTACATTGATATAAAAGGTGCTAATATGAAGAAAGACCGAAAGGGGAGAAAAAGACACCTGTGCGGGTCGCCACTTTCAAACCTACTTCCGAGTAGCATACCGAGCTTCAAACACATAACATTGGCACTGAGGCATTTCTACCACGGAGGAAGTCTTACTCTGACTATACAAAACTGTAATGGGCAGTTCAACTTTCAAGGTTTGGTTTAGTTTGCGAGTATTTTCTGTGCATGTTAGCGAAGAATGCTGCTTTTAATTGTTCCCTGGTTGCTATTTTATATTACAATGTAATAAACTGTCTTCTCTCACTGTGTACAAGTCTGATTGTAGCATAGTGCATGTGTTAACTTCGTGTTTCTGTGAGGCTAAAGCAACACTTTGAAAGGTTACAGCGCTCAATCATTCTTTCCATGACTGTACTACATGTACAGTTGCAACTTTAATGCTCAGCTGTAATTGGCATTTTAATGTCATCTTGTGAATGATACATTACCGAATAATGAAATATCTGTGCTTCTATTTAAGGCAGGGTTTAATATTCATCTGCTCTTTATCTCTGTATTTTTAGTACTTCAAAATATGATTTTACAGGCATCAAGATATATATCAAAGAAATATGGAGATAAAAAAATGATAAAAGCTTTAATTTGATAGGCTATTATCACTGTTTATCCTTGAGACAGAATTACATTTAATATGGGTGAAATGTTTTCAAAGAGCAAAGAATGAACAATGCCTGCACTCTGCTTTGCACTATTCCATCATATTGCATTAGTGTGTTTTTGTTTCCCCCACCCTTTTTGCTTTCTTTTTTGATGGTATCCTTAGAGATTCTTTCATTCATTCCTTTTTTATCCTATATACCGCAGTTTCTGAACACCTGGCTCTTGAATAATTCAACACATTTATTTCTGTTTAGTTTACATCTCTTCCTACCTTCTGCCTCCATAAATATAAATATTTACATAATATGTTAAATAAATAACCTACATAACACTTAGTGTTCCACACGCTATAAATCCACATACTTCCTTACACACTGATGTTAACCATTACTCCCTCACACCTGGGTCCTGTTAGATGAATAGATGGATGACTTTGATTTGTCATACACAATGAAGGCAAGAAATTACACGATTCCAGTTTTTAAAAACTGTCTCCAACCCTCCTCAACATTTTCTCTTGCTTGGTCCCTGTTGTAAACTCAGCATCAGCACTGAGTTTGCTCTAGCTAAGAAACATATATCGTTGCATTCTACCCTTTAATTTATTAGTTATTGTGTGATAGCCATAGAAACATCAAATATCAAACCTTTACTGAAGAACTAATTTTGTTTAGAAATTTGTGCCCACAGATATAAAGGCTCAAAAAATGGTATAACCTGTTAGAGAAAAATATTCTGCATAGGATAATGTGTTCAAAGCTGAAAATTATAACTGAATATTTACACCATATTAGCAACCATGTGACAGTGCGAGAGTAGAAAAGGACGAAGCTAATGGCAACATGTATGCATTAGGTAAAGACACAGATATTCCATTTACCTCCACATTGTCTCTTAGTACAGAAGGCTGTGTAAAAAGAGCATGTAATTATCTTAAGAAGTTGTAAAGAGCCGTTATAGAGTACTCAACTGTATATTAGATTCTGACTGTGCAATAAATAAATAATTAAGTAAACATTTCCTTTTCAGCCGACTTTGGCGTATCAGCAAAAAATAAATTTACACTCCAGAAACATGATACATTTATTGGGACACCATATTGGATGGCTCCTGAGGTGGTTCTTTGTGAAACGTTCCGTGATAATCCATATGACTTTAAGGTAAGCAGTTGGCAGAAATCGCATGTGATTGTAATGCCAGTCCTGTAAGAACATTTTCTTCTGAAAAAAAGTCTTGTCTCAGTGTACATAATTAAAGTACCATTTCTGTTTTCTCCTCAAGGAAGCTGAACATTAAATTCAAGAGTATTAAATTGATAATTAATTGATTGGTTCAATTTTATATCCTGGATGACCTTTCAGCATTTGTGTTTTAGTATTCATGAGAGCAATTTTTGCAAGTTTTAAGATAGAAATTAAGCCTGAAAAGTGTTTTGTGCTTAAAATAATGTTTGAAATGTTATAGTTGCATTATGTGGTCTTCATTTTTCTTTAGGGCTCTTATTAGTACATCACATGACAATTTAAATAGCCATGCACGGGTTATTCAACTTTCTCACATTTAAGAGCTTCCCTATTTTTCAGTCTGTAAAAACAAAATGCATGCTACAGTTTTCAACCAATCAAGCCATGAATTTTGCAGCAAGGAACTAAATGTTCAATAAACATAGTGTAGTTGGTGTTTTAGAGAGCATTTCATAGATCATGTGTTATAATAACAAATTAACTTAAAATTAATGGGGGGTTATTGGAAAACCTACAGTTGAAGATGGAATTCTCAAAGGTGTTAAGTGCCAATATTTACAAAATTGAGATATTTATTCGGAAAGCTGCTTTAAGCTGTAGCAGAAAAAAAAATAATATGAAGTACACTTTGTGAATTTGTTTAATAATTGAAAATTGAGCAATGAGAACTCTCTATAACCTTAGGGGGTGTAACAAGTAAGATTTCTTTATCGTTGTTGTGCTATCCATATGAAGTATAATTTGAATTTAACAAATTATATTCTTTTTAGTTATTTTTCTCAATTTTCTGCTTTACATTTTTCTTTTTATATTCTTTAATATCTTTGCAAGTTATTTCATTTAAATATTGTATTACATTTAAATAATGTAATCTTCTTTAATAAATTTGGGTGTAATCTTTCTACTATGATGAAACACAACTGTTCGGCATGAGTACTAATGAGATACTAATTTCTTCTAAAGAGAAGACTATTTATTGCTCATTGGCAACATTTATTATTCTGCTACTGTTTCATTTGTTTTTTTATTCCATGGCTTTGTATATTGTTTTGTTTGTACAACTTTTTCTTCACTTACAAATGTTTATTAAAGTTGGCCATGGTTGTTACTTAACCAAATAATTCAACTTGTAAATACAAATATAGGTCAAAAAAGAACAAATTCATAATCCCATTGAAGTGGAATTCAAAGCTACTTAATTTCACAGGCATGCTTATGAACATGCAAATATTTATATGTTAATTGGAATCTTAAAATGTGTTCATATGTATTGTTATTGTTGTAATTGTTATTTGTTTTAATTTCATGTGCTTGATATTATTGTTGGAATATGTATGTTGTGGAATTAATTTCATAGTAACATAACCTAAAATTGTAATGGAGAGAATTAAATTAATTACTGTAAATTTGGAATATGAAAGGAAAAGAATGTAGGAAAGGAAAAGATTAAATTAAATAATAATAAACTTAGTTAGGAGGAGTTATATAAGGCCATGCAAGTGATCATTGTTGACTCTAAGAGAGCAAATATGTGAGTGGAAGGCAGGTTACTATGGGAACCTATGGAAAATTTAGGCAAACAGAGCAATTACTGCCTAGAGGGTGGTAAGCAATAAAAAAAAGACACTAAGTTTAAAAAGTGAAGCCAAGCTTTGCTGTGTGAAAGTGTAGGAGTGACGCCAAGCCATAGTAGGTGGCTGATGTAAAAGTTTTGTTTTATTTGTGAATATTATGTGCTGTGTATACGTATAATTGATTGGAAGTGTGAGGGAATGAGTTTATAAACCAGCAAATAAATAGATTCAACAAGCTTCTACTGCAAAAGCTGGAATTTATTATTTCAACTATATCTTAGCAGTAGTAGACTCCCAGACATCTACCTGTTAACACGACCCTGAGATACAAGAAAAGAGTCTACAATGCTCATCGCAAAAGCATCATATAATAATAATGGTAATAAAAAAAGGAATCTGCCCCACCATAATAAATACAATATAATAATCATGATAACATGAAAATATGCAAATAGCATAATAGATACATAAAGGTAATGTTGCTGCCAGCCTCTCCCTGTCTTATGTCACTGTAAGCTGCCAAAATCATACTTCAAAAATTGCTAAAAATACGCGAGTGCAGTATTGCAGAATACCAGTAATGTTGGCAATAGGTAATCATGTAGCTGAGGCAGAAGGCGCCGGGAAAAGTCATTGCTGTTCAAAATGTCTAACTGGGTTTAGTTTACGATTGTGCAGTTTCTTTTACCAAACCGCCTTTTTTTAAGGCTAACATTCGCATCATAAAAGAGCAGGTAGACCTGGTTGGACTAACAATTCTTTTAGTTGCGATTATTATTTACTTTCATTACGACTTTTACTGCCATATGTATTGACTGTTAGGAACACCCCAGCTATTATTTGATAGTGACATGTTGCCTATGCATTACATTCCTTAATTCTACCAGATATAACCCAATGTAAGACTGAGCAATACAATTGCAGAATAAATGAGGGCCTCTTCGTATTGTGACGAAATAACCTTTGGCTAAGTTATGTACCACATAACCTCAAATAACTATTAAATTATAACCTCACGCAATTGCCCAATAGGTAAATAAATACATTTCATAATGGGATTACATTTCTAATGAGATAAACTTAAGGTAATGTATGTACCATGCAAATGCACGATAATTAATGGTGTGTTCCACATAGTGCGCCCACTTTTATCTGCACATTCTTATTTGCATTTTATACGATTCGTTTCAATTTCATTTCCGGACCTTTCCGCAAACACTACCTCCCTTCATACTTCACCTCCGTTCGTCTATGGAACTCCAACAGACTCACCGTACTGCCAACCAACACATCCTGCTTGCATTTTTCAATGCTACAAGGTTGGTATGGTTTAGCGACGTGACGTAGGACAGGGAGAGGCTGGCACCAACATTACCTACATAAATATAACGGTAATGTTGCTGCCAGCCTCTCCCTGTCCTACATCACCGTATGCTGCCAACCTACATACTTAAAAAATCGCTAAAAATGCGCGAGTAGCAGTACTGCAGAATATGAGTGTTGTTGGCAGTAGGTAATCCATGCTGCCGAGAGGGAGAAGCGGCGGGAAAAGTCATTGCTGTTCAAAATGGCCAACTGGGGGGAGGGTTTACGATTGTGCGGTTTCTTTAACCAAACGAATGCAAAAACAGCCTTTAGACCTGGTTGGACTGACTATTATTCTTAAAGTTGCGATTATTATTTGTTTACTATTATCACTATTACGTATAATTTGCTTTCGTTTACCTCCAGATTTTAATTGGCTGCTTAATAACGTGAAGATCTGGTTGGATTATTATTTACTTTAATTACGACTTTTAGTGCCATATCTATTGAATGTTAGCAACACACCAGTTATTATTTGATAGTGGCATGTTGCCTATGCATTACATTCATTAATGCAATAAAAAATAACCCAATGTAAGACTGAGCAGTACAATTGCAGAATACATGAGGGCCTCTTCATATTGTGATGAAATAATTTTAAATAAATATTAAATCATAACCTCTTGCAATTCCCCAATAGATAAATAAATACATTTCGTATTGGGATTACGACAAACTTAAGGTAATGCATGTACCATGCAAAGGCACGATAAGTAATGGATGTCTTTCACATGGTACACCC
This sequence comes from Deroplatys truncata, assembly GCA_030765065.1. Taxonomy (NCBI): domain Eukaryota; kingdom Metazoa; phylum Arthropoda; class Insecta; order Mantodea; family Mantidae; genus Deroplatys; species Deroplatys truncata. The sequence goes on from CM060978.1 coordinate 19,699,644, forward strand.
TTTTTATTTGCGCATTCTTATTTGCATTTTCCGTTTCAGTTCCATTACCGGTCCTTTCAGCAAACACTACCTCCCTTCATACGTCACTTCCCTTCCTCTATGGAACTCCCACAGACTCATCTTCCTGCCAACCAACACATCCCTCTCGCGTTTTTCGATGTTACAAGGTTGGTATGATTTAGCAGTGTGACATAGGACAGGGAGAGGCTGGCAGCAACATTACCAATATAACATTATAATGAATAAATTCCATATATCTCATGTACTTATTTAAACAGGAAAGTCAAGTATAATGCTTATTTAACCTTTCTGCTTCAAAGCCATTTTCCTCACAAAAGTGCACATATAGGCTAAGGGTAGATAGGAAGGGAGCGAATTTGAATAGGTGTCCTCTTTGTGGAGAGGCAGATAATGATTTGCATTATATAATTGGATGTGAAGAAACTAAGTTGTGGAGAGATCAGTTTTTACCTAAAGAAGTGCAAATGAGTCGTTCCATGTAGTCACACAAATTTTCAGAAAATTTGACCATCGTGCCTCTGATTCACTTCAAATTTTGTCCATGGATTACAAAAACAAAGTGAATTGTGGTTTATATACTTATTTTTTTTAAATCTCAGTAACTTAAAATGTGTTGCGCAATCCAATTTGTGAAAAGTGGCACATCTCTCTATCTTTAAGTTAGAATATCTCACAGGTAATAAGTGATAAAATTATGTTATAAAGTGCAATGCAAACCTACATTTAATTTTTTACTTAATATTTATTATAATTTATATAATTATTTACATCAATTTTTAAAATCCAAACATTTAAAAACTATATACCCCTATTAACCTACAAGTGCAAATTTCTATAAAAATCATAAATAAATTCCTTGTAGTTTTTATATACATTTACATAAAACAAAGATGGGATCCTGTATAGTTAATTTTAAATAAAAAACTTGTAAAGTGGTGCATAGCAGGATTCCAGCGCGGTGCGGCTGGAGAGTAGCAGCAGCAGTCTCTCATTGGATGCCTTATCAACTGTTCACAGCACTTAAGTTGCACTAGTTTGTTCACATGTAACTTAAATTTGGCACACAGTTGAGAAACATTTGATTTTTCAATTTTATCCTATGGGAGGCAACTTAACTGCAGTTTAAATGTGCACTTTTTTCCCTTCGGGCTCAAATGAATACCATTTCATTGTTATTGCATTATTGGTTGATGGAATAAGTGAATTTAGCTCTAAGGTACCAGGGATCCCTTTCGCTTTGCAGTATCTTACCTTAAAATGGTCACTATGTTCAAAACCACTTCTGGATTATTCCCGGCATTGGTACTTTGAAGCACACAATCACTTATCGGTGTGGTACTTTGGGAATTTTTTTTGACATGCATCACATAGCTTTAGGTCTGGTGACAAAGTTAAGTTCTCCACTTTTATGTCTGTAAGCATATTACCGGTAACTAAGCTTATGATTTCTGCCTTGTGCCCTGCTTGGAAACATTAAATGGATTGAAGCAATAGTCATAACTATGTTTCTTCAGTTCACTCGTGTACTTTCAGAAACCACGGAGCTAAAAATTAACTTCTAATGCCAGAAGCTGAACACACAAAGTAACGTTTAAAATGAAACAGCGGAGAGCAGTTTCATAGAATATTCAGATTCCAGTTGCTAAGTTATACCGAACACCATAAGTGATAGCCTATCATATTTGTACTGGGTAATGCATTGGCCAGCATGGCGTGCTGCTGCAGTGTGAAGCTCTCATTCAGCAGTCTATGTGCTAATGCAAATAAACTGTTTAAAAGCATACTTCTAAGGAACATCCCATCTTGATATTAACAGGTTTAAAACAAAATATATCACAGATTCCTCCTGTATTTTTTCCAGATTTTAATATTACGGGGTTAAATATATTGCAGTTTAAAATATTCACACTTAAAAAAGTGATTGTTTTTTATTCTGAATAAATAGTATTTTGAATGAGGAAAATGTCATGTGTTTGATCTACAAAACGACATATTGTTCTTATCCCTATCCATTCTGTATTCAGAGAATAAATTGCTTTTATGTAACATTGTGTGCATATAAGGAAAATGTTAAGTACTGTGTAAATCCTAAAATAATTTGATTTTCTGTAAAAGATGAAATACGTGTCAATTTATTTTGTGTGGAATACATAAACTAAAATTCAGAGAAAGTGGTGTTTTATGTGTGTTTGGTTTGATGTGTAAGGACTCAAATGTGAGATGATTAATTTTCCTAATTTGAGATTTAAATATTAATTTATATGATTTTTAACTCAATATACTTAATGTGGCAAATAGTTGATAAGAAAACTATAGTTTGACATAGTTCCTTGTATAAGAACCAATGAAAATAATTAAAAAGATACATTATTTATAACTAAAAAGTAATGTTTTGTTACTTAGCATGTTTGAGAATTCCAGTCTTTAATATAGAAGAAAAAGAAACTTGTCTGAGAGAAAATAAAAATTCTCCAACTTTTGTAATAAACTATTCTAAATTTTTAATCCTCCAATTTCATTCTGGTCTACAAGTGTATTCCAGGTAGGTTCTGTTTTGAATGTAATATAAAATTGCAGCCTAAAATGTACCTTACCCCATCCCTTTAAGTATGATAGTGTGCATGACAACTTTAACAAGTTTGGTTTTCTTTGCTGTGTGGGAAAAATGCTACAAATCACAGCTTCCAATAAAGAATTTGTTTTGATATTTCCCCTCTTTCCTTTTCTTTCTTCAGATGAACACTGGAAGATTTAACATATTGACATCTAAAACAATGTTCTACATATTTGCTTCTAAGAAGCAAAAAAGAGTTTTTTTTTATAGAATGGTTTTAAATTAGCACACTTTTGTTCTTGTGGGAAAACTCTATTAAAACATTGCTATGCATTAAAGAGCATGTTTATCAGAACATTTCCCTTTTTATTTCAGGTTGATATCTGGTCACTTGGAATCACATTGATAGAATTTGCTCAAATGGAACCTCCCAACCATGAAATGTCTCCTATGCGTGTGCTGCTTAAAATACAAAAATCTGATCCTCCAAAATTAGATCAGCCTTCTAAATGGTCTAAGGACTTCAATGACTTCATAGCAAAGTGTCTTACCAAGGATCCTAGTCAAAGGCCGACTGCCGACGAGCTTCAGAAGGTACACTTAGCAATAACTTAATTATAACACTTAGCTTATAGAATTTGATTCATTACAAAAGTTATATTAGAAGTTTGCTAAATGTGGAGTGGGTTTAATTGCTTTTAATTTTAAATCACCTAAGTACCTTACTAAATTTGGCATAACTGTCTCCACAAAACAAGTACAACATAAAGAATCTCTTTAACAATGTGGTCAGAAATTACATTCCTCCTGAAAAAAAAAATCCAGCATTTATCAAATAAGCTGCCCAGATTGTTAACCAATTTTTGTGGGAATGCCAAAAGGAACATAATACAAGAACAAAAGAGCCTTCAAGAACATTAGGTTTAAACAGTCGGATAAATCTACAGTTTCGAACTATTTTTGGATAGTTAACATCATAACATTGATAAGAATACTACTTTTGAGTCTATTAATGACCATGATATGCACTTACACTAATAACTATGAACATGCTTAATTGAAGATGCAGATGATTGTTCTTTGAAACATATGCCTGCTTTGGCTATTGCAACATCTTCCCCCTTGCCCTCATCACAAGCACATGCTGCTTCTCTCATCTTGCCACACACTTCATCTACACCCCCTCCTGCCATAACCAAAAGGGCCATGAACATTGGTATTCGAATTGCTCACTCCAGCTGGTACAGGCTGTACCAAAAGTATCTGCAACTATTTTTGAACGAATGCAGGAAAAGATACTTCAAAGAATGATGAATATGGGTTTTATTTTCATAAGTTATGTAAACTGGTCAGGACTGCATAAATTGAATGATGAATGTGGAAGAATGATAGACCAAAGTTCGACTATATATTTGTCCTTTGTCTTGTTTTGTAATTGTGTGTGCTGGGTTCAAGTTGCTATTCCTTGCTGATTGTAAATTCTAAACTACCCTTGAGTTTGCTTGAGCGATCAGTTCTCTTATGCTTCTTGGACATGGTACAGGGAAGGTGATATGAAATTAATCTACTTTAATTTTAAACATTTCTTTCATTTTAAAATTTAAATTTCCATGGTAATAACCATGGAGTTAATTTAATTGAACATTTGACAAAACGCTGACTAATTGTACATACTGCTGCATTTATATAAGATGTCCAGAATACTGATGAATGATACTGACAGTGTTACCTACCCGGGCTACTGAGAGAAGCTAATGGAGAAATGGCTCCTCTGCTGAAAAATATACTTAGATAGGTGCCTTCATCTCCATGTCAGTTTGTCAATAACCATTCTTGCTTCTTATTTTACTGTGGTTTTAGACAAGTGATACAATATTTTCATTATTGACACATTGTAGTAAGGTTGCCCATGTAGGTTTTTTTTCTAAATTTCGATATTTTTTCCTTTTCCTAAATATACTGGACGTCTGTATAGATAGAAATACATATAAATATAATTATGAACAAATACAGAAATATTATAATTACATCAATTAATGAATATAAGTCAATAACAAATATGTTGACATATAACATATCAGGAAAGCTCTCCATCTTGTTAACATTATGCATTATAACTGCTTCATAATTATGTGTATTATCTTTAGCTATAGAGAGTTCACTTTGAGAGCTGTGCAGTTATTTCTGAGGTGTACATGTTTTAATGCTGCATTATACAGTATATAGAATCAAATAAATGAACATGAATATTGTTATGCATCTATAAACGTACATACGTGTTTGTTAGAATTTGCAATTTTTTAAAAACTTTTATGCTCCAATAGGGTGGGCAGAAAATAATGTAATGGTCACATTGTAACGGTTACCTTAATGTAACATTACCAAAGTAACAAAGACAACTAGTTATCGCGTTAGTTACTGGAGACTGTTACCGAGCAACATCATTGACTGCATTTGCATTGGAATTGCTTATCGGGAATGAGTTGCCTCAACTTGGTTACAACTATATCCCCGCCGCTGTAACATTGCACTTGACAGCTAGCATTTAAGTTGGTACACTCGCAAAAAAACAGATGAAAAGCTTCAACCGTTTGACTTCCTAAGCCAATCACAAGGCAGCATTCCGGATGGCTGATGACAAAGTGGAACCGGATCTAGAATTGGCTCTGTTGCCGGATGTAACTATTCCCAACCACGTGCTTCAGTTTGTAAATCTCTAGCATGAGCGTCGAGTTGTTCTTTGCAAGCTACATATTGTTCATTGTTATTTATATTTGTGGTTATTTTTTGATAGTTTTGTTATTGTTCATTACATATATATATATATATATATATATTTTATATATATTTCATTCATATTATTTATTTAAACAAAAATTAAGTGCGACAATGTCTGAAAAATGACGATTCACGAAGTGAAAATCCTTTGCGCCGAGGTGTGCCACTTAATAGTCAGGCATTGGAACTTTTTAAGCAGAACCCGGGAATTCTTTGAACAGGAAAAGGAGTACGTGAAGCTTCATGGCAACCCCTCTATTCCTGCTGATAAAGCCGTACAATGAACTGCAGCAGCTCTTGGGCTAAGCACGAGAACTGTTATACACAAGGGAGTGAAACTCCAAGAAAAAGAGGACAAAATTCCTGAACCATCTGGAATGCAACAGGTATTTCTATCAACTCTAGGGAAGAAAAGAAAGCGGCCTCGTCCAGTCACAAATCTTGATGCTTTCCAATTAGACGCCATACGTAGACACATTTATGCCTATTATCATAGAAAGGAGGATCCGACCATACCAAAGCTGCTTATATCGCTTATTTTCAATTAACAATAATAATACGAAATAGCTATTATTCATTGGCGTTCGCTACTTACGTACACTTTTTGCATGCGGCTTAGACACGATAGAACGAAGAACAATCAGCTGTTGTTGTTTACTAGCCACCTTGGCAACGTCGCAACCACAATGTAGCCAACCTTACGCGAAGCCACACGAACTGTCAAGTGCAAAGATACAGCGGCGGGGATATAGAGTCATCGTTGCACGGTGTTGCAAGCATAAATATTTGTTTATTACAGTGCACTGCTTATCACTTTGAATATAAGTCACTGGCCACAGATGACAGCTCAGTCAGTACTGCATTGCATTAAGGTGGTTATTCACATAAGATTATAAGTGCACGAGTTTTTATACATCGCGCGTAGATGGGTGTGAATAAACAATTCGTAATTAATTTTGAAGATTGAGAAGCTAGTAACAGTGATGTGTCATAATTTAAAATAAAGAGAGAGGTTGTTACACTACATCACTAAAAGGTTCTTACTTTGAACACGTTTCGGGAGAACAGTTTGCTCCCATCGTCAGCATGTTTCCAACTCTCTTTATTTTAAATAATTAATTCTATTCAGTATTACAATATGTGCACCTGCTAAGCTCAAAGAATGGTACATAAATTTTAACAATGGTGAATCAAGATCAAAGATTAACCAATTTCATCAAGTCTCTTCTTTAAGATTGCTTAAATAAACACTAAATGTCTTCGACTGTCGAATTCGAAAAGCACATGTGAAATTGTGTGTTTCTGCTGTTTTGAAATTGTTATAGTGCATATTTACACCTTTAACCTTGCATGGCAAAGAACAATGAAAGACCAACAGATATATAAAGAGTTAAGTCAATATTTCCTGAATCAAACCTCGAAGTTGAAAGGGCTACCTCATTACCAAACACACCATAATTCTAGGTTGAATATTATTTATTAATATTATACAGTTGCATGCTTCCGACCTCGATTTGCATGGATGTAATAATTTTTCATTTACTCACAACCGTTGCATCTGCACATGCTAAGAGGGGGGGCACTATGGGGGTTCAAACCCAATGGAGAGCAATGGATTTTTTTGGGCGTAAAAACCCTTAGCATGGCTTCCTTTGAAAGGGAAGTAAAGCCAGTGGCCCTGTGTTGTAGATTTACAGCACGTAAAAGAACCTCAAGTCTGATAAAGTGGCCTCTGAAGAAAATTTCCGGTCTTTCACGCCCAATATAGAATGGGGCAGTAGAACTACAGCAGTTAAAGAGCATCCATAAATAAAACTCAGTTTAATTTTGGCACCTACGCATGATTAGTTTAACCAATAAGGAGAAGAGGATAAGGAAGAATACACCTGTGCATGCATGTGCGAGCGTGTGTATGTCCTCAAGACACGCATTTTCCCTGGCAAACCACAAAGAGTTCTCAAATTCATTATTAGATAACATACCCCAATGGCAACTTGCAATGTTGTAAGTACTTCAAGTCCTGGGCTTCATAGTGCTTTTGTGTATGCTTAAAGGGGCAGAGTACCTCCTATCTACACAACATTAAATATGTAAAGTTTTGGTATGCTCAGTCCTAAACTATACAACCTAAAGAGATGAAATTTGGCCATGATCTTCTCTAAACCTTTTACTACCTATTAAAAATAAATAAGTTGCTATTATTCATTTGGGTTATTTTTCCTGATTTCCCCCCCCCCCCCCCCAAATGTAAAAAAATCTTGCATAAAATTTCAAAGTTAATATTTTTTTAAAGCCTAATTTTTCCTTTAATCATACATTATTTATATTTAATACAGAGAGTACCTTAATACTAATTACTGATAAAAAAGAAAGATTAAGTTCATAATTTAAACCATTTTCACCATGAGCACACCTGAAATTGTAAAAATGTTGAATGTTGAAGTTTGAACATAAAATAACTTTACTTTTTTTGGATTTAGGGCATTCCAGTTACTGCATAACTGCTAAATAACTGGAAATTACTTGGTTTCGACATCGGGATTTATGGCCATGAGGTCTAAGGCACAATAGGAGTGGCTAACCTATCAAACCAAGGATTGCAGTGTGGAATCCTAGTAAAATGCATGTTCTGCATTCAATAGAAACTATATTAGGATGGGGATTTACTCAACTAAAGCAAACAATGTGATGGCATGTTTGGTTGTTGACAGGTTTCAATTGAAAGCAGACACAATCATTTTACCCTTGAAGGGGTTAATGACTGTTTACGGCCCATATCCTGGTTTAAATAAATTTATTTTCCTTAATTTTGTGAAATTGCCCAAATTTTGAAAATACTTACAGGCATTCATTGACAGAGGCACTGACAGAAACAATGAACTTTCCTGTTCAAATAGTGGGCAGGTTCATAAATCTAAGATACGGCTTGCTAGATATACAGCTGCAGAATTAAACCCAAAGAAGCAAGAAAAGGGGGTGTAACCATTAGAAATGAGTTGTAGGACCTTAAATAGTTGCTTTTAAAGGGAACTTCCAGTTGAGTTTAGAGTTGAAACTTCAGAATATTCATCTTCAAACGTCACTGAACAAGCATAAGCAAACAAAAACAAATTTGGAAGATTTTAATCCATATCAAGGGTCCCCTTAACGTATACTAGTTATACAAGATTGTATAAGATTCTTTCCAAATGAGCAGGACTTCACAGGTTATTCCCAGAAAATTCAAGATATATGTTTTATTTGTCATGTAAATATCTTTAATATATGGTGTTTTAATACAAATCGTTAGGCATTTTTCAGAAAATAAAATATTTCTAAAAATCTTTCATGTAAAGGTAGTTTGGGTTTGGTGAATTTTCTTGAAAACGTTCATGTCACATCTTTGAAAGATACTGAGCTTATATACCAAGCTTGGTATTTATCAGACATTTTGTTTTTGAGTTACGCTGTTCAAAGACACACTCACACAGAACTTTTTTCTAAAAATGCTTATTTTGGTTTCAGGGGGCTTTAAAACGTATTGAAATCTCAATATCAATACCTCTATGTGTGTAGTAGACTAAGTAAAAATGAGTTCAAAGCATTGTTTTAGTTAAAACATAACATTTTGTGTCTGTATCCATTCAGAAGAAGACAATTGAACATTGCAGTTGTTGATATGTGCTATGTTGGGTCAATGGCATATCTTAGAAGCTTCATAATTCTTGAAGAAATGGAAAAAATGGTGCTACTGAGTGTTTTGTGTTTGTTGCCTTTCACACAATATTCTCTGAGCAAGCTGTGTTATTTCTGTGATTTTCCTTTTGTGTCTTTTATAGTTAATACTTTGTATGGAAGCAGTGAAACTCCCCTAGGGATAAGAGATTTACTTGAACATGTTTTTTTAACTTCTAGTACCCCTTCATAAACTGCACGCTTGACTCGAAGCCAGTTCGGGACCTTCTTCTTGAGTACAAAGCTGAAGTGGTTGAAGAGGAACTTCTCGATGAAGAAGCAGAGGTATGTCTGTATTCAGTTTATATTGCATTCTCCAGTGGCTAAAGTATAACCTTTTAACTCTCTGCAGAAACACAGACTACAACTCTCAGTCTGATATTAAGAATTGACTGTAATTGTACGCATCATTTCTGAAACCAAATACGAAACGTTTTAACATGACAAGGGAAGGTGAAACATTTAATACCACAAGGCATTTGAACCTGTGCTAGTACGCGATGTGAGAACAAAATAACCAGACTGATGCTTTTGACATTTCCTGTAGTGTCTACAACAGGAAGTGGTGAAGATACTGATAACTGTGTTGTCCTTCAGTTCTCTCCGGATGTTTTCAGAATCGCATAACCAAGTAGCCTTTGTTTAGAATGACTTGTGTAACTCACTTCAAATGTAGCTGTATGTTTATGTGAAACTCTTCACAAAAGTTGAAGATGTTGCTAAATCATGAAGTTATCATAACTGTTAAAAAGCATGTTCAAGGTTGTACACACAAACACTCATTCAAGCTTGCTTTGAATTTTCATCACCATTGTGCAGAATTTGTCAATTCTCAATGTGCACATAACAGTTTTTCTTACAAAGCATTGATTTTAATAAGATTTATTGCCTGAATTTTAGGTGTGTTCACCACTGCTGAGCTCTTATTAGCTTTGCTATACCTATTTGTATGTATGAAAGCATTCTCAAACTGCTGCATATACAGAATTGAAATTTAACATGTAAGGTTAGAAAAAAGTTCATTGGCACATTCGAAATGTGGCTGAAATCTGCATGAAATTACAAAGCCTCCTATGAAACATGTGTGGAATTACAATTTGATATATAAACATTTTAGGGCATTTGTTGATGAATTTTAAGTTTCCTTAAAATCAGTACAAATTAAAGGTAATGCATAAGGAAAGCATTCTTAAAATTAAAAACTTTTAGGATTATTTTCCAAAATATTCATAGTAAATTTTATTAGTGTGTCCACATTTCCTTTGCAAAATGAACACACCTGAAAAGTAGCATTATGTATATATTTATGATGCTGGTCTCTCAGTTGTTAAATATTCTGGAAACACTCAAAAAGTTTGCATCAACTTTTTTTTTAATACATTTATCTTTGACTTGTAAGTATTACTGAGTCTTTTCAAATTAACATGTTCAGAATTGCATTGAAAACAATTACCTGTTAAAGTTCAGGTACAAAGCCCATGCTGTATAAAGACTTAACAGTATAACCTTGAAAATATCAGGTTAGAACGGACAACACAAGTAAAAGATTTTTATCAGTCTGCTGTAATAGCAGTCATCTTCTTCCTGAGATCACATAATATACAATATGGGAAATGTTCGCGATGTTAAAATGTATACCAAAGATAAAATATGAGTATTTACAAAGTGATGTTGTAGTTCATAACATTGGAAACTATACTGCCTCTGGTATAAGTTTGCACTTGGCAATGCGGCATTTCAGTCAATTGGTCATTGAGCAGAAATGGAAGCGTAACCAGTTCGGTCATCAGCTTTAGATAATTTCAACTACATGCTTTAGTTTTTGAGTTTATCATGTGCATACAGTACCATTGTGGCTTTGCGATTTGCTTTGATAATTTGTTGTTCTCGTGGTTTGCTCTTGTTTAATGTTTGTGTTCTGTTTATTTTATATTTATAAGAGCAGTAGCATTTTACTGTGGAAATGCTTAAGAGAGGTATAATCTGTTCACTCTTAGAGTGATCCTAATGTAAACAAAAGATAATGCATCCTTCTGCCATTTGCTCCAAGAGTATTGCCAAGTTGTCAGAAAGACATGGCAAGCGTAAGCAATGAAATGACAAGAGAGCTTCACAATTTGTCTCGTAATTAACATGTGTAACTTGCATAAGTTAACATGCACATTATTGAACACAGATAAGAAAAGGAAGTAGATATTTAAGAAGTGTTTGTATAACAAATCTAGAAAAAGAATAGGCGTGTCATAACTTCGTTTTTATTCCGACTCTGCAAGCGGCTCTATCCCCTCCATATCTGAATCATCAGTATCAGTGCGACTGCTGCTGCTTTGTTTATCAATGTTGATATACCCCTGCCGCTGTAACGTTGCACTTGACAGCTAGCATTTAAGTTGGTACACTTGCAAAAAAACAGATGAAAAGCTTCAACCGTTTGACTTCCTAAGCCAATCACAAGGCAGCATTCCGGATGGCCGATGACAAAGCGGAACCGGAAGTAGAATCGGCTCTGTTGCCGGGTGTAACTATTCCCAACCACGTGCTTCAGTTTGTAAATCTCTAGCTCGAGCGTCGAGTTGTTCTTTGCAAGCTACATATTGTTCATTGTTATTTATATTTGTGGTTATTGTTTGATAGATTTGTTATTGTTCGTTTATACATATATATATATATATATATATATATATATACTTATGTTTATCTATTTTTTATATATATATATATATTTCATTCATATTAATTATTTAAAAAAAAATTAAGTGCGACAATGTCTGAAAAACGACGCCGATCGCCGAGTGATGATTCACGAAGTGAAAATCCTTTGCGCCAAGGTGTGCCACTTAATAGTCAGGCATTGGAACTATTAAGGAGAACCCGGGAATTCTTTGAACAGGAAAAGGAGTACGTGAAGCTTCATGGCAGTCCCTCTATTCCTGCTGATAAAGCCGTACAACGAACTGCAGCAGCTCTTGGGCTAAGCACGAGAACTGTTATACACAAGGGAGTGAAACTCCAAGAGAAAGAGGGCACAATTCCTGAACCATCTGGAATGCAACAGGTATTTCTATCAACTCCAGGGAAGAAAAGAAAGCAGCCTCGTCCAGTCACAAATCTTGATGCTTTCCAATTAGACGCCATACGTAGACACATTTAAGCCCATTATCATAGAAAGGAGTATCCGACCATACCAAAGCTGCTTATATCGCTTATTTTCAATTAACCATAATAACACGAAATAGTTATTATTCATTGATGTTCGCTACTTGCGTACACTTTTTGTATGCGGCTTAGACACGATAGAAAGGAGAATAATCAGCTGTTGTTGTTTACTACCCACTCTGGCAACGTTGCAACCACAATGTAGCCAACCTTACGCGAAGCCACACGAACTGTCAAGTGCAAAGATACAGCGGTGGGGGTATAGTAAGACTGTCAACAAGAGAGTCGCTCAGTTTATCCAAATCCGAAAACAAATCCTCTTCTTTCAGAACTGCTTTACTTGTGCAGCACTTTTATCTGTTGTAGGCGGTTCATTTTTGAAAAAGAAATTGTGCACTATTATATGAATTGCCAATTTCACAAACTGAACACACACTTCCATAGCGTACTTTACACGTTTCCTTTTTATTTCCGTGTGTTGACACTTTCCCTGCCATACTCACTCGTAGCTGAAACAAATTTTGAGGTTAGCTTTACTATCTCCTTTATTTCTAGTGTCGGATACTTCTCATGAATTTTGAAAACACGTTTAAAACAATTGTTTTCTTGCCGCTAATTAAAGGCTTGCTTAACATAACATGTCTCCGTAGAAACAAGCACGAGGTTTGTTACCATCAGCCAGATAATAGAGCACACTGACTGCTCGCGCCTTGCCTCATTTAAACAACAGCTGAGTCAAGCGAAATGCATCTTGGGAATTGGAGCACATCAATTTAAAACCTCGAAAAACCGTTTCATTAAGTCAGCAGTAATCACATCTAAGTCATAAATATTCTTTTTTGTATAGTAGATGTTATTTATTACTGAACACATCCTAAAATTTAGATTGCTAACATGTAACTGCTTTCTTTGTGTGCATTGCTATTGTGTTGTACTTGACTCCACACAGTCATGCTAGTGACGTCACGTCACGTGACTTTGTTTTGATCAGGGTCACTCTAAGGGTGAATTTGGAGTAGATCACAGTGCAGTGATTTGTAAAGGAATAATTCTTTGCGTCAAACTATTCTGCTAAATAGCCAAGCATTGGAATTGCTGCAGAGGACATGTGCATTTTACAAGGAGGAAAATAAGTGTGGTTATCCCTCTATTTCTGTTGACAAAGTAACAGAGCGGACATCGAAAACTCTGGGTGGAGTGGAAAGCAGCATTATCAGCTACTGTATATTGGCAACTGGTAATGTCACAACTTCATTATAGCCAACTTGATGCAAACTGTCAAGTGCAACCTTATACAGCAAGGGTGTATAAGCACTTTAATTATGCCATTGACAATACCATATACAATGGAATCTCATTAGCACATTCCTCATTAACACGTTTTCCTGTGTATTACGTTGAATTATAAAAGTCCTGGTAGCAAATCACCAAATATAATAAATAACGTTTGCTTAGTGCGTTTTCCTGGTCCCGCTTACTATACGTTTGAAGTTTGATGTCCTCATTCGCTGTTTTGGCCAATCCTTGATCGGTACAGTGGAAGTAGGCGTTTAACACGTTCCTAGTTTGATGTCCTATTTGCTACTTTGGTCTATCCTTGGTCACGGGGTGGATATTGGCAGCCAATCACATGCATGTATGTAAATATTTGTGTGACACGATTTCTGTTGGCAGAATAGAGAATGCTTTACCTTGGGGTGGTAAACGCCAACGATAGTTTCTACTGTTGAGTGATGACCAAACATACGTAGATTGTATTTTAACTTTTCATTTACAATGAAAAAAAAGAAAGTGTAGTAAATAACCAACAGTGAAAAACTGAAAATCCTTGATGTAATCACAATCCAAATATAAAACATATGGATGGATATAGTGCGGAAGTTAAACATTCCTCCGTCAACCTTAAACACAATTGTTAGCAAACCTAATTGATTGAAACTGCTTTTAAAGAAGAGAAAAATACTAAAAAAAACTTTCCGTTGGAAAATAGGATTAGAAGAGGACCGGAACAAAATTTGTTGCATGGAAACACCTCCCAAATTCAAATCGTATTGTATACACCAAAGATACTATCGTTTATTGTACTCGTAACACGATGCACGCTCATAATTTTGTTTTCTTTTTTTAGCAGAAATTATCACATGTGTAATAAAACACACAGCAAAGCCATTTGTCGCTTCCACAATTCGCAATTTATTTTCTCAAAAACATTCATAACCTAAAAAATCCAAGGTGACCAAAATAAAAGCTTGAATTATTTATTCTCAGGCTTTGTGTATCCAAATCCATTTCAACATATTGAATTTAACATGGAAACGCGGATCGTATTCAGTATGAAATTGTACTCAAAATCGATTGAAATTTCCCATGGAGATGTAGTAATTATTAAATTTTTATTACCTAACTGTGTTCTTAAATTGCAGTTTTTGCATTTTCGTTAACACGTTTTCCCGCCTATGACGTCCAAATCCTTAGGTCCCTGCAAAAACGTACTAACGAGATTCTACTGTATACACATTAATTGAACTTCATTCATTGATTAACAGCAACAGAGCCCTGCAACATGACAGTTCTGCTTCAGTAAATTTGCCCATAACACTGTAGGTCTGGTTATTTCACATACCCATTTGTTTGGTTTCATTGTTCCATAGGACCCCAAAAACACATTCTTATGGGATAAATCAAAGAAGGCACTATGTTTTATTTACATTTCATTGTATATATATATATTGACATAAGGTTTGAGATAAAACTTAAGACACTAAGAAACTTTGCAATCTTAGTGGAGTTCTGTCAGTGTTTTGTACTATCTGATGATGTTATAGTTATAAGTTGGGCTTGCTGATGTACTTATTTGTGTTCATAATAGTCACTGAAAAAGCACATTCAAAACAGTTTAGATAAGCTTAAGCTTATATTTCATTTCTTGTTCAGAACTTTCTGTAAGTTTACTTATACTAATTTTATCAATCAACTGAGTTAAGTGTTGAAAACTAAGAAAAAAAGAAAAAAAAACAACACAAGTTTGTTAAAAGGTTTTGAGTATATTAGAATTTTTTTGGTGTTTGTTGGATTTCCTGCATCTACCTCAGACTGGAGCAGACTGGAGCATATTACATCTTGATATATTGTTTATTTCGCTAAGTGTGAACTTTTCAGTGGAGAATTATTGTTAACAATATGTGCACATTTCTGTTACATCTTTGTTTTCTGTGTGCATCTGTTAGCTACTTATATGTATTGGAAAAACTCCTTGCATGCACGCCCTAATGCTTCTGTATTGCTTATTGCTGTTAGATGTGAATCATTAAATCTTCTGAGCAGTAATGTTGGGTTTTTAACAGATATTTAGCCAACAATGTTGTAACATTTTTGTCTCGCCTTTTCTCTGAATTTGATTTAAGAACCTTCAGGAAATTTCCAGCATTCAGCTTAATGTATATTTAATACTAGCACTTTAAAGACTTCTTTAGACTTAAACAAATGCTCTAATATGATATTGAGTTTCATAAATGACCGATTATCATAGCTATTGTAGTAGTCATAGAAAAATGTCAACCTTTAGAAGTCCCCTAGATGTCAGTCATTGCTTCAGTGATGTTAGAAGTCTGTGTTTAGTTGTTTGGATTGTGAAATAGGTGCAGCTAGGTTGGCATCACAAGATGATGTAAATATTTGTTGCATTGTAAATATCCCTAGAAGAATAATTTGTCCATTCATGGGATCTGATTGGCTGACACATTTAGCTCAGCATGATGGCATTTAAATAAAATTGTGATGTTTTTTGAGGAAGGTGTTTGTCTTAAAGAAGTAAAATAAAAAAATAATAGCTTAGTTTAAAAATTAAAGTACGTGGAACTTTCACACAGCATTAAGAATCTGGATATTAAAATTGAGTTTTAACACTTCACTTGCTCCACTTACCTTGTTTTAACTAGAACATGTTTCACAGGCTGTTGCCTGCATTGTCAGCTAGCCTCCACTGCTGGATCCAAAAGGTATCCAGGTGAGTTAGCTCTGATGCTGGTTTTAGGAAATTTAAGATTGGAATATATTTTGGGATCTTCAAATTCATGCTTCGTTTCTCCTGTTTTCTTAGGTAATTTTCTCCCACTCATTGATATTCTCATTTTTATATTGTATTGCTCTTTCCAAAAATGGTGTGACTGCCAACTCATCCACTTGTTTAAATTATAAGTTGCTTAGATGTTCGTTCCTTCATACTTGTATCCAAGTTTCTTTTCATCTTACCAATGTAGGTCTTGTTGCAATTTTCACAGTTTATTTGATGGATTCTGGATTTCTCATTTGGTGGCACTTTATTAGTTTTCTTGGAACTTAGGAGGTCTTAGTAAAGGATCTCTCAACAAGTGTGTCCTATCCTTAACATGTGATAGCTGCCGTTGTTATTGAGTTACAGCAGTCATTTTTTACATATGGTTACAGTTGTTATTGACAAATAGCCACGGAACGTTAAAGCATTCAGCAATGCGTAGAAATTGTGAAAATTTATTATCAAAATGATCATCTGTTCGCTAAACCTTCCGTGTATTCAGTGAAGTTTACAGTGTGCATAATCGTCCTTGCGAGAGAACGATTCGGTGCTTAATGGATAAATTTGAAAGAAGTGGTTCTGTCAGCAATCAAAGAACGCCTGTACGTAATCGACGTAAGCACTCCAACAAAAACATGGGCGCTGTTTGTGAGAGTGTGCGCAAGAACGGAAACAAATCAATTGCTCATCGAGCACAAGAATTGGGGCTTTCACCGACCACAACTTGGCGAATTCTGCATCTGGACTTGAAGTTTCATGCTTACAAAATAATGTTAACTCCAGAACTAAAGCCCAATGACCATAGGTGGTGCCGTGTATTCGCTGACTGGGCTATGGAGCAATTGGAAGCTGACCCAGATTTTTGTCGAAAAATCATCTTCAGCGACGAAGCCCACTTTTGGATGGATGGTTGTGTTAACAAACAAAATTGCCGTTATTGGAGCAATCGCAATTCAATGCAGATTCAAGAACGACCACTTCATCCCCAAAAGGTTACTGTGTGGTGTGGATTTTGGTATGATGGAATCATTGGTCCATAGTTTTTCCAAGATGAAGATGGAGAAGCTGTAACTGTCAATGGAGAAAGATACTGGGCTCTTATAAGGCACTATTTTTGGCCTCAATTGGATGGTGTGGATCTTGGAAATATGTGGTTCCAGCAAGATGGTGCCAATCAATCGATCTTTTGAAGGAGAAGTTCAGAGATTTCATCATTTCCCGTGGTGGTGGTGGTGGTGGTGATGATGTTAACTGGCCCCCGAGGTCATGTGATTTAATGCCGTTGGATTACTTCTTGTGAGGTTATGTTAAATCTCGAGTTTATGTCGACAAGCCAGAAACAGTAAATGATCTTATGAATAACATCATGCGTGTTATTCATGAAGTTGGACATAATTTACATTCTTCTGTCATTGAAAATTGAGTCAACTGTATACGCAAAATCCAATGAAGTCATGGCGGTCACTTAACTGATGTTCTCTTCCACACATAATGACATTAATTATGTTCCAAAATAAAAAAAGAAATAAACCTCTATCATTTGTAGAATGTGCTATATTTAAGTTCACTTTTGTTGAAAGACCCTATAGTAGAAGCTTTTGAATGATGTGAAATTTGTGAAGCTGTGATTTGCTTGATTTGTTAACTTCTTTTAACCTTTTGAATTGTCTTCATCACCAGTTCTTTCTGTAATCTATTGTCGCTGGCCATTTTACTATGTGTGAGGCTTGGTTTTCAATGCGAATGAATTGAACATTTGGGAGAACATTTCTATAAAGAAAGTGTGAAAGGACTCGCAAATTTTGACGTCCCAGAAGATATTCCAACCTTCAAGTTCCTAAAACCGGCACCAGAGATACCTCATCTGAATAGATCTGGCAGTGGATGTTAGCTATGTGGGCAACAGCCTGAGAAACATGTTTTAGTTAAAACTGGATAAGTGGAACAAGTGAAGTGTTGTTAAAACACAATTGTAATATCAAATGATAGCTTGGGTTCATTTGCACCAGGTGCAGTTTTTAGAATGAATTCAATTTAGACAAGTTATCTCCAGTTTCTGTTGTTGAACAAGCCAGTTTTTGCAAGATGGCAGTGCCATAATCTTGAAAATAAAAGCAGAAGGTTTAGCAGACTTAACTAAACAAAATGTTTGGTAGATGAGTTGACCCAAGTCTCGTGCTTCACCAGAGATGCATATAAACTTAAATATTCATGAGGATTAGAAAATACTGTGGAATATTATAGTTAAATAGCTTGTATAAAGTTCTGCATATATCTTACTACTGTTGATGCAAGGAGGTTCATGATTGAGACTTCTTGGTTCCTTATTTGGAACAAACAAGGTGGGTTCACAATAACCAAGAATGAGAATAACAAAGTAAATATGTGTGAGCTTTCACGATTAACGGCAAGCTTTCCTGGGTCCCAGTAACAAGAAAGAAGACTTAATAAAATTTTCTTTTTGTCGTTTCCATTCATACAAATGCCCTATTAGATCCTTTTGTGCATATCCTCTTCACTGTAGAAATTATTCAAAGTGGCCACGAGATGAAACAGCTGCTAGAGCTCTTGCCAGTCGCAAGCTGGGAGAATGAAACCAAAGAAATTCCAGCAAACATGCATCCTGACTCCTTCAGATTCATAAAGCATTGGTTCTCAGTGAAAGCGCTACTTGCATACTTGTGCGGTGGGGAGGGAAGCAGTCAGCAGGGATAACTGGTTTATGCAAGGTCTTACAATGCAGTTTGTTGCGAGCAACAAGTGAGGTGAGAGTAATGGCAATTATTCTATTCTGCATCAGGTGTTTATTTGCAATTCGTATTTCGGTACAGAATCTGCTGGTGCTATCAGGAGATTATTTGAGAATTTCCCAGGTGTTCGAGACCCAAGTTGTGGGACAATTCATAGATTAGTTAATACATTTTGTGAAGCTGGAAGTGTTCTTGATAAGAAGTGAATAAGGTGATGTACAGTGCTCAGAGAAGAAACTCTTTGATATTGGTCAATGCTTGGAAAATTCCGTTAACTTATCCGTTGGCCATCTTTCTCACACATATGAATTTCTTGTGGTTCCATACAAAGCGCTGCAAAATTACTTGGGTAAAAATCTACAGTGGTGCAGGAACTTAAACCGGGTGATTCTGTGTGTATGATTAGACTTTGTGAATAGATTTTGAATAATGTACATAATGGAGAAATTGATCGTAATTTAATTCTTTTTTCAGACGAAGCATGGTTTCATTTGCATGTGTAATTAAATTCTCAAAACTGCCAACTGCCGACATTGAAGTGCCAAAAAACTTAATATCGAGCTAAACATCAGGCTCTCGTATTGACTGGCTAGCAAAAAGCAATAGCTTATTTGCCATGTGAGACTTCACCTCAGCTTTGGTGCTCAATATATGAGTGACCCAGTATAAAAAAAAATGGGGTTAGAACTCCATTGTATTAACACACAAAATAAAAAACAAACTTTGCATGGACATGCCAGTAACGCGTTTGGCTCTCAATCCAATTGTGGATTCACTGTTATAAATCTTTTTTCTTTCTTTTAGTTTCCTTTTTCTTTCTTTTCTTCCATCCTCTGCACAAGTTCAATATTCTGTAACAGCTGGTTAAAGTTTAATAACTTGTTAAAGCGCTAACCAGTTGCTATGCACAGTTGGTATTCTGTAGCATCCTAAAAACAACCTCTTGTTGAGAGGAAGAAAATTATAGTTAATGATACCAAGAGCCAAGACTGTTGTTAGCGCTAGCAATACCACTAGTATTACTGGCTGAAAATGAAGGCATTTTTAGTGCTTCTTGATCTTAAAGAGTTATGGTAACAATCTTCTTAACCAGAAAGTTACAGAATAGGACTGGATTTGTGTGTGGTTTTGCGCACACACCTGTTTGAAGAAGCCTAAGAAGCTTTTCTTAGGCCTTTCATAATTTTCACTCCAGCGTTATAACACTACTTTAATGAGAAACATACTTTGGCTGCCTTTGCAGTCCAATGGCCAGTACATTGGCTTCTAAATCCAGAGGTCCTGTGCTCGATTCCTAGCTGGTGCAGAAAGATTTTTTTTTTAATTCCATAACCTCTTATATGATAAAAGTATGTGTAGGCTAGTGTGTTTTAAAACATTAAGAGAAGTAATCCCATTGTGTAATGCATTTAAACTGGTTTTCTTTGTTAACAATGGTTTTTAAAGTCAAAGCCTTGGATGCCCAGCTCCCTGGTGTGGGGGATAGCCTTTCTGCTTATTAATCCAGAGGGACCAAGTTCAAATCTCAGTTGAATTGAAGTGGCCAGTTAAGATTCCTTTCTAGGTTTTCTGTTATTCTCTACAGTTAAATATCGGCAAACACTTCTTTGGACCCCATACTAATTTGGGTAATCCTTATATCTCTCTCTAAACCTGAGCTATCATAAAAGACAAATAAAAGGGAGGCAGAAAAAAATCCTTGAATATGAACAAAGTATTTAAAGGCAGCTACGCAAATATAACATAAGAAAACAAACACCGATACTTCAGGTATTTTCTTTTAGTTTACAAGAAAACGCCTGTTGTTTGTTGTTAAGAGCTATCACAAATAAAGCCATGAGCTTCAGATGTAACCCTTTAATGCACATTGGCAACAAAGATGGTTAGTTAACCATTTTAATAATGGTTTTTGTTATTTTCATATTACACTAACAATAAGATACAAGTTTCTGTAGCTGTTTTATGTAATAAAAGTATTAAATTATTTGAATGCTATTTTAGCTTTTTTTTAATAGAATAAAAACATCATCCACACATGCCAACACCAGTTATTTTGCGTGGTCTCTCCCCATCCTTTACCACAGGCACATTTAACTGCAGTCACAATGTTCTGCTTTGAATGGATGGCCAGTCCATTTCATCTCGTCTTAATGATCATGGCTATTCAAATTGCTTCCATTAAATTGCCTGCGATAGGACTATAGAAACCTGTTCCTGTTTGGGTGTTACAGGAAGAACAGCATAGGTATGAAAATATTTCATGCAATAAACGGTTAACTTTTTTGTAAGATCTAGTTAAGGAAGCCACAACAGCTTCAAATAAACCGATAGATTGTAATCGCAAAGTCTCAGTATGTTTTGAAGGTTAACTATTCTGCTTGCCGATACTTTCTCTTTTTTTCTTATGTTATTTATGCAGCATATTTCCCCAATTGTCGGTTATCGTTCTGTGTCTAATTAAACATATCTAATAGCAGTTATGTGCTGGTTTACAACACTGTTGGCATAATACCTTTTGGGATTAAGGAACATTGTCTTAGTTATTGTCTGTTTGTATATTATGTATCTTAACCAAGATTCAGTAGCTGTCTTCTAAAATTGTGTAACTATTGTAAATTAATTTCATGCTTGCAAATTATAGAGGGGTAGGAAACAGAAAAAGCACAGAGAACAATATCAGCGCATTGGTAAGTTTCTTGTTTTTATCCCCTTCTGTATTTGTGTGCTTGGCTGTTAGCATATGAGAAACACAGAAAAACACATGATCATTATAAGCAGCTCATTTTCTTTTGCATGTTAAAGTGTTTGTGTAAGTTTTGTATTACATATCTGAAAATAACACCTCCATGTTATTAAAACTGTCTTGAAATTAAAAGGCAGCATTAGTCAGCTTGAAAGCATCATTGTCTGAATCTGAAGAATTTAAGTGATTTTCATCTTGCATTTGTGCTTATTTTTTACCTACAGCTTAGCTCTCAGAGCTTATAAAGGTAGTAATTATTAATTGCAAAAAGTTAAATAACATTTTTAATGCTGTTTTTGGAAGATAATTGCTGGACCGAGGTCTAAGAGTGTTTTAGTGTAGAAAGTATGCATTGCGAGTAGAAATATGGTTGAATTTTGGGAATAGGAGTCTTAAGAAGTGAACAGGCCATTGGTATACTATATACCAAGAATGTCCAAAAAATTTGAAATAAGCTTAGCCTCTTTTACTTAAATCAGTGCAGATACGGGGCTTCGGTATAAAACCTGACCGCTCACATGGTGTTCTGCATCTGCTGGCCGTGCCACCACTCTGTCTTCATTCATTAAATCTGTATTCCCATAAACCTGTGACAAAATTTAATTAATAGCAAAAGCTAGAAATGTCATCCTTCTGCAGCCGAACAAGCGTTCTACCAAGTAAACACATTTAGATTGACATGATTTACCTTGGCCACTGTAATGTTTCGTATTTCAGTTCATATGTTCCTCCAGTATGTGAGGATTTGTCATTCAGGGTACTCCACAGACTTAGATTTGGGGAGTGGGAGGGCCACACAGCAGCACTAATCACTCCATCGTCAAAAGCTTCCATAATTGTAACCATGGACTCCTTTGCTTTATAAGCAGTTGCAGAATCTTGCTGAAACTGCAAATATGATTTTTATTCTTTTAATACTGATTGAAAAATGGAGTGAGAATGTCATTTTGGTACCGCTCTCCATTTACTGTATTCCCCCTCAAAAAAAAAAAAAAATCAGACTGATTATGCATGTTGCTCTTATTACACAACAAACTGTAATTTTTGTGTCATAAAGAGTGAATTCCTCTACAGAATGTGGATTTTCAGAGCACCAACAGTGTGTGTTTTGAGTATTTACGAGGGTGGTCTGAAAAGTTTCCGATCTCAACATGAAGATGGCAGCAGCACTCATAAATAAAAGCTAGTGAATTTCGTTGTTCATCTGTTGACAGTTACTCACCAAAGTTTCAGCCATTTTGGATGCTCAGTTGTTATGTAACAGTCGTTTGAGTGAGGTGATGTGAGTGTTTTTATGAAAATGGACAAAATCGAGTATCGAGCTGTCATTAAATATTTGTTTTTAAAGGGCAATACGCTTACGCAAATCAAAGATGAGTTGGATTCTGTGTATGGGGACTCTGCACCATCATTTACCACAGTGAAATTTTGGGCAGCTGAATTTAAACGTGGCCGTAAGAGCTTGGGAGCCGAACGTTCGGGACGTCCAAAAACTGCAACTACCAACGAAAACATCGCCAAAGTTCACCAAATGGTGCTAGACGACCGCCAAATTAAAGTGAGAGAGATAGCAGAGGCTATGAACATGTCAAAAGAACGTGTTTGTCACATATTAAATCAACATTTAGACATGAGAAAGCTATCCGCATGTTGGGTGCTGTGTTTGCTCACGTTTGACCAAAAACATGTTCAAATGAACATTTCCAACGCTCTGTTGATGCACTTTAGGCGCAATAAATCAGAGTTTTGGCGCCGATTAATTACTGTAGATGAAACTCGGATACACCATTATAAACCCAAAACAAAAATACAGTCCAAACAGTGGACTGCAAAGAGGGAACCGGCTCCAAAAAAAGCAAAAGCTGTTTTTTCAGCTGGGAAAGTGATGGCAACTGTTTTTTGCGATAGTCATGGAGTTATTTTAATCGATTATCTTCAGAAAGGAAAAACCATTACAGGAGCATACTACGCATCATTACTTGACAAGCTGAAGGCAGAACTTGCGGAAAAAGGCCACATTTGCAGAAAAAGGAAATCCTGTTTCACCAAGACATGCACCGCTTCACACCTCAGCGGTTGTAATGGTGAAAATCCACGAATTACGGTTTGAACTGCTTGACCATCCGCCTTACTCACCAGATCTAGCCCCAAGCGACTTCTTGTTCCCTCCTCTGAAAATTGCGCTTGGAGGACAGAGATTTTCGTCAAATGAAGAGGCAATCACCTTCGTGAACAATTATTTTGCAGAGAAAATGCCGAGTACTATTTGGACGGGTTACAGAGATGGGAGCATCGCTGGGAGAAGTGTGTAGAGTTACAAGGAGACTATGTTGAAAAATAAAAAAAAAATTTTGAAAAAAGGTCTTGTATCTTTATTAGGTCAGAAACTTTTTAGAACCACCCTCTTATTTACCCCATTAGATGGAACATGCCTTGTCTGTGAAGAACAGAAACTGAGAACCAACTAATTCTTCAGTCACTGATGACAGATACCACTCGCAATAATGCACACATGCTCTGGGATCACATGGTTTTAAATGATGAACACACATGCTAACTTCGATGGTGATTTTCGTAGCGAATGTTCCGGCTTTTGCTATAAGATAAGAGTTAATTTTGTGTTTTATGTACAGGTTTAAAAGAATACAGATTCAAGAATAAAGGCAGAGTGCTAGCATGGCCGGATGGCATGTCCTGCTTTTATACCAAAGACTTGTACTTTTAAGGATTCTAAAGGGTAAAAACATAATAGCAAAAAGGGGGAGGGGAATGAGAAGCATACACTTATGCTGAATATTTTCTGTACTGCAGGCAGCATTAGTAAGAGGGAGGAAACTTCACTGTGTAAGCACTGTCACTATTCACCAGTTATGAAAGATATCTTCCCTTCCCCCTTTCTATGCTCAGTACATTGTAACCTAATTATATGCTTGTGTAGTAACCAACCATAGTCTGCATATATTTATTTGGTACATCATTGTTGTATGAGTCATCCTCTGTGGACTAGTGGTACCGTGCTAGCCTCTAGTTCCTGAGGTCGTGGGTTCAAACCCGGCGGAGGGTGATGGATTTTTTTGGGCGTAAAAATCCTTAGCACGGCTTCCTTCGGAAGGGAAGTAGAGCTGGTTGTCCCGTGTTGTAGATTTACGGCATGTAAAAGAACCTCAAGCCTGATAAAGAGACCTCTGAGCAAAATTACCGGTCTTTCACGCCTAATATAGAATGGGACGCTAAGGACCACAGCTGTTAAAGAGCATCCATAAATAAAACAAAACTCTTTTTTTTTTTTTTTTTTTCTTTCTTTTTTTCAATTGTTGTATGATTGAGATTCTTCCAGGCTTGCAAAATATGCCTCAACTGATGATTTAAGCTCTTCATTGGATGGAGAATTGTTTCTGAAGGAACTTACTCAGTTTAGGAAACAGGTGGAAGCCTGATTGAGCTAAGTCAAGGGAATAAGGTGGATATAGCACCAAATCATACATCACTTCATTGATTTTCACCATTGCAACATGTGTGAGGGCGAGTATTGTCCTGATGGAAGATTACTTTCTTCTTTGCCAAACCCAGCCTTTTCATGCAGGTGGTTAACATAACGAGCTCTGGAGATAGATTTTCCACGAGGAAGATAATCTTAACAGCATTTCAGAAAACCTGTGCCATGCTCTTCTCAACCAGTTTCACACACTTTGCCTTCTTTGTTGGAGAGAATCTTGAATCTTCATTCCTTAGACTGCTGTTTGGTTTCAGGTGTGTATACTTCCGTATTATAACTTGTTCCTTGAGACAGTTCCACTACCATGTGGGTGAATGAAGTGGCGGGGAACCTTTTGCACGTTGGGGATAAGAGTGCCAAATCCTACCTGGCAGGCTATTGACAATGCTAACAGTTGATTCATTATTGTATATACATGACTAAATAAATTGTCTTTCTCACACTTTTAACGAAAGAAGAAATTATAAGTTAATGTTTACAATTACTGCAAAACTACTAATGCTATTATCAGAAGCCATATTAATTACCACTATTATAACAGAAAGAAATAATGCTATAAAGGAAATAATATAAAACACGACAGAAGAAGCCGTGCAGTTACTTTGCATGAATAAACTCTTGAGTGTAATGTTTATCTTGCACTCAAACTATTAACCATTTGCAGCAATACATACAACAAAACTATTACCATGAGTGAACAAAAGCTTTTATTCTTGTGTACTGACTTCATGAACTTTGTCAGGTGAAATAGCATGAAGAGGGAAGATTGCATGTTATTTGTGAGAAGCATCTGATAACAGAATCAAATCAATGCATAAGAAATTTTGTAAGAGTTGTATGATTAAATTTTCATATAGTAATGGATAAATGTATTTGTAAACTCTGTGAATGAAGTATGACATACACCACATGCTATATTCACTAGGGAGTGCTAATTAAGCAGTGGAAGAGAGTGGATGTGTGTGGAGGAAGCTGGAGTGGAAGGAAAGAAGGGCTCAAGAAATTATGGGAATTAGTATCAAAGATTACAGAGGAAGAATTGCAACTTTTAACAAGTTAAATTGGAAGGAATTCAAAATAAATAAAGGTGCAGAAGAGATGGTAAACATGTTTCTCCTCACATGTATAATAGTCATACTATTGGTAATTGGTGGAGTTGAAATCAACCCTGGGCCAAATGGGAATCAAAACGTCATGGATGAAATTTTGGCTAGCATAAAAGATATGGATGAGAAATTAGGAAATAAACTCAATGGAGTGGAAAAGGAACTAATAGATGCAGAGTGACGGAATGGTGGGAGAAGAAAGCATTGTGTCGACACCCAATGGGAGAAACATAGCGGAACTGTCAAGGGAGACAACAGGAATAGAATTAGGGAGTAGTGTGGGATAGGTATAGAAATAGAACAGGCCCAGAAAGAAGGATGGGAATACGGAAGTAATAATAAAGGGGGATTTTAATATCAGAATAGGTGAGGGGGATGTGAATATAGAATGAATATGTTTGTTGGAAATGAATCATGTTCTAGACGGGAACAGCTCAGACAAAGTAAAGACAAGTGATTTATAAGTCAGGTGATAGATTTATTGAATTTTGTGAAGTGAACGCTCTAGATATATTGAACAGCAAATACGCAGATGACTTGGAGGGAGAGTTATTGAATTTTGTGAAGTGAACGCACTAGATATATTGAACGGTAAATACGCAGATGACTTGGAGGGAGAGTTTACCTTTGTTAATATGACCGAGCAAAGTGTTATTATGGCCGATCAGCATGGGGTACACAATAAGTAACTTTAAGGTATTAAACTTGTATCTAATAGTTGCCACTTCCCGTTGGTAGTGGAGATTCAAAGACGATCAGAGGAAGTAAGGGAAGTGAGTTGGGAATGGAAAAAGAACACTAAGCAGTATATTGAATTTAAATGAGGAACTGTTAGCGTAATGAAACAAACTCAATACACATGATTGTTAAATGCTGTAAGCTTGGGTATCATTGGCAATAGGAGCCAGGGCTCAACGCTGATCACGCCCAAATGAATTGTAATATCTCAACACTCGATAAAGATATTCACTAAGTGCTTAAAATCAATGCTGAAAACTTAAGGTTTGTTTCATCCTTGCACGCTTGTGCGTATTTCACCTCATTATTGTTTCTAATTACACCTGACTACTGTTTACTATATATTACATCAAAGCTTTGTCTATTTTTTATACGTGTATGCATTCCCTCCAGGGTTCACAAGGCCAAAACATATATGTATTACCATATGCCAGCAGTATAAATAAATGTGGCAACAATGGAAGTGTTATGTCATGCTGGAGGTTTAGACGGAGGGTTCGAAGGGGTGTTGAACAGTATCGATGGTGATTGGCTGTTATATATGTAGCTGTAGTGATGTGGTCTGTCACTGAGCAAGGGACAAGTATAATACGGCTGCAGTAGTAGTGTACCCCTGTTACATCATTTGTTACAAATTGATTAATAAAGGCAGTGGGATCTCTCTGAAAACGAGCCAAACTTTGCTTACAGATTTATACTCTGATTTGTCCTTTAATCTCAAGTCAGTGGTTACTGCATCCATCTTGCAGATAATTCTTTCATGTGTAACTCTTCTCTCAAAATGTGAAACACATATTCCCCAGAAATGCCTAGAGCTTCAGCAATTTTGGACACTTGCTTTTGATGATCCTGCAGAACATGTGTACTTTATTGATTTCTATTTTTGCGGTAGATTTCGGTCTTCTGCTGTATGTATCATCTTCCAAGCTTTTACTGCCATGTTTAACCTCTCAGGTTGAGTTGGAAATGGTTAAAAATGATGGTGCAGAGTCCCCTAGAACTGTTGCATTCACACCCTTCCTTACCAAGTACTTAATAACCTCATAATGTTTGATATCTGTCATGTTTCCTGTATACACATGCTTGCATTGTAACAAACAGCTATGCCTGCCATGACTTTAGAGCAATCTCTCTGTTATTGCACAAATGTTTCCATGAAAAATGTCTGGTTTTGAAAACAAAACTACTTCAGAAATGCTTCTGCAATCTGTGGGTCATTCCAAGAACTTTTCAAATGGCCCTCATATATATTTTCAGTTACAGAGAAACAAACTGGCAACACTATGCTAGTTTAAGGTTCTGGTGAATGTTGACTCAACAGAAATGACATCTATGCAGTGTTCATATAATTTGTGAGAAAAATTTAGTTTTATTTAATGGACGCTCTCTAACTGCAGGTGGTCCTTAACATCCCATTCTATATTGGGCATGAAAGTCCGGAAATTTTGCTCAGAGGCCTCTTCATCACGCTTGAGGTTCTTTTACGTGCTGTAAATCTATGACATAGGCTTTACTTCCCTTCTGAAGGAAGCCATACTAAGGATTTTTACGCCCTCCCCCCAAAAAAAAATCCATCTCCCTCCGCTGGTTTATGGTGGATGACAATATATAATTTGTCGATATACTGTATAGAATATTTGATGTGGACAAGGGATACAGTAACAAGTGGAATGGATCATCAAAATATGGATTTTAACCCAGGAAGGAAAGTTTTCATGGACATTTCTCCAATGCTCTTAGACTTTTGGGGTGTCAAACTTTAGGTTGATTCACGTCAACCTTTCTCAGATTGTTTACCTGGGTTCAATTTAATGTGTTAATTAATTTTTTTCTTTCACTTTTCATTTGTTATCAGTATTGTTTAGGTCAGATATCCAGTTTCCAGTCACATACCTGGTCTTTATTAAAGTTGTTTCTTTATTTACTGATCTCTGTTGCTTATAGAATTTTCCTTTCTTAATAACTGCAAGATGGTGCTGTAATCATGTATTTGGTGCTATTTTAATGACCTAGGGCAGAGATTTCCAGACAAAATTATTTAGAGTAAATTTTGTAATATTCAAAGAGAATGAAAATTCATTTTCTTTTTTATAATTTGATAGGCTTTATTTAAAATAAAATATTTGACATGTATCTTATTAGTGTTTCCCAATTGGTTCATTTACTGAATGGAAGGGTTATAGATATCAACTTATGAGGTTATTCCATGTCCAGGACAAGTGAAAAAATCTGATGTGTTACACTCACATGACTTTCTCTACTCTTGTACAAACTATTTTTACAAACGTTTATTCTCCATATGCTTCATGTTAATGGAGATATCGAGATGTCAAACCTATTGGTAATTTTCTTGTAGATGCAAGGGGAATATGGTAGGTTTTAAGCGATAGTCAAATATTTTAACGCTGGTTGCTATGTGGCGCATTCCATTCTCTTTGCAAGTCCAGGACATAAAAAAAATGAATAACGAATTTGAGAAAAAGTATAAGTATTGGAAAATTTAAGGGAATAACAAGCAATATCTCGCAAACGGTTCACTCAACAAAAGAAATGTATATGACATAAATTGTGTATTTTAACGCGATCTACATTTTTCGTGTAGTAAAATTTTGTCTATCTCTTATGGTTTACCAGTTATGCAAAAGTCGTTCACAATGAAGAATACTTTTGGAGACATTCGCAGAAAATTCGAGATATACATTTTATTTGTCATGACAATATCTTAAACATATGATATTTTAATCAAAATCGTTAGAGCCGTTTTTGAGAAAATTAAAATTTTCGAAAAATGTTCCATGTAAAGGGTAGTCTGGGGTGGGGGGATTTTCTTGAAAACCTTTGTGTCGCATCTCTGAAAGATACTGAACCTAAATACCAAGTTTGGCGTTTATCCGACTCTTCGTTTTTGAGTTATGCTGTTCACAGACACACAGACAGACAGACACACAGACACACAGACAGACACACACACGGACATGTTTCCAAAAATGCTTTTTTTTGGATTCAGGGAGTCTCAAAACATGTATTTCCGGTGAAATCTCGGTATCGAATTTTTGGGTGGAATGCAATACTTCCCCTACTTAGTATACGTAGTAGAGAAAGTAAAAATTATATAAGTTTAGTCTTGTCATTCGCATTCTGTGGCACATAATCCAGATATGGAGAGATTAAAGCAACTTCATTGAAGTATCCAACACAACAGTAGGAAATCTACATTTTTAGTTATTTTGAAATTTTTTGTGCATTATTTTGCACAATTCACCAATTTTATTTGGTATAAATTGTATATGCTACTTGACAATGCAGAAAGTTGTGGTATAAAACACTATGGACAGTATTACTAAAATTCTGCATTGTTTTTGCTTTCTTTTTCTGTAATTGAATGTTTGAATAAGATAAATTGGTTTTTAAATGTTGTTAATTAAATATTAAAATCAAAACTATTTGTTTCATTGGATGTTTTCACAAAAGCTTGAAACTTTTAGTTTTTGTCGAAAAAATAAAAGTTGTGCACCTACTTGCATTTTTAAGTACACAAGAACATTCTTTATCTGACCCTCATTAATCCGGATTCCTAGTTTATTCAGATTGATTTTTGCTCAGTTTTTCACCATGAAAATAAGTACATCCTTTGGTAAATACACATGAATGTATATGGTTGTAATGCTGGCACCACAAGCACAGGTAGTCATTGGTTTTATACTTCAAGCTAACAATAAGTACTGTTACCATGTTCAAAGCCACAGAGCAACAAAACTAGTGTGTCAGTTGACATTTGATTTGTTTTCATGACAAACCTGATAGCAATTGAGGACATCTGATGTGGATGGCTTTCAATTTTTTTCTCTTCTGCTTTTGCAGTGATCCAAATTTTACTATTGTACATCAGAGTTTGTTTTCATTTAATAGTTTCATTCATTCATTTTATTTTCATCCTTTGAAAACAATATACATTGCTATTGGACATGTCAAATAAAATATTTGCAATATAAGATGCAGGCTTACAGTCTTCAGATCAACAATTGCATTATAAACAGACTAGACACAAAGCATTCTTCATATAAAATGTTTACAATATTAGGCAATGCTTACAAATCCAGTCATGGTTGTTGAATTAAAACCTGAGGGACATAGTGTTCAAATTATTGTTTATAATGTATTGCAGTTTTTGATAAATTCTTTCAGTATATAAAAACAATGCTGTAGCAGGAATATTTTCAGTTGAATCTTAAAGCTTTGGACTTCACTATTTCTGAAGGCTAGGGGTAATTTATTGTAAATTATTAATCCAGTATGTACATGGTGTGATAAAAAAAATGACGGGAATTTTTAATTTTGCAAGCTTTATACATCCGATGTTCAAAACTTTTATTTTATCTTGTTGGTACACATGTTTCTGAGGTATGTTTGCATTTTCAGCTGTTTTGAATATTTAGTTTATTGTTGAGAAAGTTATACGTGTTTTCCAGTGCTCAGTAAATTTTTGCTTTCGAAAAAGTTGGATCAAAGAATTTGCATTAAATTTTGCTTGAAAAATGGAATAAATTTAAAATTTTGACTGTGCCTTTTGGCAAATCTGATGTAAGACAAGAGTTTATGAGTGGTATAAACGTTTCAAAGAGGGTCGAGAAGACAAAGATGACGACCGCCCTGGATGTCCTAGCACATCAATTACTGATGACAATGTGAAAGATGTAAAGAAAATAGTTCTGGAAAATCACCGAATCACCATCAGAGAGGTTGCTGATGATGTCGGCATATCCTTTGGCTCATGCCAAGCAATTTTTTGGGATGTTTTGCGCATGAAACATGTAGCAGCAAAGTTTGAGCAAAAACGACGTCGCGTTGACATTGCTCAGGAATTGCTGAATGAAGTCGAAAATGATCCAGAACTCTAAAGAAGGTTATAACAGTTGACGAAACATGGGTATGCTGTCAAAACTAAAGCCCAATTGTTCCAATGGAAACTGCCTGAAGAGCCAAGGCCGAAAAAAAATTCAACAAATTCGATCACATGTGAAAGTTCTTCTCACTGTTTTCCTCGATTACAATGGGATAGTGCATCAGGAGTTCCCGCCTTATGGTCGTACGGTCAATAAGGAATACTACCTGGAAGTTATTCGCTGTTTACCTGAAACAATCTGAAGAAAACGACCAGAATTATGGCAGAATCAGTCGTGGAAATTGCATCACAATAATGCACCTGCTCACACATCAATGCTTGTTTGTGACTTTTTGGAAAAAAAAAAACAAAACTGTTATGCTGCCTCAGCCACCATATTCGCCGGACATGGCCCTCTGTGACTTCTTTCTATTCTCAAGGCTGAAGAGAATCATGAAAGGATGATGTTTTGCCACCATTGATGAGATAAAAACAGTATTCTGAAGGTGCTGAACACCATAACAAAAAGTGAGTTCCAGAAGTGCTTCTAAGATTGGAAAAAGTGCTGGCACAAGTGCATTACATCTGAGGGGGATTTCTTTGAAGGGGACAAAGTTGATGTTGATGATTAAATAAAAATTCTTAAAGAAAAACAAAAATTCCCGTTACTTTTTGATCACACCTCATACAAAGCTGTTTTCGAAAAGTTGGATCTGTGCATTTATTTTTGTTATATGTGTCAGTGAGTGTACTGGGGTTATTGTATTAAACTGATGCAGTTTGGTTTTAACATAATTCAGCAATTCAAAGACATGCACAGGATAATGTTAGTATTTTTGGTTTCTTGAAAAATTCCCTGCTGCTTGTTATAAATTTATATTTATAATTAGAAGAATGGATCTTTTTTGAATTGTGGGTTATCTGGATTAGATCCGGTCCCACCTAGTCCAGATAAATGAGATTCTTGTGTACATATAAGTAAATGTTTAAACAGAAAAATGTTCTTTTGTTTTATTGAACAATAAAACAAGTGGGTTTTGATTTTAGCTGATTTCATTACTCTAAAGTATTTTAAGCAAATACATGAAAGAGCTCTCTCGGAAATGAAATGCTATTAGTAAAAGTTAATATCATTTCTGTAATATAATAATTGGAGTAATGCAGTTGCTTTTGGAAACTATACATATATTCTACCATGGGCAACTGTCAGTTTACACCTTCTAGCAGAAGTATGAAGTTGCCAAATGACTCTTTTATCCTAATCATTTTTCTAAAAATCTATAAAGAATAGAAGAAACATGCTCATAAATGCTTGAAGTGTTATCAAGATTTTTGTTCATGTAATTACACAATCTTTACCACCCAGTGTGTTAGTACACTGTATATAGCCACATATTGCATGCACAATTTTCTGCTGTCCCATTTATTAAGTAATGTAAGCGTGATACTAAATGTAAAAGGAAGTTGAGAGCTCCTGCTGATATTACATGCAAACTATGGGTAAAATATGAGGCAAAGGTCCCCCTTGTTTTACTTTGACAATCAGGACAATAACCACTTATGGTTGAAAGAAGTTTGGGCACAATCCACACTGCTTTACAAAATGTACCATTATTTAGAAGTATTAAAGTTAAGTGTGCAGTAGGGTAAAAGTATTCTTGTTGATAAACCAAATATAATTAGATGTGTTCTGTGTACTTTTAATGTAAAAGATGCTTAAGTATAAAATGCAGTAGCCATAGCTTGCCTTACCATTAAGCGTTGTGTAAAGTTTTCACCTGCAGATTTCAGCCTGGGTTTGTTATTGTTAAATATATCACCTCTGTAGGGCTTCAAGCTTTTATCTTGCACACACATCTTCCTCTGGCATTTAAAGAATTCAATTGAATGTCAATATAATGTCAAATTATGGATTTAGATAAACATTTTTTCTATTTTTACTCCCAAGTTAAACAGATAATCTTTGGTATTCTTCCTCGTTTCCTTTATTAAATAGCCTGGTTTTATGTTACATTTACATACCTGCCAACTTTTATGGCTTATCTGTGTCCTGCTTCATTGGGCTGCAGAAAAGTGCATAGTATGCAGATTTAAAATTTGATTATACCACTAGTAACCAGGGTGCAAACATTCAGTAATGGACAATATGAATTGTAAAAGTCAACTCCCCTCACATAAATTGTTTATCTTATTCACATTGTATGGCTGTGGGATATGTTTCCCATTCTTTGTGACAGTGTTTGTTTATATTTCATGATATTAAGTGTAAAATATGGACAAAAAATCTGCATATAGCCTAGGAAGTGTGTTCTTTGCTTTAATGTGTGTTTATAGTGGTACCAGGAAGAGTTTCAGAAGCAGTACTACTATGCCTTCAAGGATTCGTATAAAATGGAATTCTTTTTTATTGTACATGTAATTTTTGTATATTTACTTCTTTGAACGTTTTATGCATTTTCTAAATTTCATGTCACTGTAAAATTATCACACTTTGCTGGACAGGGGAAAGTTTTGAGTTTCAATTTCAAGAAGTTGGCAAGTATGCATTTAATTTTGCACACTGCTTTTTAACTCCTCTGTCACTTGCTGCTAATGAATTTTAAAGTTGGCAGTCATTTGACCAGTAGTGTTGAAATTAAAAAAATAAATAAAGAAGCATAGATGTCTCTTCAAGGTATTGTAATATATATTTTTGTTATTTCAGTAGTTCATTTCGTATAAATGAACTAGAGTTCTTGCCTCCACTGTGAACACGTGTAAACATACAATTGTTGTATTTTTCATGGTTGTTTTGTCCATCTTTATGCATGACAAACTCTACCATCACTCTGTCAAAGGAAGAAGAGGTCCCCCATTCTCTCGTTCATAGTATTTGGAGAGCTTGAATATAACTTCAGGGCTTTGGCTGGTAAGATCTGATTTTTTTCTTCAGTTCTGAGAACCCAAGCCATAACACCAACTATGAAGATAAATATAAGAATAACTATGAGAATAAAATAAATTCTGTGGTGCTACAGCCCATGAAGGGACTGGGCCTGCCAATCCAACTGCTGGCCTCTCGTCCACTTAAGCACTGCAGAGGTGGGCGATCATCCAACCAGTATGGGGAGGTAATGCGACTAGCATCCCCCAGTTGGAAAGTTGTATCATGAGGCCAGGACTGCTGCCTATTGCAGCTCCTCACTTTCCTCAGGATGCTGAGTGGGCACCAGTCCTATATCAAGGACTTAAAAATCCGCAGCCCTATGGATGGGGTGAACCTGGGCACATTCTGTAGCAGGGAACTAGAGCTCCATGCTCTAGCCCACAGTGCCACAGCACAAATTATGACAACACAGTAAATTGCTCATACACAAAAGAAACCAATTTCACCTGGACTAAAGCAAACAGCCATTGATGCCACAAGAGAGTTAGGCAACATAGCCCAAAATGCAGTGGACACATTTGGGGAGGAAGCCTGTGATTGGTGCTAGCAGACAACTTTCACCCTTTGCTGTGTGAGTCATCTCCAGCACATCAAACCATGTTTGATCTTTTTTTTTTCTATTGTTTTCTGTATGTAGCAAAGTTCTAACCAACAATGTAAATTATATTTGTTGCAAACATTACAAGAAATCAAAACAGTGTGATTTATCTTTGAAAATTAGAATAGCCTCATTCACTGGAAATTTACAGTGCTATTTTTGCTAAAGGTGGTCATACTGATATATACAGGTGAGCCAAAAGACTCCAAACTGCCTGTGCAGTGCTTTTTCCTGTCCTCATCCTCGGCGCTCGTTGGCTGTCTGCTGCTATCATAGAAAGGCACGGATGAAACCATACAACATTTTTAAAACTACTTTTAAAGGCTTTACTTACCACTTTATGAAAGAAAATGCTGAAACTGACCACCGTCGTTGTCCATACATTTTTGGCACCTCTTTAGGAAACTATCCATCATGGATTTTTTGGGGGAGAATTTTCCAAACGATGACCGATGTCGTCTAATGTTTCTTTGGTAAGAACCGAATGTCGTCTTTTAGGTTTCTTAGCCTGAACACTTCCTGTGGCCTGAAATTTACTGTAAAGTCCATGGATTGTTGTATGGCCTGGAACTTTTACACCTGGAAATCTTTCTGCAAATCGTACTTTCACTTGGCAAGCTGACCAAGTTAACACCTACGAATCATAAATAAATACACGCTGTGCAGTAGAAAACATATACTGAGCCATAATATACTTTGTGACTAAATACAGGACAAAATAATAAATAACTCGTAATAACTGAACTACATCACATCACCATCAACTCAAAACTGCACTTCACACTGCACAGCAAAACCACAACAGCATGACTTTGTTTATAGCAGCAGTGTGTTATCATGTTTTTATCATATTTCCATACGCCAGTGGAAAAACACTGTAGCTGGTAATATTGTTCATAAAATACCCCTCCGGGGCAACTTAAACCCATACACCCTGGAAGAACTAAAACAAAATATCTGCCAGGAAATTTCTCAACGTGAACTACAGTGAGTGATGGATAGTTTCCTAAAGAGGTGCTAAAAATGTATGGACAACGACTGTGGCCAGTTTCAGCATCTCCTTTCGTAAAGTTGGTAAGTAAAGCCTTTGAAAGTAGTTTTAAAAATGTTGTATGGTTTCATCCGCACCTTTCCATGATAGCAGCAGATGGCAACGAGCGCCGAGGATGGGAACAGGAAAAACGCTGCGCAGCTGGTTCGAGTCTTTTGGCTCACTCTGTGTATTTGTATTTCTTAGACATCAGGGCAGGAGATACAGCAGCAGTACAATAGTTGTACCTTACTGTACTTAATGTGGGCTAGTAACCAGTTAAGCTGTAAAGAGAGTTTCTAGTTCTTTGTTTTTCTAGAGTAAATTACAATGATGTTTTAAGTCAACCTATATACTAACTTTTAAAGGCTCAGCTTTTAAATGTTTACATGTCTGGTATGTTTTGTCCCCCCCCCCCGAACTTTCCCTCTTTAATATGCTTACCTTCTAAGCCCTGCAGAATGCATCATCTGTTCAACAATTCTTTCTAAGGCAGCACCATTCAAATTAATGGATAACATGTTTCAGTTTTATATAAATAATTGATATGTACCAAAATGTATAAGTGTTTTATATTTACATAAAATATAATCATCGATGTTTTCAGTTCATGCATACCATTATATGGATTTTAACATTGTAACTGTTTTTAGACAAGTATACACAAAGAGAAGAAATAACAAATGTACAGAATATTGTCCCTCGATGATTGTAACAATATGGGTTATTTCTGCTGTGCATGCGGCTCACCTGGCCCTCGCCAGCCAAACTGCATGCCCCCTGAGGTATGGTATTTATCTGTCTGTTCACTTTGGACAGAAAGTGCATGGATAGAAGATGGAATACCACAAGGTGCATGGACTGAATGCAATGTGTCAGCAAAATCTGTACCTATTTTTGAATACATGACGTTGAGAGAAAGATAACTTTGGTTAAAAGGTGCTGCATTGAAGAAATACCCCAGTGTCTTCATCAAACATTGAATGCATGACCAAAGAAATGAATGTTATTCCTAGTCACCCTATGTCCATCCAGTATGTACAGGGTGATGAACTGAAGTTATAACCAGAAAGCACTGGTGCCATGGGGCACACAACCCTCTGATGCATGTGGAAATTATAGATACGTCAGTCTAGCATTTTGCTGTTGTCTTCTGCGACTTATAATTTATAATCCTGACACACCACTCTTGTTTTATTACAGCATATCCTTGCTTGGGAACTTGTATTGCTGGAACTGTTCAGCCTTCATACACGTTCATGTTTTGGGCTCTAGACTAGTGTAGGCTATAAATATTCAATGGTCCATTAGAGGATGAGTACTATTATAGTAGGGGCAGTCAAAAGAAAGTGAGTGAGACAACAATAACATTGAACATCTGTTACTTGAAAAGTAATCTTGACTGTTGATACATTTGGCCCCTGTGGTAGATAAGATGACCACTCCCATACTTGTTGAAATTTTTAGGTTACTAATGGATTTGCAACGTTAACTAAACCTGTTTCTTTTAAACTTATTCTGCATGTAAACATACCAAACTGTGTTACTATGCGCCCTGATTGACTAAAGCCATTCAAGCCATAATAAAGTGCACATTTCCTAACACGTGGAGACCAAGGGACTAGCAGACAAATAATTGAATTGTAGCAACATTCACTCATGCTAATGAAGTTATTGAAAGCATGCAATTATAAAGTATATTAAATAATATTTAACTCGCTAGTGATGCAATTCCATCCCTCTGAGAGTCTGATTCTGTGATGTTAGGATCGCTATAGTAAGAAGAACTTTCCAGTTGTTTTCATTTCCTTTTGGAATTTCCTTACGTTGCTAAGATTTACATCTGTAATTTAGATACAAGCATAGTGGTATCTTAGGTATCTTGCCACTATGTAAACGTTTCCCTTATGATGTCAAAGCTACTGGCAGATTCAACACAGAACTAATTTCTATTGTGATAATCAGTTATGTATCCAGAAGCCAATAAGAGAAGCCTAGACTTGGTTTAGGAGAGGTAGAATTGGACTGAAAGATTCAGTGCCATAGCCAGGATTTTAACTATGGGTCTTCAGCTTTCCGTGCTGTTGCTCTACCAGCCACAATGGCAACATGCTGGCACGATATTAAATTTGCCACAACTGACTCGCATTTGCCCCGGTAAATACAAGGCATTCTCATACCCTAATGGGGACTTATAATCCCATAAGTAAAGTCCTGGGCATAATAGTTAACCACTACTACGTCAGTGATCATTGTTTTT
Organism: Deroplatys truncata; assembly: GCA_030765065.1. Taxonomy (NCBI): domain Eukaryota; kingdom Metazoa; phylum Arthropoda; class Insecta; order Mantodea; family Mantidae; genus Deroplatys; species Deroplatys truncata. The sequence continues at coordinate 19,738,450 of CM060978.1, forward strand.
CCACACAAGCTGTGTGTAGGCTAAGCTTGGGAAGGTAGGATCAGACTGAAGATTTCAATGTTACAGCTGGCATTTAAACCATGTGCTGTTGCCTGCAAGACATTGCCATGATAACCAAGGTAGCTCAGTGGGCAGAGCAACAGCACAGAAACTATGGTATTGAATTTTTCAGTGTGATTTTACCGTTATAACCTTAGTCTACCAAGGCTTGAGTAGGAGAACAATTATCATAGACTTGATTTTGTGTACATGCAGAGTAAAGTAAAGGGAAACTGGTATAGTTGCATACATTCTCTTCTGTTTCAAATTGTCTACAAATGCCTCTCTTTGTAAGAAAGTTACATGGGGAGAGCTCAGAGCTTCAGAAAGGATGATTACTGTGATTCTAGAAAGGAAACATTGCAGTCAAAGAAGAATTTTTTTTTTATTTCTCTGGGAATTGCTCATATTCCTTTGGATTGTTTTTCCAGGGGAGAGTGCATGTGCCTCCATTTGTGATTTTGAGTTTGCAAAATCTTTCCTTTACACTAGAAGTGAAATGAAAAGACTTGTTGGTGAGCATCGATTTGATATGAATCAGATGAGCTCATTTGCACTTTGGTAACATAGCAGATCTATTAACATCTAAAAGTTTCTGCAAGAATGAAATTGACAATCTTATATGTCAGTGGGACAAATGTGTTAGCAGTTATGTAGAATAATAAACATTCAACTACACTTTCTGGCACATGAGCCATTGTTTCATTTGACTGCCTCTCATACATATTAGTGTCTAAAGCATGTAATATGATTTATATTTTAATGAGCATATTGATGAAGAAAAGGAAATAAATTTGCAGAAAAATATGCGATTTTGTTTTAAAATCACAATATTGTAAAATTATTCCATTTCAAGGTGGTATAGAGATAGTCCATAGTCTTTGCTTAGAGAAAGCATTACTTTTGTTTCTGCCTGAATGCTTGCTTGCAAACATATAATGGCTTTACTTGTCTTGTTGACATTTGCTGCTCTAGCTTTGAGGAATGTTCACATGGTGTATTGGCTTTCTTTGCATGCTATGCAGAAGACTGTATTGTACATTCACAGAAAGCCAATAGGAACCCCCCATCAACTCTCAGCAGAGCCAACAGCCTTATCAGCAAATGTTAAGGGAACATGTATGTGAAACAGGTGTTATTTGGTCACATTTACAAGGCATTTTGTACAGTCATATTTGACAGGAACTGTAACAGATATCGAATTACAATTTTACACATGTTTAGTACATGGTTGGTTTCTGCGAGTTTCAATATCCTACTTGATTTATTTTAGATTTTATAAATATAAATTACAAGTAAATGCACCATTCTATGCAGGAACAATTTTTGCTGACTACGTACATTGGAGCTTCATCAAATTTATGTATGTCAGTTAGAAAGTCAGCATCAACATACTGTAATAAACTTTGCTTACTTCAACAATTATAAGCTAAGATAAAAAATACCTATTTGTTGCAAGTAAAATATTGATAATTTTTTACTTTTTCTACCACATATCTAGTAGCTAGAGAAAGTATTGCGTTCTACACAAAAATTTGATCCCGAGATTTCATCAGAAATACAGGTTTTGATTCTCCCTGAATAATAATAATAATAATAATAATAATAATAATAATAATAATAATAATAATAATAATAATAATAATGGCATTTTTAGAAAAAGATCTGTGTGAAGTTCAGTACCAAGATGCAACATGAAGATTTTTAAGAAAATCCCCCTTCCCAAACTACCAATTACATGGAAGATTTTTCGAAATTTCAAATTTTGTAAGAAATGGCTGCAACAATTTTGATTAAAATACCACATATTAAAGATATTTACATGAAAAATAAAATGTATATTTTGAATTTTCTGGGAATAGCCTCTGAAGTCCTCTTCATTCAGAAGGAATTTTATATAATCTTGTATAACAGGTAAATGTTAAGCAATAGACGAAAACGTGCTACACCAGAAATATAGAGATCTTTAAAAAACACAATTTATTCCAAATAACTTCTTCTGTGGCATCAGCCATTTTTGAGATATCTGTTATTAATGGTTCAATTTGTTCTATACTTAGCCATTCTCTAAAAGTCTTATCGATTTTCAGTTATTTCTTGCGATGTCATGGAAACAGTATGAAATTTTTAAGGCCAGCATATAGCGTCCAGTTGTTAAACATTGGACTATTGCTGTTCCCTTTGTACCTGTAATGAAATGTGTAATGTAGGTATTTCTGCAAAGGTTTATCTTGAGTAAAATGAAATAGATAGGAAAATAAACTTTAGTAAGACTATTTTGTATACCTATTAATAAACGATAGACGGTGGAGAAAGTTCTGTGAATGTATCACAGAAATTCATCTTTGTTTTCAAACATTTTTTACTTAAAATTGAATATTTTTAATTTACATTTATGACCTTTCTACCAGTTGAAGGCAAGTATGACCTTAGGCTTCATGAAAAATGTCAAGGTTCTGAGTCCGCTCATTCTTGAGAAATATGTTCCTAAATATGAAAAAATGAATCTGCAGATTTACAAAATCTAAAATAATAATGAAACTCACAAAAACTACTCACTAAACAGTATTTAACATGACTGTAAAATGATAGTTTGATATATTTTATAGTTCCTGTCAAATATGATTTTATACACTGGCTTGCAAATGTGACCAAATAATACCTCTGCAACATACATGTTCCCTTAACAAGACAAGCAATACCATTTGCATGTAGTTGTCATTAAACGAGGCATAACATTGTCAACATTGTAAATTTCACTCAGAGGAAAGGAACATAGTTGTGTAATGCATGCTTACTGCCTGTACTGTGTTGTTAGTAATTATCATCTGAAAGTATTGCTTGTTACCTTATTTTTAATAGTTTATTGCTAATTAGAGGTTTACTATACAGGGCGCTATCAGCACTTGTTTGATATTGAGTCATTGTATTTTATATCCTTTTTGCTTTGCCATTTAAATAGGAAAAAAATGTTATTGCTTAATCTCTCTTTTTTTTTTTTTTTTTTTTTTTTTTTTTTTTTTTTTTTTTAATAAGGCTCATTTTGCGTATATTATATTTTGGTTTGCATATCTTCTGCACTTCAGAAATTGCAATTAGCATAGATGAATTGTGATATCGTAATCATTAGTAACTAATTTTGTGAAATAGCAGTGTTGAAGTGTTTTAGTTATAATGCCCCTTCTATTAGTGATTTCCAAATTAGTATGCAAACAATTTTGGATTAGGGGAAAATAATTATTAAAACAATCCAAAATTTGCTTGGTGTGATCAAATATAAACAAGACTATTTTTTTTTAAAATTTATTGAATCAAATTACAAATGAATTATTAATTTCCTAAGTCGACTTTCCATCCAGACTATTGGAGTACAGTTTGCCAATGAGCAGAGAGTTTTCTACCAGTAAACATGCTTGTGGGCAACTAATTAGCCACTTGTCTATTACAGCATTCTCCTTGTAATGCTCATCTTAAATCCTTATTTTATTTACTCAAACATGTGATTGTCACAGGTGGATAAAGGACCATTCGCAATGAAAATTAACCATTAACATAATGATGCAAGTATACTGTCATTCACGACGACAAACGGAAAAATAAAGAGCAGCTAATTGCAAGAGAGAGTGAAACAGCTCAGCGAAGTGATCACAGGCAGTATCCATGACAGAAGAGGTTATGTACATGTATGAAAATGGACAAAAGCTAGCTACACAGTTAAAGGATGTTGTTGTTGTTCACCAATGCCACTGGGGATTAATTGATCTGCATCATTTTCCCTCTGGCTTCCCAATATAAAGTCTGTAAGTTATCACTTTTAAGGCCTTTGCATTTGGCGAGATGCTGTTCAGGATGACCTCTTCACAGAGAGTGCACTTGGGTGTAGGTAGGCATCGTATCTTGTAGAGGTGTTCTGCGAGGCAATCGTGGCCAGTTGCCATCCTAAATATGGCCACTGCAGTTTTCCTTGGCATTTTTTGTATATCAACTCTATCTTTTATCTTTAATAATATCCCAAGTCAAAAAGGTTGAAAGTTAAGGGATGTTAAACTCACAAAAATGCACCACCTACCATCATAATGAGTTTTGTTGCAATTTTTATAGACGTCCCAGTGATTCTCAGCCCGTGATCCTACACCAAAATACAGTCAGCAAGTAAAACACTTGGCAAATCTTATGTAAGCTGGCAGAATAATCATGTGATGTGATGCATGGAGAATTAATCCCTGATGGCTATTTTCTTATGTTTGATGTAGACATAAACATGAAAGCTTACAAACTTCTATGCTTACATTATAAGTTTGTCAACGTCAGCCAATGTGAACGAGTTATGTTTAAGTTTCATTATAAATGGCCCTCAAAGCTGGATATGGGGAATGTTCAAAAAGTGTCTAGTAAGCATCATCAAGATAGCTTATTTTGATTGTCATCAAGGATCACATAGACGAGACAACCTTTTTCTCTTTGCTGTTGAATAGAGAGGCAACCTGATTCCACTGCTGACTTGAGCATGCCTGACTTAGGCATTACCTCAGCTCATACCTATTATGTATGAAATAATGGTCAACTTCAGTATCTAAATGGTTCAGTTGTCTTTCTTATGCCAGGTTTCACCAACTGTTGGCAAATTTAAGTTGAACGTCAAACTAATGTGTCCATTTTTGGATATCATCGACATTCAATCAAAATGACGGTTCGTTAACTGTGACAACTTGTTACATAAGTTTGTGAAGGTTGGCAACATTGATGTTTGCTAGTCTCTTTACATTGGCTGAGATAGTGGGTTTGAGAACAAAATATAAGCATAACGTGTATTTAAACCACGCTGTGCCTCTCGGTAACCACTGTCACCAAGTAGTTGTCTGTGGTGTGGTGGTTACCATGCTAGCCTCTAGTTCCCAAGGTCATGGGTTCAAACTCGGCGGAGGGGGATTTTTTTTCGGGCATTAAAATCCTTAGCATGGCTTCCTTCGGAAGGTAAGTAAAGCCAGTGGTCCCGTGTCATAGATTTACGGCACGTAAAAGAACCTCAAGCCTGATAAAGAGGCCTCTGAGCAAAATTACTGGTCTTTCACGCACAATATAGAATGACACACTAAGGACCACAGCAGTTAAAGAGCATCCATAAACAAAACTCAGTTTAATTTAATTTTACTGTCACCAAGTACAAAATGCTATCTCCTTGTCTCGAACAACATTCTCAACCAAATGTCAAATATAAAGCTGTCATGAACAGAACCTGACCAGCATGCTACAATATTGGTAATTAGCATTATACCCATTGGGTGACAAAATAGACACATGAGTACAGTCAATGGTGTCTACAATGCCAGAAAAATTTGGAATTTCATAAAATTCTTGGATCACTGGCCATAAGGAAGCGATTGCTTCCGATACCGTGGATTTTGAAACTCCATTGCAGTCACCATTAACAGTATGGAATGACCCCATGGAAAAATATCGTGAGTGTTCTCAATAACTGCTGAATCTGTAAAACTGACCTAATTCTCTTTGTAGGATACTCCAGTCTTGGTTTAGTTTCTTCCAATATTTTCAACACTGCCTGTTTTGATAATCTTTAATGAGTCACAGATTTTATGTCATTAAGTTCATAGAAATTATTTCTATCCTGAGTAACAAGTTCTGCACCCATATTTTCAATAAATTCATTGAGCAACATTTCAATATAAAAAATAATTTGTTGTTCAGATACTGGAATGAAAGTAAATGTGATGCTGTATCTCAAGAGCTTGATTACATACATAACATTTAAACTAGAATTTACAGACCACCGAATGATTTGAAGGAAGGAAAATGGTGCCTCAAAAGTTAACGGGAATTTCAGCTGTTAAAAGGATGAGACACTTTGGCGAAACGGATCTTCCGCTTATGACGAGCCGTCAACAGCTTGACAATCTTCAAATGCCTTGACAACAGTTGGTGAAACTTGGCATTAATACCCACCTGTTGAATGCTTTCGTTCTCATTAGTTAATTTTTCCCAAACATATTTTAAGAAAACGACTTAAGCCCAAATGCATAATGAGCAGGATGCTGTAGATAGAAAATAATTTTTGACATAATTTCATAGGAAGCTTATTTTGTTAATAAGTAACTGATGATGCTAGTAACAGTGATCCAAATACTACAAACATACAGACAAGACACTTTAAAAACTATCACCTTAAATGTTTCTTGTACGAACACAGATGTTGACGAACTGTTTGGGTAGTAGATTAAAGAGCATATAGGAATCCACAAAATGGGCCATAGAGAATTGATATTAATAATAAAAAAGGGTATTTTAAGCACAATGTTATATATTTTTTTTTAAAATGAAGAATAGCCATATTTTAGTCTTGTGAGACCAGAATGAACCCTTGAGGCTTAAACCCTGAATTAGTTGTTGATCCCGTAGAGATCAGATGAAACACATGTATGAAACTGGGAAAAAAAACAATAGGAAGTCATGATAAAGTTATGTTATATACAGAAAGTCTTGCTATTCCAGCATCAAATACTCGAAGCATGTGGTATATTCCATGTGAAATTGAGCAGCAAAAAACCTAACATTTTTTGTTTGCATTGTAATTTTTCCTATCAATAAGGGGCACTAAGGAAAGCATATTTATCAAATATTGGCATCTAAAACCCAACGGTTGTCACATTATTGAATTATAATTGTATTAATTCATTTTTCGCATATTAAGTACACATGATGCTGCAGAGTAGAAAATGAAACACAGTCGTTTGAGAGTTCAGTTCCTTTTATATAAAGAAAGTTTTTGAAGACGTAAAATATAATTTTATATTACTAATTAAAATTGAGTACTGTGTAATTAGCTTTGGAATGGCATACAAAGATTTTTCCGCAAAAATATTTTGGGAAATATTTGTTCACCATGGTTTTATAACATTACTTTAACAATTCATATAGAAATTTTACTCATTTCTGAATAAATAAAACAAAATATGAACCGTGATTTGGGATTTCAAATGTTAATTGAGGTTTATAAGGCCATAAAATGATACAGAATTATGTATAAAACATCAGGTACCAACGGCTGGTTTATAATAACAGAACAGAAACTGGAATGGGAAGCAAAAACAGCATGCAAAATTTTGGTTCAGAATATACCAGGAACAAGAATGGAATCCATATTGACTATACCAATAGCAAAGTGGAAGTGGAACTTGCACATTGGGATATTTTTTCCCTTGCTTCTAATTCAGGCAACATAATGCAGGTTAGCCAACATCAGAATTCGGTAGAGTAAACATATAAATACAGATCCGTTAGTATTTCCAGTTGCTCTATCAAAACTGTCGTACCAAGCTCATTCGTTTATTAATAGTGTGCATTGAAGTTATTTCTTATCTGTGAATTTCTACTGGTTTTTTTCTGTTCTTTGTAATATTTTGTATTTATTTATTTTATTAAAGGCAGTGCACAGTTTTGAATTGCATATAAACAAACAAGTAACGGTTTTGCTAGAACCAATGTGCTCAATGAATCTAAGGGAAATTTGCTGAAATCTTTCATGGTTAATTTTCCCAGCCTGCAACTAATGAGAACTCTTGCAGCTGTTTCATGTAATGGCTGCAATGAATAATTTCTACTGTGAAGAGTCTGATATGATGCTCCCAGGAAGAGGAACAAAAAGGTTAAAAAACTTAACTAAATCATATCTTGTTCAAGAAAGGCAACCTAAACAGAAAACAGAGATTCTGGACTACAGCTTGGCACAGCATGGAAACTGACCTTAAAAATGTATCAAAGCCAACACACAAACACAAAATCGTCAAATAAGACAGTTACTTGACATAAACTGTTTTCTATAACATCCGTGCCTTTGGCCACCTCAGCATACCCAGCCTGTTTTCTAAGAGGTCCAGACTAAGCTTCTTCGATGTTAGTATAAATGTGAAGGATCCTAATTTGCATCATTCAGTTATCCTGAAGATGGGAACGATGTTGGTTTCTAACAAGTCTACACGGCTGGAAGTGCGAGAAAATCCAGAGTATTTGCACCAGGAAAGCTTCAGCTCATATTTAAGTCTTTCCCGTTCCTGGGACCTGGGAAAGCTTCCAGTTAATTGTGAATGTTCACATTATAATACATGTTCTTGTCCTGGTTTCTGTTCCTGGTTGTTATGAATGGCCTTAAAGAGAGAGTGAACAGAGTAATGTTTTTAGCAGAAGCAAAGCAAGAATTTTGCTGAATGTGAAATGTGGACTCCCATTGTAATCTGCTCAGAAGTTGAACCATTTTATTCCTTGTTAATAAGAAGCCACCGTTTAACAGATAGGTGCACCTCTCTCTTATCGTCATGCTGCTGACTGCCATGGAGGGCTAGCAAGAGCTAAGGCAGTGCAAGCATTGTATACTATCCCAATCACCATAACCTTGGCATCTGTGAGAAAAATAGTCTTGTATATATTTAATTATTCCTAGTACATTAGTGGTGTTAAATATATAAAATATGTGGCATTAAATGATTTTCTTGTGTAAGCTTTCCTATATTCTAGAAATTCAGATTCTGGCTCAAATACAAAATAAATAAGTAAATCAAAGGAGCTCTTTATAAATGTTACAACTATGTGTTTAGTATCTGGATGTTTTTCAGAAGTTACGTATAATTGTTATAAATTGTCATTGGTGTGATGGCATTGCCAATTTTTTGGGAATGTTTCTGAAAATCTATAGATTTGCTCTCTTGTTTTTCTGTGCTGTGCTAGAATATTTTATGTAGTAAAGTAGTTTGGGTGAGATTTTACAAAGGAAGGTTGGATCTTTACAGGACAGGACATTTTGTTATGTTGCAGACACAGTATGGAAGCAGCAAATGCTGACAATGTTAAAAAGCACAGTGGTCTTAAAAATCACATGATTTGGGTACTTTACAACTCTTTTCATAAATTGTATGCAGTGGAGCATAAACATGCTATATGTGTGTTACAGGAGCATCGCACGTCCCAGCTGCCATTGGACCTGGAACCTGGCGAAGATGACTCCACGTCTCTCAAGAGTGACACTGATGTGAAGAGTAAGTTTTCTGAAGAATAAATAACATTATTAAACTGAAATTTTGTTTATTAATTACTCGCTTTTTGCAGTTTCTCTCTTTTTTCCCCTCTCAGCACACTTTTTATTTATTTGTTTACTTATTGCATTTCCAGTGTTGCTGTTTTGAGGCAGGTAGATAAATTGCTGTAGGGGGGGGTATGTTGGTATCAAGAAGTTTAAGCATTTTTGCTGTAAAATGTATGGCAATGGAGGCCTTTGTACAGCATTACATTAAAGGAGGTGGTTTGCAGCTTTGTATGTACATTCAAAGTGTTACAGGTTTTCACTATGGACATGACAAAGCATTATATTGTAACTCAAGAATACAGACTGAATGTGCAGCACTAATTCGTATCCAGTGCCGTGATAGGCTTCTATCCTTCATCACAATCATGGTCCCCTTCACTGGATTGCAACAAAATGCATAGTACACCGATTTAAAATTGATTGTACTACTAATGATCCTTAGTAACCAGGGCACGAATATTCGATAATGGATTGTAAAGTCAGCTTCCTCACATAAATTGTTAATCTTATTTACTTTCTATGACTTTGGGGTATGTTTCCCATTTTTTGTAACAGTTTTTGTTTATAGTTCATGTTATGAAATGTAAAACACAGGCTAGAAATGGGTTTATAGCCTAGGAGGTGGTGTTCTTTGCTGTAATACATGTTTATTGTGGTTCTTTCAGTACTACCAGGTCTTCAAGGATTCTTATAAAACATAATTCTCATCTATTTTACATGTGTTCTACATTTACTGCACTAAATTTCATGTCATTGCAAAATTATTACACTTTGCTGGAAGAGGAAAGGTTATACAGGTTTCAATTTCAGGAAGTTGACAAGTATGTTTAAGTAAATGAAGGAAATGTTATGAATCTTGTTACATGCTCTCATGAAGTTAGCTGCAAATATGAAAGCTGTACCAAGTGAGATGGCCCGCATTTAGCAGGTTGTGGGTTCAAATCCTGCATACTCACCAATTTTACCGAGTTTATTTCATGGTTTCCTGCAATCATCAAGTAAATACTGGGAATACTCCCGTATCTCTTAGTGGTTTGGAATCACTATACTCGTATAACACATGCATATCCATTACTATTTTATTCCATAACACATTTTTCTAACACAAATTAAGAATGCAGATGATATATTTATGAAAAAACATTACAGTTGTATAAATCTCTGGTCATTATAAACATTACACGCAATACGCATCACACCCAAGGCATAAGGGACCATTTCTGCTGCCAACATTCACAGTGCAAACATAGCGAAAGGTACTGAGTGCTGCCAACACCTTCAAGTGCAACCAACATTTGAAATGGAAAAGATAAAAACAAAACATTAAAGTGTAGTCAACGATTGAGTGCCCTAAGCTGTAAAGTGTAGCTGAAGGGTGTTTTTCTATAAAAAGGGGAGTGAAGCAATTGCAGCCTTTTGCGGAGCAACAGGGCATAGCTGTAGGATCTATGAAGCTAAATCCCTATGATCCAGGATAGTATATATCCTTGCCTTTTATTCTGGTGGTGGATACAGGGCAGCTGCTGCATTTAGGAAATGGTACATTCTCATTTTAACATATGTTCATTGTTGACATGACTTATGCTGTATTTTCAAATGTTGGCAATATTGATTTAGCGACCTTTTGACAATCTTTTAGTGACCTCCATCTCAAAATGGCTCCAGTTATAAGTGTTATTCCTAAAAAAGGGTGGGTGGATGGGCTAGATCATTTCATTCGAACAACATCTAGTGATCAACTCCTTCCTTTAACATTTTGGATTATTGTACATGCACTCTTCACTCAATTTCATAAGTAATTTTTACTGCAAAACCTTCATTTTGTAGATACGGTAGTAATACTGAATGTTCATTACCATGGCTTACGGTTCCCGCAGAACAAAAGAAATACAAATAAAATAGGTGATACAGGAAGGTGATTTTGCAATTAAGAGCAGTGTCCATTATTACACTGACTACATGTATGTATCCTCTGAACAATATTCAGACAACAAAAATGTCCACCTTCTGATTAAATTGATAGCTATAAAACAGAAAGGTGACTGTGCAACTAAGGCCATTTATCTGTCACAAACTGAATGAAGTGTATCAGAAGGAGGAGGAGGCAACAGATCATTGCTCATTAAGTCACATGGAGTTTTAATTATATTTATATTTTATCATGTTCATTAAGCGAGTTGTTAACTTCCTTATACGATTGTGACAGATCTTTTGATCAGTAACACTTTTACAGGATGGAAATAAGATCTCTGGACAAAAGCAACAAATTTATTTGTTATTTATTTTAAAGAGAATAATAATATGGCAGGTTTTATTAATTCTTTACATCATTAATTTTAATTGTTCTTTCACACAAGCCATGTGTAGGACAGTAATAATAATAGTAATAATAAATCGTAATTATTTATTCGTCATTTAGTAAATACATTCGGAAAGGTAGAATCTGATTGCTATGTGGAATTTTTCAGCCTAATTTTGCCTTTCCATCATTAATTTTGTTTGATTATCGTGAGACATGTCTCACTATAAGATTGGAACAAATGGGAATCATGATATGAAAAACAGGATATGGGAGCTTGTATACTCACATGTCTGTCATAGAAAGTAACCAAAGCTGATAGGATTAACAAATAAAAATGTTTAATATTGTATTCTGATTCACTTTTTAACGCTTATTACAATAGACTTGTAAGATTTTTCTTTGAAATTAACAGGGAGAGAATATTGGAGAAAAACTTATTTACCATCTTAAATCCGAATGTCAAGTGTTTTGATTTCCACCCTGTATATTTATAACATACAGCAAAGTACTTCTTGTATGTTACTTTGCTTAAATGTTGTTGCTGTGGCCACATTTCTTTTCATTCTTTATTTTTTGAAAGAAAGTGATATACTTTTTAATAGCAGAAAATTTAACTGAAGTGAGTTTCCTTTACAAGAATTTTAACTTGAAACTCTGGAAAATGAATGCCAAATCTTCCATATAAACTACTTGGAAATAATACTTGTATTAATTAGCTTGATTGATTTACTGGATTGTCACGCAGGATGTGGGAACGGGCTCAGATTACTAGTTTATTATAAAAGGGGTGATGACAGGGTGCACCATCCACTTATTCAAACTCCATGCATTACATTGAAACACAACTCAGAAGCATGGATGTCCACCTGGGTCGTGTATTGAATTGCTGTTGAAGAATCATGGCAGACATTCCCAAAGTGTGCACATGACACCAAGCGCCACACACACAATCACTCATCCTTACTAGTATGTTTGTTGACAAAGATTTCTTTGTTAAATTTGCCTTTTTAAAAGGTTAAATAGTCTAAACAGCTCCTTGGAGGGTAATAATGCAAACATTTTCCAGCTCTTCAGTAAAATTGAGGGATCCAAAAAAACAACTTGGCTGTGGAAAAGCAATTTGATGTGATGTTTCCTTCTTTGAGCCAGTTACTCAATAAAATGATGATAAAAGATGAGCTGAAAACTGTGTTATCAACCAGTTATCAAAATTGGAGCTCTGTTTTGAAGAATACCTCCCAAAAGATGAGGTCAAATTATTGTAGTGGATAAGTGACCCTATAATGCGAAGACATCTCTGTTCACAAAAGAGTAAACATAACAGCTTATTGACATTTCAGCGGACTCATCTTTGAAATTTAGGCCTCTGTCCGAGTCTTTGTTTGAATTTTGGTGCAGCATTGAAAATAAGCATCCAGTAATAGAATAAAGGTGCTTTGAGCTTTAATACTGTTTGCCAAGAGTGTGGTTTTTCTGCAGTTGTTTCAAAAACTAAAAATAGAATTGACCTCAAAATTGAAACAGAAATTTGTGTTGCTTTATCAAAATTTACTCCAAAATACCGTAAACTGATCCAAGATAAACAAGCACAACCCTCTTGTCATTCATTTCTTCACCTCTTCCTTTCTACTGCCTCATATTATATTATTCGTTTATAAAATAGCTTCATTAATAAAGATTGCCAAAGTTTAATTTAAATTACAAATTTAAAACCTTATAAAACAATAAAAATTCAATTTAGGCATTATAGTTTGTGTTTGCTATAAAAATGTTTTAGTAATTTTTGGTACAACCTTATATTGGTTTGTACTGATGGCACTGCTAGAAATAATTTGTAGATTAAGGGAGCTGCAGGTCTAAAAAGTTTGGGAACCCCTGGATATGGCTTTGATTTTGGCACCTTGCCGTTAAAATTAGCTGCTGATGTTCTGGGTGTGACCTTATACATTGCTTTTGTCACAGGAGTTTTAGGCTGGGTTTCGCATGAGGGATCTGAACTTTTGTTGTCTGCTCACTGGATGTGTCTGAACACATTGGTTTGTGCATCTCTGTTTGGCCCTTTTGAACTCCTGTGCACACTTGTGTTCCAATGGCAAAGTTGTGCTCTTTTACCGGAGTTGTACTATATTGATGGGCATGGCTCAGTGGTAGTGTCAGAGCTTCTGTTCAGGGCAGCTGGAAGTTAAAATCCTGACCAAGATGACTGTGGTTTTCCTAAGGTGAACAGTACAGAAACAAATCTAAAGTTGGTACCAACTTGCCAAGGCCTATTGCACAGCTCTTCATTCATCCATATGAGACATCATGTATAAAGTGGAGAGGTGGGGATGGTATGTGCATGTGTGTTATGTATGTGAACTGCTGCCCCCCCCAAGTAGCTGCTCAATTAGTCCCCGAGGATCTCACAAGCTGAATGCACTCCAGCTACAAAAAATCCCCAAGCTGATACTGGGAATTAAACCCATAACCCCTTGCACCATAGGCAGCAGTGCTATGTAAATGACATGGTTATCCTCAGAAACAAAATAGATGGAACAGAAGGCTACTTTAAGACCATCTTGCCTGTAATAAGCAAACTGTTTCCCATTAGTAGATTCAAACAAATAGTCAAAGATGTGATGATTTAGAAGTTAAAGCAAAATAAATGTAAAAATAAATTATAAAACAGGTAGCTTGCTTATCTTTAAGTGGCTTAGGCCCAATGAAGATGAGTTGTGACACATTTCATGAGCAAATTTGATTATCAGTGTTGGGTTTAAACAACACATGCGTTTCTGGCCTAGGTAAGATAATGGTAAATAAACATAAAAGAATCTTAAGGCATCAGTTTGATAAAACAGCCCATTCCATGTTGTATCCCTTGCCCACGCTAACTGAAGTTTTCTGTTACAGTGCCTGACTTGGGAACCCCACTTGAAGGAAAGGACATTGCTGATGGACTAAAGAGAGAAGCTGAAAACAAAGAGATAGAGGAAAGTGAGAGGAAGAAGAGAAAGAGAGAAGACGAGGAAAAGGATGTCAGTGTTGATAACAAAATAGCGGTGAGTTCACTTTTATATTAATTTTGGGTGTTTGAATATATCCTAATGTTACTTCTTAATTACTGATGGTACATAAAGATTTTGAAATTGTAGTTATTAAAAAATTGTAAGGTATGATCCTGTAAAATGTTGTTTCTGGGCTTTTTGGCCACATTCCAGTTGATGAGAATTCACCCATGCTCTGTCGGGCATCTTCAAACCAACCAGTGCATAAACTAAAACACTTGACTCAGATCGGCAAAGAACAAATGGGAACTCCTTTGTAATCAAGGAGCTTACCACTTACTGTGTAGTTGCAATCAAGTCTGCAATGGTACTACCAAGTGCAGCTTGTACATCTGCATTAAAGAACATAAAGAAACTGCCAACTGCAACAGAGCAAAAAATTGGCAGTAGCTGAAAATGGACCATGACATTAAGTTTAATAAAACCGAGGTACTTACAGTATGGTCCATTACCATGCCAGGACTTACTGGAAAGCCATTAAGATTTATAAACATAAAAGTAATTTGAACAGAAAAGAGGAGACAGCATATATTCTCAAAGCATGGATGTCCTTGCTGGTAAAAACGAATATAAAACCATATAACCCAGCCAGACAGATTGCATGACACCAGTTTGAGCTTCGCAGAGATTAGCAGACAGCCAATAGAAGATGAGGGGCATTTCCTCCCTTCTATAAATATGATGGCTATTCCAACAAGCGCCACCCTGGCAGTATCAGCCGGAGTCACTTCCTCTGAAGATGCCTAATGGACTGTTGGGCAAAACGTTAGATGAATTCTCATCAACTGGACCATGGCCAAAAAGCCCAGAAACTACATTTTACTAGATTAATGCCAGTCATGAAAGCTTAAGCTTTTACAGTAGGTTATGGATGTGCTTACAGTGTGTAGCTATTTACAAACGTTTTGGTGAAATTATAAAAAAATTACTAAAGTTTATTTGTAATCATAAAAATGCATGGGAAACCAGAGTTGTGTAGAAATCCCATCTATTGCAGGAGAACCTAGCCTCATGTCACATTTATGATGTCTATGGATGCGTCTTCACATGGCTGCAATTCGTGAATTAGAATTGTATGCAGCATTCTTTTGCTAAAACACAAATTTTGCAAGATATGAGGAAATTAAAATATCATTAAGTATGAATGTGCTCAGAACTATTAGATAACAGTATTTTTAAATTTGTAGTTGCTATGTGATTAAGATTTTTAAAATCCATCTTAAAATGTTATGTCGGGTGGAAGGGGTATAGATGTCATGCTTTAAACCGAGATAGAACTTCCATGCTCAAAAACGTTTATGAACAGTTTTGCTCAGTCTTTCAAGATTTACAGAAAAATGCTTTGAAATGTAGAAACTTTGACAAAGTATGCTTTTCCTTGCAGTCTAGAATGTGCACTGTGTTTGTAATGCTTACTGAGTTTTAGCAACAATATTAACTACCAAAAGAGTTACTTCTGTGTTTTCAGTGAAATGTTTAATGAAAGCAACTAAAACCAAAGCACAGTCTTTAAGCTGAATGAAACATTAAGGAAAATAATTATTTTTACTAACATTTACTTTTTATGTACTTATGCAAAAGACAAGGAGGTACAGTACATTTTTTTTTTGTATTTATTTATTTACAGATAAAGTCTGACGTGTTGTATTCACATGACTTTCCCTGCCTGCTATTATTTATTTTTATATAGGTTCTACAAACTATTCTTCATGTTAATCAAGATTTGCAGAAATAGTTTCATTACACATTTTGTTTGTTGGTACAAGGAGATAGAATCAATAGTCAGATGTTGAAAAGCAAGTTGCTGTATATGTTGGCCTTGAAATTCTGTACTCTTTCCATGACATTGCAACAAACAATTGAATAGCAACAGCACTTTAATAAAGTTTCAAAGTATTGAAAATTTCAAACCCATAACAACAGGTGTCATAGAAATGTCGTATGCTACAAAAAAGGTATTTTAAATAAGTTTGTGCGTTTTAAAGAGATCTACATTTTTTGTGCAGTATGTATTGTCTATCTCTTATTGTTTAATCTGTTATACAAAATTCCTTTCAAATGAAGAGGATTTCACAGACTATTCCCGGAAAATTTCAAGATGTTAGGGGCAGTTGGTGACTGAACTTTGATGGTTCACAAAGTTATAGATAGCTGCAGTTTCAGTTTGTTAAAGTAATAAACACTGTATCATCAATTTTGCTTTCTAAATGTTATCTATTAACAATTACACACTTCCAAATGTCATCAGCAAGTTTATTGCAAATTTATCTAACTCTGCTATTATAAGCCATGTTTTTAGTGAAGTCGCAAAGATACTACAAATCATTCACATCATGTTTTATTCACCAAGTAAAACTCAAGGAAAGCAAAACAGAGGTTTTTAACATCACAACCACACATCCAGTCATGTTCTCATATACATTGCTGTTAAAATTCCTATTAAAACATCTTGTTTTTGTTTTAACAGCTGAGTGATTTTTAGATTTGGTGTAGATCTACCAAGGGTTTAGTTTTCTTTTCTGTTCAAGTTTAGTATTGAAAATAGTGGTGCTAAAAGAGAGAAAATGTCTCACTATTTACATGTATTTCAAAATCACTGTTATTCACCAATTGAAATACAGAACAACCATGTGCAGTGCACAGGCAGTGTACTATTACAGAATATGTTCAGTATATAAATGACAAGAGTTAAGGCAAACATTTACTATGAAACCAATCGGTGGCACCGTTTATATGACAAGAGTCAAAGCGATCATCCCATTCCATACTCTATTAGGAAAACCAACATAGAGCCTTATGCCCCACACTTCCCCACCAAACACATTTGCAAATCCTTGGTTCGTCATGCCTATACATAGCCATTATATGACTATGGGCTGCAGCCAAGAGTGCACTATTTGCCAAACAATATAGCGCTTGCTGAAGTCCGCTACATGAGATCAGGTCAGAATGAACCCGAAATGTGTAAATAGTAGGTATAGTTATTTACATTAAACAGAAAGCCAGGATTTACCATACTAAGAAGATGCCCCAGTAAGATGTATATTTTTTCATGTTAATATCTTAAATATTCGGATTTTATCAAAATTGTTAGAGCTTTTCTGTCATATACTTCAATAATAACTTGTCTGAATTATTATTTGTGTGATTTACAATCAAATGAAAAGTACAGAAAGGCCAGTTTTACTTTCTGTACTACTTCTATAGTAAGTAGGGGAAGTATTGCATTCCGCCCAAAAATTTGATACAAATATTTCACCAGAAATACATGTTTTGAGTTGCCCAGAATCCAATAAAGCATTTTGGAAACATGTCCATGCATGCATGTGTGTGTGCGATGAAAATGTACCATACGAAAAATGTAAATCTCTTTAAAACACACAATTTATTCTGGTTCTAAATCCTTTCAACACTCACTTGTTTCTCGCGATGTCATGGAAACAGTATGGAATTTTAAGGCCAGCATATAGCGTCCAGTTGTTAAACATTTGACTATCGCTGTTCTCTTTGTATCTATAACGAAATGTGTAATGTAGCTGTTTCTGTAAACGTTTATTTGTATTAAAGCTTTAGTAAGAATAGTTTGTATACTCACTAACAAATGATAGAGGCTGGAGAAAGTCATGTGAGTGTATCACATCAGGTTTTTTTTAAAATCTGACTCACCATTGCCTATTGTATTCTTCTTATACCTACAGTAAGGTGTGTAAATGTGTAATGAAAGTTGTCTTGATTAACAAGAAGTAGACAGAAGAATAAGCTTTTGTAAGAAGAGTGAGTGGAGAAAGTCACATGAATACAACATATCAGACCTTTTTCAGCCAGAATACAAGTTAATATAAATGTTTTTTATATCATAGCATCAATACTCCTTCTCTCACTTAGTTTTGTAATCTATTGGGTTTCCTGTTGATGATAGTGCTCCTGGTTAATTTAGCAGGAGTTTGATTTGAATAGGAAAGCATGTCTTATTGTTGGATAGAGGAATACAATGCTATTTACAAAATAAGATAAATGTTATATTACTCTATTTGAAATAATCTAGCAGGAGAAACTGTTCATTGCAGGTTACTAAAAGATTGTCAGAAGGACCAACAGAGAAGCGAAGTTCTCGGGAGAAAGGGCCTGCTCCCCCTCCTCCAACAATAACAACTGCTAAAACAGAGGAGCAAACTGAAGAGTCTGAAGAACCGTTACCTCCTCCCTCTTCTTCCTCCCACGAGAAGCCCTCAGCTTCTCTCATTGGGTCCGAACCAGCCTCCGTCCAACCTGAACTTATTACTACCCAATTAGAACAAGAATCTTCGTCTGCAGTCCGTCCCATCCTGAGCAGGGATTCCTCTAGAGAAGAAGAAGAAGAACAAGAAGAAGAAGATGTAGTAGAAGTAGAAATAGAATTAGAAGATGAAGAAGAAGAAGAAAAAGTGGTAGATGTTCCTGTTAGTGGTGCAATGGACAAACTCAAGCCAAATGTAGAAGTAGAAAACAAGTCAGGTGACATATCCACATCTTCCGGAGAAGTTACAGTATTATCAGGTATTTCATCAAATTTGTACTACTTGAACAGAATGGAGTTTTGGAACATAAGATTTATAATTATTAAGTCTGGAAATAGTAACCACAACCTCAGCTGTGGGATAAAGTAACCTGAGTGTTTACAGTTGTTGATATAAGCCTTATTGAAGTCTGGAAACAGTTTCAGCTCAGCTCATTCATAGCTTACTGTGCACAGCTGTGTTTGTTATTTATTCCATCACAGCTGATTAGGACTTCACAGTCATCATGATATTGTGTTACATTCTGACTGCTTTGTGTCTTGCTCTGATGTTGCCAGTTCTTGCTACTGCTGCAAACAGTGTGTAAACATGCCAATGTCGCAGTTGTTTCCCTACCTTCAGTGCATCATAAACTCAATCCACCCCCTTGTCAAACGAAGAAGAGATTCTCTGTTGTCTTGTTCCTTGTTAAAGTATTTGCATATGTAGCTTGAATACAAATTCATGGCTTTAGCTCTGGAAAGACCTAATTTATTTCTTTGATCCTGATGAACCACTAGCCCTATTGCTCTAACAACCGAATAACTGTAACATAGTAAATCGCTTACATGCACATGTACACACATTCACTGTCACTTCACTAATGTGATCTAGTTCAGCATTCACTGTCACTTCTCTAATGTTATCTAGTTCAACATTCACTGTCACTTCACTAATGTGATCTAGTTCAGCATTCACTGTCACTTCTCTAATGTGATCTAGTTCAACATTCACTGTCACTTCACTAATGTGATCTAGTTCAGCATTCACTGTCACTTCACTAATGTTATCTAGTTCAACATTGACTGTCACTTCACTAATGTGATCTAGTTCAGCATTCACTGTCACTTCACTAATGTGATCTAGTTCAGCATTCACTGTCACTTCACTAATGTGATCTAGTTCAGCATTCACTGTCACTTCTCTAATGTTATCTAGTTCAACATTCACTGTCACTTCACTAATGTGATCTAGTTCAGCATTCACTGTCACTTCTCTAATGTGATCTAGTTCAACATTCACTGTCACTTCACTAATGTGATCTAGTTCAGCATTCACTGTCACTTCACTAATGTGATCTAGTTCAGCATTCACTGTCACTTCTCTAATGTGATCTAGTTCAACATTCACTGTCACTTCACTAATTTGATCTAGTTCAGCATTCACTGTCACTTCTCTAATGTGATCTAGTTCAGCATTCACTGTCACTTCACTAATTTGATCTAGTTCAACATTCACTGTCACTTCACTAATTTGATCTAGTTCAGCATTCACTGTCACTTCACTAATGTGATCTAGTTCAACATTCACTGTCACTTCACTAACTTGATCTAGTTCAGCATTCGTTGTCACCTTACTAATGTGATCTAGTTCAACATTCGTTGTCATCTTACTAATGTGATCTAGTTCAACATTCAGTGTCACTTCACTAATGTGATCTAGTTCAGTGTTCGCTGTCACTTGACTAATGTGATCTAGTTCAGTGTTCGCTGTCACTTGACTAATGTGATCTAGTTCAACATTCATTGTCACTTTACTAATGTGATCTAGTTCAACATTCATTGTCACTTCACTAATGTGATCTAGTTCAACATTCATTGTCACTTCACTAATGTGATCTAGTTCAGCGTTTGCTGTCACTTCACTAATGTGATCTAGTTCAACATTCATTGTCACTTCACTAATTTGATCTAGTTCAGCGTTTGTCACTTCACTAATGTGATCTAGTTCAGCGTTTGCTGTCACTTCACTAATGTGATCTAGTTCAACATTCGTTGTCACTTTACTAATGTGATCTAGTTCAACATTCGTTGTCACTTTATTAATGTGATCTAGTTCCAACATTCATTGTCACTTCACTAATGTGATCTAGTTCATGTGAACACCATAAAGCCCACCCAGTTTGCAACAAATTAGTGTGTAATAATGTTATAGTTTGTTTTGTTTTGTTTCCTTCTTCCTTGAAGTTTAACATCCTTTAATCTGGTAGGTCATATTAGATGGTGAATGAATGAAAAGGGTGAAATGAACCTGGTTCTATAGAGCTTAAATTTACCTGACATTTCATCTTATCAGTATAAGGGTAAACCCCAGAAAAACTCTTATCGGGGTAACACTCCCTAACCAAGATTTGAACCCAGGACCTCTTGAATTGGGGTAGACCCTAACTCTGCACCACAGAGGTGGTCTTATGTTTTATATTTCCTAAACACAGAATTGTTAGGTACTATATGAGATTCATGTAGGTGTAATAATTATCTGATGTTTGCAGGTCCAGCAACAGTTCAACCTGAATCTAAAGTAAACAAATCAACAGTGACAATCACATCAGGATTACATGAAGATTTAAGTTCTAGTACATCTTCCGGAAATGTTACCCAAGTGACAGTAGTGACAACTCATCCTCCAGTTTTGCTACCTCCCCTGGACAGTCCAACCCCCACAGTGAAAGTAAAAGCAGAAGTTGTGATAGTGGCAAACGAAACCAACAAAACGCAGATAAATGAATCATCAGCGGACGATGATGCATACCAGTCGCCCGATTCTCTGGAATACAGTTCTCATTGTGTGGACAGGCCTGTTAGCGTTGTCAAAGGACAGAAACTGGATGAGAGCGAAGTTGTCATTGTTAGTCCGAGCTACGTCGACCTAGATGATGGGTATGTTCATGTTTATAAGTGGATATATAACATGCTATGCATCTTAATCTGAGAAGGTGTTGAGCAATAAATGCTCCAAAAATGTTCCTTTTGCAGAGAAAGTACCAATAAATATACCTAGTACTGTGTATAAAGCTGTAGCATATGTTTAAGGTTTACAACTTGTAACATTGGGAACTTCTTGTACAGAACCTGTGTCCCAAATACAATTTGTTCAATATGGAACAAATTCCTTTGTCTCATACAAATGAACAAGTTGTATACATGTATATGACAAAGTGCTGTGTATTGCTAGATAAGTGATTGATAACTCATGTTCTGCAGCCCGATCATGTGCATAAACCATTATGGAGTGGACAGTTATAACTATATGTTTGAAAGGAAGAAACAGTAACATACACGAAAGGTTATTTGACTGATATGGCTTCTGTTCTGAAGGTTAAAGACCATGACCTAAAATACTAGAGTAATTGGGAGTTGACAATTATAATATCCATATTAAAACTTGGCCTGCAAGTGCCCTATACAAATTTTTACATACACAAATTGAATTCGAAATTACTCTATTGACAAAACTTTCCGTAAATTGTAGTTTAGGGTAAGAGGATCTTCTTTAATGACTCTTTGTTACTTTCTTGAAAAAAGATGCTGAATTTAAATCCAGGTATGGCATTCATCTGTGTTTTAGAGTTATGTGGGCTCTCTGTAACATATTGTTTTGGGTAGGGGATTTCAGAACATGCATTTTGTAGTGAAATCTTGATCTCACATTTTTCAGACAACACTTTAACCAAAAATTGCAAAAGAAATTCAAGTTTCTTTAATTGCAAAGATATAATAATAATAATTAAATGCTCGTATCAGCCTAATTAATATAACTAAACTAATGTAATATAATTAATATAATATCATAATGATAATATATAATATACTGTAGGCCTCTGGCAAGAAAACGTTTGCAGGGTGTTCTACTCTCCAGAGGAGTGAGTGGAGCGGTGCCACACACATACAGTTTACTTAAAATAAGTGTTTTGTGACATAAGCCATTTCTGAGATATCTGTTATTAAAAGTTCAAATTGCTCATTTTGTGGACATTTCTTAAAATCCTGTCAACATTCAGTTGTTTCTCGCGGTGTCATGGAAACAGTATGGAATTTTAAGGCCAGCATATAGCGTCCAGTTGTTAAACATTTTGACTATCGCTGTTCCCTTTGTATCTATAACGAAATATGTAATCTAGCTATTTCTGCAAAGGTTTATTTGGATTAAAATGTAGTAGATAGAAAAAAATAAGCTTGAGTAAGAATGTTTATACTCAAATGTTTATAAACGATAAGAGGGTAGAGAAAATCATGTGAATGTATCCCATCAAAAAAAATTTTCAACTTAATAAGTTTGTATTACCATGCATTAGCAAACATAAACTATTAATTTAAGACAAAATAAAAATGTTTCTAGTCATAATAATTTAGTAAATTTACTGTTTGTGTAATTTTTAATGCTCGTAATTAATTGCATTTTTAAACTTATTGCAATTTTAGATCCATGAAATCAAAAGTTTTATCTTGTAGAAACATATTTTTAGGTGCATAAAGCTCTAACTTTAGTGCCTAATTTTTTATTTTAGAGCCTATTTTAGGTGCTTAAGAAGTTATTGTGGCAACTGCATTACTAATGTTATTTCTCCCTTATGTTTATCTGTTTAGTTGCATTATTGCTCCAGAACAATTTTATATTTTCACACGTTCAACTTCCAGTTAAAATAATGATGACATGGTCTGTGCTCAGTTAATGACTAGACCACAATTTGTATTATTTGTGTGCTAACCTTGACACAAATCTCTTTGTTTACAAATTTTTGTCACAACTCCCATCTTAAGCCATTTCGTTTACAGAGCGGTAGACTCATCAGTAAGATGCTTCAGCACATATAAGCATCTCTTCACTTATAGTCGTGGACAAGTTATTACAGCAAATATCAGAAAATAAGAGAACGAAGAAAAAGAGCTGAGCAATGGAATTATATTATTACACAAATTTTTACTTGCTCAGAAAATCCCTTCTTATAAATGTTGGGAATGACAAAATAGCCAAATTTTAACTGCTCCCTTCCAAATAAGGAAGTTTGATGTTCCCGATCATAGCACACTGTTTACTTACGTGTATATCTGTGATTGTAGAAGAAGACACAGCCGCTAGAGCTCTTTGTAAATCCGGTTTCTTCTAAGCTTTCTTTGCATCCACGTTACCCTGTGTAACAGAGTAACTGTGTTACTCTGCATCCATGTTACCCAGATTGGCTAAAGCTGTTCATGCCATGAAGTGTGGATTTGCTAACACATGGAAGATTCATACAAATGAAGTGTCAGAAGCATGCAGTTGTAAAGTATTATTAAACTTACACTTACAGAGTGCTCACTAGTGACGCAATTCTTTTCCTGTTAGAGTCTGATTCTGTGATGTCAGGTTCACTTTCAGAAGAACTTTCCAGTTGTTTTAATTTCCTTTTGGAATTTACTTATACTCACACTCATAAATTTAAATACAAGTTCCTCAAATTGCCTGATTGGTAGAGTTGCACTTCTTTCCGAAAGGACAGTAAAATTGTGTAACTATTTTTGTTTTCTCTTCTACGATGCTTGAGGTCGGAGATATCTGCAGATTCGGTCATTATGCATAATTTACATATGATATGCAGAAAACTCGTGCACTTTCAGTTGGTGAATAATAGTCATTGTTAAGGCACTTCTGTTGTACACTCAGCTGATGTATTCTAATCTGCAATCAAGCAGTAGACAACCTGCAGTAATCTAATAAAAGTTTAAAGTCAAGTTTAAACACGAGAACTAACTTCCGCACATTTCACAATATTGCAGCGGCTGGCCCCGTAGCTCAGTCGGTAGAGCACCTTCCTGCTGTGCGAGGGATCCCAAGTCAATTCCCAGCTAGGGGGAATTTTTCTGTATCCTCCCCATAGAAGTAGGAATGAGTGTGAATTTGCATGAAATCTAATGATTAAAACCCAAAGTGCAAGAAATGCAATGACAAGTGATTACAATTTAACACCATAATGAGTTCCAAAGGAAAGGCCGCAGATAAGTCCAATGTAGTTAAAAGGGGGTATAAATGGAACTAAAAATAAATAAATATATATATTTTTTTGTGTGTGTGTGGCAGCATTAATATACAAATGAGTCACATTTACTTTCATGTATGTAGTTACATTTTCTTGTGATTCTTTGAATATATGAAGGCAAACACAGATCTAATTTCTGTTGCAATAAGCAATTATGCATCCACAACCAATAAGAGAAGATGAGATGCACATGCTTCTGTTAACATGCGGAATAAAGTAAGATGAAACATAGTAGCAGGTTTAAAACTTCAATATTTTCATTTATTTTTATTGCTGTGCAGTACAGCGTCAGAGCACAAATGAACAATATCAATCCATTGATGTACTACTCAGAGAGAGGTATTATTTGTAATATTTATTTCATCATTACAATAATACAAATAAAACTTGCATCTAAAACTTAGGTCTAGTGCTCCAGTTTTCTAGCTCTCCCATATTTAGCCCCTAGGCTGTATACGACATATGTCCAGAAAGTAAGTTCCCTTTGGTAATAAAATTAAATTGTGTACAGATACAGAAAACTTATTTATTGCACAAAATTCTACAACTCTTAAACTACTTTTCCACATAACTGCCAAAATTTTGCAGGCATTTGTCATAGCGTGGCACAAGTTTTTGTATACCTTCTTCTTAGAAGTTTGCCGCCTGTGTCTTCAACCAGTTGGAAACATTTTCTTTCAGCTCTTCGTCATTGTTGAAGTGTTGACCGCCAAGGAAAGACTTGAGATGTAAGAACAGATGAAAGTCGCTAGGAGCGAGGTCAGGGCTGTACGGAGGATGGTCAAACACGTCCCAGCCAAATCCCTGTAGGAGGTTTTGCGTCACATTTGTAGTGTGAGGTCGTGCGTTGTCGTGAAGAAAAACAACACCTTTTGACAGCAATCCTCGGCGCTTATTCTGTATTGCGCGGCGCAATTTCCTAAGTGTCTCGCAATAAACATCTGCTTTGATTGTTTGACCACGCGGTAAGAAATCAATGAGTAAGATGCCTTTCCAGTCCCAGAACACTGTGCACATCATTTTTCGAGGTGTCAAGATTTGTTTCGGCTTAACCTCTGCTGGGGATGAAGTGTGCCTCCATTCCATTGATTGCCGCTTACTTTCAGGGGTGTCTTAAGAAACCCAAGTTTCATCTCCTGTGACTATCTGTGTCAGATATTCTTCGCCGCCTTCATCATAACGGGTCAAAAACTGAAGTGCACTACCCATCCGGTTTGTTTTGTGTTGCTCAGTAAGAATCTTTGGTACCCAACGAGAGCAAAGTTTACGAAATTTCAGTTTTTCAGTAACAATTTCATGAATTAGTGATCGTGAGATTTGGGGAAATTCCATAGCGAGAGCACTAATTGTAAACTTGCGGTTTTCCTGGATCTTGTCCTCAATCGCGTGAACCAGTTCTTCTGTAACCAAAGATGGACGCCCACTTCGTTCTTCATCGTGCACTTCACTACGTCCTTCATTGAACTGTCGGACCCATCTTCTCACCATTGAATCACTCATCGCATTTTGTCCATAAACTTCGCAAATTTGCCGATAAATTTTAATTGGTTTCACTTTCCTAGCATTCAGAAAACGAATCACAGATCTGATTTCACAAGCGGCGGGATTTTCAATCAACACCGACATTGTAAACAAGCACAACAAAGCGTACGTGGCTGACAGCGATCTCAAAATGGCGCACGTTTCTTCTCCTTGATACAGAGTGTCTACCGTGCATGTGCGGAACTACGATCGCAGCGCTGCAGCGGAGAGAAATTGAAACGGAACTTACTTTCTGGACGTACCTCATATATGGGATAAAGCTACTATACCTAATCTCCACTTTCCAAACACTGCCCGTTCTGCTGTACCTTTCTTTAGCTCCTTATCTATTTATCCCTTGTGTTGCCTAAAAATGTCGCCATCATTTTAATTGTTTCTGCTTTTGTGCTTCCCAACATTCTTAATGCTACTGCTTCTTTATTTAGCTTGCCCATTTTTCATTCTATATAACCTCTCTCCACCTTTTAACCTTATCACATTCTATTAGACAATGAAAAGTATTACCCGATTCATCACACATAATACATCTCCCCGAACAATTACATCCATTCCTTTTTAAAAATATTACTCCTGTGCGCATCCACGCAAGACCTATTCTACCAAATTGACTACATATACCTACACACTTCTCCCTTCCCCAATTTCTTTTAACTGATTTATACAAGATCAGTGACCTTTTAGCCTCAAAGCTAGCCCGTATCTCTTGTTTCTCGAAGTCTTCTACCCTCAATCTCACTTCTTTCCAAAACCCACAGTTATTGTATTTATCTAATAGGAAAATATTCCTCATGCCAATTTCTTTTAGCACATTTCCCATCTCCCTAAACCAACACTCTTCTACTAGACTTTTGAAACTGTATACATTCTTTTAATATATTACTATCTTCTAGATTTAAACATCTATACCAATACTTCAAAATTCTTTCCACTATTATACCTTTTCTCCCTACCCTTCCTAGCTCTGCCAGTGCCACCCCCCATATTTCTATTCCATATAACATTTTTGACTCAACTACAGCTTCCTATAGCCTTTCCAACCAGTTCATTGTTAGCGTGGGTGCTTTATACAAGCAAACTCTTAACAGCTTTCATGGCTAGGTTTCCTTTCAAGGTACTAGTCAACATGCTTGCCTGTTCCCATCTTCAGTCTGTTGTGATTTAAAAACCTAAATACTCAAGTTTTTCACTGTCTCTTCTCATTCTGGTTTATTGTAGAATAACTGATAAATTCAAATTGAGGTTAGGATTGCTGGTTCTACGTCCCACTCCCAAGCAATTATGCAGCAGTCTGTAGCTTGTTGTATCACTTTGCACTATTATTTATTCCATCACCTTCCTCATAATCACACTATCTATCCATTGGAATATAGTGAGAGTTTGAATTGCTGCCTTCTGCAACTGCATTTAGAAATTCAACATCTGACCAGAAATGGAATGAACTCTTAGATATTACACTTAAAAGGAATATTAATTTAATGTTGAAAATGTGAAGTATTCCTTTACTTTAATCATTTGTCCATCTTTTTGTTGGAGGTGTGTGGTCTGCCACGGTGCTGTTTATAGTGTTTATTACAGTATTCTTCCTGCAGCATCTTTAGTCAAACTATCATCAAGGAATGCACAGCAATAACACCACTAAAACACATTCTTACTATCTCTATAATGAAACGTGTTTTGAAACTATTTCTACAAAGTCAAACTTAAAGTAGAAAGAATGAGCTTTTGTAAGAATAACTTATAGAAATTGGTAAAAGTAAACGATAGTGGGTAGAGAAAGTCGTGCGAATATAACACCATATTGTGTTTCTAAACTAATTTGGATGTTAACATCACTGTTTTGACATTAGTGGGAGAAGCCATTCCAACTCCACCCTGGATGAAGAAGAAGATGATGAGGAGGAACAGAATTACAGCCAGGACACCAGTCATGTGTCAGTAGTCACTGTGGGAGAAGAAAAGGAACAAGTGAAGGATTCTGCATCCATCAGTCGAACTAAAGTGAGAAGTCCAGGTAGCAGAAGTGACTCTGGTGAGTGCATATGTGTGAAATTCAGAAGGAAAATATATTTAAAAGTTTAAATAAAGTTATATATCATTGAAGTTATATTGGATAATATTTTATATACTTATCTAAGAAGTTGCAAAATATGGTTAAGAATGAGATAGCACATATTCCAATACAAATGGTAAATCAGGTTGACTTACTATTGCTTATCATGTCTATTATAATACATTCTATAAACATATAAATGGATTTTATGCCAAAGTAAGTCAAATTATTATCATAGGTAATCCCACAAGAGGTTATGAGTTGCTGATAGATCTGCGACTGCGAAGCACGAGCCAATTTATCTGATGAAACTTGTAACCTCAAATGAAATATATGACTTCCATAAACAGACTCCTAGCAGATTATATAAATAATTTCTTATTTGTGTTTTAAAATCAAATCACCATTGTGTCAGCTGTCGGATACTATTATGGTTCAGTAACAAGCTGACATTTTATCCAATAAAATTGCATCCTTGCAAACATATAATTGTTTGATTGATCAATATTCAAGGCATTGCTAAGCATTATTGGTCAGATTTAAAATAGAGAGTTGAGGGTTGTTACACTACATCACTATGATATTCTTACTTGAACGCGTTTCGGGAGATGGCTTGTTCCCATCGTCAGCATTTTCTCTCAACTCATGAGAGAAAATGCTGACGATGGGAACAAGCCGTCTCCCGAAACGCGTTCAAGTAAGAATATCATAGTGATGTAGTGTAACAACCCTCAACTCTCTATTTTAAATTATGACACATCACTGTTACTAGCTTCTAAATCTTCAAAATTAGTCAATTATTGGTCAGTATTAAATATGAAGCATATGCCTGGAATAGTCGCACAAAGAGGATTTTATTTATATATAAATAAATTACCTACTAAAAACTGAAATTACTTGTTTTATTTTTTAAGATTTTTATATGGATAAATGTAAATAACAGTAATTTTATGTAAAACTTGAAACTTTGCCAAAAAATGAAAAAGCAGTGAGCAAAACATTTTTTTTAAACATTATTTTTTTTCTTTCTTTTCTTCCTTTCTTTTTTAGGTTTTTCCTGCCTTTAAGCAGTAACAATTCAGGTTTCTTTTGTAAGTTGCTCAAACATGATTTATTGATATTAAATGTCTGTTCCATATGTCTCTTCATACTTGTAATATAAAAAAATAATTCGGCAATAATTCATCCTAAATTAAATTGAGTTTTATTTATGAACACTCTTTAATGACAGTGGTTCTTAGCATCCCAATCTATACTCGGCACCAATCAAGAAGGTGATTGACAGTTACTAACCATGTGGCAGAAACCTTTAAATGAATGGGAGGGGATGAATACGTCACAGCGGTCGTCATAGCAACCATTAGAAGGACCAATTAGAACTAAGACGTTTCCATAGCAATGATAGATGCAAATGCCTTGTTGCGATATCGTAACACGTGATTGGCATGACGTGCCGGGCGAGCGACCGTTTCAGTAAACATGAACTGCAGTCTTATCTTCTGCTGTCACTGCGGTTATAAACAATGTCCTCCTTTTAGCCCCAGCTTGCTTATGTATTTGTATCAGTTTAGAGATTGCCTGCGTACTGAAAATTTTTTTTGTATCGTCCTATTTGTATAGTATTTGTGTGTTACATGTGTTTGAGTCCATGTATTTGTGCGTGCGTGTGTTGTCAGCATTTATAATTGTGTTAACACGTTTAATGGATATTTAATAATGTCCAAAAATAGTGACAAAGATAGTGCAGCCAAAGGAAAAACTTAGCGCACTCGGGAACCGAATAAAATTGTATTTGGTAAAGGTATCCCAATTAAAGGACAGCACGGGAAATAATATGCTCCGTGAGAGAATATTTCGAAGAGGAGAAAATAATTCAGTTCGCCGCAATATACCGATGAAGGAGGGACTGAAGAAAAGTGAGCTACTGGAACTTGTGAAAGCAAACAAACTGTGGTTTCCAAGTTATGTAGTCGATGGCATTGCTGCAGAACATGGTCACAAAATAGTTAGGCTTCCCCCTTATCATTGTCATTTTAACTCGATTGAATTAATTTGGGCTGACATAAAGGGTTATGTTGGGCGAAACAATAAAGGTTTCACTGTGTCAGTAATAAAGCTTACAGAAGAGGCACTAACAACAGTAAAAGCTGAAAACTGGAAAGAAAGAAAGAAAAAAAAAAAAGTGATGACTCATAAAAAGGGCATAATAAGTGCAGCTTGGGAAAATGAAGGAGTTTTGGAAGAAACTATTGAACAGCTTGTCATTTCCGAGGGGAATTCTAGCAGCTCTTCAGATGATGATGACGGTGGCGGTGGCAACATTGTCTATCAAACGAGCAGCAGCAGCAGCGATGCAAATGATTCGGAAATCTGCATTTTTTTTTTTCCATTAGAATAAGCATCAGTATTTCACAGGTATGTCTCTTCTGTTAACGCAGATTTTTACACTGATATATTATTCTTGCATTTTCTATCCTCTGCACGTAGATTCATTATTTTACCATTGTCTTCGTATATGAATATAATACCTGCTCTACAATGCAGGCGCAACCCATTTGCCTTTGACACAGTTCTAGCACGCTCTCCACATGGTGGCGATGGGCGGCAACGTCGCCTCTCTCTCTCCGTGAAATGTCAATCGCCTTCTTGATTGGCGCCGAGTATATATTGGGCATGAAAGACTGGAAATTTTGCTCAGAGACGTCTCTATCACATTTGAGGTTCTTTTGTGTGCCGTAAATCTATGACACAGGACCAGTGGCTTTATTTCCATGCTAATGATTTTTATGCCTGAAAAAATCCATCGCCCTCCACTGGGTTTGAACCTGCAATCTCGAGAAATAGATAATCTATACTGACATCTGCATCTGACAATATCAACCTTGGCTTTTCTCCATGGAATTGTTAAAGATTGTGTGAAGTTGATAAAAAGGAACATGTTTCAGGTCCTGAGGATGACTCCATAAGAACATCCATCCTTGTGGAGGGTATGACGCTAGAAGCAACAGACGTTGACCAGGTGACTCCAGTAAGGTCACTAGACAAAAGGCCAAATGGAAGTGTAGTTGGGCCATTGAGGCGCGATAGTGAAGAAGTATTGATTGTCCTTAATAGTTCAACCAATATTGATACAAAGGTAAGTTCTTACCTCAGGCGTAAGTGTTACTTCTCTCTTCAGACAAATTCCATGCCTTTGCTGATCATGCTCCTTTTGAAGTAGCTCAGATCAACTGCAGTATACTGTTGGTTACCCATGGTAATGGAGGGGAACGCTACTGCAGTTACTTCAAAATGGATCATAATGTCTATGGAGTCTGGGTACTAATGTGGCATGTGTTTATGGATTTTAAGATGGTCACAATGTAGAAATTGCCATTTAACTCACGATTTTGTAGAAGCTGTCTCCATCGGCACAATCTATTTAGCAAGCACCCATTGTTGATCTATTTTTCATTGTATTGTGTTCTATTTACATACAAACACACCAGTAAGCAGTAAGATCTTTCAAATCCTGCTACTGAGAAAGTCTTTACGAATAATTAACTTTTTTTTTAAAGAATCACCCCCCCCCCTCCTGGCGTCAATTTATCAGACAGTAAGGAATCCTCTTGTTGTTCAAGGTAATCTAACAAATTTCTGTCCATTCAAGAGCTGCTGAATGACAGATATGCTTTTGTGGGATCATTATCATCTTAAAAAGTAAACCATTCTTCTCGCTCCATGCACGCATCAACATTTCTTCGTCAGCACTAACCACATGACCCAGCAGTGTCTGTTAACTGCAAACTATTCTTCAATGTTCTTATTGTCCATGTTTTTGTAGGCAGGTACAACTTTAAATGCAAAAGCATGGCTTCTGCTCTTTCACATATTCTGACCAAGGGATTCCTGTTTGAAGGTTAGAGAACAATAAGGTACCATAAAAGTGAAACTTACTCGTAGAGGCCTCTGTACAGTCCTTAAAAAATTATAGTCCACTGAAACACTTCAAGGTACATAGAAATCACTAAAAAAGGAGGGAGGGAGGGTTTTAAAACAGTTGTGTTGTATGCGTGTGAAATGCTTTCTGATGAATGCATTTTTATGCATCTAGATTAATGAATTTAACTTGGTGGGTAATCTTATGTGAACCCGCTGCTAGGCAAGAGTTGGTCCTGTTTAGGTGTTGGGAGTGTTTAGGCACCATAATGTTTGTAAAGCATAACCACAGTTTTACTTTCTCTGCTACTTAGCTGTAATTAGAGGAAATATTTCCACCCAAAAATTTTATGTTGATTTCAATAGAACACATGCTTTGAGATCCCATAATTAAAAACGCATTTTTAGATAAAGATATGCATGTGTGTCAATAAAATCCTCCAACCCCAACTATCCTTTATATGAAAGAATTTTCAATTTTTTTTAAAATACAGTGGAATCTCATTAGCACGTTCCTCATTAACCCGTTTTCCCATTTATTACGTTGAATTATAAAAGTCCGGTACCAAATAACCAAATGTAATAAATAACATTTGCTTAGTGCATTTTCCCGATCCCGTTTACTACGCTTGAAGTTTGATGTCCTCATTCGCTGTTTTGGATATTTCCTTGGTCAGTCCAATGGGAGTAGGCGCAACACGTTCAAAGTTTGACGTCCTCCATTTGCTACTTTGGTCAATCCTTGATCACGGGATGGATACTGGCAGCGAATCACATGCATGTGTATAAATATTTGTGTGACATGATTTATATGGGCGGGATAGAGAATGCTTTACCTTGGCATGGTAAATGCCAACGATAGTTTCTACTGTTGAGTGTTGACCAAACATACGT
Organism: Deroplatys truncata; assembly: GCA_030765065.1. NCBI lineage: Eukaryota > Metazoa > Arthropoda > Insecta > Mantodea > Mantidae > Deroplatys > Deroplatys truncata. The sequence goes on from CM060978.1 coordinate 19,771,665, forward strand.
AGATTGTATTTTAACTTTTCATTTGCAATGAAAAAAAGAAAGTGTAGTAAATAACCAACACTGAAAAACTGAAAATCCTTGAAGTATACCACAATCCAAATATGAAACATGGGGATATAATGCGGAAGTTAAACATTCCTCTGTCAACCTTAAACACGATTGTTAGCAAACCTAAATTGATTGAAACTGCTTTTAAAGAAGGGAGAAATGCTAAAACAAAACTTTCCTCTTGGAAAATAGGATCAGAAAAGGATCAGAATGAAATTTGTTGCATGGAAACACCTACCGTATTCAAACTGTATTGAATACGCCAAAGTTACTATCGTCTATTGTACTCGTAACACGATGCACGTACATAATTTGGTTTTCTTTTTTTAGCGGAAATTATCATATGTGTAATAAAACACACAGCAAAGCCACTATTGTCGCTTCCATAATTTGCAATTTATTTTCTCAAAAACATTCATAACCTCAAAAATCCAAGTTGACCAACATAAAAGCTTGAATTATTTATTCTCAGGTTTTGTGTATCCAAATCCATTTGAACACATATTGAATTTAATATGGAAACATGGATCATATTCAGTATGAAATTGTATTTGAAATCTATTTCAACTGCCCATGGAGATGTAGTAATTATTAGATTTTATTACATAACTATGTTCTTAAATTGCAGATTTTGTATTTTCGTTAACATGTTTTCCCGCCTATGACGTCCAAATCCTTAGGTCCCTGCAAAAACGTACTAACAAGATTCTACTTTATATTTAAAAAAAATAGCTCTTAGTTTTGATTAAAATACCATATATTCAAGATGTTTACATGACAAATAAAATGTATATCTTGAATTTTCTGGAATAGCCAGTGAAGTCCTCTTCATTCAGAAGGAATTTTGTATAACTTTGTATAATGGGTAAACCATAAGAGAGAGAAAAGAACATACTACACAAAAAATGTTGATCTTGTTAATGCACACAGTTGTCAAATAGATTTTTTTGTGGCCTTAACCATCTCCAAGACATTCTTTGTTATTGAGTCATTCCATATCAAACTGAACGCACATAGAACACCACTTTCTCTGAATTTTAGTTTACGTGTTCCACACATAAAATAAATGGACACATATTTTATATTTTGCGGAAAATCAAATTATTTTAGGATTTACAAGGTACTTAATGTTTTTCTCTTACACATACAATGTTACATAAAAGCAACACATACAATGTTACATAAAAGCAGTATATTCTCGGAAAACAGAAAGGTCAGGGATAAGAACAATATGCCGTTTTGAAGATAAAAACATTGTGGTTTTCCTCGTTCAAAATACTATTTATTCGGAATAGAAAAACAATAACTTTTTTAAGTTTGAATATTTTAAACTGCAATATCATATTTAATCCCTAATATTAAAATCTGGAAAAAAAATACAGAAGGAATCTGTGATACCTATATTTTGTTTTAAACCTGTTAATATTGGGATGGGATGTTCCTTAAGCCTCTTGTACACGATCAAACTTTTTTTTTCAATTCAATAGTTTACAAGAAAAATTGTTAAATGTTTTTCAATATGTGACAAGATTGGAAAAGACTTGGCAAGACCTGGCAAGACTTGACAATGTCAAAAATGTGTGTTTACAAGCTGTCTCTTCGCCAAACTGAAATCCTTCAGAACACATTGATAATTTATCACGCGCAAAGCAATTTAGTTTTGGCGTCACAGTATAACAATTCGCAATGAAATACTGTTCTTTACTGATATTATGTAGCACTTTCACGAATTATATCCAATGAAATCACACCAACTGATAGGTTAACCACACTATATAATATTGCATTATATACTTAGTTCGGAAAACTGCCTGGCAAATATTTCTTCATAATCGTCTTCATCTGCTCCATCTTGTGGTAATCCACGGATCTCTCGATGTACAGACACGGCTAGCTTGTGTATAACCTAATCAGTTCGCATACAACATACCTTGGCCGGGTAGCCATTTTTGTTTACTTTTCGCTTTCAGCCATGTTGCAGATTTTGTGACGCACTGTGAATACTCATATTTCATTGGCCAAAGCCATCAAATCATTGTGAAATCTTTGACCATTTAGAGCATGTCCTTATTTGCTCTCAAAGACTTTAAAAGTATTGGAAGCAATTTGACAAGAAAAGTTGTGAAGTTGTGACAACTCTTGAAAACTCTTGTAAAGTATTGAATTTGACAAAAATTTGATCGTGTACAAGCGACTTTAGAAGTACTCTTTTAAACAGTTTGCGTTAGTGCTTGGGATTTTAGAACATAGAGACTGCTTGCTGACTGAGAGCTTCACACTGCAGCAGCACGCTGGCCAATGCATTATGCAATACAAACATGATAAACTATCACTTCCGGTGTTCAGTGTAACCTAGCAACTGGAATCTGAGATTCTGTGAAGCCTCTCTCCACTGTTTCATTTTAAATGTAACTTTGTCTTCAGCTTTTTGCTTTACAAGTTCATTCTTAGCTCTGTGGTTTCTGAAAGTGCATAATGAGTGAACTGAAGAAACATAGTTATGATTATAGCTTCAATCCTTTGATGTTTCCAAGCATGACACAAGGCAAAAATCATAAGCTTAGTTACCTGTAATATGCTTACAAACTTAAAAGTGGAGAACTTTGTCACCAGACCTAAAAACGTGATGTATGTCAAAAAAAATTCCCAAAGTTCCAACCCTGATAACATGATTGTTACTACAAGGTATCAATGCCGTGAATAATCAAGACATGGTTTTGTACATGGTGACCATTTTAGGGCAAGATACAGCAACGCGAAAGTGATCCCTGGTACCTTTGAACTAAATTCATTTATTCCAACAACCAGATGTTATTCATTTGAGCCTGAAGGGGAAAAAAGTGCACATTTAAACTGTAGTTAAGTTGCCTCCCATAGGATAAAATTGAAAAATCAAATGTTTCTCAAATGTATGCCAAATCAGTTACATGTGAATATACTAGTGCAACTTAAGTGCCGTGAACAATTGACAAGGCATCCAATGACTGCTACTCTCCAGCTGCACTGCGCTGGAATCCTACTATTCACCGCTTTCTAAGTTATTTTATTTAAAATTAACTATACAGGATCCAATCTCTGTTTTATGCAAATATATATACAAAAAAAACTACAAGGAATTTATTTATAATTTTTATAGAAATTTAAACTTGTGGGCTAGTAGGGATATAGTTTTTAACTATTTGGATTTTAAAAATTTATGTAAATAATTAATTATATCCATTATAATAAATATTAAGTAAAAGATTATGTATTAAGTTTTGCATTGCACTTTATAACGTAATTTTATCACGTATCACCTGTAAGATATTCTAATTTAAAGGTAGAGAAGTGTGTCACTTTTCAAAAGTTGGATTGTGTAATATTTTTTAAAATATTGTGATTTTAAAAAAATAAGAATTTAAAACATAATTCACTTTGTTTTTGTAATCCATGGACAAAATCTGAAGTGATTTGGAGACATGATGGTCAAATTTTCTGAAAATTTGTGCGACTTGATGAATGACTCTATTGTCTTTTCTCAACTCTGAAGTTGCCATTTGTTCTTTTGTTTTGTTTTCTTTCTTTGTTGTGGTCCTGCAAAGAGCATGATTATCACTTTGTCTACTGTATCATACAACAAAATGTAGAAATGTGAATTGAAAGTTTATCTGGATTACAGAGAAATAGCATATAAGTGTGTGCAAGAATAGTTTGCAGAGGATTGAGTGGATACTCATATGAATCCAACACATTCCAAATTTGTATTTGTTGTGATGATGAGTTCAGAAGTTTTGTTGTTTCAGGACAAAAACTGGACTGCACCTCCTCCAGCGGATAAACATGAACCCTATGAAAACTCGGAAAGTGGCTCAACAAAGAGCAGTGGTCAAAGAACGCCACCTTCTTCATTAAGCAAAGCAGTAGATAGGTATGTCTTTAATGAGTGCATATTATTTTTATTTTACTTCAGTTGAAACCTATTATATGTAGAGAGGGCCATTTTCACATAAGAGCTGCACAGGACATTAAAATGTTATGGACATCAATAAAGAGCATAAGAGATTACTCTACGGCTTTGTCCTTATTCATTTACCAGCGCATGACACATGCAACCACTGGCCTTTTAACCCATTAGTGCCTGAATTTATTTTTTAAAAATTTATTTCCTTTTCCTTGTTTCTTATGTTGAAAAAGCATTAAATTTGACAATGCAATTTATACATTTTCAGCTTTAACATAACATGCTGTACCATATATGTAACACTAAGCAGTAATGGGAGCATAAGTTTATTTGAAAAGACTACAAATGTTTGTAATGCAAGCAAACAATTTTTAAACATGATTACATACAAATGATAAACAAAAACAACAAATTATTTGGTTTGTTCAGCAGCGAAACATTCAACACACAGTCCTACATTATATTTCTTGCACTGAATATGTGCTGAGGTCTTGCAGTTTATTCCAGCTTACAGTCTTCTTTTGAGTTCCTGTATTTTAACAATCAGTCTGATTGAATCAGCTCTTCTGCTGCAGTACTGAAGTTTGAGGTTTGTCCAGGTCATTTTGGTAGTGTTGCATACCTCCTCAGGTATACCTGCAATTTATGTATATGACAAAATTGTATTGAGCTTCAAAACCACCTTCAATCTAGGTAGAATCACAACAAGGTGTCCAAAACTGTTAGTGATGGCGGTAGTGTTGGAGCTGGCACTCGCATTGGTAAAAGAAATACATATTCATTTTGCAAGTTCGATGTTTGTACATCGTGTGATTGAGGTCATCTCTCCCCTCTATCTCCAGTTCTAACTTCAGCACCAATAAGAAGTTGTCTTCGACTAAGATTGTCAGGAGTGCCTCCTCAAAATTAAAAATTAAATTGAGTTTTATTTATGAACGCTCTTTAACTGCTGTGGTCCTTAGCGTCCCATTCTATATTGGGCATGAAAGAACGGTAATTTTGCTCAGAGGCCTCTTTATCAGCCTTGAGGTTCTTTTACGTGCCGTAAATGTACGACACAGGCCCACCAGCCAAAAAAATCCATCGCCCTCCGCTGGGTTTGAACCCGCAACCTCGGGAACTAGAGGCTAGCATGGTAACCATTACACCATGGAGGAAGACAGTGCTTCCTCCTTCTCCATCCCCAGAATCTTTGTCAGTCAAAATATTCAAATCAGGTGTGATAATAAAAATATCTTGCACGTTAGTACATCTTCAAATAGTATGTCCAAAGCTTCCTGAACAGAAAACCATGCCTGCAGAATTTCAGCCAAACCTCTAAAAGAAAGAAAGACAGAAAAAGATATGGGCTTACATTATGACAGCAATATGCATAATTCAGTAACGTGTATTAAAATTTAAATGCTCTCATTAATGCTGAAATTGGGGCATGTGTTCCCACTTAAATGAATAACATGTAAGTTTTGGTCTATTAAGGAACTACTTGCAGTTTGTGAAGCTATATTATAAAGTAGTTTTTAATACAGAGTGAGATGAAAGTCCCTTTACACTCAATTTTTGAAGATTTAGAAGCTTGTAACAGTGATGTGTCATAATTTAAAATAGAGAGTTGAGGGTTGTTACACTACATCACTATGATAGTGATGGTAGTGTCCCTTTACACTACCTTTGAAACTATATAGTTATGTACAGTTTACCTCCTATGGGTCCAAAACGTCTGTGTGGGTTCCTCCATGTTTGTAGCATAATTTAATGTACCTCCATGTTCAATTGTTTATCTGCAACAGCAGATTAGGGGCGATGGTTTGGAATGCCACACAAACCTCATTTTTCAGTTGCTCATTATTTACGTATCAGCGTTTTTTCACATCTTCTTTCACAATACCCCACAGCGCGTTATCGGGTGTGGTGAGGTCAGGACTTCTTGGAGGTCAAGGTAATGGAGCCGGAGATTGCTCTGAGCCACATCCAGTCCAGCGATTTGGAAAAATTTCATCCAGACATTGGCGGACGCAGACAGTGAAATGTCCTGGTGCCCTGTCATGTTGAAAGAAGACAGTGTCTGCAATTCCTCGTGTCATCAATTCTGGAAGTAACCACTCTTTGATCATTTCCAAATAATTGATGCTTCCACAGCAGCACAATTTCAACTTGAGTGCTCGGTCACCCACTGTGTTGCACATCGAGAACACTTCCCGTGGCAAAAGTCTTTTTCTCCCACTGCAATAACTGGGTGTGACGGAGGTGCTTTGCCAAAATGCACCACAAAGTTGTTCTGGATACCCTGCATTGTTTGTCCGGTGTTTCAACATTTGTGGACCCACACAGAAGGCACCAAATGCTCTTCCACATTAAAAGGACTTGTATCGCCAAAACTTTATCAACCATTTTGAGCGAGTATTGTTGTGTATTGCTTCCAGTATCACTATCGGCATTGTTATATCTACCGGCTTTATCAATAATCTATTACACAATACTTCTAAATTGGAATACATAGTGAAAAGAATAATATAGTATATTTGCAACCACTTCTATATACCAAATCAATTACACATTCGATAATTTGTATTCGTATTACACATTTCCTTCCTTCTTTGCTTGATAGAACCAGGTTAAGGCAGTGTAAAGGGAATTTCCGCTCATCCTGTAGTTTTACTTTCTCTAAGTCCATGCAGTGATGAGATTCAGAAGTTCAAATGCCAATTGCTTCCACTGCACTACTTCTCATGAAAATTAACTCAGGAATGAAAGAACAGATGTTTAACAATGTGTAAATAAGCATAACAAAATTACGGAAGTTGTGTTGTCCAAACAATTAGTTTAAATGTAGTCCTCTCACATGTACCATTAATGTAACTTTGGGCACTAACAGGTTAAACACAGGTGGGCAGAATCACAATCCATTGTGAACAGAAATTGATAAATTTGGTTGTGATCTTCCCATCAATTTAAATTATGCTTCTTTTGCTTGTATCAGATAGTTTGTATGAATAGTAAAGTGTATTGGTATTCAATCAAACAGTTCACTTGACATTGTTGACTCATGATTGTGAAGATGTTTACAGTTGCAGAAAGGATTTTTTTTTTTTTTTGTTTTAAAACTCCATTACATAGTTGGCCATAATTTCGTAATGATTAGTGAGTGGAATAAACACTTTAGCACTATTCAACCAACACAGAAAGTGGTCTAAAAATGTACAGAAACATCTGTAGTGGATGGCCCCAGGTCAGCTAGGCTGTCAGTAAGCGATGAAACTAAGCTGGACATTTTACAAGCATTTATCCAGAGTCCTGAAAATGCTACTTGTAGGTTGTCTGATGAATAGGATGTTGCAAGAACATGCAGCCAAATTCAAGTGTTACACACCTCGTTCTGTATATGATTTATTGGAAATGATCCTGATCTTAGGATTCAGCTTTGCAAGGTTAAGTTAGATGAAATTAATGGTAATGACGAGCTGCTTTCTAAGATAATTTGGAGTGATAAAGCATCTTTCAAATTAACAGGCCACATCAACAGACACAACTGCACCTGTAGGTATACAGTTGTGTTTGAGAAGCATTGAATCAATCTGGTGTTACTGTTTGGGCTGAAATCCTGTGTCATGAAGTTATTGGACTTTGATGGCACAGTCACTGGAGTGAAATAACTGGAAATGTTTGCTACCTATATCATTCCAGGGCTACAAATGAATTATGATAATTTCAACTTACTGTACTTGCAACATGATGGTGCTCTACCACGTTATGCATTATCTGTGCGAAATTACATTAATGAGTCTGTTATTGCAAAGCAATGCCACCTAGTTCTCCAGACTGTACACCAATGGATTATTTCTTTTGAGGCTATGTTAAAGATAGATCCTGTGCTACAAATCCACAACACTTGTGGACTTAAAGCAAGCTACTCAAAATGTTTTTGAATAACTACAAATACATGATTGTGCGAACAAGTATGCCTAATCATCAGATCATCTGCAAAAAATATATCAGTGGAGATGGAAAACAATTTGAGGTGCATGGCTGTTTCAGATAACACATTTTTTTGGATAATTGATGGTTATGATTTTAAGCAGCAAAAGAAAGAAAATAGTTGTAAACCAAATACATGTGGTGGTGATTAATAAAAAAACTGTTACTGTATCAGCATTAAAATATGCATTACAGTGTTTACAAAGACTATTTCATAAAAACAGCATTTTTTTTTCTGAACTTTCTTCTTGCAAGGAAGATAAGCATTATATCTGTTGGTGTTGATTGACTGCTTTGTTTTACAAAACACAAGACAACCTAAAAACAATAAAGTTTTATGTAATCAATCATGTTGTAATTCATTGTTTCCCGTTAAGATTTGAGTACAAACTTTTAATCTTTCTTACCTCAAATGCTTTGAATCCCTCGTCTGTTGTCACTCTGTAACTAATAGTGTTCAGTTTCTTCTTAATGCTTAGTACAACATACTTTCTTTTTGCTAACATCTTAAACACAGATAAATAACCATTATAAAAGTACAATATTTCTTGGAATGTAGAGTAGGGGTGAGGATTAACTCCATACTGTACCAAGTACCTGTATTAGAACTTAAGTTGGGACAAAAGAACATTGCCAACGTTGCCAGTGCAAATTTGAGCATCTCGTATTTTTTCATTAATTCTTTTCTTACCTTTTTTTATGTAGCTTCAGTGAAGTGTTAATTTCATTGTACTGTATCTTTCTTTGAAATGGATAGTGACTTTTGCTCACCCTATATATTAAGACAAAACCTGAACTGAGTAGTTAGCAATGATGCAATGTACAGCCTTACAAGGGAATGAAGCATTTCAGTGATTCCAAGCCAGCATTTTGTTTGTTTGTTTGTTTGTTTGTTCATAATGCAGTCATTAGATTAAAGTGTGACAAGACTTTGATTCTGTGGCAGTTACCTTATAGAGCTGTAGATAAATTTTCTTGCACTGAAATTCTTTGCTTTACTTATCTAAGTTGATTGGTACTGACAGCAGCCTAATGTGCTGTATGATTAGGTGCTAAAGAAAGCCAGTGACATGATTTGCTCTTGTTGCTTTTCAATAATTTGTTTTCACACTTTATTTTGTGGGGAAGGGAAAGAAAACAAAAAGAACATTCAAAACAGAAAAGATAGAATAAAATTTCCATCCTTGAAGTGCTCTACAGTTGAAAATAGATAAAAAAGTCTGAGGAAAACCATGATCATCCTTAGTCTTACAAATTCACCAAGAGAGCCCAAAGTTTTGCATAGGACAGCAGATTTTGCAAATATGGCTGTACTTATGTGATTCAAAAAAAAGCAAGCAATATTTGAGGTAGAGTAGCAGAGTAAGGGTTGTAAGTTTTAAAACTTAAGGGCTTTTGTAGGTAATAATTACAGAAATATTTTGGTAGTTTGAATTTTATGTATTAAATGGTTAATGTATTTATTCATTCATTCAACTGAAACAGATTTCAACTGTATTTCAGATCAGATGCAGAGAGTGTTTCAACCACAATTAGCCAAGATAGTCGTGGTAGTAACAAGGAGAATCGCACTGGAAGGGAATCACGCAACTCGAGAGATCTGGAAGAAGTGGTGCTCCGACGGCCTGAACAGTATGCTAGGGTGAGAGCATAAGCTAACACCTAAATGAACATCACACTTTTTGGAGGATGAATTTTAAAATTTGTAACTGGAAGGAGTAAAGGAAAAGGTTTTAAAAATGATAAACCCTAAGTGGACATATAGCATACTAAATTACACTATTAAGCAAACTGAATGTAACCGCTATCCAAAGCTGTAAACTATTACATGGGCAGCAAAAATAATAGTTGTAGGGAGTAAACCACCTGAAGATCATCACCACCGTTGGTTATATGTTTAAATTACTGAATGTGTGACTTGAGCAAATTATAGGAAAAGGGTTAGATTGTTACAAAAACATGTTTTAATCTCATTTGGTTTTGTCTCACATCTATCTTTTTGGATGTGTATCAGTTTTAGAAAAGAAGTAGGAAGGGGTCTTAAGATGACAATAAGTATACTAGAAGTGATTATAAACAGTGAAAGTTTGAACAATATTTGAAATTGTGAAAGGATTGATGACACTGTGTTTTGAAGATGATGAGCTGTATGTCCATTGGTGTCTGGAAGGGGATCTTGCAACAAGCTGATACAGCTGACAATGGAAACAAGTGTCTTTTAAATAGTGGTCATCAGTACTTGCCTGTTCTGAAACCAAGCAATTCAATATTTCCTCTCTTGGGGTTTATAAAGTTCTTTAGGAATACAAACATCCTGCATTTGCACCACATGCTCAATCTACTTATTTCTATATTGGTCTATCTTCTCTATTATTCCCATAATAGCTAGTTGCCTACGCCCAATATAGATTGGTTATGCTAAGAACCATAGTAGTTAAAGAGCGTCCATCAATTCAATTGCCCTCGAATTCCCTGGGCTCCTTTTGTGATCCTGCAATCAGTAACCTGTCAATGATCTCAAAAATCTTATCTCTACTGCTTCAATTCTTCTTTCCATACTAGTTAAAGTCCAGGTTTCTGTACCATAAAGCAACACAGGCAGCCAAGGCTGTATAAAATTTCAGGATCATCTCCTTCCTTTTTTCAATAGAGTTCTTTTTATTGTAACACCCCTTTGTTGGAACTTATATAATCTTTTTCTCCAGATCCATAGCATATAAATGTTATAACCAAGAAAATTGAAGAGGTGAACGTTTTTTTTAAACATGTGATATCTAGTTACTGACCCTAAGAATGTTGCATAGTTCAGAATCTAAGTTGGCACTTGAAAAATTCCACCTGTTTTCTTTTTTTAAAGGCCAATCAGCAAAATATACAAGTTTTAGGAATATTTTAGAAAAAGTATTTGAAGCCAGTCCACATTTATTTCAGTGTATGTGGGAGGGGGGAGGGATTATTTTGTGTGATAAGTTGTCAAGTTGGGATAAAGGGGAACTGTATGGAATTAATTTTTTTTAGTTTCCCACAGCACATATAGGGGCATGTCTCCCAAAAGAATTAAGCCAGAACCTCAGATTTGGGCTCAAAATATCCATCTCAGCAGCTCTCAATGTAAAAATCAAATTCAGTAATTGCCCAAAAAATAATGAAAAATGGAGGATAAGTATTTTCAGCATGGGCTTTTTCCTCTATTCCTTCTAACTTCTAGGTTTGTATTTTTAAGCCAAAATTCATCAAACAGGGAAAGGAAATGTGAGAAAGGAATGTTCCAGGCCTAAGTTTAGGATACCTCCCAGACATTTGGCAATTATGTAAACTGAGGGGAAAATCCTGTCAGGGAGGACAGTCCTGGTGGGATTTGAACCACATACCTCCCATTCATTAATCCATGCCTTAACCATCTCAGCTTTCCGTGCCAGTAGATCCTTCCCATATATTGACTCAATTTTGACATACATTACAGGATTTTTATTACAAAAAATCTGATGTGTTACACTCACATGACTTTCTCTACTCTTGTACAATCTATTTTTACAAACGCCTATTCTCCATACGCTTCATATTAATCGAGATATCGAGATGTCAATCTTATTTGTAATTTTCTTGTAGATGCAAGGGGAATATGGTAGCTTTTAAGCGATAGTCAAATATTTTATCGCTGGTTGCTATGTGGCGCATTCCATTCTCTTTGCATGTCCAGGACATAAAAAAATGAATAACGAATTTGAGAAACAGTATAAGTATTGGAAAATTTAAGGAAATAACAAGCAATATCTCGAAAATGGTTCACTCAACAAAAAAAATGTATATGATATAAGTTGTGTATTTTAACGCGATCTACATTTTTTGTGTAATAAAATTTTGTCTATCTCTTATGGTTTACCGGTTATGCAAAAGTCGTTCATAATGAAGAATACTTTTGGAGACATTCCCAGAAATTTCGAGATATACATTTTATTTCTCATGACATTATCTTAAACATATGATATTTTCATCAAAATCGTTAGAGCCATTTTTGAGAAAATTAAAATTTTCGAAAAATGTTCCATGTAAAGGGTAGTCTGGGGTGGGGGGAATTTTCTTGAAAATCTTCGTGTCGCATCTCTGGAAGATACTGAACGTAAATACCAAGTTTGGTGTTTATCCGACTGTTAGTTTTTGAGTTATGCTGTTCACAGACACACACACACACAGACACACACACGGACATGTTTCCAAAAATGTTTTCTTTGGATTCAGGAGGTCTCAAAACATGTATTTCCGGTGAAATCTCGGTATCGAATTTTTGGGTGGAATGCAATACTTCCCCTACTTACTATACGTAGTAGAGAAAGTAAAAAGGGGGGGGGAAGTTGTTTTTACAACTAGAGTTTGAAATATGTATCCTGTCTCACTTTTACCTTAAATTGTAATGCAGAAGTTTCTAGGGCAACATTGCGATACCTAAATCTTTACCAGCACTAAACATAGCTTTCAAGAATATGCTACTGTTTCTCTGAGAGGTATCCATACGTAATTGAGTAGCGAGTGTTTATTTTCATAAAGTAAAAATGGTAACTTTCTGCATCTTTAATTTAACCATTAAAGTCATAAAATTCAGATGAATAGTTCTCAGAAAACTCAGAAAAATATAACATTTTGATGATTCATTGATTTTTACTTTGTGTTAACAGAAGAAAAATGATCAAAAAGCAAGTGTTAGCATAGTATTAATGCACAGCATTTACAGTGCAGTATGTACCTGATTTCTCTTATAGCTTTGTAAATAGAGGTTTAATTATAACATTTTAGGAAGGTCATAGAAGTGGAAGGACTAAAGAAGATATACAAATGATGAACCTGAAAAAGAAGACCCGCAAAAGGACGCGAAAGTTTGAAATTGATGGTGTTGTTGTTACTACGACAACCAGCAAAGTCATTTATGGTGATGAAGAAAATGGCAAGGTTTATGATGACCACATATTCAGGTAAGTTATACATTTTCTGACTTGAACATGAGCATACTTAGTTGAAGGTGAAAAGAATCAGTACAGTAAAGCAGTAAACAAATAAAAAGCAATTTCTTGGGCGTAGTTTTCCCAGTTAATATATTTTGGGAACTAAGACCAAGTTTAAATGAAGCTTTTTCTCATTGCCATTATAAATGCATACAGACAATTGTACTGTGGCTAATGAAAAATTAACAGCTGTTATAAATGACCGTATTTCTTTAAGTATAAAACAATTTATTTTTTCCCCAAATTATTCATCTTCAAAAGCCACAGATTATTTTGCATTTGAGATATACTTTTGACTGGTATAAGGTCACGATGTTGGTGCCAAACTTTAATGGCATGTTCCCACGTTCATGTCTGAGTTGCCTCTGAATGTGGGGTTCATAGGTCCAGGTTGGCTAGCTATCGTGTGCGGACGTCTCTCATTGTTTTGATGTAGGAGATACCCCCCAAAAAGGCACATTGAAAAACAATACTGTCTTTAATATAGAGTCAACTGAAAAATTCAATTCCACAGCCGGGATTTGAACATGGTTTTCCTGCTCTCCATGCGGTTGCTCTAACCATTGAGCTACTGTGACATTGGGTTATATGAGTATATAGTGTATGCTTCACTTTTTCAAGCAAATACTAGGTTTGGTAAGAATAAAACCATCTGAGTATCTACTTCATTTTGAGAACATGCTCAAGTACTGGAAGCAGAGTAGAACATACTCAGGCATCCATCTTACAAGAGTATGTACTCTTATTTGGTATGAATAAAAGCTAGTATATTCTCAGTTTTATGAGTTCATTCTCCTCTCATGCTGAGCATAGTTGGATGCATGCACACTTCTGAGTATATATTGATTTTTTTTACTTAAAACTAAATATGAAGGGAATGGCACAGTTTATGAGCTGTATAGTACTCATGGAAAAATTACAACATAGCCATATGTATATTAAAAGAAGTTTCAAAATCCTGCATTGTTTCAGAAAAACATAACGTAGAAATAACATTGAAAGTCAGCTTTATTAAAGCAATTAACCTTACTATGTAAAGTGTTAACTTCAAAATCCAGATACCTACTCATAACTTTGTAAGAAAACTGTTTCATAGTATACCTAAATACTGTAAATATCCTGAGATTCTAAAAACAGTCGGATGAGTTCATCCAGCACCTCATGAGTTATGACTTTCCAATCCACAATTATTCCTTTTATTTTGCTCATATCCATTTTATTTATTGGTTTTTTTAACTTTGCCATGCACATTCAAGGAGTTTCAAAATCCTGTATTGCTGCATGAAAACATAACCTAGTATTATTGAAGGGTAGATTTATTAATTAAGCTTACTATGTAAAATCCTAACCCCAAAATTCAGTTGCTTAAGAAGTTAGGTTACTTATAACAAAACTGTTTAGTAGAAAATAGTGTAAACATCTCAGGATTCTAGAAACAGTCTGATTTGTATTTACATCTGGCACCTTATAATTATGACTTTAAAATCTGTGAACATTCAAGGAGTTTCAAAATCCTATATTTCTGCATGAAAACATAACCTGGAAGATTGTTAAAAGTCAGATTTATTAATTAAGCTTACTATGTAAAATCCACCCCAAACTTCTTGCTTAAGGAGTTAGGTTACTTATAACAAAATTGTTTCACAGATAAATAGTGTAAACATCCCTGATTCTAGAAACAGTCTGATTTGAATTTGCATTTCTTTTTGCCTGATTTATTGATAATAGAATTTTGCCTATTTCATTTTATTTGTTGTTTTGCTAATATCATTTACAGCTATGCTTTTGTGTGTATAGCTTAAATTAATTTTCATTTCTTGAAGGACCTAATATTTCTCTAACATTTCTGCTAAAACTTGTTATAAAAACAGGATAATTCCTGAGCAGTTTAGATGGGACAGAACCAAATACAACAAAATCTACTCTAATTCAGAATGCCAAATAACATAACACCACACACTCAATGAAGCTAGTATATGGTCAAAGAATGTAGATGACATGAGTATATACTTACATTTAAGTGAACAAGATGGCTGTGGGGATGATTATATACTTGTTTGAGGTAGTAGGCTTTTATTCTTATGAAAATGAGTATGTTCTCATTGAGCTGAGTATATAATCACAGAAAGTGTTCATACTCACGAGCATACTTTGAGTAAGTACTTGCTTTTTATTCCTATGACAGATGGGACATTGAATTCCCCAATTATCAAGTTGTTTCCCAGATAGACCACCAAGGCATCTCACTTATGGGTTTCTTAAGGTTTTCTTTTTAATTATATATATAATTAATTGAAATTAATTATACTTTTTACAGATCTTAGCCTGGTCTTGGCAAGTTTTGAATATAGAATCAATTGAAAAATTCAGTGCCACAGCCGGAATTGGGGAATTCAATGTGAGTGATGCGAAGCCAAGGTGAAGGTTCTCCTTGCTATCACGACTAGATGATTTGAATCCAGGATTCCTGTTTTGGTCAATCTCTTGGCTGGCATAATAGCGTCAGTTTGATGATCAATTGCTATGACGTTTTTAAAAAATTGTTTGGCTATACAGAAATACTAATGAATCTTGGGACAGTTTAACAGATTCCTTATATAAATATAATAATATGAATTGAGCAAAATATAGTTGTCCATGAGAATGAATAATACACTTGAATAGACAAATTAAATTTGGTCAACTATGCATGAAATTACTGTGATTACAATAAATAAAACATATAAATAAATTAAAATGTGGGATTGAGTAAGAAATATCACAAAGAGAAAAAGGCATTGACTTCCAAATAGTGTGCCGAAAGAAATATATTTCAAATTTTGTGGTTTTGGTTTGAGGGGGAATGAGATGCAAGTCAGAAATTCTGAAGGTTACAGTTAATCAGCCAGTTTCCCATATTGCATTCTGCATAAGTAAACTACATGATTTAGCAACAAACCCGTTAATACAAAGGATTTTTCTTTTCTTTTTTGTTTTTCTTTTCTTTTTTTCCTGCCTGAATTATGCATTATATCCGCATAATTGTTATAGTTTGTGGTGTCTTAATGCATCATAAAGAAAATAACATCTGCCAATCATTGTCTCTTTCTGATTCTGAGGACTTAAAAACAGTTTGATAAAAAGTTGGAGGGGGCTATCATAACTGTAACACATAAGCTGACCGGATTGGGAAGAATTATAGTGAGTATTAACCATTGTCACTGTGCACCACTTCAACTCCATGTCCATTATCACATTGTTAAATTATCATCACAGTTCATCTCAGTTTATACAAAACCATATGTAATGCTGTTATAAATTAACTTATTGCATCTTTTTTTTTTTTTTTTAAAAAAAAGTATAACATCCTAAATTTTCTAAATCAGTTCAGGAAAATGGGTATTATCTTGTATTTGGAGGAATACATTACATTTGTGTGTACATGATTTGTAACCCATACTGCAGCAAGTGCCCTCTCAGATTCACATAAGCCCACTATTTACTGTTTTAAGTTTTTTTTAACAAACAGTTATACCTGGTTTGGAGCATGCATACATTGTATCACCCTGCAGAACTGACATTCTGCAACTGTTTGTAGGGTTATCTCCTTGTTCCATGGATAGAAGGTAACCCAGTGCATCACAGTAATAATGCAGCACTTCTACTGTCGTATAAATTATAATGTATGTTTGGAAAAGTCACTTTCTAAAGCAGATTGTTAAATTTATCTTGGCAAAGCATTCCTTTGATTTATTTTAACCATTTCTAACTGCATTAAAAGTCTGGAAATTGCTGCGAAATAAAAGTTGTCTGTTAAAACAAAACTTGTAGAATTAAGTTAAATTTCACCTGACAGTAACATGCAGATTAAAGTGGTAAGTGAAACAAGGAAGAGGGTATAAGTTGACTGCTTATGTAAGTTTTAGTGATATGCAGATATATGTTTGCAGGAAGCAGGAGTTGCGGGAGTTAAAGATGCTGCAAAAACAAGAACAGAAGCAGTTTCAGGACCTCTCCTTCAAGGCACATTTTGCAAAAGACCAGCAGGTAAGACTGCTCCATTTCTCCAGGATTATTATGAGTTATTTTGAAATGTATCTTAAGCTGTATGTATACTTTCAACAGTGTATAATAGAAGTGCATTTATTATAGGAAAAGCGTTTTGAGCAAGAAAAGATGGCATTATTGAGAACCTACGAGTCAGATCTGGATACACTTATACGTCAACAAAGACAGCAGGTGGAGAAGGCAGAAATGCAGCAGGAGGCAGATCTGCGCATAGCATCAAAGAAGATACGTGCTGAGCAGGAGCGAGAACTGAAACAGTTCCGTGATGGCCTTAAGCAAGAATTGAGACTACTAAAGCAAGAAGTTGACCTAATGCCAAAGGACAAGCGCAAGAATACGTTCCGTGTTAGGAAGGAAAAATTAGAAGCAGAGCATGAAGAGAGGGTAAGCTTTGGAACATGTAATTTGGCTTTATTCGTAAATGAATCCTCTGTTTTTGTGCATTCTTCATAGTGCTACGGATATCTACAGTCTGGCTCTGATGTTTTGTGTGACAGATGCAGTGTTGCCAGTTCTTGCTCCTACCATGAATATATGTGTAAGCATGACATGGTCAACACTTTTTATGAGTGTTTTGTCCACCTTCATGCATCACAAATTCTATCCGCTTTCGTCAAAGATTAGGTTACCTGTTGTCTTATTGCTTCTCAAAGTATTTGCATAGCCTGAATGTAAATTCATGGCTTTGTGTCCGGTAAGAACCAATATTTTTCTTCAAACCTGAATATCCACTAGATAGATAACTATAATGATAAATGTAGGAATAACAATAATACAGTAAATTGCACATACATGAAAGAAACCGAAATCACATGGACTGAAGGAAACATCAACTGACATCACCTGCTCCGCTTACAAGAGAGTTCAGGGCACTAATGACCTCAGCAGTTATGCACCCTAAAGTCCTACTACCTCTGCTAGTATGTTTTATTCATTACAGCAGTTTGAGCCACGTGTAAAGTGTGTAATTTGAACTTTTTAGACTATAATAGTCTGGCATATGGTTATTCTCACTTTTTACTCTTTGTATGTCTTGGGTGATGTTTTACCTCTGTTTCAGCTATGTGCTCTGCAGTTGTTGGCATTGTTTTAGCCAGAGTTTTGTTCTGTTTTAATGTTTTAGAGCTCAGGGCTAGTACCCAAATTTTTACTTCTATGGTAATGTCAGAGTGCTAATAACCCCAGTAGTTCTATGCCCTAAAACCTCGGTACTATACGACAACAATAAAAGAGTTGGCAACAGGACCCAAAATGCAGTGCACATGGGAAAGGAGCCTGTTATTGGTGCTAGCAGATAACTTTCACACTTTGCTGTGCGAGTTGTCCTCAGATTGTAAATCATGCCTGATCTTTTCATTTCTGTTGTTTTTTCCATATAGCAAAGCTCTAAACAGTACACTATATTAAACTGATTTATTGGTTGAGATGAATCAGAATAACTTTATTTACTGTGGAAATTAACAGCAATGTTCTTGTTAAAGGTGGTCATACTGATATACTTAGTCTGATCATAAATATTGCCACACACACTTACTTGAATAAATTGAGTATGATTTTAAATATTTTAATTTCCCTTTAGTATGTTACATTACATATACAGTGGCATCTCGTTAGCATGTTCCTCATTAATACATTTCCCTGTGTATTAGTGTATTACGTTCAATTATAAAAGTCCCGGTACCAAATGTAATAAATAACGTTTGCTTAGTGCGTTTTCCTGGTCCCGCTTACTACGTTTGAAGTTTGACGTCCTCATTCACTGTTTTGGCCAATCCTTGATCGGTCCAATGGGAGAAGGCGCTTAACACGTTCAAAGTTTGACGTCCTCATTGGCTACTTTGGTCAATCCTCGGTCACGGGGTGGATACCGGCAGCCAATCACATGAATGTATGTAAATATTTGTGTGACACGATTTGTGTGGGCGGGATAGAGAATGCTTTACCTTGGCGTGGTAAACGCCAACGATAGTTTCTACTGTTGAGTGTTGACCAAACATACGTAGATTGTATTTTAACTTTCCATTTGCAGTGAAAAAAAGAAAGTGTAGTAAATAACCAATAGTGAAAAACTGAAAATCCTTGAAATAGATCACAATCCTAATATGAAACATGTGGATAAGTGCGGAAGTTAAAAATTCCTCCGTCAACCTTAAACGCAATTGTTAGCAAACCTAAATTGATTAAAACTGCTTTTAAAGAAGGGAAAAATGCAAAAACAAAACTTTTCTCTTGGAAAAGAGCATTAGAACGAAATTTGATGCATGGAAACACTTATCGTATTCAAATCGTATTGAATACGCCAAAGATACATTCGTCTATTGTACTCGTAACACGATGCATGCTAATAATTTTGTTTTCTTTTTTAGCGGAAATTATTATCACATGTGTAATAAAACGCAGAGCAAAGCACTCTTGTCGCTTCCATAATTCGCAATTTATTTTCTCAAAAACATTCATAACCTCAAAAATCCAAGTTGACCAACATAAAAGCTTGAATTATTTATTCTCAGGCTTTGTGTATCCAAATCCATTTGAACACACATTGAATTCAACATGGATTGTACTCAAAATGGATTTCAATTACCCATGGAGACATAGTAATTATTAGATTTTATTACATAAATATGTTCTTAACTTGCATATTTTGCATTTTTGTTAACACGTTTTCCCGCCTATGACGTTCAAATCCTTAGGTCCCTGCAAAAACGTGCTAACGAGATTCTACTGTATTGCACATGCACAACACTAATCAGATTTCAAAGTTCAATTTTTTGAAGATTTAGAAGCTTGTAAGAGTGATGTGTCATAATTTAAAATAGAGAGTTGAGGGTTGTTACACTACATCACTATGATAAACTTAAAAGAGTTGAGAGAGAATGCTGACGATGGGGACAAGCCGTCTCCCGAAACGCGTTCAAGTAAGTTTATCATAGTGATGTAGTGTAACAACCCTCAACTCTCTATTTTAGATTTCAAAGTGTCCATTTTTAGCCTTACATAAGTTCTAAGTCCCACTGGCTAGGCATCTATTGCAAAATGGATGGTCTCCATGGTAAAATCTGCTACTGCTGTCATCAAGGATGACTTCAAACTTTCAATGGTTGGATGCCTCTTCTTGCAGACAATCCCCTCTAGCACTAACCAAAGTTTGTAGCCTAGGGGATTGTGATCAGGGATACCAGAAGGCCAATCAGAAAATCAAGCACATTGGCCTCCAATCACTGTTGTGTAGTCTTAACTTTATGATTTGGGACTGAATCTTGCTGGAAGCTCCAGGGTTTGGCTTAAGGGCTTCACAAGAGGGTTCCACACAGTTTCCAAATACACTTTTGAGTTCCTTTTTAAGCCTTTTTCACAGAATGGAATCCTGGTAGAACTCCACTCCAAACCATGACTGAAGAGGGATGGCTGCTTCTCTGAATTTTGAGAACTAGCTTTTGAAGGAAGTTTTAATGTTGTATTTATATTTGACATTAATATTATTGTAGCCCCACGTTGTGGTAGCCAATTTGCAACGGTATTACTTACAAATGTTTGTTTACATCACGTGTTGAAGCCATCTTGTGACGTCATTCATTTGTTCGGTTTGTAGCTCCATCTAGTGTTAGCAATTTGTGGTAGTATTAGTGTTTGAAAGAATTATAAGTTTTGTTTACTGTCCTCCGGCTAGCTATTATTTCAGTCGAACATGTGTCTTGATCAGGGTTGTGTAAACGGAAAGGAATCTTTTATCCAAATATAACACTGATGAAGAAATTTGTTTTACACATTTATTGTCGAACACGTTAACTATCACATTTATACATTGATCTTAACACTCGCCAAATTGAAACTGTTATAATAACTTCTTACTTATCACTTTTAATTCGCGTACTTCAACTTTGTGTATTATTAACTTTACAATACTTTAGATTATTCATAATTCTGCTGTGCGTAACTTGTGAATCGATACCAGACGTTTGCCGTACAAATACTGACTGACTGAAGACGACGTGTAGTGTACACAGATTTTTGATGAACTGGCCTGAAGCTACCTCTAACCTACCCTATTTATACTCCTTCATCCAGATACGCCTAAAGATTATAACTGAACTGCAATTGGCTAATAAAACGCGCCAACATTAGCGTCTATTTTAATATCCAATTAAAATTATGAATACATATGCTTTAGGGAGAAAATATTCCAGAAGTTTCTAAACGGAAAAACGCGCCAACATTACGTAACTTCCTCGTTTCCAATAATGATAAACAGCTCACCCCCTCGCTGCATTATTGCGCGCTATTATTGACAGTTTCAGTAAGGCATTAAAAACTTACTTCTCAACAATAATTACAATTAATAAACATCTGAAATCAATGTCACATAAAAATGCATATTCATATTACAATCATTATTTACATTTAAGTAATTTGTGATACAAATTACTGCATCACTTTCTGAGAGCTTGAAGTATAATCCCTATCATTTTGCTGGTTAAAACTCTCTTCTATGACAAACACTTTTTCATCAGTGAAGAGAATCCTATGATGTTCATTTTTGCTGTACTTCTGCATGAGCTGACTTGATTTGAGTTCCCTGTGCAACTTTAATTACAATATCAGGAAATGTCCGTACTCCACTGACAGCCTCTAAGCCCAAGATGTTTATTAAGCATCTTGGAGATCAATCATCGCCAAACATTCATCTCCCGTGCCATAATCACCTGCTTCTGTGTGGGATTTCGACGGATACAAGCTGCCACTGCTTTGACAGCAGCCACTGTTCATACAATATGTGGTTGACCACTTTTTGGACAATCTTTCACACAGGCAATCTAGTGAATCTCTGGGCTATCTGATACACAAACCTTTTTCTAATCTCAAGGCTTTTTAAGGTCTGGAAAATTTCAGCAGATGACTTTCCAACCCTATGCAGACCAATTACAGCTCCCTGTTTTTGTATTTGCCCCATTCCATGTTAAATGAAAGAAGATACAAGCTTTCCCTTCCACAGTTGAACACACATGGTTAAGGGTATACATCAATGCAGGCTTGGTGTATGACCTTGAAAACTAGTTGTACAGTATAAGTCAAAAGTTTGCAACAGTATTTATGGCCAGACTTTGTGTATACATATATATACACCTACTTCTTTGTTAATCCTCGCAAAACATCAGGGCTGGAGATATGGCAAAAGTACTATAATATTGGATGATCAGATGTTGGTTACTCTTATTTGTCATGTGTGTAAATTTTGGTTGATTAACACAGTATAAGGCATAACCGAGTTTTATATGGCTAAGACTCAGCTGCACAGAATTGTCTGACAGATTTGTGGCTTTTATGAGATTAAATTAAATTCAGAAAATATCCTTCATTTTATAATGTCACATGAGTAAAGTTTAAATTTCTTTTTGCAGGAAAAACTTTTCTTAGAGAAGCTAAATGAAAATCATGAATCATCATTGCGTCGTCTCAGTGATACCCACAGAGAAAAAATTGCTTTAATGGAAAGGCAATTCTTACAACAAAAACAACAGGTAAACTTTTATAAATATAGTTAAAATATAAAACCTTAAGTATTGGTTTCACTAACCGATGTTAAAAATACTCTTAACATCTTATTTGCTAATATTATATTAAAACTCTTGAGTTTCATCTAGCTTTTGTAGCGAATTATTAGCTAATATCTTGTTAATGCCAGAGACAACTGTGAACAACGGCTTTCGAGAAAGTGGTGACTGAATTACACTGAATGTGCTCCTATGCAGTTTTGTCTCTTGTTTAAATAGCAGACAACTGCTTTCATTCAGAGACAGTTGCCATGTAATTTTCCTGATTGCTTGACATTAGAATTGCAATGTTAACTGCAAAATCTCGGTGCAAAGAAGCCAATGCTTCTCTAATTTAAGATTCAATGTAATTATTGTTTCGCTTCACTGTCTCTAACTTCTGAATAACACTTTCCAATGTTTCACTGTTTGAAAAGGCTTTAATCTTAGAAGTACTCACTAAGTATAGAGGAATTAATCAGTACCAAAAATCCAACGTACTTCGGTAGGAAAATAGCAAGTAATTTAATTGCAATGCATGTATTTCTCCCAGATCCAGTAAGCAACTGCACAATTTTTTACTAACATAAAATGCTGCACCAAAAAATGTGTTTGGAACTGTTTAAATGTGATGGTGAAACTTAAGTGGACAAATGTGTGTTATCACTGATTGAAAATCAGTCAGACCTATAACAAAAACACCTTCACTTCTTGAAGCAATTGCATCGGAAACCTTTCAGATAAAGGCACAAACAGTAGCTTTGGAAATGCCAAAACTATCACCTACCATTAAATGAAAAGTGCCATTAGCATAAAATCTCATAGTAATTAACACACTTGCAGCATAGGAACAAGAGACATCCTTCTGTTGGTATTTATGTTTCTCTCGTGTATTTTCTTTAAAACTCTGCTCACAATCATTTTGTACTCCTGTATCACTTTAGAAATTCCTCCTTTTGTAGGTTTTCAAATTCATTATGATGCTCAGCTCTTTTTCGGATAGAAATGGCATTCAAAAACTCCAAATGCAGCAGCTCTGTGTCTGCTTGATTTGCAGCAGCAGTTTTCCAAGTGCATGGTGACATTAACTTACATTAATTTTACATAATGTTATAGCTAACGTTGATATTGTAATGAAAAGAAGCTAGAAACAGTGATGTGTATTGAATTTATTTAAAGGTGAGTCGGAATTGTTACACTAACATCACTTAAGTTTACTCACTTAACATGTTTCGGGAAACAGTTGTTCCCATCCTCAGAAGGTTAATTCGA
This sequence comes from Deroplatys truncata, assembly GCA_030765065.1. Taxonomy (NCBI): domain Eukaryota; kingdom Metazoa; phylum Arthropoda; class Insecta; order Mantodea; family Mantidae; genus Deroplatys; species Deroplatys truncata. The sequence goes on from CM060978.1 coordinate 19,795,472, forward strand.
CTGGCCCGTGTTGTTGGTGTTTCCGTTTTTTGGACTGGATCCTGTGGTGGCATCTTGTGGTGGAGAAATGTACTTCCAGAGAGGATTTGGTGGCGGCAAATCAAAATTCATTAGATGTGTGATTGGTGTTTCCGTTTTTTGGACTGGATCCTGTGGTGGCATCTTGTGGTGGAGAAATGTACTTCCAGAGAGGATTTGGTGGCGGCAAATCAAACATCACACATCTAATGAATTTTGATTTGCCGCCACCAAATCCTCTCTGGAAGTACATTTCTCCACCACAAGATGCCACCACAGGATCCAGTCCAAAAAACGGAAACACCAGCAACACGGGCCAGTCGAATTAACCTTCTGAGGATGGGAACAACTGTTTCCCGAAACATGTTAAGTGAGTAAACTTAAGTGATGTTAGTGTAACAATTCTGACTCACCTTTAAATAAAAGTTATAGCTAACGTTTGATGAAGAAGAATTTGCATTAATTTCACTGCTAAATCACTTTAACATTGCATGAAAATTTAATATCGGTTGGTGGAACTGTCGCTAAAAGAATTCTTGTACTAATCAGCAAAGCTTTTATGCATATTGATTAGTCTTGTAAAACACATGACCTCATGGTGTGACAAAAATAATGTGCTTACGGAGATGAATCTGCTCATTTGATGACTGCAGCATCATATATATAGATATATCATAGAGGACCATACAGGAAGTGTTGGAAACATGTAACACTAATATTTTATTATATGCATCTTTCTCTGAGGCACATAAACGGACTATGTAACCTTAAGATTTCTGTATTAACAATTCTTATATCCCAGAAAGAAAGCATGAGAAAATAAAAGTGCATAATATGTGAATTGTATCCAAAATGTTACAGCAAGAATACCTTGCACCTTGAAAATTACACAGATTTTTGCTCTTACTGTAGGCATGCACCCCCGCTCCAATATTTTTATGGTTTCATGTATTTAGTTAAAATTTCTGTATTCTTTTATTTTGCTTGCTTTTGTGCTAGGATGGACGTTATTATTCCCTAAAGATGTTTGGTTCAAATAACATGAAATTGGTAACCAGATATGAGCAATTTAACAGAATCCACAGCAGAGATTCTTTCATTCTCCTTCTCTCATTGTCTCTTTTTGTCTCCTCCCAAATCTCCATTTTCCTGCTCCCCTCTACCTCAATCTTTCTCTCTCTTTGTGAGCAACTTTTGAAAACTGATAATATGGATTTTGGAATGATTAAAAACATTAATACACACATTTGTAATTGATATACAGTGTGATGAGCTACTGATTTTTACAACTGCGCTAAATGACGCATTTCCTCATTTGAAAGACTTGCACAAGGACTAATATTAGTGTTTGCATTAATGTATATCTGTGAAAAGACATTTTTAAAAATTAAATATGTCAAATCAAAATATAGGTCTGCTATGACTGATGAACTTTTAGACCCCATTTTGATGATAGGTAGCACAAAATTAGAACCATAAATGTGTGCAATTATAACACAGAAAAGTCAGTTCCATTCTTTTTATTGAATATGAACTGCTATTAACCTAAAAATGTAGCAGATATATGAGTTACACTGCCACGAGACTATGAATGCGAGCCTTATGTGTTTAATCAGTTATTAATATGGAAGTGTATATTTTAGTACAATAAAATACTGTGTTCGAAAACTAATGCAATCTTTGTGCCTGTGAGTTTATGGTTCCTAACTTAAACTTATGTGACTTCACCCACGATTCATTCTCTGACGATTAATGTGGCACCTGTTATGGAAAGTTTGGCAAACCCTGCCTTAGTGGATAGCAGAATTTCAATACAAAAGATGATCACATTCTAACATAATGAATGTCCAAGTGCTGTCTATCATCTAGAGTCCTCTAAATGTAATGGAAACATTCAAAATAAATTAAAACAATTTATAGTAAAGGTGAAAATTGGTGTTTATAATTAAAATAGGCAGCTAGACCTTAAAAGAGGCAAAATAAAAATGGGATCTATCTCTATAAATACTTTAAAGTATGATTATATGTCCACTCAGTTAATTTACAACTGGCTGGTATCTAAGAGACAAAGCTCAAATTGAGTACTTCCTTGAGTGCTTGGGACAGCCAGCCTTTGTTCACAAGGCTGGTATATTCTTGTAGTAGTTATAATGGGGAACACAAGTATAATCACAGAAGTCTTCTGAGAAAATAATTCATATATGACATTTCAAACAGGCACTGAATATTTGTAACGAAAACACACCTTATTGGTATATGGTTCTCAAGTGGAGTGTGACTCAAGCTTGTTACAATGCCACACTTACTGCAGCACTCTTAGCTTGGTGGTAGAGAGCTTACAGTTCTTGAGGTTGCAAGTTCAAATCTTTGTGGAGTTACTCAACTTTTTCTTCCCCCTTTCATTTTAAATGAGTAAAAATATAACATAACAGGTTCTCCTCATTTTTTATGTATGTGGCATTTGTTTAGTACAATAATGGTAGATGGCAACCATGACATTAATTTATTTCATGAGGAGGTTTCATACTAAGTTAATTTAATTTTATAACCACAAATTTCACCATTATTGTAATTGTATTAATAAGTAAAATGAATTAACACAAGCATATTATTTAACTATATTACAGTAAAACGAGTTGTAAAAAATAAAAAATAACAATCCACTACGGAGAATGAACTCGAGCTGCCTGCATAGAAGTTAAGTAGCTTAACCACTGCTCCACGCCAAACACAGTGTAGCGGTAGCCAAAATCTGTGGCTTGTATTTTATAGCTAGCTAAAGTGGCACACAGAAGTTGACGGTTGTGAACTGTGCGCTCACTTGAAGGGACTTTGAAAAATTTTAACTGCCAAAGGGGCCGACCTTTTTTAGTTTGACTGAGTGTATATAACTTTTGATTTATTACCACATAGTAAAAACTGCATTTTGCCTAACATCCAAGCTGTAATCATGTAGATGAAAAAAGGATGCTATACTCCCGCCACTGTATCTTTGCACTTGACAGTTCGTGTGGCTTCGCGTAAGGTTGGCTACATTGTGGTTGCGACGTTGCCAGAGTACGTAGTAAACAACAACAGCTGATTGTTCTCCTTTCTATCATGTCTAAGCCGCATACAAAAAGTGTACGTAAGTAGCGAACGTCAACGAATAATAACTATTTCGTATTATTATTGTTAATTGAAAATAACTGCATAAACATTGCAGCATATGTAGAATAAATTACGCACTTTTGACAATATAGAAACAAAATAATACAAAGTTCCTGCTACGATGAGGAGAAATAAAACAAATTATAAGCATGCCATAACAAAGTTATTTTCACTCATGCATTTAAAACTGCAATGGCTCAATTCCATCCAAATCCCCGTTGTCATCCTCGAAATCATCTTCACCAAGGCATATCATCAATGTTTCACAGTCACTAATAATTCTGTCTATTTCTTGTGCTTTTCATATTAGCTTATTCACATGATCTACTTTCTTCTTCCACGAAGCCGCGTCCACCGTAGCCTTGTGAATAACAGTTCTCGTGATTAGTCCAAGAGCTGCTGCAGTTCGTTGCATGGCTTTATCAGCAGGAATAGAGGGATTGCCATGAAGCTTCACGTACTCCTTTTCCTGTTCAAAGAATTCCCGGGTTCTCCTTAATAGTTCCAATGCACGACTATTAAGTGGCACACCTCGGCGCAAAGGATTTTCACTTCGTGAATCATCTCTCGGCGATCGGCGTCGTTTTTCAGACATTGTCGCACTTAAGTTTTGTTTAAATAAATAATATGAATGAAATATATATAAAATAGATAAATATAAATAAATATGTATAAACGAACAATAACAAAACTATCAAACAATAACCACAAATATAAATAACAATGAACAATATGTAGCTTGCAAAGAACAAGTCGACACTCGTGCTAGAGATTCACAAACTGAAGCATGTGGTTGGGAATAGTTACATCCGGCAACAGAGCCGATTCTAGTTCCGGTTCTGCTTTGTCATCGACCATCCGGAATGCTGTCTTGTGATTGGCTTAGGAAATCAAACGGTTGAAGCTTTTCATCTGTTTTTTTGCGAGTGTACCAACTTAAACGCTAGCTGTCAAGTGTAATGTTACAGCGGCAGGGTATAAGTGATATTGTTGCTCTTGTATGAAAGCAACAGTGGTACCACCATTGTGATGTGCAAATAAGCAGGTGTGGAATTATGAAGCAATACACTACACTGTACTCTCTGTTTGTAACAGCTTCTTCGGTCTCGTGAAGCAGCTCTTTGGGAGCTTGAGGAACGACAGATACATGAAAAGCAGCAACTTGCCAAAAGACAACTTAAAGACATCTTCTTCTTACAAAGGCATCAGGTAAATTCAACCTTACTAGTTAGCAGCCACTTTGTGTTTTTTATACCTGTGGGAACCCAATGCTAATCTTTGAAGTTTTTGTTACCAGATGTTGATTCGTCATGAGAAAGAATTAGAGCAAATTAAGCGAATGAACCAGCGCAAGGAAGAGGAGCTTTTGAAGAGACAAACAGTAGAAAAACGTGCTTTGCCTAAGCGCATTCGTACAGAAATGAAGGCTCGTGAAATGATGTTCCGGGAATCAATGCGAATAAGTATGGCCACTCAACCTGATCCTGAAGAGGAACGTGAGAAGCTTAAAAAGGTAAGTTTTTATACGTTAGAGGAGAGGATGGTAATATTGCAGGCATAGAAGAGAACAAAGTAATTGTAAAGGGTGTTAATCATATTTAGGTACTGTAATTGAGTGGATCTATAATTAATTTAGGCTTATGTGAAGTACTTTCTGCAGTAAAATTAGTTTCACTTGCTAGTAATCATTTTGATTTAAATACCACAAACATTCTTAAATACCATCATCATGGCTAGAATCAACTGGCATACTTTAAATCAACCACGTTTCCATGTGGCATTTTGAAGCCTGCATATGGTGTTTGTGCATTTATGGAATCTGAGTCTTGGCATGGCCTGATGTGAATACATACCATGTTACATATTGTGTTGCTTTGATTGTTGCTATAGCAGCGGAAATATTACGAACCACAAAAACTTAAAAAAATGAAAGGTTGTCATACTTTTACTAGTACGAGGGTCACTCCAAAGTTCTGAGAATGGATGCAATGAAATATTAAAAATTTAGATCTGATCGTTGCATCTTTTCAAAATATTCTCCATTGCATTCTATACGGCGTTTCATCCTTTCAAACCATTTTTTAAATGCTGAACGCCATTCTTCTTTGGAGAGAGTGCAAATACATTCTTCGTAAGCAGCTACTGTGGCTTAGATAACTCAAAGCGTTGACCTCAAATTTTTTCTTTCATTTTGGGAAATAGAAAAAAGTCACATGAGGCCAGATCTGAACTGCAGGGAGGATGGGAAAAATATCTGACTCCTGCAGAAATTGGGTTGTTTCTTGTGCAGTGTGGGCACAGGCATTATCATGGTGCAACAAAATTCCACACAGACCAGTCTTAGGACGCCTTTTTCTTAGTTCATTGGACACTTGTGGCAGACATTTTGTGGTGTACCATCTGGCAGTAACAGTCTTTTGTCCCTCAAGCAAATTGTCACAATGTGACCACTTGCTGAGAAGGAACAGATCATTTTCTTGCCAACACTTTTGAAGGGAGATCTTCTCCTGGGAAGATCCAGACCGATGACTTCATTTAGTTTCTGATCATACTGGTAAATCCAGCTTTCGTCACCTGTTACAATGTCAAATATGTTTTTGGATCTTCCTCCATTGAATTTTTCAGTCATTTCCTGGCACCATTGCACACAAGCTTGTTTCTGCTCATTTATGAGGGGATCCAGCAACTGCAGAGCTTCCTGACGTCAAGTTTTTCTTTAAGATTTGTTTTCACTGCTGCCGATCCAATATTTAGGGCTTCTTGAATCTAACAATATGTGCAACGATGATCTTCCTGCAACATGCGCTCTGCTTTCACCACATTTTTATCCATTGTTGCTGTAACCAGCCGTTCTGCTTGGTCTTCATCTACGAGGGAATCCCTTCCTCTTCTAAACTCTGCATACCATCGATAAATGATGGGTTGCAAACGACAAAAATCCCCAAATGCATGATGGAGTCTTTTAAGGCATTCTCTCTTCCCTAAACCAAAGTCACAGAAAATAATAGCACTGGAATGCTCCCATTTAAATTCATCCACCCAAGTGTATGGCATAGCAACACCTGCTATACATACACATGCAGTGCTGACGATGCATATTGTTTGAGCCAGACTTGCACATGTTGCTATCGGAACTTAAATCTGAAGTTAGAAAAAGCTGTTTTGGCTTACTATATATAAGTAATTCATCCAACCTCGTTTGCCAGACATAGTCAGCAATTTACAAATACCTGATTATACATTTTGCATTTAATGTAGGCATGAACATCAAAGCTCCAATTTTTTCACGTTTTATGCATATGCTATAAATGTCGGAGCAATGCAAATTTTCCTTTCTTTTGGGATATTATGTTAGATATTACTATTTCTTATTTGCTTATTAGTTACAAAATATTATTTAATTTAAATTGTCGCAGTAACTTTCATGTTATCTTATTTGCTGAGCGCCTGTTATTGTTTTACTATTTTTAATTTTGAGTTCTTTGTCCTCTGGCTAGCTATTATTACTCAGTCGAGCAAATCTCTTGAACAGGGTGTGTAAACGGAAAGGAGTTGTTACTAAAAATAACACTGATAAAAGAATATGTTTTTACACTTTTATTACCATCACACTTCATTAATTTCACATATTTACTCTTGATACACGCCCGACTGAAACTGTTATATTTTCGAATGTAACTATTATCACTTATTTGCCGCACATTATTAATTCAAGTATTTCACATTTTTGTAACTAGCTTTACAACGCGAGAGATTCTGTAGAATTGCGCGACGTGTAACCCGTGGATGATTCTGTTGAACTGTGCGACGTGTAACACGTGAATGATTCTCTTAAACTTCGCAATACTTGTCTCTGGCTTTAGAATTTATACTCCCTCACCCCGATATGCCTAAACATTATAACAGAGCTGTTATTGGTTAATAAAGCACGTCAACATTAGCGTCTATTTTTATATCCAATCAAAATTACGAACACATATGCTCTAGGGAAGATATTCCCTCCATTTCTAAAGAAAAGCGCACTACTCTGATGTCATTTGTTTGTCTCTTCTAATTGATAAACAACTCACCCCCTCGCTCATTGTTATCCACTCCTATCGTCAGTTTCAGTGAGGCCGTGTAAACTTATTTCATAACAATGCATATAATTAACAACCATCTCAAATCATTGTCATACAATAATGTTAATTTACACTACAATCACTCTGGCATTCACAGTGTTGTGATATAAAATACTGCCTCAAAATATTGAGTTGACCACCATGCAACATTTTTTCCTAGCGCCATAACATTAAATAAATGTTTTTCTAATGGCTCTCTTATGATGGTTTGTGATTGGGAGATAGATTTGATCCGAGTGTGCGTGCAAGAAAACAGCATAACTCAAAAACAAAATGTCAGATAAAATATACCAAGCTTGGTATTTAAGTTCGTATCTTGCGCAGATGCGACACAAAGATTTTCAAGAAAATCCCAGAACCCAAACTACCCTTCACTTGAGCATTTTTCAAAATTTGTTATTTTTTAAAAGATGCCTTAAAATACCACATATTAAAGATATTTACGCGACAAACAAAATGTCTAGCTTGAGTTTTCTGGGAATATTCTATGAAGTCCTCTCTTCATTTGGAAGGAATTTTGTAGTATCTGGTATAACTGGTAAATGTTAAGTGATAGATGAAAACATACTTTACAAAAAATCTAGTTCTCTTTAAAACACACAATTTATTTCAAATAACTTTTTTTGTGGCATAAGTCATTTCCAAGAATCCTATTGATTGTCAGTTGTTTCTTGTGATGTCATGGAAACAGTATGGAATTTTAAAGCCAGTATATAGCATCCAGTTCTTAAACATTTGACTGTTGCTGTTACCTTTGTATCTATAATGAAATGTGTAATGTAGCTGTTTCTGTAAAGGTTTATTTGGATTAAAGTGTAGTAGATAGGAAAATAAACTTTCATAAGAATAATTTGTATGCCCGGTAATAAGCGATAGAGAGTAGAGAAAGTCATGTGAATGTAACACCAGAATTTTTTGTTATGAACTACCATTTTTAAAACTAATACATTGATTTTGTTTTCACTAAAACTGATTAAAAGAAACAAAAGTTGCTCAGTGATAAAACTTCTGAGAAGTAAAAAAAATCATTAATCATTATTACAGCGCATTCAGCATAGCTCCGAGAATTTGTAGAGCTCGGTTACAGCTGTTTCTACTATGGTGGTTGACTGAAGACCATATGGCAGGTTGAGTCGACTGGTCACATTTAATTTTTTTATTTTAGGGATAATTAATTATAGGTTATTAATCAGCATGAAAATATTTAACAAAACTCTGTACTAGTTGTTTACAAGAAACCTTTTTTGAGGAAATTAGAAGTAAAAATACTTTTAAGGGTGGTTGACTGTAGTTGTGTTGATGATAGTAAATTTAACTGAAACCTAATCTTACAAAATTTGTAATAGGTTTTCTCCTACTTTTGGCTCAGATTTTTACATAAATAATTGCTGTATCAATCTAAAGTAAATCCATCCAAGCATTACTTGTAATGATTAATTTATTCATTGCCTTATGTTTGCAGAACATAACATGTTTTATTTTCTCTTTGCTGCTTATTTTCCAGTTAAATTAATGAGATTGTGGTTTTCAGTTTCAAGAAAATGAGAAAAAGCGTTATCGAGCAGAACAAACACGTTTTGAGTTGAAACACCAGAGGCAATTGGAGGAGCTGCGAGCCACATCAGAGGCCACAATTAAAGAACTAGAGCAGCTTCAGAATGAAAAGCGTAAGTATAAATTTCATTCTATCCCAAAGCATGTTATTTCTTTTACTTAAATACCATACCAAACTTATATTTGTAGTTAAGTTCACTGTCCTCCAAAGATCAACAATCTTCTCACCCCAAACTACCCTTTACAATGAAATTTGTTTTTTAGTTTTTGGTTTTGATTAAAATACTGTATATTTAAGATATTTAATGTCAAATTGTATTTCTTGAATTTTCCTTTTTGTGGCATCAGCTAGCTCTGAGATATCCATTGTTATTGATTTGAATTTTTTAGTGAGTTGTCCTTTTTTTTTTTTTTTTTTTTTTTTTTTGAAAGGATATACCGTTCATGATGTTAAGGAAGGAATATGGAATTTCAATAGGCTATTTGCCAGGTGAAAAATGTCAAAATTGATATCCACATAGATTATGGGTTTTAAAAGGAATTTGCATTAATCCGACTAAAAGATAATGGATTATTTATTTAAAAAAATGAGAAACAAAAATAATCATGTTAGCTGGCAGCATGTGATTGAAAATCGTCTGGATTGGCTAAATCTATGATGATGACACACCTCGGTAAATATGTCTGTCCTTGGGTCTTGCAATTTGAAACTACTATTTATTATAATATCCAGTGATATTGTGATATTTTACAATTTCAATATTATGCTTTTATGTTCTATTCGATCATGGAGAGCAATTTCGTGAAAGCAGAGAGCAGAAACTTGCCTAAAATTGATGCCATTATGGTCAGAGTTTTCTTTAAAAATAACCCCGATTTTTATTCTGCTGAGCTTAGGAATTTAAGTATCTTGCTAACCTACCATAAACCTGTTGAGGTGAAATTATAATACCTATAGTATAAATTTGGGTTATTATGATAATGTAAAATATTGTAGATTAGTTTTAAGTTATGCGGGCTGACTCAGGACTCCCCTTAGGTAAGACAACATTGAATTCTAACCTCAAACAGATTGGTAAAATAGACCATAATTTATATACAGTACCGTTGTTTTATGCCAAGGCTGCAGATCACGTGAATGCATGCTCCGCACTCAGTCTACTACACTGCGGGGTTTTCCGTTCTGTAACTACCACGTTACTTAGAGTATTAGTAACGTATATGTAATGAATATTAACCTTGTTATATGTGTTGTTGAAAGTGGTGTCCATCTGCGTGAAGACATTTTTCATGGTTGGATGAAATTAACATTCACATGCTTAAGTTCTTGCATAATGTTCATAATTTCTGCATTTACATTGTCCGTAAGTTCATCTGTGGTGTGGGGATTGCTCTCCACAGATAGAAGTCGCACACAGCAAGATCTAGGGAATGGTGGGGGGAGGGCATAATCTGCTAAATGGTTAATCTGCCTGTAGATAATCTAGAGTTTACTGTATAATTTGTGTACAGAAGTTAGAAACTGTGATGTGTTTGAATTACATTTCTTTTTACTTTCTCTGCCATACCATATACATAGTAGGTAGAGAAGATATTGCAGTCCACCTAAAAATTGGATACCGAGATTTCATAGAAATACATGTTTTGAGGCACATTGAATCTAAAAACAAAGCGCGCACACACACACACACACACACACGCACACACTCTCTCTCTCTCTCTCATTTGGAAAGAAAACTGAAAAATTGCAAACTTTGAAATATATTCCTCAGTTGTACGGTATGCGGCCAAACAAACGACACTGACATGTTGGTTAATGGCAACCAGAGTGTGTTCAAAATGTGTACCATCAAATGCCACACATTATTTGTAAGAATATTATTGAACATTTTGATGAACAAAGGTTATTGTAAAGGTGGGTCTCCACTGCCTCAACACTCAATGCTAAGCATGTTGAGTCATATGTGTAATTGGAATTCCCATCAACATTCAGTCTTCACTGCATTAACAAGTAAGACAAAGTGTAAGTATGTTGCATTTTATATATACATAAAAATTAAATTAATTACACTTTTTATAGACCTCAGCCTGGTCTTGGCAAGTTTTTATTTTAATATAGAGCCAACTGAAAAATTCAATGCCACAGCCAGGATTTGAACACAGTTCTACCGCCGGTGGGACATTGAATTCCCCAATTGACTCAAGTTGTTTCCCAGCTAAACCACCAAGGCATATCACTAGAGAAGACAATCTCGATGGCTACTTGCCATCGCAAGTACTTCAATACTGGGTGCTTAAGAACAGCCATATCAGTTGAATTGAGATTAGGCTTAACCTCTTTTTTTTTCTCCCCTCTCTATGCCCTCAGAAATATGGGCAAGCTCACACAATCTGTTTTCTTGATTTTATTTCCGTAGTCTTTTAGGGATACATCCTAGGTCTTGCATGAATCTCATTAATTGTGTGGTTTTTTCTTTGGTCCATTTCATTTTCCTCACTAGAACTGAATAATATGTGTGCCAGATGTCTATATCATGTCTGGCCAAAGTTAAGTTGTGTCTGCATGAAGTTAGCCGAATACATACTGCACTCCACATATTATGCAAGACTTGTAGGCCAATGGAGACCCGCCTTAGGGACACAGAAAACAATGTAACCCTGAGCACGGTACAGGGTTTCTGCGTAACATCAGGTCATTGAAACCCTAAAAGATAAGTTGTTTGTCTGTTGAAGTTGCCATCATGATGAATATGATTTCATGTTTCAGAAGAAATCTGGATCTTTATAAATCATAGACAACACTTGGCTACAATACTGCAATCAGGCTTGCTCATCCCTTTCTGTTAGATGCTAAGTGAATCCACCCAGCTTTTTACACATCTGCTGAACAGAACTGTAGCTCAAATTGGTGGTTCTTTGTGGTTACAGTTCTTGAGTCACCCGTTGTCCCCTTTTCATTGACATAGGATAATCCCATATGACAGAACTTGCCAATGACAGCAAACATTGTTTTGTTATTTGGTGCCTCATTAAATCTCACCTCGTACTGTTCTTTAACATAAACCAAACTAATGTCTCACAATAACCACCTTTTCTTCTGTTGTGGGAACCGCAACTGCAGAAATGAGCACAAAACTAAATTCACAATGTGTCAAACTGTTATACACAAATAAATATTCCATTGCTATGGAAATTGGGACAGCGATTACTCTAGCCACATGCTTTGAAGCCCGAGAACACACAATACATTGCCAGGGAAGCTTCAGCTCTTACAGTAAATGATAGATTATTTCAGTGTTGTTTGTTTTCCTGCATACTGTACTTAGGAACATGTAAACATATCACATGGAAGGTATGTATTTTTCTCAGACAAATGAGTTACTCTTTTCTTTAATTTGTTGCACAGGATTAGGTAAAAATCTTAAAAAGCCAGTTGACAAACCATGTATAAGCAAAGGAATGAAGCATAACAATGGACACAACAACAACAACATTTCAAACACCAGTAAGACAATAACATTTTCAGTGGGCTCCTTAAATTTATCAGAAAATTTCAATATCCCATAGTCTTTGAACACAAAGAAATGATGTTGGAGAAACCAGGATATTGCTCTGTTTAGTTATGTTACCTGAAACTGCACTAGTTTAACTGATACAATGCATAACAAATTCACATTTGCATTTTGAACTTGAGTTTCTTCCCAGAACACTTCAAATAAAATCATAAATTCCATAGAATAAACCTCCATTTACATGTTTTATGATTTTGTTTAAAGGCAAGATGCTAATGGAGCATGAAACTATGAAGTTGAAAGAGCAAGAAGAAGCTTATACACGAGAACTAAAAGAATGGAAGAGTCAGTTGAAACCACGTAAACAGGTAGGTGTGCTCATTGTATGTTATATGGATGTATTGCACCATTCGTACAGGACTAGTGAGTTTACATGAGCAGGATATAAGACATGTACCTAGATTTGGTATATGCGGGTGTCGTCGCAAATTGTGAACAACGGGCTCTTACAACCTTAGTACAGATCTTGTCTTTACCCTATAAAGAACATTGTAAGAGATCTTGCAAACAGGCAGTTTTCAATAGTTTTAACTTAAGGTTAGTTCACTACATGAAAACCAAGTAGAATATAATAAAATAATTGAAATTGCAGAAGAAGAAAAAATGGTTTCCAAAAGTTTTTAGTAGATAAAGTAAACATAGTGAAAATATTGTTAAGATAAATAACCATGTTTACTATAACAGAACAAAAGATATCTTTAAAAGAAATACTTTTTTAAAATTAATTAAAGTGTAAGTTAAAAACGGTAAATGTGCTTACTATCTAAATGATGTGCAAATATAATAGTAAGCATAACACAAAACATTGAAAATGTAGTAAAATCTCTTGAGTTACACAAACTGAAGTAAAATGTTGGTCAGAACCTGCCATCAGCACATAAAATTAGCCTTTTCTGTGCGGAATTAGTTTGGGCCAGATTTAATAAAGTTTAAAACTTGCTCTTAAGTTGAAAATATATAATTTATACTTACCCATGCATTAAAACTAATATTGTGTTAATGTAAGTAATCCTGACTTTTTGCTGACATTGAAAAAAAAACAAAAAACAAATTCACTAGGATGTTGGGTGCCAAAAATATGTTCACATAAACATTGGTATTACATACTCACAGGTTCACTATAAGTAGGTTTTCTGTGTCTTATCTGGATGGAAATGAGCTTGTCAATTAAAGATTGGTATTGGTACCAGCTGCGAATCTAGGTACCCATAACTAGAGTCACTTTCGAACTCCTGTTGCAGATCAGCTTCTGTATCACTTTCTCTTCTTCTGAGCCAAATAACTTGAAATGAGAATTATTACTGAGTTCATTAAACAATGATGTTATTTCACTATCAATGTTTGTTTCAATGCCATCTTCACACATAATTAAAAAAAAACTCCATTAAAATAAACAAAAGCAGAGCTACTCGAACACAAGTACAATCCCATAAACTTGTGGCTGGGAATCCGGTTAAACATGTTTTAACTGGCTACAATTGGCATCCTTGCATAGCGCTGACCCTGACAGTGATTGTGCAAAGCATGAAATAGATCCAGACACAACTGCTCAATTGGTATAGGTCTCGCCAGGGATATTGCAATGTGTTACCTTCCCAGAAGTATGTGGTGCTGATTAAGCAAAACCAACATTACAATTGAAAGTAAACGAGGAGTAGGAAAACTCTTTTACACCCTTCACTAAAGTACATAGTACCTGGACATGTTTTGAGAGTCCGTTGCTGTCGTCAACTGCTGACCTACTGCTTGGTGTTTGGTTCTGTATATGGTGGCATCTGGTGAGTGTTTGATGTATTTGCATTGCATATTCATCTCCCACCTTAACTTCACCATTCTTTGACCTGCAGAGGTAAGTGACTTATATCGTAGCTATCCATTATACGTTTCACTTGCCAAAATCCCTGGTGCTACCTATAACCCCCAGACGTTTGGGGTTATGCCCCAATCCAATCGCAAAGTGTTAAGTTTCACGTTTACCTATCTTGAGTTTATCAGTATCCTTTCGAAGCATGGCATTTCTTTTAAGACTGCTACAATTAATAGCATAATGAATACCTTCACCTGTCCATTTTAAAAAAAATTGCTGTTACTCTTTAAAGATGTAATGTGATGTACCAGCAAGTATAGAATAACAAAATACTGTGGAATCTCGTTAGCATGCTCCTTATTAACACGTTCTCCCATGTATTACATTGAATTATAAAAGTCCCAGTACCAAATGTATGCATTTTCCCAATCCTGCTTACTACGTTTGAAGTTTGACATCCTCATTCGCTGTTTTGGCTAATCCTTGGTCGGTCCAGTAGGAGTAGGCGCTTAACACGTTCAAAGTTTGACATCCTCATTTGCTACTTTGGTCAATCCTTGGTCATGGGGTGGATACTGGCAGCCAATCACATACATGTATGTAAATATTTGTGTGACACGATTTGTGTGGGCGGAACAGAGAATGCTGTACCTTGGCGTGATAAACGCCAACGATAGTTTCTACTGTTGAGTGTTGACCAAACATACGTAGATTGTATTTTAACTTTTCATTTGCAATGAAAAAAAGAAAGTGTAGTAAATAACCAACACTGAAAAACTGAAAATCCTTTAAGTATACCAAAATTCAAATATGAAACATGGGGATATAATGCGGAAGTTAAACATTCCTCCGTCAACCTTAAACACGATTGTTAGCAAACCTAAATTGATTGAAACTGCTTTTAAAGAAGGGAAAAATGCTAAAGCAAAACTTTCCTCTTGGAAAATAGGATCAGAAGTGGATCGGAACAAAATTTGTTGCATGGAAACACCTACCATATTCAAATCATATTGAATACACCAAAGATACTATTGTCCTCGTAATGCTCATAATTTTGTTTTCTTTTTTTTAGCGGAAATTGTTATCACATGTCTAATAAAACACACAGCAAAGCCACTATTGTTGCTTCATAATTCGCAATTTATTTTCTCAAAAGCATTCATAACCTCAAAAATCCAAGTTGACCAACATGAAAGCTTGAATTATTTATTCTTAGGTTTTATGTATCCAAATCCATTTGAACACACATTGAATTTAATATGGAAACATGGATCGTATTCAGTATGAAATTTTACTTGAAATCTATTTCAATTGCCGATGGAGATGTAGGAATTATTAAATTTTATTACATAACTATGTTCTTAAACTGCAGATTTTGTATTTTCGTTAACACGTTTTACCGCCTATGACGTCCAAATCCTTAGGTCCCTGCAAAAACGTACTAACGAGATTCTACTGTATATTCCATGATGATACTAGTGGTGAATGTTTAGCAGTTCTGGCAGATCATGCATGCTGTTGCATAAAACTCTACTAAAAGCAACAGCAGTTCCAACATTGGAGTATGAAAGTTACTCTCGCCTATGTGTGTTTTCAACCTTGAACAAATTAAACAGGAAGTAAAGACATAGCAAGGGGAGAGTGCAAGGTTGATACATTAAATATCACTGCATCTGTATTCTACATGTTTTTACATAAATTGTAAAGTTAGTTTTCATTGTGGCTTCACAAATTAAGCATCTTTGAATTTAAAATCATTGTAACCTGCACAGAGTGAAGCAGTTAAAAGGTCACTAGCTATATAGAAAAGTCATCTGTATTATGCATAAACTGATTAATCTCATGTATAGACTTGTGTTAGATAAGGGGAATTTCCATATACATTTGTGGATTATAGTGTTTTATGTAGTTGCAACTTTAACAGGTGTTTATATTCTTTACAATTTCAATGATATATTCATATTGTTTTATATGCTTTGTGTATGGCAGTTGTCCTCCGTGGTGTAGTGGTTACCATGCTAGCCTCTATTTCCCGAGGTTGCAGGTTCAAACCCGGCGGAGGACGATGGATTTTTTCAGCTGTAAAACCCTTAGCTTGACTTCCTTTGGAAGGGAAGTAAAGCTGGTGTTCCCGTGTCGTAGATTTACAGCACATAAAAGAACCTCAAGCCTGACAAAGAGGCCTCTGAGCAAAATTCACGTCTTTCACGCCCAATATAGAATGGGACGCTAAGGACCACAGCAGTTAAAGAGCGTCCATAAATAAAACTCAATTTTAATGCTTTGTGTATGGCAACTTCCAATTGGGGGAAGCGAAATTGGTTAATAACTTAAGCATGTGTGTATATATACAGAGTATAAGTGAAACAGTCCTGCTGACTAGGGGTGGAGGGAGAATGGATGTAGATGAACAAAAACCTCCAAAACTTCTTTGTAATTAAATGCACTGTTTTTGAGAAAAAAATACTTTTATCCAAAAAAAGTTATCACCTTGCTGGATTACTGTTGATTAAAAGTTCTTAATTTATGATATGTTCATAGAAAAATGAATAAACGACAACTTTTTCCTTTGGCGTATTTCAATAGAATGAACGGTTTTTGTGTATATTAATTTAAAAAGTGCATAATTTATTGCCTCCTTAGTTCTGTTAGAACTGGCAACATTGCATCAACTGTGTTTAGTTTCTTCCGATATCAGTGTAGATTGCAGGGATTGTTTACTTAATCGCATGCAATTGTCTTTTTGTCAAAGCCACAAGTTAAGATCAGAGCAGTTAAAGGAGGCACTTCTTTCAGAACAACATACACAATGCAGCGATTTTCAATGTCCGAATATCTGGACATGATCATAATTTACAGAGAAATGCAGTGCAGTGCTCAATGGCTCTATGCTGAAAGATTTCCTAACAGGATTGTGCCAAGTACAGACACATTTGTTGTCATTTGTCAGCGGGTCCGTGATGCAGGTAGTGTAATTCCAAGTTGTAATCGAGGGCATATGGAAAACTTCCCCTAAACTCTTATTCAGATTTACTTCTGCGACGGTAGATGTTTCTTACGTAATATTTATAGTGTAAGAAATGAGAACTTGTAGATCATATGTTGTGCTGCTTTACTTAACGCGTTGCCATCTTGTGTGACGTCATTCGTTGGTCTTGTCCGTAGCTTCCTCTGACGTAGCAATTTGTATCAATTAGGGTTTGAAAGAATTTTAAGTTTTGTATATTGTCCTCCGGCTAGCTATTTAGGTAGACATTTAACTCTTGCAGGGTGTGAAGCGGAAAGGAATCTTTTGTCTAGAAATGATATTGACGAAGAAATTGGTTTTATAATTTTTATTGCAGAACACGT
Organism: Deroplatys truncata; assembly: GCA_030765065.1. Lineage (NCBI taxonomy): Eukaryota > Metazoa > Arthropoda > Insecta > Mantodea > Mantidae > Deroplatys > Deroplatys truncata. The sequence goes on from CM060978.1 coordinate 19,813,045, forward strand.
TCACGAACACTTTCACATATTTATCTTGATACTCGCCATACTGAAACTGTTTATAATAACTTCTTATCACTTTTAACTCACGTACTTCAACTTTGTATATTTAACTGTAGAATACTTTATAAGATTTCTCGTACTTCTACTGCGCGTAACTTTACGAATTGAGAGACCGACATGAGAATCTTGTTGAACTGGGAGCTGACGTGTTATGTGTTGAGAATCTTGTTGAACACTGGGAGCTGACGTGTTATGTGTTGAGAATCTTGTTGAACACTGGGAGCTGACGTGTTATGTGTTGAGAATCTTGTTGAACACTGGGGAACGCTCTCTTGAATCTACACTATTTATAGGCTTGCCTTAAGATACGCCTAAAGATTATAAATGAAATGCTATTGGCTAATAAAACGCGCCAACATTAGCGTCTATTTTACTATCCAATGAAAACCACTAATACATATTACTTTTAGGGAAAATTCTAGAAGCTTTTTTACCGAAAAGGCGCGAAACATTACGTAACTTCCTTGTTCCCGGTAATGATAAACAACTCACTCCACCACTGCATTCTTGCGCCATTACTAACAGTTTCAGTAAAGCCTTATATTATTATTTACCAATAATAATTACAATTAACAAACCTCTGAAATCAATGTCACATAAAAATACATATTCCTATTACAATAATTATTTACATTTGAGTAATTTGTGATACAAATTACCGTCTCATATGCCCCACTAGAAACATAATTATAAATATTTATAACTTGTTTGGAAATTTTAAAATTGTGTTTGTAGTCTCCTAAATCTTGGAACACACGTTATCACTTTCACTTAACACTTCACACGCATTTAACACACGACATATGTTTTATCTCCTATCACGCCACTACTTACTGGCTCTGGTTTAATTAATTTAGATATCAATCTGACATCAAAAATTTTTTTATAGCAAAATGCTTTACCCTAAATTATTTAATCACTGTTTCAAAATTGTTTCCTATCTTACATTGTTGACAAAAATTTATACATTTAAGATTTTTGTAATTATTATACATATTTACCAAAATATTCACCCTCTACATATATTTACATTTCTTAAATCTAGGCATTGTTTTACATTTTCTGTTTGCTACATAAATATTTGTTGTTAAATTATTTTTACCAATTTTTGTTATTTTGTACTTTACAAATATATTTACATCTCTTAAATCTTGACAATGTTTCACCTTTTCTGTTTGCTACATAAGTATTTGTTTTGAATTATTTTTACCATTTTTGTTATTTTGAATTTTATTTTAACAATACTCTTGGAATGGTATTTATGTACTTTACTTTAATATAACATCATGCTTTATTTCACATGTTCAGTTACTAATAAAATGTTATTTTCCTCTCAAACAGTTAGTCATGACCACAATTTATTTCTCCATTTACATGACGTACATTTTTATTTAACCCTCTTACGTTCCAATACATTTCTCTGCAAGTCGTCTTTACCTATCCAGCATTTACTTTACATCTCATTGCTATTTACCCTCCTGGATCAAATTGTGTGTGGCTAAACATTACTCGTAGCCGTAACCTAACCTTCAAATTGTTGTTCATGAATAACCTCATGTATTCATATGAAATTTCGTTCCCTGATAACATTTGAAAACAATCTACAGTTTCTCGAACAATACATCTTTTAACAACTTTCATTTTCAATTCATCTGCTATCTTTTTAACTTGAGAGTACTCTGACAAATCTGTACTAAACTGTACTGGACTGGAGTTTTCATTTTGAATATCTTGGCACAATTTATTTCTTTGCATTACTGACTCATTTTGTATTTCTGATATTTCCCCTCTGAAATTAACTTGCGCCTCATTTACATCTACATTCATAACCTCTTTCATCTCTCTTATCTCACTTGAAATACTACTCATTTGACTTCCTAATTCTGTGCATTCTACATTAACCTCACTTTTAGTATTAACCTCACTTTCTTTGTTATCTCTTTCCCCGCTCATGTCCAGCATTTTCTTTGAAATTTCTCCTATCTCACTTGCTATTACTTCCTCATTTTCATCTCTCATTTTTGTCATACTACTATCTAGCTTCGTAACTTTCTTTTCAATTTCTTCCCTGCTTTTATCTACTTTTTGCTCTAATATCTCATTACTCCTACCAATATCTTCAATTGATTTCCTATGATCCCTTTTTATATCTTCTCTCAATTCCTCAAAACTCTGATCTACTTTTTGTTCTACACTCTTAATAATATCTTCACTTAATTCCCTATAATTCCTGTCCATAGCTTCCCCTAATTTCTCAAAACTCTTTTGCATCTCTTCCCTGTTTTGATCTAATTTCTTACTAAGATCTTCCCTTAATTTTTCCATATTCTCATTCATATTTCTCAGCATTTCCATCATTTCCTTCATCATACCAGCATCAATAGTAATATTTCCTGCTATTCTATTCTTAGTTTCTGCACTAATATTTCCTCCCTCAAAAACTACATTGTTCGAACCTTTTTTTGTAACCTGTATTGACTTACAGCTAACTGTTACACTATCCCCTTCCATCATTGTTTCTTCAATATTGCTAGTAGCCATTGTTTTTGTTTTCTAAAAAAAAATTACGATACCTTTGTGATGCTGTATGTTGCTGTTACTTTGATGTCCAGCGTTCTGCCCCATTCTCCTAGATTTGTATGTCGCTTCTGCGTTACGTTGTGATGAATCTACGTTGTCTCGATGTTTTTATAGTTGAATTCCTTGTTGCATCGTAATCTCGGAATTACGATCGAAGTCTGTCGTCCCTGTTGTTTCTTGAATCTGGGTCTTGTAGATGATTTCACCGCTGCATTCCTGGTTATGTTGATCCTTTCCTAGTTAATTCTGCTACTTCCTGGTTATTCTTGTTCCTTTCCTAGTCATCTATGCCCCACGTTATGGGTGCCAATTTGCGACGGTAGATGTTTCTTACGTAATATTTATAGTGTAAGAAATGAGAACTTGTAGATCATATGTTGTGCTGCTTTACTTAACGCGTTGCCATCTTGTGTGACGTCATTCGTTGGTCTTGTCCGTAGCTTCCTCTGACGTAGCAATTTGTATCAATTAGGGTTCGAAAGAATTTTAAGTTTTGTATATTGTCCTCCGGCTAGCTATTTAGGTAGACATTTAACTCTTGCAGGGTGTGAAGCGGAAAGGAATCTTTTGTCTAGAAATGATATTGACGAAGAAATTGGTTTTATAATTTTTATTGCAGAACACGTTCACGAACACTTTCACATATTTATCTTGATACTCGCCATACTGAAACTGTTTATAATAACTTCTTATCACTTTTAACTCACGTACTTCAACTTTGTATATTTAACTGTAGAATACTTTATAAGATTTCTCGTACTTCTACTGCGCGTAACTTTACGAATTGAGAGACCGACATGAGAATCTTGTTGAACTGGGAGCTGACGTGTTATGTGTTGAGAATCTTGTTGAACACTGGGAGCTGACGTGTTATGTGTTGAGAATCTTGTTGAACACTGGGAGCTGACGTGTTATGTGTTGAGAATCTTGTTGAACACTGGGGAACGCTCTCTTGAATCTACACTATTTATAGGCTTGCCTTAAGATACGCCTAAAGATTATAAATGAAATGCTATTGGCTAATAAAACGCGCCAACATTAGCGTCTATTTTACTATCCAATGAAAACCACTAATACATATTACTTTTAGGGAAAATTCTAGAAGCTTTTTTACCGAAAAGGCGCGAAACATTACGTAACTTCCTTGTTCCCGGTAATGATAAACAACTCACTCCACCACTGCATTCTTGCGCCATTACTAACAGTTTCAGTAAAGCCTTATATTATTATTTACCAATAATAATTACAATTAACAAACCTCTGAAATCAATGTCACATAAAAATACATATTCATATTACAATAATTATTTACATTTGAGTAATTTGTGATACAAATTACCGTCTCACTTCCTAGAGGCAAGTTCAGATATTTTAAATGAATTCCAATGTATTTGCATGCTTGTAAATATAATAAATGCTAGTGATTAAGGTTATGGTCATTTTTTGTTTCTAAAGCTACCAAGTTAATAATGGTAGTCTATGACTGTGGAATTCATTAGGCACGAAGAGCAGCGTCAGTTTTGTTTACCTATGTTTTTTGAAATATTTTGATATCTGTCACACACACAGATCTTATCAGTAATGTTAGTGTTGCAAATTTCACTAACATGAACTTTTTTGCACTCATAAGCTTATTGTTAAATCATATTGGAGTAACCTTTGGCGAAATTGCTTCTAAAAGCTTCTGCTACATGTTATTCAGATTCCTTTTCTTTAGACCAGTAATTACATATACGTGCTAGCATGAAGCACATTAGTCCCATTTTAAATCGGGTATATTAAAAATTAAATAGAAGCATACACTTCCTGGTTGAACAAAACTATAAACAATTGCACATAAATTTCCTTTGAGCATATTGCAGTGGAGTTTAAATTCACATTATAAATTATGCTTTCCTAAACGTTTAGCATTATTAGTACCACATTGTTAAATTCAACACAGAGTAATGATGTTAATAACATAAGAGGTGTTTCACATGAGTGCCATAACTTTCAGAATGCTTGTTTTCATTTCAAGTAAAGCATTGCATTGCCACATAAATATCATTGCAGTATGGTATTGCATAATAATTAAAACGTACCTTTTAAGCTACATACATAGGTATTATGTGTACACAAACCTAAAAACTGTTTATCAGTAACAATTCCACATGAGTCGGTTACCTTACCATGGCATAAGCCTCTCAAACAGAATAGGCCAGATATTCAGCCTTTAAACATATCAAATAAAATATTTGTAATTGCGTGGGAATGTAGAATTCGAGGTGATGTTTACACATGATGCAGTGAACAATAACCTGACTTTTTCCCAGAATTTTCGTGGTGTGTCGCGCACCAGCGACAAAACATCTGAATTCGATGCATGCCAATGTTACTTAAATGGTTTTATAGTGTGTTGGAATAGCTCAAGGCGCCGCCAGTAGAAGCAGACTACTCAATCAAGTTGTACCACATTGCCAAATACTCCTACTTTTAAATGTGATTATGTAGTTAACGGTGCATTTAATTACAAAAAAGTGTTGAGGTTTTTGTTCATCTACATCCACTCTCCCACCTCCCCCAGTCCGCAGGACTATTTCACTTTCACCCTGTATGTATATTGTAACGGTATTTATGTTGTATATATTTAACATTATTGTAGCCCCACGTTGTGGTAGCCAATTTGTAGCGGTATTACTTACAAATGTTTGTTACTTGTGATGTTTGTGTATGTATGTTTACTTCATGTGAAGCCATCTTGTGACGTCATTCATTTGTTCGGTTTGTAGCTCCATCTGGTGTTAGCAATTTGCATCAGTGTTAGTGTTCGAAAGAATGCGACTGTTATTTGATTTAAATTTTGTTTACTGTCCTCCGGCTAGCTATTATTTCTCGGTCGAACATGTCTCTTGATCAAGGTTGTAAACGGAAAGGAATCTTTTATCCAAATATAACACTGATGAAGAAATTTGTTTTACACATTTATTGTCGAACACGTTAACTATCACATTTATACATTGATCTTAACACTCGCCAAACTGAAACTGTTATAATAACTTCTTACTGATAATTCTTTTAATCCACGTACTTCAATCTTTTGTATAATTAACTTTACCATACTTTAGATTATTCATAATTCTGCTGCGCGTAACTTGTGAATCGATACCCGACGTTTGCCGTACAAATACTTTCGACGAACTGACTGACTGAAGACGATGTGTAGTGTACACAGATTTTTGATGAACTGGACGACTGAAGGCGACGTGTAATGTATTGAGATTTTCGATGAACTGCACGCGATCTACCTCTGACTTGGCTTTTTATACACCCACTCCCCGATATGCCTAAAGATTATAACTGAGTTACTATTGGCTAATAAAACGCGCCAACATTAGCGTCTATTTTTATATCCAATGAAAATTATGAATACATATGCTCTAGGGAAATATTCCAGAAGGTTCTAAACGGAAAAACGCGCCAACATTACGTAACTTCCTTGTTTCCAATAATGATAAACAGCTCACCCCCTCGCTGCATTATTGCGCGCTATTATTGACAGTTTCAGTAAGGCCGTATAAACTTACTTCTCAACAATAATTACAATCAATAAACATCTTAAATCAATGTCACATAAAAATGCATATTCATATTACAATCATTATTTACATTTAAGTAATTTATGATACAAATTACTGCATCAATATTAATTGTGGAAAATGAATTGACATTACGCACTGATATTGCTCCAATCACCAAATTACTGGCAGCACACGTTATCAGAAATATCAAACAAGCAGATAAATTAGCCATATCCAATCACTTATGGAAAGAAAATCATAATATAAGCAAAAAGTCAGCTGCCAAAATCAAGTGTATAACCTTTTAGAGCTGAGCTAATGAAAAAGATCATATATCAAAAGAATTAAACTTTGAGTTATGTACTTCGAAGTTCCAGCAGACAATAGTTTAATCCACACAACTGATGCTACAAATGCCCAGCTAAGAAGAAGATGCGGCAGTCACCAGTTGGTAGATCAAGAGCCAAGAATGGGGACATGTCCTGCCAGTAATTTGATTCATTTTCCATAATTTAAGCTTCTATGAAACTTGTTTTTAACAGAGTGGGATGGTTCAGACAGTAACGTCTGTTGCCTGCATTCAAACACCGGGGCCAACCAATCTGAAGTTTTTTTCGTGGTTTTCCTCAGTCGCTAAGCAATGCTAGGTTGGATAATTTGATGCACGAATTTTCCTATCATCCCTTTGATTACTACATTTCATTTCCTTCTTCCCGCCATACCAGGCATTGGGCTGATCACCCATCCTGGATATGCTATGATCCAGAGTTTGATTGCTCCTCAACAGACTACTGACACAAAACATTGGGCTGATCACCCATCCTGGATATGCTATGATCCAGAGTTTGCTTGCTTCTCGACAGTCTACTGACACAAGACATTGGGCTGATCACCCATCCTGGATATGCTATGATCCAGAGTTTGCTTGCTTCTCGACAGACTACTGACACAAGACATTGGGCTGATCACCCATCCTGGATATGCTATGATCCAGAGTTTGCGTGCTCCTCGACAGACTACTGACACAAGACATTGGGCTGATCACCCATCCTGGACATGCTATGATCCAGAATTTGCTTGCTCCTCAACAGACTACTGACACAAGACATTGGACTGATCACCCATCCTGGACATGCTGTGATCCAGTTTACTTGCTCCTCAACAGACTACTGACACAAGACATTAGACTGATCACCCATCCTGGACATGCTATGATCCAGAGTTTACTTGCTCCTCAACAGACTACTGACACAAGACATTGGACTGATCACCCATCCTGGACATGCTGTGATCCAGAGTTTGCTTGCTTCTCGACAGACTACTGACACTGGACATTGGGCTGATAACCCATCCTGGATATGCTATGATCCAGAGTTTGCTTGCTCCTCGACAGACTACTGACACAAGACATTGGGCTGATCATCCATCCTGGACATGCTATGATTCAGAGTTTGCTTGCTCCTCGACAGACTACTGACGCAAGACATTGGGCTGATCATCCATCCTGGACATGCTATGATCCAGAGTTTGCTTGCTCCTCAACGGGCTACTGACACAAGACATTGGGCTGATCACCCATCCTGGATATGCTATGATCCAGAGTTTGCTTGCTCCTCAACAGACTACTGACACAAGACATTGGACTGATCATCCATCCTGGACATGCTATGATCCAGAGTTGGCTTGCTCCTCGACGGACTACTGATGCAAGACATTGGGCTGATCATCCATCCTGGACATGCTATGATCCAGAGTTTGCTTGCTCCTTGACAGACTACTGACACAAGACATTGGGCTGATCATCCATCCTGGACATGCTATGATCCAGAGTTTGCTTGCTCCTCGACGGACTACTGACGCAAGACATTGGGCTGATCATCCATCCTGGACATGCTATGATCCAGAGTTTGCTTGCTCCTCGACAGACTACTGACACAAGACATTGGAACTGATCATCCATCCTGGACATGCTATGATCCAGAGTTTGCTTGCTCCTCGACGGACTACTGACGCAGGACATTGGGCTGATCATCCATCCTGGATATGCTATGATCCAGAGTTTGCTTGCTCCTCGACAGACTACTGACACAAGACATTGGGCTGATCATCCATCCTGGACATGCTATGATCCAGAGTTTGCTTGCTCCTCGACAGACTACTGACGCAAGACATTAGGCTGATCATCCATCCTGGACATGCTATGATCCAGAGTTTGCTTGCTCCTCGACGGACTACTGACGCAAGACATTGGGCTGATCATCCATCCTGGACATGCTATGATCCAGAGTTTGCTTGCTCCTCGACAGACTACTGACACAAGACATTGGAACTGATCATCCATCCTGGACATGCTATGATCCAGAGTTTGCTTGCTCCTCGACGGACTACTGACGCAGGACATTGGGCTGATCATCCATCCTGGATATGCTATGATCCAGAGTTTGCTTGCTCCTCGACAGACTACTGACACAAGACATTGGGCTGATCATCCATCCTGGACATGCTATGATCCAGAGTTTGCTTGCTCCTCGACAGACTACTGACGCAAGACATTAGGCTGATCATCCATCCTGGACATGCTATGATCCAGAGTTTGCTTGCTCCTCAACAGACTACTGACACAAGACATTGGACTGATCACCCATCCTGGACATGCTATGATCCAGAGTTTGCTTGCTCCTCGACAGACTACTGACGCAAGACATTGGACTGATCATCCATCCTGGACATGCTATGATCCAGAGTTTGCTTGCTCCTCGACAGGCTACTGACACAAGACATTGGGCTGATCACCCATCCTGGACATGCTATTCCGGAGTTTGCTTGCTCCTTGACAGACTACTGACGCAAGACATTGTGCTGATCACCTATCCTGGACGTGCTATTCTGGAGTTTGCTTGCTCCTCGACAGACTACTGACACAAGATATTGGCTTATAAGTTCTACAAAGAGGAGAGTGATCCATTAAAAAGAAGAAGAAAAAGAAGAATGAAACTTGTTTTATCACAGCACATGTTTAATTTGAAGAGAACAAAATAGTTGGATTCCTTTTGAGCGGGATGGAGCAATGCGCTATTAGTAGCAGTATTGTAGAATCTAATCATTTGTCACATTCTGTTTTGTTAACAATTTATGAATGCTTTGTGGCTACAACAACGTATGGATTTTGCATTTATTTTAAGCATTCTACTTTAATAGGTGAATTAAATAATGCAATAGCATTATATTTGAATTAGTAAACTACTAGCATATTCTTTACATTGTGTTCTAGTGAAAATGCATGACTCAAGATGTTCTGCAAGACTTATCATTTCTGTCAGTTGAAGTTCCTGTGGCACAAATGGCAATAAAGCACTCGATAACGTTGGTTTCATATCACATCTGATTTGCTCAGTTTAAAGCCTCAAAGCAATCTTATAGCAGCAGTTATAAAATTATGGTTTAGGGATGGATAAGAACTAATGACCTGCAGTGCGTGATTTGGAGAAGGAAGTACTTTACAATCTAGTTAAGTACAGAGGTATGCTAGAAATAGATGAGCATTAAGCATTCCAAATTTGGTTGAAATCTGTACATAATTAAGAATAGTTTATAATGAGAGACTTACAAAAGTTTGATTATGTGTCAAAATGTTTTTATAAATTGCATACTTGTCAGCTTAAAATGTTCGGGAGTGTAGGTTTTTTTTTTCAACTTTATGGTAAAGGAGACAATTTTACAGTTTTGTGGGCAGATTTGAAGTGTTACAGATTTTCACAATGGATGTGATTGGGCATTAAATTGTGTTGTATTATAATCTAACTAGAGATTACAGACTAAATGTACCATGCTAACTTGTATACAGTGCCATGATGGGCCAGAGCTTATCTGTGTGTTTATCCGTCAACACGATCATGGTCCTCCTTCACTGGGCTGCAATAAAATGCTTAGTGTGTGGATTTAAAATTTGATTGCATCACTAGTGACCAGCAGAATATTAGTGTGATCTTCTTACGTGGGTATTTGTAGTGTGTCTGGTGAATTTAGAAATTAAATTGTCATCTGCTGGACTTTTGAAGTTCATAAATCAATGTTCAAAAGTTTTGATATATGTTCTGTCCCATAAGATCAGTACTGCGGGATTATGCACTGATTTTATCAGCTTGACTTTTTGTTTATATTGTTATTTTATTCCCAGAAGTGATTGGCTGTGGCTGATTTATTTGTTTGTATCTCATATTTTTGAACTATTCTTTTACTTTTGTGCTTATGTTTCTTGTGGTTTTCCACTGTATGTTTTGTTGCAATCTAAACAGTGTATTTTATATGCGTCAGATTATTTTTCTGGTGGGATTCCGTTCATGTGTTCTGATTCCATAATGTTAAGTTATATTTATTTTATGGTGATAGGGCTATGTTGAACTCTTTAAAGATCTTTTGGAATTTGTGAAATGTCCAGGGATAGCATGTAAAGTTCATAAATTTAGGTTTAGTCTTGTTGGGGATTTGCATAGCGATTTCTTTGGGCTGCTTTTGTTTCAATTATTGAATTATGAACTTTGAAATTCCAGCAGATGATATTTTATACCCCACCGTTGAAACGTTGCAATTGACAGCTAGCGATTAAGTTGATACACTCGCAGAAAACAGGTGAAAGGCTTTAACTGTTAGACTTCCTAAACCAATCACAAGGCAGCATTTTGGGTGGTCTATGACAAAGCGGAAGCAGAACTCGAAGTGGCTCTGTTGCCGGATGTAGCAATTTCCAAACAGTGTTTCAGTTTGTGAGTCTCTAGCATGTGCGTCGAGTTATTCTTTGCAAGCTAATATTGTTCATTGTTATTTATATTTCGGTTATTGTTGGTGTTCATTTATTTATATATATCATTCATATTATACAAGATTTGAAGTGTGACAATGCCTCAGAAATGACGCTGATCACCGAGTGCTGATTCACGAAGTGGAAATCCTTTGTGTCGAGATGTGCCACTTAATAGTCAGGTATTGGAGCTGCTAAGAAGGATCCGGGAATTCTTTGAAAATGAGGAGTACTTGAAAATTCATGGGCATCTCTCTATTCCTGCTAATAAAGCTGTACAATGAACTGCAGTAGCTCTTGAACTAATCATGAGAACTGTTATTTACAAGGGAGTGAAACTCCAAGAAAAAGAGAACAAAATTCCTGAACCATCTGAAACGCAGCATGAGTGAAAATAACTTTTCTATTGCAGCTTATGATTTGTTTTACTTCTCATTGTAGCAGGTACGTTTGCATTATTTTGTTTCTATATTGTCGAAAGTGCATAATCTATTCTACATATGTTGCAATGTTTATGCTGAGTTATTTTCAATTAGCAATAATAATAACATGAAATAGTTATTATTCAATGATGTGCGATACTTACATATACTTTTTGTATGCGGCTTAGACACAATAGAAAGGAGAACAATCAGCTGTTGTTGTTTACTAACGTCTCTGGCAACATCGCTTCCACAATATAGCCGATGTTATGTGAAGCCATACGAACTATCAAGTACAAAGATTCAGCGGTGGGAGTATAGTCTCTAAATTTGCCAGCTGCATATGAATGATGCTAAGATATCCAGGGAAGATGATGATCATGGAAAATCACCGGTTAGTCAACCAGCTGCTGAAAATGGGATCAATATGTCTTTAAAATATGTCCTGCAAGTGATTTTGTAATTGGAGAAGATATATGTAAACAAATTTGAAGGCGGTCTTGGCATTCGTGATCTATATATTTATTAAGCCTGCCAGAAATGAATTGGAACTCCTACTCTGCAGATTAGGGATGGACAGAAAATAATGTAACGGTTACATTGTAACAGTTTCTAAAGTAACGAATACAAAGCAGCTAGTTACCTAGTAATGGTTATCAAAGTAACTGGTTATCCAATAACAGTTACCAAAGTAACAAATACAAAGTGTGGTATTCATAGTCTATTTTGTTCTACCTCAGAGGGCTACATTAAAGGCAGATCAGAGTGATGAGCGTGACTGCTGTGCGTAGAATTCACGAAACAAATACAGGTTTAGTAAGGAAAATTTAGAAGGCCGATAAAATTGGTTGATCCTGACCTATATGACAAGAGATAATAACCGAAGCTTGAGTATCTCAATTGATACACAAATGCTAATAGCACTTCTGTATTACGCAAGAGAAGGGTATCAAGAAAACAGATAAGCATCAGTAAGCCGCATTATAACTAATGTCTTATGTGCCATTGCTAGACTTCCCTTTGTGAAACCGGAATTACAATGAACTTTACATAATGTGACAGGATGTAACGCAAAGTTAAGAAATTCTGCTGAAGGAAAGGTCTAATTAGGATCTTGATTGATTGCTCTTTTATTACTTCGTGCTACTGCTTCACACCGATTAGTTCTAATTACCATGCGACATTAAACTTGACGTAACGGGAAGAAAAAGTTTGATACTACCAAATGCTTAATTACATCATGTTAAATTAAGCCACATTAAGACAACCCCAAATAGGTCCAAGAAAATTACCAATAAGATTGACATCTCGATATCTCGATTAACATGAAGCATATGGAGAATAAGCGTTTGTAAAATTAGATTGTACAAGAGTAGAGAAAGTCATGTGAGTGTAACACATTAGATTTTTTTTTTTGTTGAGTGAACCATTTTTGAGATATTGCTTGTTATTCCCTTAAATTTTCCAATACTTATACTTTTTCTCTCTCTCTCTCTCTCTCTCTCTCTCTCTCTCTCTCTCTCTCTCTCTTTTTTTTTTTTCTTTTTGTCCTGGTAATGCAACCAGGCTCTTAATATATTTGACTATCGCTTAAAGCCTACCAATTCCCCTTGCACCTACAAGAGAATTAGCAATAAGATTGTTTCTGAAAATGTTTATCTCGATTAATATGAAATGGATGGAGAATAAGAGTTTGTAAAAATAGTTTGTACAAGAGTAGAGAAAGTTCATGTGAGTGAAACACATCAGATTTTTTTGTCATGGATATGCAAAGAGTATTAATCTGTGGCAAAGAGAATGGTGCTGCACCTAGCAACCAGCTATTAAGAGATATGTCTATGCTTAAAGCCTACTGTATTTCTATATTGCCCTTGCAAATACAAAGCAAGGAGAACATAGTAGACCTTAAGCGATGGTCAAATATTTTTATAACTGGTCGCTATGTGTAAAATGTAATTCTCTTTGCATGTCAAGAACATAAAAAAATATTCTGTGGGTGTAAGAGAAATGAGAACGTAATAACAGTCAAAATGATATTTGTAATACGAGCAAGGATCCGAAAACCAAACCACAGAGCAAGATATGATTATATACAAACAGAAGTACTGATGTGTGTGGATAAAGCAAGGTGTGATTATAAACAAGCGGAAGTGCACTCGGATAAGGCTTAAATTGAGGTACAAGTGAGGCAGCACGTGTTCCAGCAAAGCAGTAAACTAGAAGAAAAAAAATCTGATGTGATACATTCACATAACTTTCTCTACCCTCTATCGTTTATCAGTGGGCATACAAATATTTTTACTTAAGCTTATTACTTTATCTAATACGTATAGTAAGTAGAACTATTGCATTTCACTTAAAAATTCGATATTGAGATTTCACCAGAAATACATGTTTTAAAGCCCCATAATGCAAAAAAGCATTTTTTAAAAAAAATGCCCATCTGTGAACAGCGTAACTCAAAAACGAAAAGTCGGATAAATACCAGACTTGGTATTTAGGTTCAGTATCTTTAAAAAATGTGGCACAAAGATTTTCAAGAAAGTCCCCCCATTCCAGACTACCCTTTACATGGAACAATTTTCGAAGTTTTTTTTTCTTTCAGAAATGACACTAACGATTTTGATCAAAATATCATATTTTAACACACTTTCATGGCAAATGAAAGACATATCTAGAATTTTCTGGGAATGTCCCCAAAAGTCGTCTTCATTCTGAATGAATGTGGCATAACTGGTAAACAGTAAGAGTTAGACAAAATTTTACCACAAATCACACAATTTGTCATATACATTTTTTGTGTGCAGTGAACCATTTCCAACATATTCCTTGTTATTTGTTTCAATTTTCCAATACTTAATTCTTTTTCTCAAATGGGAATTCGTTTTGTTTTGATGCAGTAATTTGTATCACAAATTACTTAAATGTAAATAATGATTGTAATATGAATATGCATTTTTATGTGACATTGATTTCAGATGTTTATTAATTGTAATTATTATTGGGAAATAAGTTTATACGGCCTTACTGAAACTGTCAATAATGCAGAGAAGGGGGTGAGCTGTTTATCATTATTGGAAACGAGGAAGTTACGTAATGTTGACGCGTTTTCGGTAGAAACTTCTGGAATGTTTCCTCCCTAAAGCATATGTATTCATAATTTTCATTGGATATTAAAATAGACGCTACTGTTGGCGCGTTTTATTAGCCAATTGCAGTTCAGTTATAATCTTTAGGCGTATCTGGATGAAGGGAGTATAAATAGACGCCAAGTTAGAGTTAAAGTGAGTCAGTACTTCAGTTCGCCAAAAGCATTCATACACTACACGTCGTCTTCAGTCAGTCAGTTCGTCGAAAGTATTAGTTCGGCATACATCGGATATAGATTCACAAGTTACGCGCAGCAGAATTATGAAAGATCTAAGGTATGGTAAAGTTAATTATACAAAAGATTGAAGTACGTGGATTAAAAGAATTATCAGTAAGAAGTTATTATAACAGTTTCAGTTTGGCGAGTATCTAGATCAATATGTAAAAGTGATAGTGAACGTGTTCGACAATAAAAATTATAAAACAAATTTCTTCATCAGTGTTCTTTTTGGATAAAAGATTCCTTTCCGTTTACACAACCCTGATCAAGACACATGTTCGACCCAAGATAAGATAATAGCTAGCCGGAGGACATTTGAAATGAAATCAAACACAAAACTAATACTGCCGCAAATTGCTAACACCAGATGGAGCTACGAACCTAACAAAGAATGACGTCACAAGATGGCTTCAACACACGTGATGTAAACAAACTTTGTAAGTAATACCGTTACAAATTGGCTCCCATACGTGGGGCAGTTAAAATTATGTAACTAAACAAAACAAAAGCAACACAACATAAGATTTTCAAGTTCTAATAATTTACGTAAAAACATATTACGTAAGAACCATTCTACTACAAATTGGCACCCAGAACGTGGGGCATAGTGACCAGGAAAGGAACACGATGACCAGGAAAGGAACACGACCAGGAAAGAAGCAGAGTAACCAGGAAAGGAACACGATGACCAGGAAAGGATCAGAATTAACCAGGAAGAAGTGAGATGACCAAAGGGGCGAATGGAGAAGTGAACTGAACTACAAGACGCAGATTCCAGAAACAATAAAAGGAACGACAGACTACACGGATGATTGGACATCGTAATTCCGAGATTACAAGGCAACAGGGTAATTCAACTACAAAAACATTGAGACAACGTAGATTCATCATAACACAACGCAGAAGCGACATATAACCTAGGAGAGAGGGGCAGGAAGCTGGATATCAAAGTAACAGCAACAGACAGCATCACAAAGGTCAGAGTATCGTAATTTTTTTTTAGAAAACAAAATTGTAACCTTCAAATGTACTTAAGGAGTGGTAGGATAAAGAAAACAATGGCTACTAATAATACAGAAGAAATAATTATGGAGGGAGATAATGTAACAGTTAGCTGTAATTCAATACAGGTTACAGAAAATAGCCCAAACTTTTTAGGATTTGAGGGTGGAAATGTTAGTGCAGAAAGTCAGAATAGAATAGCAGGAAATGTTAATCTTGATACTAGTATGATTATGGAAATGCTGAAGAATATGCAAAAGAATCTTAGTAAGAAAATAGATCAAAACAGGGAAGATATGCAAAAGAATCTTATTAAGAAAATAGATCAAAACAGGGATGATATGCAAAAGAGTTATAGGGAATTAAGGGAAGATCTTAGTAAGAAAATAGATCAAAACAGGGAAGATATTGATAGGAGTTTAGAACAAAAACTAACTCAGAATAATAGGGAATTGAGTGAAGATATTATTAAGAGTGTAGAACAAAAAGTAGATCAGAGTTTTGAGGAATTGAGAGAAGATATAAAAAAAGATCATAGGAAATCAATTGAAGATATTGGTAGGAGTAATGAGATATTAGAGCAAACAGTAGATCAAAGCAGGGAAGAAACTGAAAAGAAAGTTATGAAGCTAGATAGTAGTATGCCAAAAATGAGAGATGAAAATGAGGAAGTAATAATAAGTGAGATAGGAGAAGTTTCAAAGAAAATGTTAGACATGAGCAGGGAAAGAGATAACAAAGAAAGTGAGGTTAATACTAAAAATGAACATGTTGATTTAGAATGTACAGAGTCAGATAGTAGAATGAGTAATATTACAAGTGAGATAAGAGAGATAAAAGAGGTTATGAATGTAGATGTGAATAAGGCGCAAGTCAATTTCAGAGGGGAAATATCAGAAATACAGAATGAGACAGTAATGCAAAGAAATAAATTGTACCAAGATGTTCAAAATGAAAACTCCAGTCCAGTACAGTTTAGTACAGATTTGTTAAAGTACTCTCAAATTAAAGAGATAGTAGAAGAATTGAAAATGACAGTTGTTAAAAGATGTGTTGTTCAGGAAACTTTAGATTGTTTTCAAATGGTATCATGGGATGAAATTTCATATGAATACAAGAGGTTATTCATGAACAAAAATTTGAAGGTTAGGATACAGCTACGAGTAATGTTTAGCCACACACAATTTGATCCAGGAGGGTAAATAGCAATGAGATGTAAAGTAAATGCTGGATAGTTAAAGATGACTTGCAGAGAAATGTATTGGAACATAAGAGGGTTAATTATTTATATGTCATTTGAAAAGAGAAATAAATTAAAAAAAAAAAAGAGAGAGAGAGAAATGTTTAAAAAAAAAAAAAAAAATGTTTAAAAAAAAATTAAATTTTTAGTAACTGTAACAACATTTGAAAATTAAGAATGCAAAGATTGAAACTTAATATGATATTAAATTAAAAGTACGTAAATATAATTCCAAGAGTATTGTTAAAATAAAGTACAAAATAACAAAAATGGGTAATAATAATAATAATAATAATAAAAAAAAACAAATACTTATGTAGCAAACAGAAAAGGTGAAACATTGTCTAGATTTAAGAGATATCAATATATTTGTATAGAGGGTGATTTAGGGTACAGTATTTGCTATAAAAAAAATTTTTGTGATGTCAGATTAATATGTAAATTAATTAAACCAGAGCCAGTAAGTAGTGGCGAGATAAAAAAAAAAAAATATGTCATGTGTTAAATGCGTGTGAAGTGTTAAGTGAAAGTGATAGCATGTGTTCCAAGATTTAGGAGACTAAAAACCCAATTATAAAATTTCCAAACAAGTTGTAAATATTTATAATTATGTTTCTAGTGGGGCATATGATGCAGTAATTTGTATCACAAATTACTTAAATGTAAATAATGATTGTAATATGAATATGCATTTTTATGTGACATTGATTTCAGATGTTTATTAATTGTAATTATTATTGGGAAATAAGTTTATACAGCCTTACTGAAACTGTCAATAATAGCGCAATAATGCAGAGAGGGGGGTGAGCTGTTTATCATTATTGGAAACGAGGAAGTTACGTAATGTTGACGCGTTTTCGGTAGAAACTTCTGGAATGTTTCCTCCCTAAAGCATATGTATTCATAATTTTCATTGGATATTAAAATAGACGCTACTGTTGGCGCGTTTTATTAGCCAATTGCAGTTCAGTTATAATCTTTAGGCGTATCTGGATGAAGGGAGTATAAATAGACGCCAAGTTAGAGTTAAAGTGAGTCAGTACTTCAGTTCGCCAAAAGCATTCATACACTACACGTCGTCTTCAGTCAGTCAGTTCGTCGAAAGTATTAGTTCGGCATACATCGGATATAGATTCACAAGTTACGCGCAGCAGAATTATGAAAGATCTAAGGTATGGTAAAGTTAATTATACAAAAGATTGAAGTACGTGGATTAAAAGAATTATCAGTAAGAAGTTATTATAACAGTTTCAGTTTGGCGAGTATCTAGATCAATATGTAAAAGTGATAGTGAACGTGTTCGACAATAAAAATTATAAAACAAATTTCTTCATCAGTGTTCTTTTTGGATAAAAGATTCCTTTCCGTTTACACAACCCTGATCAAGACACATGTTCGACCCAAGATAAGATAATAGCTAGCCGGAGGACATTTGAAATGAAATCAAACACAAAACTAATACTGCCGCAAATTGCTAACACCAGATGGAGCTACGAACCTAACAAAGAATGACGTCACAAGATGGCTTCAACACACGTGATGTAAACAAACTTTGTAAGTAATACCGTTACAAATTGGCTCCCATACGTGGGGCAGTTAAAATTATGTAACTAAACAAAACAAAAGCAACACAACATAAGATTTTCAAGTTCTAATAATTTACGTAAAAACATATTACGTAAGAACCATTCTACTACAAATTGGCACCCAGAACGTGGGGCATAGTGACCAGGAAAGGAACACGATGACCAGGAAAGGAACACGACCAGGAAAGAAGCAGAGTAACCAGGAAAGGAACACGATGACCAGGAAAGGATCAGAATTAACCAGGAAGAAGTGAGATGACCAAAGGGGCGAATGGAGAAGTGAACTGAACTACAAGACGCAGATTCCAGAAACAATAAAAGGAACGACAGACTACACGGATGATTGGACATCGTAATTCCGAGATTACAAGGCAACAGGGTAATTCAACTACAAAAACATTGAGACAACGTAGATTCATCATAACACAACGCAGAAGCGACATATAACCTAGGAGAGAGGGGCAGGAAGCTGGATATCAAAGTAACAGCAACAGACAGCATCACAAAGGTCAGAGTATCGTAATTTTTTTTTAGAAAACAAAATTGTAACCTTCAAATGTACTTAAGGAGTGGTAGGATAAAGAAAACAATGGCTACTAATAATACAGAAGAAATAATTATGGAGGGAGATAATGTAACAGTTAGCTGTAATTCAATACAGGTTACAGAAAATAGCCCAAACTTTTTAGGATTTGAGGGTGGAAATGTTAGTGCAGAAAGTCAGAATAGAATAGCAGGAAATGTTAATCTTGATACTAGTATGATTATGGAAATGCTGAAGAATATGCAAAAGAATCTTAGTAAGAAAATAGATCAAAACAGGGAAGATATGCAAAAGAATCTTATTAAGAAAATAGATCAAAACAGGGATGATATGCAAAAGAGTTATAGGGAATTAAGGGAAGATCTTAGTAAGAAAATAGATCAAAACAGGGAAGATATTGATAGGAGTTTAGAACAAAAACTAACTCAGAATAATAGGGAATTGAGTGAAGATATTATTAAGAGTGTAGAACAAAAAGTAGATCAGAGTTTTGAGGAATTGAGAGAAGATATAAAAAAAGATCATAGGAAATCAATTGAAGATATTGGTAGGAGTAATGAGATATTAGAGCAAACAGTAGATCAAAGCAGGGAAGAAACTGAAAAGAAAGTTATGAAGCTAGATAGTAGTATGCCAAAAATGAGAGATGAAAATGAGGAAGTAATAATAAGTGAGATAGGAGAAGTTTCAAAGAAAATGTTAGACATGAGCAGGGAAAGAGATAACAAAGAAAGTGAGGTTAATACTAAAAATGAACATGTTGATTTAGAATGTACAGAGTCAGATAGTAGAATGAGTAATATTACAAGTGAGATAAGAGAGATAAAAGAGGTTATGAATGTAGATGTGAATAAGGCGCAAGTCAATTTCAGAGGGGAAATATCAGAAATACAGAATGAGACAGTAATGCAAAGAAATAAATTGTACCAAGATGTTCAAAATGAAAACTCCAGTCCAGTACAGTTTAGTACAGATTTGTTAAAGTACTCTCAAATTAAAGAGATAGTAGAAGAATTGAAAATGACAGTTGTTAAAAGATGTGTTGTTCAGGAAACTTTAGATTGTTTTCAAATGGTATCATGGGATGAAATTTCATATGAATACAAGAGGTTATTCATGAACAAAAATTTGAAGGTTAGGATACAGCTACGAGTAATGTTTAGCCACACACAATTTGATCCAGGAGGGTAAATAGCAATGAGATGTAAAGTAAATGCTGGATAGTTAAAGATGACTTGCAGAGAAATGTATTGGAACATAAGAGGGTTAATTATTTATATGTCATTTGAAAAGAGAAATAAATTAAAAAAAAAAAAGAGAGAGAGAGAAATGTTTAAAAAAAAAAAAAAAAATGTTTAAAAAAAAATTAAATTTTTAGTAACTGTAACAACATTTGAAAATTAAGAATGCAAAGATTGAAACTTAATATGATATTAAATTAAAAGTACGTAAATATAATTCCAAGAGTATTGTTAAAATAAAGTACAAAATAACAAAAATGGGTAATAATAATAATAATAATAATAAAAAAAAACAAATACTTATGTAGCAAACAGAAAAGGTGAAACATTGTCTAGATTTAAGAGATATCAATATATTTGTATAGAGGGTGATTTAGGGTACAGTATTTGCTATAAAAAAAATTTTTGTGATGTCAGATTAATATGTAAATTAATTAAACCAGAGCCAGTAAGTAGTGGCGAGATAAAAAAAAAAAAATATGTCATGTGTTAAATGCGTGTGAAGTGTTAAGTGAAAGTGATAGCATGTGTTCCAAGATTTAGGAGACTAAAAACCCAATTATAAAATTTCCAAACAAGTTGTAAATATTTATAATTATGTTTCTAGTGGGGCATATGATGCAGTAATTTGTATCACAAATTACTTAAATGTAAATAATGATTGTAATATGAATATGCATTTTTATGTGACATTGATTTCAGATGTTTATTAATTGTAATTATTATTGGGAAATAAGTTTATACAGCCTTACTGAAACTGTCAATAATAGCGCAATAATGCAGAGAGGGGGGTGAGCTGTTTATCATTATTGGAAACGAGGAAGTTACGTAATGTTGACGCGTTTTCGGTAGAAACTTCTGGAATGTTTCCTCCCTAAAGCATATGTATTCATAATTTTCATTGGATATTAAAATAGACGCTACTGTTGGCGCGTTTTATTAGCCAATTGCAGTTCAGTTATAATCTTTAGGCGTATCTGGATGAAGGGAGTATAAATAGACGCCAAGTTAGAGTTAAAGTGAGTCAGTACTTCAGTTCGCCAAAAGCATTCATACACTACACGTCGTCTTCAGTCAGTCAGTTCGTCGAAAGTATTAGTTCGGCATACATCGGATATAGATTCACAAGTTACGCGCAGCAGAATTATGAAAGATCTAAGGTATGGTAAAGTTAATTATACAAAAGATTGAAGTACGTGGATTAAAAGAATTATCAGTAAGAAGTTATTATAACAGTTTCAGTTTGGCGAGTATCTAGATCAATATGTAAAAGTGATAGTGAACGTGTTCGACAATAAAAATTATAAAACAAATTTCTTCATCAGTGTTCTTTTTGGATAAAAGATTCCTTTCCGTTTACACAACCCTGATCAAGACACATGTTCGACCCAAGATAAGATAATAGCTAGCCGGAGGACATTTGAAATGAAATCAAACACAAAACTAATACTGCCGCAAATTGCTAACACCAGATGGAGCTACGAACCTAACAAAGAATGACGTCACAAGATGGCTTCAACACACGTGATGTAAACAAACTTTGTAAGTAATACCGTTACAAATTGGCTCCCATACGTGGGGCAGTTAAAATTATGTAACCATACATAACATCACAAGCATCAACATTATAAGTAAATACCACATCAGTTTTTCTTTCTTTTCTTTTTGTATGCATGCAAAGAAAATGGAATGCTCCACATAGCAACCAGCTCTTAAAATATTTGACTATCGCTTAAAGCCTAGCATATTCCCCTTGCACCTACAAGAAAATTAGCAATAAGATCGTTTCTGCAGATGTTTATCTCGATTAATATGAAATAGATGGAGAATAAGAGTTTGTAAAAATAGTTTGTACAAGAGTAGAGAAAGTCATGTGAGTGTAACACATCAGATTTTATGCTGAGGGTGAAGAAAAAGCTGGGAAATGACCATAGAAAGTTAAAAACTAAGGATTAACAATAGTTTGTTTACTGCTCTATGGAAGTTGCGCATGCGCAGAATTATCTTTCTTCGTCGTGTAACATTTTTTCCTAGCTGATCCACAGCCTTTGGTCCGGACCAAATGAATCTGGAGATAGTCCAGACCAATGTGAAATCTATGAATATGGCCCAAAGTGACTAATTTCCAGTAACGGTTACCAAAGTAACAAAGACAACTAGTTATCACATTAACAGTTACTGAAAAAATGAGGTGGTTACTGAGCCTGGATGACATCATTTACTGCATGTGCACGGCATTGTTATCACATATTGGGAACTAGTTATCCCAGTATTCATTTACAACTTGAGTCATCCTCGCAGGGAGTTGCAAGTACATATTTGTTTATTACAGCGTGTTGTTTATCGCTTTGAATACAGGCCACAAGATGACAGGTCAGTCAGCACTGCATTGCATTAAGATGGTTTTTCACATACAATTATAGGTGCACAAGTTTTTATACTTCTGGGTGAATGGATATAAATAAATAATGCGTGGGTGCTAAGCTCAAACAGGACATCATTCATATTGAAACTTAGTTACATCTAATCATTACTGTGAAGAAGGTTGTTGCTTCACTATGGAAAGCCGATTTGAAGTAGGAATTGTATTGTAGTTCTTACGTTGGGGAGCCGAACTTGAAGTAATTGCAACCGCACGTATGGTAAAAAGTTTCCAGTAGCCTTCGCCCCAAATGTACTTTCCGGGGCCTTTGCCCCAAGTTTAAAAATATTAACTTTGTAATTGGACTGTTTCTTTAAATATTATATATTTATGTTTGCCTCGGCTGAGTCAGTATTATTGTTAGAGACATGTTTCTCTTTGCAGGGTTGTGGTGAAACTGAAGAATGTAGGCTTACACAGATTATAATTTTACTTCACTCCTTTTATTAATGCTTGACACGATTTAAATAACACTTCACTGATATAGAGAGCTGTGAGATTTTTTTAATTAATTACTTGCACTTTTTTAACACGTAAACTATTTTTGTCTCGCACGAATACATATTAAATTTCTCGAGGGCGCAGCTCGCGTCTGATTAGTAACACTGTCTGCTAGCAACGCGTCCAGTTGTGAGCGCTGTCTACAAGCAACTAACTTGATTTCTACCACCTAAATTTGTAAATTTCTGTATTTTAAGTCTCTGATTGGCTACTCCTAATCCAATAGAATACTTTTATTTAACTTAAGCTTTTTTCTGGTTTTTGATTGGCTATTTTATAAACTTTCACAAAAATGACATTATTGTTGCTCCAAGAATGACAAGTAGCATTAATTACACTTTCTTACTCATTATTGCCTCAAGGTTACCTCATTGTTAGCAACTTTTAACCTATTATTCTCACAGCTCCTACATTATTAAATTACGTAATACACATAACATTATTACATATGTATACAATAATGTAAACATATACAATGACTGTAATAAACACTTTTTATATATTGTTACATACACATATTGCTTTAAGGCGGGCTGTTATTGAATATATATATAATTAGACTGAAATTATTTAAGTGTTAAAAATACTGCCTCAACTGGTAACTGTTAATGCACTGTAACTGCAACAATTCTAACCATTACTCAAAAATAACTTTGTCACATCTACTGCAGATCCATTCAGAAAAAAAGATGCAGTTACAATTAGCTGATGCCATGGACTGTGTTCCCGAAACAGGTTCTAAAGCATTTTTTAGACAAGAGAAGCATATAAAAGTTTAAGTCTGTTAATTCTCATAAACTGTGATTTTTATATTGGCAATTAATGTTGGCATTTACATTTTAGAGGCTGGAGGAGCAGTTCGCACAACAATTAGATGAACAAGAGCAATTATTTGGACCATCGTTAGCACTTCCAGCAGACCTTCCAGATCTCCCATCACATGATCGTCACCATATGGGTTCAACTCGTAGTAGTTTATCTTCAGTCTCGGAAGGATGACATCACAGATAATGTGTAACAAATGTAAGAGAATGGCCTACTTCTAATAAGGTAACACAGTTTGGTAATAATGAACTTTTTGAAAAGAAGAAACCAAAACGCAAACATATTTGTGTATAAATTCCTTTGAGGCAAACTTTAAGTAAGATTTCTAATGATGACTAAACAGTTTGATAGTGGAATTTTTCTTGCCTATAATAATAAAACCTTTCAGCTTACAGAATATTGAAAAAAAAGTAAAAAAGCAGCATAATAAATGTCCATTGCTGAAAACACAGATGGACAGTTGCTGCTTGTGTTTCACTTGAAGATGGTTGACTAATAACCAAAAAGAGGCCATGTTTGTGATGAGGGCATACTTATGGATGGTTTATTTTGATATGAAGTATAGTGGTATATTTTAAGAAAATTGTAAGAGAGAGTAACTTTGTATTACATTTTCTTAGCTAAATCAATTATGTATATTCCTGTATTGTTCCAAACAGTTCTCAGTGGTGATCACTCAGTTTCCATGCTGTGGCAATGCTCGTGTAAATATGTAACAAAGATATTGTAGCATTTAACGCAATAGTTAATTAAGACGAGCAAAATCTATAAAGGAATGACTTTGTAACGCATGTTTTGTATTAATATTGTACAGCACATGCCATAGCTGAGAAATTATAAGAGGAGTTCCTATCTGTTTGGGCAGAAAATAAAATGCTTTGTTGCTTTTTTGTAATAATAATAATAATAATAATTTTCTTTTTTAAAGTGCTTTGGCAATGCCAGCACTTAAACGCTGCTAATCTGAAAAGCAGAACTGAATTAAAATATTTTGGGAACGTAATGTTGCATTGTTTAGCCTTTTTGTTGAGTTCAAAGGAGCATAATTGCTTTTTCTTCTTCTTTCTTTCTTCTAAAGGCTGGTTCACAATAACTGAGAACAGAAACCAAAACAAGAATGACAAAGTTAGAATACGTGTATTATAATGTGTGTATTCCCAGGAACGGGAAAGAAGACTGACCAAGTTTTAACTTCTTCATTCTCATTTCCTGCGCTCGGCATATTTGATCTATATTGTGCATTTTAAAGTCTTCACTGTAGAAAATATTCAAGGCAGGTGTGACATGAAATGGCCACTAAAGTGTTGTCCTGCGTGGTCTAGTGGTATCATGCCAGCCTCTAGTTCACGAGGTCGCAGGTTCAAACCTGGCAGAGGGCAGTGAATTGTTTTCGGGTGTAGAAATCCTTAGCATGGCTTCCTTCAGAAGGGAAGTGAAGCCTGTGATCCTGTGTCTGTAGATTTACGGCATGTAAAAGAACCTCAAGCCTAATAAAGAGGCCTCTGAGCAAAATGTCCAGTCTTTCATGCCCAGTATAAAATGGGATGCTAAGAACCAAAGTAGTTAAAGAACATCCATAAATAAAACTCAATTTCAATTTTGGTACGAGTAGAGGAATGTGAAATAGTAATGGATCTGCGTTTAGAAAATGTTTATGAAATTTTGATTTTGGTTAACTTAGGTTGGCTAAATTGGAAGCAGGTGAAAAAGTAGCCATTGGTCAGTTATAAACTAATGCCCAAAATTGACTTTCCACTTTACTATTCATATGCATTCATGTTCTCGTTTCTGGGGTATTGTGAACCAAAATGTTGTATGCTGTTTTGCTTTCCATTCTCGGCTTATTGTGAACCAGTCTTAACTCAGGAGTTTTACGAGTTTTGCAGAAAATGAATTCACAATCCATATTTTGTTCAGGGTGGACATACGGCTTACATTTTCAACAATATGCTGAGGCGAATGCTAGCATTGTATGATTTGAACATAAATGGAATATGGACAGTGAAACCTAAAATGTCTTGTGTATTTGCGAGTGAACTGCATTTTGTTAAATGTTCAAATAACTGCTATTTTGTTTAATTTAAAAAAAAGTGTGCCATGATAAATGAAGTACTTGGATGTGACACAATTTATGTCAAAATTGACGGAATCATGATATAAATCATGAACTATCGGCAGGAACAATGGAAGAAGTGAGTGTCGAGAAGCACACAAAATGAGAACAGAATTGATAACTGCTAATTCAGCAGCCAGTAAACTGTGATACCATAAATGATTGACATACTCTACTCGGCCCGATGGTAGTGTTGGCTTTGTCCTAAGAAAGTAAAACTGTGATTATATGACAACCTTACAGACTTGCAAACAAAACACCTTTTCCTTTTTGCTATTATCCACCAAGCTGTAATTAACATAGGTTTCTGATTTCTTAATTGAAGCATTTTCTTTTATTCAGTGATTTCAAAATATAGCCACTTTTAATTAACATTAAAATATTTGAAAAAATTGGGGAATCTGTTTGAGGAAATTGCTTTAGTCCCCCCTTCCCTTTCTTAGCATTATTAGTTCAACTTTAACTGTTACAAACAGAATAAAACAAATACTACTACATTGTTTGCCATTTTAGTGGCATGTACTGTGTTTATTAGTGTAAAGTTGTATATAATGCTTGATATTATTGCAGATGAGACACTCTGGAAATGTGCGTGTGTGTGAGAGAGAGCTGTACATAATATATAATATACATAAAGTTTATATTCTCTAAATGTATATATACACATACTGTAGCAGTGAAGAGAGTTTTCTGAGAGTGAAAATACAGAGAAAACTGAATCTTAACTGCAGTTTCCATTTAAAGACTGCAAAGTTGCCAATCATTTGCTCAGTTACAAATAAATAAAGTTTGTGTTTTATAGGATGGCTGTTCTTTGTCAGATTTTCATAAAGACCTAAGAATGAGGAAATGTATATTTAAATGTGAGATTTTATAAATGCAGAACACCATCAAGTCACTTTTTTATTTGTACACTAGCCTTGTGGTGATAATGTGACAATTGATAACGCATTTTAATTTTGTAAAGTATACTGCTCCAAATATTCTTATTTACATGTGTCTCCCTTACCCCAATTTTGTTTTTAAGTGGTTATGGCAAATTTTGAATCGCAAGCCAAAAAAAAAAAGCATTGGGTGATAATGCAAGACTGTGGACTTTTTCGACAATCATTATTGTGGTATTGATATTGCAAATGAACTTTGTGCTTCTTATATAAGATGTGAATTAGAAACTCATGTTGCATTGCAAAAACAGAATATGTAGTTAGAGCTTGTTCACCGAAGTGAATGAACAGAGCCAATTATTTTAATCAGAGAGCATTGCTGTAGTAATTATTAAGTACCTATTTCATACTCAAACAATTCTAGTTTCATTTCGTGCTTCCTGCATTAAAATAAATAAATAAACCAGTAAATGCACGAATATTGTATTTCAAGTTTAAATCAATTGCGAGTTACAGGGTTGCAATACTAATTATAAATGAACATTGTTTCCCTTACTGAAAATAGACAAATTTATTTGAAGTTTGCCATGACTCTAAAGCCTTAGTTTAATGGTGCTGTAGTAGAAGATTAATATTTTTTTTCCCCCTTAAATATAACTATGAGAAACCATTTTAAATATTGTAACATACATAAAATTACTTAGAGCTTGCACTGGTATACAAACTATTATTGCTAACAAATAGTTGTTAATTCTGTTGTCCACAAACTAAATGTAGTTTGTATTTCAGTCACAATAAATAATTATGACATTATAGTAATCTGTGTTTCATGTTAATATTAACAGTTTTATTTTCTAGGAAACTTTCATAATCTCAACAGTGAATTTGTCCACAAATAAATGAAAACAATGGAGCATCAGTTTAATCAGATTTCTATCAGGCATATTTATAAAATACAATGGAAATCCATCTGTCCCACTGCCCTTGTTTTATTCCCTGATGGATCTACAAGAGTGATTCAAATATAAATGGAATTTTTCTTTATACATTTATTGATTAATGATACACGCAAGTGACACTTTCAGTTTTTCTCTACATAGCCTCCTTCCACTCTACATAGTTTTGCAAACTATTTGGAAGCTTGAACATTCATTATTCAAAACAAGTTTGAGGGTGCGTCGACAACCAGTTGCACACATGGTGCTTGATGTCTTCATTCTTTTCGAATGGTTCCCCATCAAGCGATTCTTTCATGGTTGCAAACAAAAAATATTCGGGGGGGGGGGGGGGACAAATCTGGACTGTAGGGAGGGTGATCGAGGGTTTCCCAGCGCATATCCTGCAATGTGTCCCTTGTCAAATTAGCGGTGTGAGGCTTGGCGTTGTCATGGAGAAGGATGACATCTCTAATGGGCATACAATATCTTGTTTCAGTAGTTGGCTTTTGCTGGCATTAACAACCTGCAATAGTAAGCACATTCACTCTACATCATCCGAAAACCAATGAGTAAAATTCTTGGTAATGTTGCTCCAGAGGTCAACGTGTCATGGCGGACGATGTAAATGCGCAATGTGCGATAACCAACTGTTAAATGAAAAAAATGCTGCTGCGCTAGTAAAACCGGAAAGTTTGGTATTGTTGGGAACTGTTACACGCTGTCGAAATAGTAAATGCAATAAAACTGAACATTAACTGCGAAACAGTAAATAAATTCAATAAAATTGAATAACTGCGAAGCAGCAAAAAGAAATTGTTATTGTCTAATGCTTGGCGTTTAGTAATGACCATTAGCGCTCGTGCACTACAATAAATAAATGTATTACAACTGAAAATTACCATGCAACAGAACTAAATAATTACCGCGATGCAGTAAGCAAATGTAATACAACTAAATAATAATGAATGCTACTATAAGTATGTTTAATGACATATATGCTCTTTCACAATGGAATTGTTAGCCTTAACAAAGGCTGTTTTGCATCGATGTATATAAGGAAGATAAGTTCTGGAGGATAGACAATGAAGAAATATGAAATTTTGCAAGAAAAATGAAATATGAAAAGGAAGTTCTGAGGGAGCGGACAAACCAGAAGAGAGCTGCGAAGATGGCGCAGGATAATTCTCAGAGAGTGTCACAAGAAAATTCTGAAACACACTCCGATTGGGACAGCTGTTCCTGTAGATGAACTCATGCAAGTATGAGTTGAAAAGCATCTGAGAAGTGCCGAACTGTCTCCTAAGCTTGCTAGCTCTTCTGCAAGTTCTATGTCCCAATTTTCCATTATTTAAGATCTGATTCTCTGCAACGATGTGTAAGTTCTCCATGTTGATTGTTGACTGCTGACAAAATCGCGCCAGAATACATAATCGGAAGTGCTTAAACAACTTTGGGGCATTTAAAAAGTCAAATGCCACACATTCGTGGAATTTTAGCGATGTTTTTTTTACAGGTTAGTCTGCCTGACGTGCGGAACCCGCCATGACACGTCGACCTCTGGAGCAACATTACTAAATTCTTCTGTAGTCAAAAAACACCACTACGGGAACTTTTTCGGCTGAGAGGTGGGTTTTGGCCTTCACTGGGCAGGCTTCATCCTTTCTTTGCCACTTTTTATTCGCCATTTTGGATTCCAGAGTGTAATGATGGACCAATGTCTCATTACATGTGAAGAAGCACCCCCAAAAAAAAAAACTCCACTTCTTGCCAGGATCGATTCGAAAGTCTCTCACAGATCTCCAAACTGACCTATTTTAACAACTTAGAACCCATTAAGCATTAATTTTTGTAATGCCAAGAAGTTCACTAATAATTGTATGAGCACTGCTAATGCTAATACCTATTTCTGATATGCACATCTGATAAGCTCTTGAATGGCACAGATGTCATGTGTGAGACTTGAACATACCTTCATTTTCTCCCAATCACATCATATTTAAATGCCTATTCAACTAGCCAAGAAATCAAGATTTAAATTCCCTAGCACTGAGGGTGGTAACACTTAATGCTTACAAAAATTATTTAAAACCAACCAGAGAGTTTTTCTTGCTGAAAATTTGTGTGCACAATATTAAAAGCATAAACTCAGGAGTACTGTTGTCCTAGTAGTAGTGTTGTGTATGATAGACCTGAAAACAATCCTCCAAATGAGGAGCAACATCATCTTTTTTACATCTAATTGGGGTTCAAGGCATTGGTTTTGCTCCAGTA
This sequence comes from Deroplatys truncata, assembly GCA_030765065.1. Lineage (NCBI taxonomy): Eukaryota > Metazoa > Arthropoda > Insecta > Mantodea > Mantidae > Deroplatys > Deroplatys truncata. Next base: position 19,843,393 of record CM060978.1, read on the forward strand.
CAATTGAATACACCATTTTTGCACTTGAAACATCAAAATAACAATATAGGCGCTTCTGTCATAGTGTTAGACCATTTTTCTGTCTGATTGTTCAACTGCCTTGTTGCGTAAGCATTAGTTTCATAACACATTTTGTCAAACAATGGTTTGATGTATTTCAAAACAATTGAAAGTGCAGATGTTATCTGTGAAGCATACTAGTTCAGTAAGTCTTTACAAACACCACTATTTGCAGTAAAGGGTAGAAAATGGGGTTGTTGTCAGTTTTATTCCAATTCCAGTCTCATTGTTTTTCTGGTAATATGAATGTGTTTTGAAGGCCTGGCGTGCCATCATTGGCTTCATAATTATTTCCCTTGCTGCTTTCTGCACTTCTTATCACTGTCACAAGAACTTCAGTCTCTGTTTCATACTCAGAAAAATCACCACTTTCAGTATCACCCTTTAACACACTTTGGGTGGCGTGCACCATGTTGGAGTATATTGCTTCGGAAGTAACATTTACTAAAGAAGTCCCCACTAAGGAAGTATTAGGTTACTATGGGAGCAATTTACTCCGAAAGTAATGTTGGAGAAGTCAATTACAATTTACTCTTTTAGTTAAGACTACGGAAGTAAGAGCTCATTACTCCCGAAGGTATTGTTTTGTTTGCGCGATTTACTTGATGTAATCATGAATAAGGTTATGTGTGATAGGAAAAGGAGAGAAACGTCAGCGAAAGAGATTCATGTTTGTTGGTAGAAATAAAGAAAATCCATTTAAACAATATAAGTGTAAAAAACGTATGATAACCTGAATTACGTTGGTCTTCAAAGCCTGAGAGATACCACCAACACTCTCAACGTGCATTCCTGATTACTTTTTATTTTAGGTTTATTAGTTTTTTATGTTTCTGATTTACAAGAGGTTAGGTTAGGTTTTTGTTTTATATATATATATATATATATATATAAGCTTAGGTTCCTGATTCACAGGAGCTTACTTTTATTAATGTTTTCAATGAAGACCCAAGTATTGTAGCAAAGCCAAAACATGTTATAAAAATGTGGAAGAGAAATGCTGGGAAGTCGTGATTGACGAGTTTAATAATTCAAGCGATGGGAAACGTACTGGAGCGGCTTAAAATTCTGGAAATAATGTTTCTAATCTTCATTTTGCATCGCAGATCACTTGCGTATTCATAGAGAAATACCCTTTCTGATTTTGGAAAAGTTCACTATATTCTCGTATAGATTCAAAATAATAACATGCGTGCAGTCAATTCCACACACAATGTGTGGGAAATATGTAAAAATGAAGAAGAATTGCCTTTTATTTTCTGAACACTCGTGTATATTTATATGTGTAGGTACCTTGCTCTTAACCTCAAAAGCACTCTAACGCAGTGAAATACACGGCAGCAGACACGTGGTGAATGTTTATTTATAACATCGCCTGTAATACCGGGATTACGATGAACTTTACATAACGTGACATAAAAATCCTGGTAAACTAAAGGTATAATTGGCGTGCACTTGATGTAATGGGAATGACTCTTGATTTATGTTTCTTTTATACTGCGAGCTAGTGCCGATTGGTTCCAATTACCATGTGAAATCAAACTTAATGTAACGAGAAGGAAAAGTTTGATGTCAAACTTTTAAGTTACATCGCGTTAAGTCAATTTTAAATATCTCCATTTAATACCGTGTAAGACTGTCACATTACTTCTGAAATATTCCAGTACGAAACACTCATAGGTCGCATAACAATAATTGCAGCTTGGATTATAGAGCTGAATTTGTGTTATATATATATATATATAATATGGTTCTTGCATATCACTAAGGCATTTCCATTTTATTTTTTTTTTTTTCCCCGTTGAGATCATCAATGTAATCTAAGTAATTCATGAACATGTCAAAAATATCTTCCTCCAAATACGATACGGTATTCTAGTTCAGTCGACAGGTTAGTTACTCCATCCAGGTCGCAAGAGTAAATTCTAACCTACTGTCAGTGACCCACGAGATTGACTTTGTCCTTGAAGTGCAAGCGTGCAGCGGACTGGGCAGCTTCTTGCGTCAGGTGTAGATAATGTAACACCAACAGTTCAAAAATATTGTCAACAAGTGCAGTCTTACTGCAGGCAGTGTCAGTGGATGCTACAGTGTTAAACGCGTTGTATCGCGAGTGTAGAATTAATATAATTCATTAGTGAAATGGCTAACTTTCGGAAAAAGGGAAAAACCATTCATAGTGAGGCTCGCGAAATAATAAACCATGTAAACGAGCAATGCAAAAAGGAAGTAGAGCAGAAACAACTAATTCTGCCGATTTCGCGAGCGGATGAGAGAACAGCAAATTACTGCGGTGTGTCTGTGGGAACAATTAAGAATATACGACAAGAAAGTGCGAAGAGAACAGAAGGAAGCCCTTTACGCACTCCAGGCAAGACAAGGCCTCGAAATCCAGAAAGAAACATAAATATAGACGATTTCGACATGTGTGTCATTAAGCGGACAATAATGGACTTCTACGTCAATAAAAAGATAGTTCTGACATGCAGAAAGTTACTTCCTGTAATTAGAAGTAAGATACAATTTCCATGGGGGGTACAATCTTTAAGGAGAGTTATTCGGAAATTGAGATTTAGATGGCGCAAGTGCCGAGGTAAGCGAACAATCTTAATCGAAAAGCCAAGAATTGTTGAATGGAGATGCAAATACTTAGCTGAGCTAAGGGAATACCGAAGACAAGGCAGGGATATCGTTTATTTGGATGAAACGTGGATGGACAGTAATTTAACATTCAAGAAATGTTGGCAAGCTGATGGGATCACAGGGGTGCTTACTGATGGTAGTGCAGGAAACAGACTCATTGTTGTTCACGCATGCTCCGAGAATGGATTTATTTCTGGAGCATTGCTGATTTACAAGGCAGGATCAGTGACAGGTGATTACCATGGGCAAATGAACGGTGCCAACTTCGAACGATGGGTGAATGAACACTTGATTCCAAACATTCCGGAAAAATCTGTAATCATTCTAGATAACGCTCCTTATCACACCATTCAGATCAATAAGCCCCCAAATAAATACGACACTAAAGTTAACATGATGTCATGGCTTCAGAAAAATGGAGTTCATTGTGAAGAAAGCATGCTAAAACATCAACTTTTTTCTTTGATAGAAATGAACAGACCAAGAGAAAAGGTATTCAAGATTGACCGTATCCTCAATGCACATGGACACTCCACTCTGTATCTGCCGCCTTACAATTGCGATCTTAATCCCATTGAACTTGCATGGGCGACAGTAAAGCACTACATAAGGGAGCGCAATGTTACTGGCGAATTTTCGTTATCTCGTTTATTGAGTTTAACCAACGAAGGAATCTCTGCGGTACCTGCAGAACACTGGGTAGGATATCACCGGCATGTTAGAACATTAGAAGATGGTTACTGGTCCAAGGATCGTGTGGTTTCTGATGTGATCGATCAGATTATTATTTCAAATGCTAACGACAGTTCTTCTGATGAGCAAGAAGGAATATCATCCGATGACTCGGACTCCGAATCGTGTGCATCAGATCTTGCACACCCTTTGGATTAATTAGGTTAGTAAAATAACATTCCACATTTATGTTGTCATAAATATACTGTTTTACATGTATACAGGCTTTACAAGTTCACTTATTGAAAGTATGATCATAATTGTTTTTTTTGATGCGGTAATAATCTACTATTGATGTTACTTCGCCTAATATTTGTTGTCACTGAAAGAAAGGATAAGTACCTTTGGAACAGGGTGTAAAACAATAAAGCGATAGGAAAGAATAACACAACGCTCTCTCAGGTTCGCTTACGTCAACTCCAAGGACATAGCTAAACTCCTGAGTAACAGACAGTATATTTGTGCTCTTATTTAATTCCATATTAGCATATTACATGGTGGTGCTCTCCGACATTTACTTCTACGGTAATTTAATCTGGGAGTATCTGAGAGGAGTAAAATTCTTCGGAAGTAGTTTACTCTCGCATGGAAGTCGCCGAGTGTTGACTTGAATAGTATTTTACTAGAAAAGTAGAGCTTACTCCAGGTTGGTGCATGCCACCCTTTGTATCAGTTTTCTTAAACCTCCTTGTCATTCACATGGATTCTTTTCGCTACTGATGTCAGTGCAGGAAGAATAACATTATTTTTCCTTGATTGAAACATTGGTGAGGTCATACTATGGGAAAAACATCACATGTCAGCACTTCATTTGAAACGTACACAAATAACATCTGTGAGAAGGAATCTGAATACTTGTAGTTATGTAGAGCATTGTGAGCAGAGTTCGCCATATGATTCATATGCCAAAATAGCACGTGCGAGCCCTGGTTGTCAATTGATGCAGCCACGCCCCTGCAAATTCATAACATAGTGTTTCTAACAACATCTATTGTGACTTTGTCTAGCTTTCACTGTCACTTCACTAATGGGATCTAGTTCAGTTTTTGGTCACTTCACTTTTCCTTGCAATATAATGGTGTAATGAAAAATGCATGAAGCAGCCTCTTCTTCCTTCTGCTTCACTCACTGGGGCATCAAACACAAGACCTCTCTAATCTGTTGCAGTACCAGCACTCACTGTACATTACAACCTCATAGAACCAGCACTTTATGTCAAATCAAGAACAACTCATTTCTCACATACTAATTTAACTTGTGAGCATGCTTGCTTATATATTGCACTGGAGTTTTCCAGAGAGTTCTAGAATGTTTGCAGAAAATGGGAGGAAAGAAGCTTCCAGAATAATCTGGTTAGCTCTCGATAATACTTATGGATGAGAGTGCTACTACATCTGCTTATCTCCCCTCATCTCTTCGACTGGTCAGTCAGTCGCCTTCCTCCCGATAAGCTTGGACCGTACCCACTGCGTCCAAAATGCATTACTTGTTATAATTATGCTCATTTAACTCACTTTAAAGTCCTATTTGTGTCTGTTTGTGGTAAAAATATAACAAGCATTTTGGGAACCTAAACTGAAGGGTAGTGTGCAGTGATTTTGTCTTTGGGTAGTTGATTGCAGGGTCCATGCATTTACAAGGAATGTTCGATTGCGCAAAATTATACTGGCGATAATTTTCGGTATTGAAGAGAGAGCTTTTTGTGGTGAAATGTGTTTTCCATTGGTGATTGATTAACATAAAACTAAAATTTTGTGATGTTTTTCTAATTTCAAGTGTATGAAATTTGATAAATACTGTATGACCGCTCAGTTCATGATATACCCAGCACAGCAAGGCTTATGATTTTAACAGATGAAAAACTTGATCAAACTATTTCTTTTGGAATGTTGCAAAAACTATGGTGCCTAAAACTAATCCAAAAACAACTGAACTTAAAATGAATATAATTATGTGCAGTCAGCATGGAAGAATCTTTAGTGAAAGTCTTTAACAAAAATTGTAAAGAGTTGAAGTCTGCCTTCAACAACAAGGACAACACTTGATTGTAGTGAATACACAATTCACAGTTTGTTTTGTTTTAATACAAGTGGCAGTGCATACTGCCAACATAACTGCTTGTGCTGGCGCACTGCACTAAAATCAATGATTTGGTTTCTTGTTATGTTTAATACTGCTAATTTACTGCTACATGTAGTAGACACACAGCTAGAAGTATAAGAAATGTCATGGTTTGCACTGCAACTGAATCCCAATTGCTATCCAAATTTCTCAGTAATGGGGGGAAAAAAGGCATTGGTTGTGAAAGTGAAATATCCATAGAAGAAGACTGAAAGAATTTGTTGCATATGGACAAATCAGTTGTGTGCGATTCCTTAATTTTAAGCAATCTTTAGCCTCGCAGATTCAACTGTTTCACCAGATTTCAGAAATGTTGACAAAAATTTGATACCTACATGTAACAGTGGGAAGGCTCATGTGTGCAAATGAACTGAGCAACACTGTTGGTATTAAAGACTTTTGAATATTTAGGGACACTCCTGACCTTAGAAGTACGTATTATGTCTTTAATAATGTTTAAAGCATATGAGTCAGAAAATGGAACACTTTTATACTTCACTCGTTTTTGAACAGCATATGCTTCAAGAACCTTTTCTATTATCAGATGTGGACAGACTGATGATGAACCAGAAGGAACTCCCCTCGATGTGGCAGCATCAGGAGTTGAAAATTTGCTCCACTCAGAAGGTGGAGTGAGGAATTTGTTTAGCTGATCCATAGTGGGGACGTCAAATTCATTATGCATCTTTTCCCACGTTGACAACAGCTGCATTGACTTACAAGGCCGAGCCATCCAATTCACAAAAGAATCGTCATCAGTTTTGGAGTGTACTGAAAACCTTCCCACACAGATAACAACATAAAAAACAATAGCTCCGATCCAAGATTACATCAACATGCGCCATCTGGAGTTCAAGCCACAGGCTACTCTTAATGACAATTACCAAGAAGGATATAAGCAGATCCAAAACACAGTGTCTCATAATGGCTTCAAGAAAACCTTCATAGACAAAAGAGAAAACGATAATGAAATTCAAAGATTGAGATCAGTAAATCAAATAAGCACACTCAATAAAGAAAACAAATTAAGCAATTCACATCTCACCCGTAGGCAGATAGTAAGTTCAAAAAAATTTTAGAGAACACGGTATAAATTTGGCTTTCCACAACAGGTGTAGTAAAAAAACTGATTTAGGCAGTTCACTTGAAGACAAACTTCCAACTCTAAAATGTGCAGATGTATACCAAATCAATTGCTCAGACTGCCGCAAATGTACATAGGAAAGACAAAACATAACCTGCATACCAGGCTGAGAATATTTAAGAATGTCAAATACAAAAAGAAAACATAAATCAGCAATAGCAGCCCATTTTTGGATCTAAACCATGAAACGAAGCCTGCCGCCAAACTCTTGAAATGTTCCAGCAATGCAATTGAATTGTCAATGTGGGGAAAAAAACTACATAACCTGAAGAACAAGGTCCGCATAATGAACTTCAATTCCCCCCTCCAGATCAGCTGAGCAAATTCAGCACCCCACCTTCAGGGTGGGGCCAATTCTCAACTCTAGATGCCACCACATTGAAGGAAGCTTCTTCTGGTTTGCTTATCGATCAATCCCCAGCTGATGATAAGCACAAACATTTTTTAAACATGCTTTGTTCAAAAACAAGTGAGTGAAGTGTATAAGTGTTCTAATTCCTGAAATGTTTAAATTTATGATCCACTTCAGTGTATACAACTTTCCTTGATCACTAACCTATGATGTATTTAAGATTTCCTTGACGGTTTACCAGCATACTTGAATCAGATGAGAAGGTTTAATGCCTATATGGGTATCCTTCATGGTAACTCAAGTGGTAAGAGCTGAAGATTTGTATTTTGAGTTCTAGCTGTGGTGTTGAATTTTTCAAGTGTGATTCATTCTTCCAAGATATTCAGATCTATACATGGTGATAATCAAATCACTGGACATCGGGTTTTAACATGGGAAATCAGCTTTTCTCGGATACTCTTTTAACTGTTGATTTTAAACTACAGTTTATAAGAATATTAAAAAATTTGATGTGTTGCACTCACATGACTTTCTCTGCTGACTATTCTGCTTCTTGTTAATACAGATAAACCTTCATTACTCACTTCATTGTGTTTATATAAAACAATTAAGAGAGATTGAAGGAGAAAAGGTTATATTGACATATCTAACAGACAGGAAAGTGAAGGTTTAGCAGGAGTGAAAACAGGGGCAATGTTCCTAGGAGGTTTAAGAGGGAGAGAACCAGGACCATGTGTCAAATGTGGAGAAAAGGAAAGTAAAATAGATTACTTGGTAAATATAAAGGGTTACGGAAGTGGAGACAGGAGGAGTGAGGAAAAGGTAGCTATAAAAATGTTAAGAGAGAAAAAAGAATCAAAGCGTAGACAAGTTTCCAAGGAAAATCCAGGAAAAATGGTTAAGGAAAGCAAAAAAAAAATAGGGGGAAAGGAGCAGGAAGGGCAAGAGAAAATAGGAATCAGAAGTGGAAAGGGAAGGAAAAGAATAAGGGCTAACTGAAAACCAAAAGCAGAGGTGCCAGGTAGTCCTTAAAAGAAAGAAAATTTTGATTCAAACTACAAGATTTGACATAAACGTATATAAAATTTTGTATGATGTTCAATAAAAATAAATATTCAATTGTATTCATTTTATTGTAGGTGTAATGATAGTATTTTGTAATTTGGCTATAAACAGCGAGAGACAATACAATAAACTAAAGCGATAGTCATAGCTTTTAAAAGCTATGGGATGGCTTTGTAATTTTGTTATCTTTGCATGGACACGAAAAAGAAAGAAGGGTGGTGGGGAGAACAAATAGCAAAGAATGAAATGATTAATGCCACAACAATTTTATTTGAAAATTGTGTGCTTCAACAAGATGTATGTTTTTTGTTTATCTCTTACAGTTTACCATTATACAAAAGTGGCTCAGAGTAAAAAGGACTTTAGAGGCTATTCCCAGAATATTCAACATATACATTTAATTTGTCTTGAAAATAGCTTCAACATAGGTAGTCTTTAGAGCCCTTTTCGAGAAAATTGGAAATAATGAAAACCTTTCCAGCAAAGGGCAGTTTGGGGTGGGGATATTTTCTTCTAAATCTACTTGTTGCATCCTTGAAAGGTCCTAAATTTAAGTGTCAAGTTTTCTATTAACTGACGTTTTGTTTTTGAGTTATGCTGCTCACAGACACACATGGGCCATTTTCTGAAAAAGCTTGTTTGATTCAGGGAGCTCAAAACCTGTATTTCCTATTAAAATTTGGCACCAATTGTTTGGGTGGAATGCAGTACTTCTTCTATTTTAGATACGCAGTAGAGAAACTAAAAAGGAGTAGAATCACACAAAAGCAGCATTTTAGTTGTTTAATATAGAAAAAAAATCTGATGTGTTACACTCACATGACTTTCTCTACTCTTGTATAAACTATTTTAACAAACACTTATTCTCCATATGCTTCATGTTAATTGAGATATCAAGATGTTAATTGAGATATCAAGATGTTAATCTTATTGCTAATTTTCTTGTAGATGCAAGGGGAATATGGTAGGCTTTAAGCCTAGTCAAATATTTTAAGAGCTGGTTGCTATGTGGAGTATTCCATTCTCTTTGCATTACTACGACCAAAAAAAACAAAAAATGAATAATGAACGTTGATATTGTAATGAAAAGAAGCTAGTGACAGTCGGGTTAGCTTCTGAGGATGGGAACAACCGTTTCTCGAAACATGTTAAGTGAGTAAACTTAAGTGATGTTAGTGTAACAATTCCGACTCACCTTTAAATAAATGAATAATGAATTCACATTTGAGAAAAAGTATAAATATTGGAAAATTTAAGGGAATAACAAGCAATATCTCGAAAATGGTTCACTCAACAAAAAAAAATGTATACAACATAAATTGTGTATTTTAATGCGATCTTCATTTTTTGTGTAGTAAAATTTTGTCTATCTCTTATGGTTTACCAGTTATGCAAAAGTCGTTCACAATGAAGAATACTTTTGGAGACACTCCCAGAAAATTCGAGATATACAATTCATTTGCCATAAAAATGTCTTAAACTTATGGTATTTTATTAAAATTTTCGAAAAATGTTCCATGTAAAGGGTAATCTGGGGTGGGGGGAGTTTCTTGAAAACCTTCGTGTCACATCTCTGGAAGATAGTAATAGTAATAGTAATATTTATTTTCATCATTATTACAATAATACAAATAAAGCTTACATCTAAAACTTATGTCTAGTGCACCAGTTTTCTAGCTCCCCCATATTTAGCCCCTAGGCTGTATATATGGGATAAAGCTACTATACCATCTCTCCACTTTACAAACTATGCTCGTTCAGCTGTACCTTTCTTAAGCTCCTTATCCACTTATCCCTTGTGTTGCCTAAAAATGTCCCCATCATTTTAATTATTTCTACTTTTGTGCTTCCCAACATTCTTAATGCTACTGCTTCTTTGTTTAACTTGTCGCATTTTTTATTCCATATAACCTCTCTCCACCTTTTAACCTTATCACATTCTATTAGACAATGAAAAGTAATACCCGATTCATCACACATAATACATCTCCCCGAGCCATTATATCCATTCCTTTTTAAAAATATTACTCCTGTGCGCATCCACGCGAGACCTATTCTACCAAATTGATTGCATATATCTACATACTTCTCCCTTCCCCAATCTCTTTTAACTGATTTATACAAGATCAATGACCTTTTATCCTCAAAACTAGCCCATATCTCTTGTTTCTCGATATCTTCCACCCTCAATCTCACTTCTTTCCAAAACCCACTGTTATTATATTTATCTAATAGGAAAATATTCCTCATGCCAATTTCTTTTAGGACATTTCCCATCTCCCCTAACCAACACTCTTCTCCTAGGACAGCTTTTTGAAACTGTATACATTCTTTTAATATATTATTATCTTCTAAATTTAAACATCTATACCAATACTTCAATATTCTTTCCACTATTATACCTTTTCTCCCTACCCTTCCTAGCTCTGCCAGTGCCACGCCCCTTGGTGAACTCTTGGGTAAACCCAAAACTTCTTTACAAAACATTCTATGGACTATATCAATCTTAATCCATCCCTTTGCCACCCCCCATATTTCTATTCCATATAACATTTTTGACTCTACTACAGCTTCATATAGCCTTTCCAACCAGTTCATTGTTAGCGTGGGTGTTTTGCACAAGCAAACTCTAACAGCTTTCATCGCTAGCTTTCCTTTCAATTGTGCATATTTAGCTTGTGCTTCCCACTTCCCGTTGCTTGAGAATCTAATGCCCAAGTAATCAAATTCTTTTACCACCTCTATTTGCTCTCCATTTATATACCATCTTTCCTCTCTTTTCAATTTTGATCCTTTCTTGAACACTATTATCTTGGACTTTTTTATATTCACCTTTAGCCCCCATTCCATACTAAATTTTGCAATTTCATTAATAGCATGTTGCAACCCTATCACTGTTACTGCCCCAGCTACTAGATCATCTGCAAATAGTAACCCTGGTATTTCCTTGTTCCCTATGACTGGGCAGTGTTTATTACTTTTCATTATTCTATCTAAAATATCATCTATAAATAAGTTAAATAATATTGGACTAAGTTTACAACCTTGCCTCAGACCTAAATTTTGCTGAATATAATCAGTAGTACTATTTCTTCCACATTTTACACAAAATTTAATTCCTTCATACAATTTTTGTACCCCCTCGATGAATGCAGTGCTGACTCCTTTGTTCCTCAATTTATATGCCAAAGCCTCTCTGTTTATAGTATCAAAAGCCTTCTCGAAGTCTGCAAAAAATATGTATACCCTACCCCTTTTATTTCTTAAATATTTGTTTACTATAGTTTGAATTATCATTATGTTATCTATTGTTCTTTTTCCTCTCCTAAAACCTGTTTGGTATTCTGATAACTTATCTTCCCTCTCTACCCACTCGTATAATCTTCTAGCTAATATACCAGTGTATATCTTGCCTAATATAGATAATAAACTAATTCCTCTGTAGTTGCTTGGATTATTTGTATCTCCCTTTCCTTTATACAATGGTACAATAATGCTCACTTTCCAGCTTTCCGGTATCACTTTCTTCTCTTTGATTCTGTTAAATAGCTGTGTCAACAACTTTGTACCCTCACCTAACTCCCCAAAATTTTTCCAAAATTCCCCCGGAATTCCATCGGACCCTGTAGCCTTCTTCTGTTTTAATTTTTTTATTTCATACTCTACCTCTATGGTTGTAATCTCTTTGTCTAAGTGCTCCACTCTGTTCTCAAAATTTCCCCAATATACTTCACTTTTTTGAACTCTTCCTCCCCCCAATAAACCTTCGAAATGATATTTCCATTCCCTTGGTGTTATCGTATTAACTACCTGTTTCTTTCTGTACATTTCCTTAACAACTGACCATATATATTTATTTTCTTTCCCTCTGACTGCCTCCTTAATCTTTTCTCCCATTCTTTGCTGCCAATCCTGCTTTTTCTCATCTAGTAGACATTTATAACCCCTTTTATTTGCTAAAAAAATTTGCCTATCTTCCTCCTCTTCTGACCTTCTCCATCTATCCATTTCTTTCATCACTTCTTTCTTAGCCTTTCCACACTCTTCATCATACCACCCACACTGATTTACATTCACTTTAGGCTTCACTTCCATCCCACTACCTGCCCACTTAACCATTGATTCTAGCCTTTCCAGAGCTCCCTTTATCCTCCCACCCTGTAATGCTTCTCTAATACCAAGTTTCCTTAATTCACCACACTTGGAAGTTAAATTACACCTAAATTGTTCTGCATTCTCCTCTTTCCATTTGTAACTTCTGATTTGTTTTAATGCTAATTTTTCATCTTCCTTGTAACATAACCCTAGTCTTATTTTCATCTTTAATGGAAAATGACTACTATTTGTTATTATGTTCATAATCTTGAATTCTTCCATCACCTCTTCGATTCCTATACTACATATCATATAGTCTATTACACTTTGTCCGATTACACTTACAAATGTAAACTCTCCCCACTGGTCCTCTCCTTTGTTTCCATTACATATTATTAAATTACTCTGTTCGCAAAATTCTATTAACTTTCTACCTTCTGCATTTATCACTTTATCTCTACTTCTCCTCTCCTTTTCCTCATTTTTTTCCCAGATACATTCACTTTCTACATTTAAACTTCTTGAATTATATTCCCCTACTCTTGCATTAAAATCCCCTACTACAATGAACTCTATGTTAGGATTTTTGCTTCTTAATTCTTCCATACTATCATTCAGTCTTATATATAAATTGTCCTTATAAAATTCCGAGACATCTGGTGGGTTATACACTATGCCTAATCCTATACAAACTTCCATCCCCTTCGCCCTATTTATCTTTATCCACATTATTTGGCCTTTCTCTATACTCAACACTTCACATACATTTATTCCACTACTCTTGTTAATGAACGCTCCAATACCACCGGAGGCCCTCCCTCTTTTGCTTTTCCTTTTACCATGATCCCCTATATAGTCGTATCCTACCACATCTATCTTCTCACTTTCATTCAACCAAGTTTCCACCATTACTATTATTTCACCTAATTTTAGCACTTCAAATACTTCGCCATTTATCACTTTCGCTTTTAGCCCTTCCACATTAAATGACACCACCTTCAGATCTAGACCCTATCTTGAATCCCTTCTTCCCTCTCTGAATTTTTCTAACTTTGCCCTATATCTAGTTATCCTCTCCTGCGCCGCCGGATCTTCTTTCTCCTCCTCTAATTCCAGGATACTTCCTTCTGGGGTTGACACCACTTTGAGGCCGCTTCCACTCGCGATCATCTGTTTTTCTCGATCAGCTGCCACCAGGGTCATCGCCTCTTGCTTCTCTCGTTCACTGGGTATGACGCATCTCCTTGGTGACGTCACGCCAGCTATTTCCTCCCTTCCACTTGCACCTCTACGCACGTGTCCCTCTCGTTCTTGGATTACGTCGGCCGGCTTCACTGCATTCGCTTCCTCTGCTGAATTTGCTCTGCTTGTTGTTCGATCTGAAATCAAACGCTGACACATATCCTGCTTCCTGCCGTCTATCCACAGTTCTAGTCCTCTTACAAATGATTTTTTTCCTTCTTGCCTGGCTTGATTCATTTTCGCTAATAATAATCTTCTTATCTCTCTCTCTTCTTTTCCATAGTCTCGTTCAACAAAAATTCTCGTTCCTTTCAATTTTCTTCCGTTATTCAAAACTGTCCATTTGATTTTACTAGTTGCAAATTTTACTACTATAGGTCTGGCTCTGTTGCCCCTTCTTCCGATTCTAAAACACGTTATAATTTCCCAGCCTGCCAGCTTTATATCCATTCGTCTTTCTAATATTTCCTCCACTGCTTGCTCTAGGCTTTTCTCTCTGTTTTCCTCCACCCCGAATATCACTATATTGTGTCTTCTTGTCTCCATTTCCATATTCCGTTCCATCTTGTTCAATCTTTCTTTACAGATGCGAAGTTCTTCATGCACTTCCTTCGTTGTAGTGAACAACATTCCTTTCAATTCTTCTATCTTTCTATCGATATTTAATTCTATTCTCTTTTCTATTTTCTTCAGATCCACTATATCCTCTGAAATGATTTTTAACATTGTCATTATCTGTGTCATTCCTTCAGGTCCTGGGTTTAATTCTACTCCTCCAATAACCAATAATACTGCCAGGATCACAAACAGCCATAGGTATTCCTTTGATAGTTGATTCCTTTTCTCTTTCTTATTCTTTTTACCGTTTGTAAAGCACCCAATTCTGGCCCTATACACTTCCAAATCTACCCCCATTTTTCTTTTTTCCGATCTTTCCAGGAGCGCTACGTATACGCGACCGCTCGCTTCCGCTGCTCGCGCTAGACCTCTCTGGAAGATACTGAACCTAAATACCAAGTTTGGTGTTTACCCGACTTCGTTTCTGAGTTATGCTGTTCACAGACAGACACACACACACGGACATGTTTCCAAAAATGCTTTATATGCATTTACTGCACCTCAAAACATGTATTTCCTATGAAATCTTGGTATTGAATTTTTAGGTGGAATGCAATACTTCCCCCACTTACTATACGTAGTAGAGAAAGTAATAATATGGCAGCTTTTGTTAATTCTTTACACCATTAATTTTGTATCATTACTGTGCGACAAGACTCACTACAAATTTGTAGGAAATGAGCATAATCATCACAGTTTTTTATTTATGTCTGCATCTTCCATATTCTCAATCTCCAAGCTTCTCTATTCTCCCATAGGTTCTCAGGTTCTCTTCTTTCTGCCTGGAGGATTCCATCTGAAAATTTCTTTGGTAATCTCTCTTACCCCCATCCTTCTCACATGACCATACAAATGAGAATCATAATATGAAAAAATCTGTGATACACACACATGACTTTCTCTACCCCCTTATTGTTTATTAGTGGAAATACAAACTATTCTTACTAAAGCTTCTTTTTCTATCTACTACATTTTAATCCAAATAAACCTGTGCAGAAATAGCTACATTACACATTTCGTTATAGATACAAAGAGAACAGCGATAGTCAAATGTTTAACAACTGGACGCTATATGCTGGCCTTAAAATTCCATACTGTTTCCATGACATCGCGAGAAACAATAATGTTGACAGGACTTTAATACTTTCTTTACTACTTACCTATAGTAAGTAGTTGTAGTATTGTATTTTATTCATAAATTCAATATTGAGACTTCACCAGAAGTATGTGTTTTGAGGACCCCGGAATATATAGAAAAAGGTATATGTGTGTTTGAACAGTATAACTAAAAAACAAAAAGTCTGTTAAATACCAAACTTTGTATTCATGTGCAGCTTCTTCCAAGATTTTGGCGTGAAGACTTTCAAGAAAATCCCCCACTTCGTACCACTCTTTATATGGAAAAATGTTGGTTATTTTTTATTTTCTCAAAAATGGCTTGTAATGATTTTGATTAAATTATCATATGTTTAAGATATTTGCATGACAACTAAAATATACATCTTTAATTTTCTGTGAATAGCCTGAGAAGTGAGAGAATTCATTTTGAATTAATTTTGCACAACTGTAAACTATAAAAGAGGCAAAAACTTACTACACAAAAAATGCATACCTTATTAAATCGCACAATTTATGTTAATTTTTATGGCATTTGCGATTTCGGAGATATTCTTTATTATTGGTTTGAATTATTAAATAGTTTATACTTTTTTTCAACTGCTAACTCACTTAACTTGATCATGCAAAAAGAGCAGAATTTGTAAACATCACATAGCTACCTGCTTTTAAAAGATTTAGCAATCTCTTATCCCTGGCCTGACCTGAACTACAATGAAATGTGTAATAAAACCATTTCTGCAAATGTTTATCTCTAACATGAAGCAGGTAGAAGAATAAGCAGTTGTAAGAATAGTTTTAAATGGGAGATGGCAAATTGAACATGTGTGTTAGTGCTTTGAAGTATTAATCTGTAATGTGGTGGTGGTGTTCACCAATGGCACTGTGGATTAATTGATCTGCATCATTTTCCCTCTGGCTTCCCAATATAAAGTCTGTAAGTTATCACTTTTAAGACCTTTGCATTTGGCGAGATGTTCTTTGTTCAGGATATCTTCTTCACAGAGAGAACACTTGGGTGTAGGTAGGCATCGTATCTTGTAGAGATGTTCTGCGAGGCAATCGTGGCCAGTTGCCATCCTAAATAAGGCCACTGCAGTTTTCCTTGCCATTTTTACTTTCTCTACTACGTATAGTAACTAGGGGAAGTATTGTATTCCACCCAAAAATTCGATACCGAGATTTCACCGGAAATACATGTTTTGAGACAGCCTGAATCCAAAAAAAGCATTTTTAGAAACATGTCCGTGTGTGTCTGTGAACAGCATAACTTAGAAACGAACAGTCGGATAAACACCAAACTTGGTATTTAGGTTCAGTATCTTCCAAGGATGCGACACGAAGGTTTTCAAGAAAATCCCCCCACCCCAGATTACCCTTTATATGGAAGATTTTTCGAAAATTTTAATTTTCTCAAAAATGGCTCTAACGATTTTGATTAAAATATCATATGTTTAAGATATTTTTATGACAAATAAAATGTATATCTTGAATTTCCTGGGAATGTCTCCAAAAGTATTCTTCATTGTGAACGACTTTTGCATAACTGGTAAACCATAAGAGATAGACAAAAGTTTACTACACAACAAATGTAGATTGCGTTAAAATACACAATTTATGTCATATACATTTTTTTTGCTGAGTGAACCATTTTCGAGATATTACTTGTTTGTATATCAACTCTTATCTTTAATATTCTTACAATCTTTATCTTGTCATTTATCTTCTTCATCAGTCTCTGCTGTCTTTTAAAATGTTGTTTAATGCTATTTAATTGTTTATTTATTTCTATTTGTCCTACAGGTTTTATTTGTTGTATTGCACCTTTTTTTCTTTGATTCATTCCACTGGCATTCCAAAATAGCACTAAGAAGTGCTCTTCTTTTAACTTTTTTACCTTGGGAAGCATGCCTGTGTTGTAGTCCATTTAGCATTACCCAGAAAACACCACGTGCAGGCGGATTACGTTGTTCCCCTTAATCTGTAATGTTATTAAAGAGATTTGGACCAGGTAGGTAACTCTTGAATGACAGGCAGACTCGTTAATATTAAGATGAGAATTAATACAGCACAGTCATTTTAAGGTAAGCCCACAGACCAGCTATATGCATAGCATGCTGCACTGAGGTGACCTTGGTACTTTCCTGATGCACAACTGGCGGTGCCTGACAAGTTCAAGGTTATCTTATTAGCTGTGTTTTAGTCACTGCTTTGTGTTCGTGCTGTAAAGAGAGTTGTGCATTGTGCATCTGAAAGGTGAAAGTTTATACAAGACATCTGTGTTGTGTGTGATTTACTTAATGTCTTGTATTAGTCCACTGTAATGCCTGCGACAAATTCACGCTTGAATAATGAATTTTTATGTATGATACATACGTAAAAAACAACTTTAAGAGAAATTTCCTGGTATCTCATTTCCAGGTAGAGAAACTGCTAAGACATCTGGTTAATAAGTTTTAGGACAACAGGAACACTAAACCTAAGAAGCGAAAACAATATGTTCTAACAGTGAATAAAATTGACGAAACTGGGGAACCCTAAAACATAAAGTTTATAGGAACAATCCCTGCACCATAGACAAACTTAAGGATAATATAAAAACAGAAATTATGAACATTGCTCAAGAACTTGTGCATTGAATGGAAATTTCATCTGAAGATGCCAGGAATATCTTCATGCAGATGATAGATATCACCTATAACAGGTTAGTAGAAATTCGTGAGCAGAGGTGCCCATCCCCCCCCCCCAATGTTTCTGAGAGCTCATTTAAATTATTTAGTTCCTTTTCTGTGTTGATGGAAAGCTTTACAAAGGGGCTGTCTTATAGGCACTATAGTAACTATTGTGATACTGGTACACAATAAAAGCTTAAACAAATTGTTGGAAAGTTAAAATCAATAAAATATTTACAGCAAAAATTGCAAATAAAACATTTGGCAAGTGGTGTAGTTTATTATTTGGTATTTCAACATATCCTGTTGTATCTAAATAGACCAATATAGTAAGTGTAATATATATGTTCTGAACAACTACATATCTACATTACAGTTCCTTTTATACATATCCAAACACCATTTGATATACCTCATTATAACATACAGTATGAATTGCACTTAACATTACTTTGGGGGGGGGCTCACAGCACATGTAGATTAACATACCTAGATACAAAGTGAGTTAACAATTACAGTACTCAATTAAAAATTGTAATACATGTGTTTATATTACCTACATTAATTTATTTCAATTGTTTTGTATTCCTCAAAATTTTTAATCATTCCGCAAAATGTTCCTTATGGTGCAACTTGTGCCATGATTTCTCCCATGGGCAGCCCTGCTTGTGAGCAAGTAACACTGGAGTTACAAAACGAAAAACTTCCAGTGTAAGCACACATGTGCAATCTGTGGCCTCATAATAAAACGACCACAGTGTAGCATCAACGCACATGACTTGACATGTTATTTCGTGTTGAAATACATAGGAGGGCAGGAATAATAATTGTGTGAGATATGCTCTGAAAGCAGATAAAGTAGAGCATTATTTTCTTTTCTTTTAAGAATACAAAACTGTTCACCATAAGTTAGTTAGCCTAATGAAGCAGCAGATTTTCAGAACACCAAAACCATTTTTTTTTTCTTTCAATTCCAAAAATCTGTAACAAATCTCCTCATTCAACAAGGTGGCTCAGACAGCAGCAAAAGTGCCACACATTTGAGAGGTCTTGGGTTTAAATCCCATGCACTGGCCAATTTGCCTTTTTTTTGTGGTTTTCCTCAGTTGGCAGGTAAATAATCGATTGGATATTTCATTAAAGGGTACCCATTAAAGTATGGTAGAGGAAGTGCGCATCTAAGGCCTTATGTTAGGCATCATAGTCCTGCAAGTCCACTTTCGGCTAAATTGTCATACTGTTTCCCCGCATTTATACGTGAAGTAAACTGAGGATTCACGAAAGTAATTACCTTACTTGTGGAAGTAGTTTTATATGAAGTCGGTGGTGCATAAATCTAAGGTTGGAACGCGAATTGTTTGTGCATCACTGAAATGGTGTAATTAGCAAAGTTACTAGAGTAAACGCGGTCATCTTCACGGTAAGACTGCTGCAGATTCGGAAGTGCCAACTGCAGTACGAATTAGGTAATCCGCTAAGTGAAGAAGGTGTTGGTATGCTGGTTATTGTTGTTAATTTCACAGCCGCTTAAAATAAGAGCGCGAATAATTCAGAGTCAGCTGAGAATACAGAAGAGAAGAAAATGGCTTGCAGAGGGTGTCAAATATGCAAGCGGAATTGGTAGGCTTTTAATTGTTCAACAAAATGTTCCGTGCAAGGGGTAATCTTGCGTGGGAGGATTTCATTGAAAACCTTTGTGTCGCATCTCTGGGAGATACATAACCAAAATACCAAGTTTCGTGTTTATCGGACTGTTCGTTTCCGAGTTATGCTGTTCACAGATGGACATGTTTCCCATTTTTTTCTTTTTAATGTTTAACAAAATGTTCAGTGCAAAGGGTAATCTGGGGTGGGAGGATGTCATTGAAAACCTTTGTGTCGCATCTCTGGGAGATACATAACCAAAATACCAAGTTTCGTGTTTATCCGACTGTTCGTTTCCGAGTTATGCTGCTCACAGATGGACATGTTTCCCAAGATAAATGGCTGACGTTTACGTTCCGTGAATTCAGATAAGTAAGGTTATACACCAAAAAACCCCAAAGGAATAAGTTGGGGATGTATCTGTGCGATTGGCGGCATTAATTTTTCTGATGTTGGTTGCATTGCGTTGAAGTCAGAGAATGACAGACAGTGCCATCTGTATGAGACACAGTGCCATCTGTTGTATTTTTAAGATACAACCGCAGTCGCTAATGCGGGCAAAAGTGACACAAGCGAGGGAAACAGTATGACAATTTACCCCCACTTTCTAATAGTAAGATAGATGCTACATTAAGGCAACTATGTAACTGAGGACATCTAGACACAAGTCATGTTCACCAAAGAAAAACCGTTACCATGTGCCTTCGGAGTTAAACTGAAATAAGGGAACAAAGAAAACACGCATAGCAATTCCTGTAAATTGCTATCTTTTCTTTTTTCTCTCTCACGGCTCACCACTCTCTTATACCATGCCTACTATTCTCGGCGCTCACACCATGTTCTTTATTTAAGCGTGGCGCTAACGAAGCGCTTCTCGAACATTCGTAGTGTGGAAAGGAGCGTTTGAGGAGTAAGGCTGCAGAACGACAAAACTATACTGTCAAAGTGCGTTTAGTTTGTTCTAAAGAACAACACGCATAAAAGTCATTGGATGTCATGGGTGCTACGATTATACATAGCGTCCAACTTTTCATTATTTTTTTATGATGGAAAGCTTAGATAACATGAAATTAATATTTTAATTTTTATCGTATTTGTGCGTAGGTGAGGATCAGTTTGCTCTATGTAGAAGAGGTAGGACTGTGGAATATCCCTTAACCATGCGGCACAGATGAAAGTCCATACAGACAGTTTTTTTCACCACTGTAAACCATGCTGTATAAATTTTATGTTGCATAAGATTCCAACATTGTCCGTCATTGACGCAGTGATGCCAACAAAGCACAGCTGTTAACCGCACCTATCAATTACTATATACGTGTCCAGTTTAGAAAAGCATTAGATAGTAATTTCATCATGAAATAATTAATATCTATGGATAATGTTGTAGGACAAAATTGAAACCGCGTGAATAGTTTATTACTGGACGTTAACAGTTCTTAAAATACAGGCAGTCTACGTGAATGCTATAGCAATGGCGGCCAACGAAGAGGTAAATCAACTGGATAATCATTTAGATAGGCTTAGCATAGCTTCCGAGGAAAGCCTGAATCGTTTGAATACTGAAGATGTAAGCAAGGAAGACGAAGAATCCATCGAAAAATGGGGGTTTCGACTGAAAGAACTCTACCGGCTTGCTCTGCGGTTTTACAAAGGTAAGTGCCAAAATAGCTGTCAAATTCTGTTCGTTTTTTTAAAGCTTGTACTACTATGCTAGTTAGGGCATGACAGATATGTTATAAGCGAAGTGATATACTCGGGTAGGTAAATAAACAATGTCATCTATTTGTAGATTTTTTGTAATGGCAAATGTTTAATGTTCATCATAAGGCACTGCGCAAAAGGTGAGGTTAGGTGGTGAAGCAGAGAACAACCAAATCCTATGCTTGATAGAATACCGTGCAATGGTACTCTGTTTATTATTTCAAACAGAAAAAGAAGGAATGTGTACGTAATTATACCATTATCATGTTGTGGTTTACGTGTTTATTTATTTATTTTTTTATACAGGCAAAGGATTATTGGTAGATATTTTCCGGAAAAAAAAGCGACAATCTGCTCCTAGTCCTCTTCCTTGGCGATGAAAATGTCTTATATGTCCAACAGATGACACTGTATGTCATACGCTAGCTCAACAGATCTTCCTTCTTATTTAGAGACGTCCTGAAGACCCTATCCGTAATAATAGTTGACTATTCTCAAAAACTGAAATGGCTAAGTAATCCTAACTTATAATTTGATTTTACATTTACGGATATGGGTAAGGATTTTTTTTTAAAAAACTTAATTGGATCATATTGTATTATATTAGTGATTTTTAATGGGCCCAGAAAAAAAAACCTAATTTGTACAATTCTAATAACAATTTATTATTTTGTTGCTCATTAAAAGAACATCCAAATAAAATGTGTTCTAAATTACCAAGATTGCCACATGAGCATTTATTATTAACAGTTTTGCCTAATTTATGTTGAAAATCTAGTGTATAAGCTACTTGTAATCTTATTTTGGACATAACCTTAAGGTCTTCTTTCTTGATGCTCATATTACAGAACCAAGGTTTATTAATATAACATTTCATAGAAGAATCCAAGTTATGAGAATAATTATCACACCGTTTATTAAGGATAAAGATTTTTACATCCTTTAAAGGAAGTGGTTCTGTTGAAAAATCTCCTTCATATCTTGCTGTTTTTGCCAAAGAGTCTGCTTTTTCATTACCAATAATATTTTTATGGCCTGGGATCCATATCAATTTGATTATTATTTTATCAAGTAGAGCTTGATAAATAAAAAAATTTGATTTTCACTTCTAAAAGACTAATATTTTTCTTAATAGAGAAATTTAGGAGTTCCAGGAGAGATGATTTGCTATCTGTGAATATAATATTAAATTTATATCTATGTTTTCTAATGATTTGAATAGCTTTCTTAATGGCCAACATTTCAGCCAAATAAATGGACCATTTATCACTTAATTTGAGGAACCGTCAGCAGAAACAACACATGCCTGGGATTCATGACCACAGAGTTTGTTGGTGACTGAGTTTAGATACGAGGGGTATTTTTTAAGTAAGGTCCGGTTCGTTGTTGTAAAAAAAACTACGAGACATACTTTCGTCAAATATTTTTTATTCAATTCTTCATACATTTAGCTGTTTATCCACATAGTCGCCGTTGTTGTTGAGACATTTGTCGTAACGAGGGACAAGTTTTAGTAGTCCCTCGTCATAGAAGTCCGCCGCCTGTGAGGAAAGCCAATTCGTAACAGCTGTTTTCACTTCATCGTCCGTCTGGAAACGCTTGCCGCCGAGGAACCTCTTCAGATGCAGGAAGAGGTGGTAGTCGCTAGGAGCAAGATCGGGGCTGTAGGGAGGATGATTGATCTGCTGCCAACCAAAGGATCCAATGAGAGCTTGTGTCTGAGCAGCGGTGTGGGGCCTTGCATTATCGTGCAAGAGAATCACTCTGGCAGACAGCAGGCCGCGACGTTTATTCTGAATTGCACGGCGAAGTTTCCTCAAAGTTTGACAATACACGGCTGCATTGATTGTTGTCCCCGGAACCATGGACTCCACAAGCAGAATACTACGTCTGTCCCAAAAGACTGTTGCCATAACCTTGCGAGTTGAGAATAATTGCTTGAATTTCACTTTCGTCGGAGATGCCGTGTGTCGCCACTCCATCGACTGTTGCTTGGATTCAACGGTCACGTGGGGCACCCATGTCTCATCCCCCGTGATGATATGGTCCAACAATGCATCACCTTCCTCGTGGTATCGGGTCAAGAACGTCAGAGCACTGGCACATCTCTTTTCTTTGTGTTCCTCTGTCAGCATCTTCGGAACCCATCGATTGCACAATTTCTGTAGCCCAGGATTTCTGACAGAATTCTGTACAGAACAGACCTTGAAACCTGCGGAAAATGCAATGACAGTGTGGAAACGGTGAACCGTCGGTTGGCACGAATTTCGGTGTTTACGGCACGCACAAGATCCTCGCTAATGACAGATAGTCGGCCCGAGCGCGGTTCGTCATGCACGTTCTCTCTGCCTGCCTTGAATAACCTCACCCACTTACGGACTTCGGTATCACTCATGGCTTTGGGGCCATAAACTTCACTAATCTGGCGAGGAATTTCTGCCGCTGTCGTATTCCTTGCTGTCAAAAATGGAATGACCGATCTGATTTCACACCCTGACTCCAACTGCAAGGGTTGCCGGGATTGAGTGCGCATGCGCGAAAGTACAGTCGCCTGATTCTTCCGACGATACGGGGCAGCGGACCTTACTTAAAAAAATACCCCTCGTAACATTATGACATGTCAGTCAACTGCTTCCTTGGAAGTTTAATTTTCCCATTGTATTGACAGTTTTTACAACTTTTCCAAACCCCAAGATGCTAAAACTATTTGGGTTATGGTAAGTTGTTTCAGAACACAAATCCACATATCATAGCTAATATCAAACAGCCTAACTTTGTGGCATTGTCTCCTTCGCATTCAAGAGGTCCCGACTTCAATTGGGGTGAGCTACCCAAATAAGGTTTTTTCCAGGGTTTTCCCTTATCCTGAAAAAGATGAATGTGTGGTAATTTTAAGCTCTATGGACCTCAGGCTCATTTGAGCATCATTTTACCCATTTTAAGCTACCTGGTTAAAGGACATTAAGCTTCCTCCCAACCAAAAAGAAAAATCAAACACTAACTAGCTTTATCTATTTTACTTTATTATTATTATTATTATTATTATTATTATTATTATTATTATTATTATTATTATTATTATTGTTCTTATATATAATTAAATGACATAAATTATATTTTTACAGACCGTAGCCTGGTCTTGGCAAGTTTTTAATATAGAGTCAACTGAAACATTCAATGCCACAGCCAGGATTTGAACATGGTTCTCCCACTCTCCGTGTGGTTCCTCTAACCATTGAGCTATTGTGCAAACATTGAATTCCCCAATTGACTCAAGTTGTTTCCCATAAACCCAGCACTGAAGTACCTGCAAATGCAGATTGCTACTGAGATTGTCATCTCTAGTGAGATGCCTTGGTGGTCTGTCTGGGAAACGACTTGAGTCTATTGAGGAATTCAATGTCCCACCGGCATGTTGTCACAGTAGCTCAATGGTTAGAGCAATCTCATGGAGAGCGGGAGAACCGTGTTCAAATCCCGGCTGTGACATTGAATTTTTCAGTTGAATGTATATTAAAAAATCTGATTTGTTACACTCACATGACTTTCTCTACTCTTGTACAAACTATTTTTACAAACGCTTATTCTCCATATGCTTCATGTTAATCGAGATGTTAATCTTATTGCTAATTTTCTTGTAGATGCAAGGGGAATATGGTAGACTTTAGCTTGCTATGTGGCGCATTCCATTTTCTTTGCATGTCCAGTGCATAAAAAAAAAAGAATAACGAATTCCCATTTGAGAAAAAGTATAAGTATTGGAAAATTTAAGGGAATAACAAGCAATATCTCGAAAATGGGTCACTCAACAGCAAAAATGTATATGACATAAATTGTGTATTTTAACGCGATCTACATTTTTTGTGTAGTAAAATTTTGTCTATCTCTTATGGTTTACCAGTTATGCAAAAGTCGTTCACAATGAAGAATAGTTTTGGAGACTTTCCCAGAAAATTTGAGATATACATTGCATTTATCATGAAAGTATCTTAAACATGTGATATTTTAATAAAAATCGTTAGAGCCATTTTTGAAAAAATTAAAATTTTTGAAAAATGTTCCATGTAAAGGGTAATCTGGGGTGGGGGGATTTTCTCGAAAACCTTTGTGTCGCATCTCTGGAAGATACTGAACCTAAATACCAAGTTTGGTGTTTATCTGACTGTTCGTTTCTGAGTTATGCTGTTCACACACACACACACACACATGTTTATAAAAATGCTTTTTTTGGATTCAGGGGATCTCAAAACATATATTTCCGGTGAAATCTCGGTATCGAATTTTTGGGTGGAATGCAATACTTCCCCTACTTACTATACGTAGTAGAGAAAGTAAAAATAGCTTTGTCTATTGGGTCTTTGAGTACAAGTTTTGAGAGTTGTTACGTGGTGTGCGTTCACTTATGAAGCAACATTTGTTTACATTCTTATCAACATCTTAATTTCTTTTTAATAATTTTTGTAATGAAATTAACAACACACAAATTATTTGTTAGAATAAAAGCAGGATGGCTTTGGTTTAAGGAGTAGTTTTGAAATATGAGCTGAAGCTTACCTGGTGTTGTGAATGCTTGCAGCCAGGTGTGGAATTGGTTCAGGAACGTACATTGTTCCCATCTTCAGCATAGCTGAGTGATGCAAAATTAGGAGTAAGGAGTAGTTTTATTGTTGACTACTATAACATCTGCATCAAATTTTTATTTTCCTTGCTGCTTACCTGTAATAGAAAGAGAATGTATTACATTCCACCCAAAAATTTGATACCAAGATTTCACTGGAAATACAGGTTTTGAGGCCCCCTGAATCCAAAAAAGAAAATAAAATGTTCATGTGTCTGTGAACAGCATAATTCAAAAACTAAAAGTAGGTTAAATACTCCAAGAATGCGACAAAGATTTTCAAGAAAATTCCCCCATCCCAACTACCCCTTACATGGAAAATTTTTTCGAAAATATTGATTAAAAAATGTCATAAGATATTTGCATGACCAATAAAATGTATATCTTGAATTTTCTGGGAATAGTCTGTGAAGTCCTTTCACTCTAAATGATATTTGTATAACTGGTAAACGTAAGAGATAGACAAAATTTTACTACACAAAAATGTAGATCTTGTTAAAATAACAATTTTTGTCAAATAAAATTTTTTGTGGCATTAACCATTTACAAGATATTCTTTGTTATTGGTTTGAATTTTCAAATACTTTATAATTTTTTTGGTTCATATGAATTAAACATAAGATTTTTACAATATGTATTTGCAATACAATTCCCATATTTTAATTACTTCTTCTGATTGATACATCCTGTTATCCTTATGACAGAATTGCTTGCTGTAATATTTTTATTTTCTCTACCAAGTATATAGTAGGTAGAGAAGGTATTGATTCCAACCAAAAATTTATTATCAAGATTTCACTGTAAATGCATGTTTTGAAGCACTCTGAATAGAAAAAAATGCATTTTCAGAAAAAAGTGTGTGTGTGCGCGCGCATGCCCTACCCCAAACTATCCTTTACATGGAATATATTTTAAAATTTTTAATTTTCTAAAAAATGGCTCTAACGATTTTGATTAAAATACATTAAAGATATTTACAAGACAAATGAAATGTATATCTTGAATTTTCTGGAAATAGCCTGTGAAATCCTCTTCATTGGAAGGAACTTTGTATAAACTTGTATAACTGGTAAACGTTAAGTGATAGACAAAATCATACTACATAGAAAATGTTTATCTTTTTAAAACACACAATTTATTTAAAATAACTTTTTTTTTTGTGTCATAAGTCATTTCCGAGATATCCATCATTAATGGTTCAAATTGTTCAATACTTTGTTATTCTTTTCAAGTTTTGTTGATTTTCAGTTCTTTCTCACAATGTCATGGAAACAGTATGGAATTTTAAGGCCAGCATATAGCGTCCAGTTGCTAAACATTTGACTATCACTGTTCTCTTTGTATCTATAACAAAATGTGTAATGTAGCTATTTCTGGAAAGTTTTATCTTGATTAAAATTAACTAGATAGGAAAATAAACTTTTGTTAAGAATAGTTTGTATACTCACTAATAAGCAATAGAGGGTAGAGAAAGTCATGAGAATGTAAGATCCAATTTTTTATGGACCGCATGCGCATCGTCTTGGATTTTGGTGTACATACAGGGTGCACACAAATTATTATAGGGGTTTTAAATTTAAATATTGTCTCTGTGATGTACAATATAATTTTGAATCATAACTTAAATGGAAGAGTAACTATAGAAGTTTGAATTCTGCATGTGCATATTTTGTTTTGCAGCCATGGTAATGAAACAAACAACACATTGCAACTTGCATGTAAAAATCTTTTTGTGTTTTGGAATTCTTGAAACATAATTCATTGATTACAGTTCATTGGGCATATACGTCAGGATTTAGTCTTAAATTTGTAGGTGTTACAATCAGATACAACAGTGTTTGCCCTATTCTTTGCGATGGACATGGGGCTATAACACACCTTGTAATGTATGTACTGAAGTTTCTGGATATCAGATTCCAATAACCGTCATGTAAGAAAGTTTTGCTTTACTTATTCCCTTTGTACGTTGTAATCACGGCAATCAGCCTTACTAGATGTATTTTTATGCAGGCCTCAGTCTTTGTTTGCTGAATGTGAGGTCTTGCCAGGTATCAGTGACCACCATTGTGTGCAATTAGAAGTAAGCTGGGGGGGACGATTGAACCGGTTTGAATTAGAACAAACATCAATTAGCTGGAATTTCCAGAAAGCGGACGGGGCTGCTATTCAGAATTTTCTACGCGAGCAATATTGGTCTTTCGTAAAATCTGCCACTAGTGTAAATGAAGCCTGGGCTAGTTTCAAAACACTTACTTCGGAAGCAATTATGAAACATGTACCTTTTAAAGTTATGAAAAATAACGCTGATCCAGAATTTTATACAAAACGTATTAGGTCACTTAAAAGGAAAACA
The DNA here is from genome assembly GCA_030765065.1 of Deroplatys truncata. Taxonomy (NCBI): domain Eukaryota; kingdom Metazoa; phylum Arthropoda; class Insecta; order Mantodea; family Mantidae; genus Deroplatys; species Deroplatys truncata. Next base: position 19,871,572 of record CM060978.1, read on the forward strand.
AGGCGCGCGTATCATAAAAGGAGGAAATCAGAATGGCATTTTATTAAATTTAAAGAATTAACCAAGAATTTACAAAACGAAAAGTTGCAAGCGCAGGAGCGGTTCTTAGAACAAATTTTAAATAAGGAAAGTGACGGGTGGAAAGCATTTTACAATTATGTGAGGAGACGCAGGGGTAATAAAGAAGGCATACCAGATTTCAAAGTTAACGGGACTGCCGTAATAAATGATAAGGAAAAGGCGAACATATTAAATGCACATTTTGTATCGGTCTTTCATCAAATGGATGATAGTCCTGAACGGGAAAATAGGAGTGGTGGAGAATCGCTATTTCAAATAATGGCGCCAAAATTACGTAAAAGGATCAAGATGCTACAGAATCGAAAATCAAGAGGGCCGGACAACGTACCTACTGAAATATTAAAAATAGGGGGAGAAGCCATGATTCCCTACCTAATGCTCTTGTTTAACATGTCAATTAACAACCGTGCACTACCGGAAGACTGGAAATCCGCTATTGTAGTTCCAATATACAAAGGGGGTAATAAAACAGAAATAAATAATTATCGGCCTGTCAGCCTAACGTCGGTAGTGTGTAAAGTAATGGAGCATCTAATTGCAGAATACATACAGGAGGAATTAGAAAACAAACAGTGGTTCAACAAAGCGCAACATGGGTTTAGATCCGGGTATTCATGTGAAAGTCAAACAACTTCATTAATTCAAGATTTGGCAGATGAGGTGGATGCAGGGGGAAGGACTGATGCAGTGGTGATAGATTTTTCTAAAGCTTTTGACGTAGTGCCACATAGTTTACTCATCCGGAAACTAGCAAATGCGGGACTTGATAATCGCGTTGTATTGTGGGTAGAACAATTTTTGAAAGGGAGGACGCAAAGAGTAAGAGTAGGTAGAGAACTGTTAGAAGGGGGGACCGTAAGTTCGGGCGTGCCCCAAGGCTCGGTACTGGGCCCGTTACTGTTTCTTATCTTTGTTAATGATATCCATATAAACATTAAATGCCAGATAAGACTGTTCGCAGACGATTGTATTATTTACAATAAGATTAGGAATTCCATGCATGAGACTGCTCTTCAGGACGACCTAAATGAAATCAGGCGGTGGGCCGAAGCAAACAAAATGACAATTAATGCTGGGAAAAGTAAGTCCATTGTTTTTAGCAGAACTAAGGGGAAGATTATACATAACTATCAAATGGGCGGGGAACCAATTCCACAGGTGGACAGCTGCAAATATTTGGGAGTGTGCTTGTCAAGTAATGCTGGATGGGGGGAACAGATAAATAGTACATCTAGGAAAGCGTGGAAAGCATTGCATTTCGTAATGAGAATACTGAAAAAGGGGAGCGCAAAGACCAGGGAACTAGCCTACAAATCGTTAGTGCAGCCGGTTATGGAATATGGAGTAGCATGTTGGGACCCATACAGAGTCAATCAGATTGATTCCTTAGAAAAAGTACAGAGAAGGGCTATAAAATTCATAAGGAGAGGTAAAGATTTTGGGTTTACAAAAGGTGAAGAGAATGAATGGGAACCGCTAAAAGTTAGGCGTAAAAAACATAGATTAGTTGCGTTATTTAAAGCTTATACTGGTTCAAATGCTTGGGCGGATGGTAGAGAAAGGTTAGAGAATCCAGCACACTACGGTCGAAACGATCATCTGTTTAAAATTAGGGGTAGAAAGTGCAGAACCGACGTGGGAAAATTTTCTTTTGTTAATAGAACCATTGAGGAATGGAATGAATTGCCTGTAGCAGCCTTTCAGGGCTGTCCTCTGACCTTAAAGCAGTTCAGAAATAATATTAGCAGAATAAATGTTGGTTAATTAACTAGTGTACTCAATTCACAAACTATACTATTAAAGTTGACACTACCAGGTTGAAAATACTGGTAACTAAATATAAGGACCAATTGTAAATAGTTAAGTACTTCAAAAATAGTTACGTACTTTGTAAATTGTTAAGTACTTTGTAGATAGTTAAGTAAATTGAGAATAGTTAAGTAAATTGTGAATAGTTAAGTAAATTGTGAATAGTGAAGTAAATGGTGAATAGTTAAGTAATTGTGAATAGTTAAGTAAACTATAAATGGTTCAGTAATTAGGGATTTTAAAAGCTTCGTTAATATTTAAAATTAATCATTTTGTATTGTTAGTCTTGTTTATTATTATTATTATTGTAAGCTAGTCATGGTGATGTAAATTTTGTACATTTTAATTCTGCCACCGGGAAGTACCCAATTGCAGAATAAATAAATACATACATACATACATTAGCAACATGCTAAATAATTGTATAAAGAGAGACAGTTGCTAACGTGAACCAGTTTCATCAAGCATCGGGGGAGGTAAATAAATTAATTTGTCATTTGAGTTTAAAAAGCCAATCATGCAATATCACCAGTTAGTGCAAAATATAAGACACATTTTGGTTAGAACTTGATTTGTCTTTTAAGTGAAGGTATGGGTAATTTTAGTGATTTATTTATAACTAATTCAATGATAACTGTTGCCCTCCAGTTCTACACCATTTATTGATACCCGTTGTTGAGATAGTTAATTGTAGCTATTGCTTGTGTAACATTTTATTTATGAAACATATTTTGAAGTAGTATATATCACTATGAAAGAGTAGGAAAGCTACTGGCCCAGGAGATGTTCATTTGGAAATGCTGAAAATGTGGAGGAAACAAATTAATGTTGTCAACTAAGTTATACAAAAGGATTATACAAATAGCACAAGATATGTAATTAGGATACATTAGCTCCACATATGAAAAAGGAGACAAAGATGTCCAAATTGTCGAGGAATGTGTGAAATTAATCTTATTATGAAAACTTTTTCAAGAATAATGAAAGAAAGATTAGAAAAGCAATAGCATAGTATGGAAGAACAGTGTGGATTTTCGACTGGAAGAACCCTCCTTGAAAAATGCAGAGAAACATTTAAAGATGTAGGGGCTCGTATTTATCAAATTGGAAAAAGCATGCAGTAGTGTTTCCAGAAAGTTACTATGGCAAGCATTACGACAGTGTTCCATAAGTGGAGATGTGATAGGAATACTAAAAGCTATATATTTGGGAAATAATTGCAAAGTAAAATTAAGAAATTATGTATGCAGGGAATTTTATACCACTAAGGGACTGTTGCAAGGATGTTATCACCAGTACTTTTTAAAATATACATACATGCTTGTTTACTTCAGTAGTCCAAAAAATGCAATACAATGGGAATTTCAATGAATTAAAATTACACTGTACATCAGTTACTATTCACAGACGACCAAATAATAACAACACAAGATATTGAGGTTGCTCTATACATGATGAGAAAATTAATTGAATATAAAATATTAACTTAAAACAGAATATTTATTAACAACAATGAACACGGGTGAAAAATTACAGATTATTAATGAGGAAATTAGAATGGTTAATAAATTTTTGGAATCGATCATAGAAGCAGATGGAACTAGTAGATTAGAAATAGAAGAAAGAATAAATGAAGGAAGGAAAGCAATTGGAATGTTGAACTCGATATTATGGAGCAGAAATATTTTAAATAAAACTGAAAAAGCTAATTTATAATTCAATAGTACAAAGTATATTACTCTGTGGAGCAGAAACATGGATAGTGAGTAGGCAACAAGAGAGAAAATTATTAACAACAGATGGTGCTAGAATGTCAAGCTGAAGGAAACAGAGGACACAGGGATAGACAGATGGGGCCTGAAGAAGCATGGTATCTAGAGGAGTAACAGAGGAAGGGATTTATGGAGAAATAAAATTTTGAAAAATCTTCCGTGTAAAGGATAGTTTGGGTTAGGGGATTTTCTTGAAAACTTTTGTGTCGCATCTTTGGAAGATATTGAACTTAAATACCAACTTTAGTATTTATCTGACTTTCATTTTTGAATTATGTTGTTCACACACAACTTTCTACTTTCTCTACCACATATACTAAGTAGGGAAAGTATTGCATTCCACCCAAAAATTTGATACTGAGATTTCACTGGAATACATGTTTAGAGCCCCCTGAATCAAAAAAAAAAAAATAGCATTTTTAGAAAAAAAGTCCATATTTGTGTGTGTCTGTGAACAGTATAAGTTAAAAACGAAAACTCTGATAAACACCAAACTTGGTACTTAGGTTCAGTATCTTTCAAAGATGCTACACAAAGATTTTCAAGATACTCTCCCCAACCCACATTACTCTTTACATGCAACATTTTTTTAAAATTTTGATTTTCTCAAAAATGGCTCAAACTGTTTTGATTAAAAATCATATATTTAAGATATTCTCATGACAAATAAAATGTGTATCTTAAATTTTCTGGGAATGTACCCAAAATTCCTCTTCATTCTGAATGGCTTTTTCATAACTGGTAAACCATAAGTGGTAAGCAAAATTTTTCTACACAAACATGTAGAGCTCGTTAAAGCATACAATTTGTTGTATACATTTTTACTTTCTCTACTACGTGTAGTAAGTAGGGGAAGTATTGTATTCCGCCCAAAAATTTGATACCGAGATTTCACTGGAAATACATGTTTTGAGACCCCCTGAATCCAAAAAAAACATTTTTGGAAATATGTCCGTGTGTGTGTCTGTGAACAGCACAACTCAGAAACGAACAGTTGGATAAACACCAAACTTGGTATTTAGGTTCAGTATCTTCCAGAGATGCGACACGAAGGTTTTCAAGAAAAAACTCCCACCCCAGGTAACCCTTTACATGGAACATTTTTCAAAAATTTTAATTTTCTCAAAAATGGCTCTTAACGATTTTGATTAAAATATCATATGTTTAAGATATTTTCATGACAAATGAAATGTATATCTCGAATTTTCTGGGAATGTCTCCAAAGATATTCTTCATTGTGAACGACTTTTGCATAACTGGTAAACCATAAGAGAGAGACAAAATTTTATTACACAAAAAATGTAGATTGTGTTAAAATACACAATTTATGTCATATACATTTTTTTTGTTGAGTGAACCATTTTCGAGATATTGCTTGTTATTCCCTTAAATTTTCCAATACGTATACTTTTTCTCAAATTCGTTATTAATTTTTTTTATGTCCTGGACATGCAAAGAGAATGGAATGCTCCACATAGCAACCAACTCTTAAAACATTTGACTGTCGCTTAAATACTACCAATTCCCCTTGCATCTACAAGAAAATTAGCAATAAGATTAACATCTCCATTAACATGAAGCATATGGAGAATAAGCATTTGTAAACATAGTTTGTACAAGAGTAGAGAAAGTTATGTGAGTGTAACACATCAGATTTTTTTGTGGAGTGAACCATTTCTGAGATATTCCTTATTTGTTTGAATTTTCCAATATTTATACTTTTTCTCAAATGGGAATTCATTATGATTTTTTTTTATGCCCTGGACATACAAAGAGAATGGAATACTCCACATACCAACCAGCTCTTAAAACATTTGACTATCGCTTAAAGCCTATCATATTCCCCTTGCACCTACAAGAAAATTAGCAATAAGATTAACATGAAGCATATGGAGAATAAGCGTTTGTAAAAATAGTTTTACAAGAGTAGAGAAAGTCATGCGAGTGTAACCTCAGATTTTTTTTAAACTGCTTTATTCGATTTCAGGAGGCCTCAAAACATGTATTTCTGTGAAATCTCTGTATGAAATTTTTGGGTGGAATGCAGTACCTTCTCTACCTACTATGTACTGGTATAGAGAATGTAAAGAGCTACTAGTGCCAATTGTAATGTGTTTTCATTTGAGGAGATTGTTTCTGAAAGGTGTGTTACATTTAAAGCTTAAAAGACAGTATGGAGGTAAATGAGATATCGCTGTCTGTATCAAATCCATACATGTTACCATTAACTTCGTCCTTTTCTACTCGCTCGCTGTTGCCAAATTGCTAATAACATGATGTAAATATTCATTTTTTATAAATTTCAACTATGAACACATCCTATGCCTTTATAGATTTCTGTGGGCACAAATTTGTAAAGGAAATGAGTTTTTCAGTAAAAGTCTAATATTTGCTGTTTCTATGCTTATCATGCACTAACTAATAAACTAAAGGGTAGAATGCAACAATATTTGTTTCTTAGAGTAAACTAGTTTGCTGGTATGTGCTCAGTTTGAATTCTCTACCTTTAATAAGATGGCCATTATGATTTTTTAAGTTAAATATTTTTGGAAAATTCTATACCTATGCAGTAGAAAAGTCAGCCAATGAGAAATTTTTTTGTTATTGGGTTTACAATGGGGATCAAGCGAGAAAAAATCTTGAGGAGGGCTGGAGATAGTTTTTAAAAGAACCTTGCATTCATTGTATATGACAAACAAAAGTTATCCATCTATTCAGCTAAGAGGTCCGGTACAATGTGGAAGTCAGTAAAGGTTAACATCAGTTGTACAGAAGTAGGTACATTTACAGTGTGAAGTCTTATGTAGGTTGTTTAACATTTTACATAAATATTTATCGTTAAGGAGGGAGAACCTAGGAAGATACAAAATGTTGGTAAATTAAGAAGAGTAATAATGAATGTGTTAGATTATTATTCAAGTAAAATGAGTGTTAGTAAGGCAGTAAGAGAAACAGCTAAGGCTGCCTGAATGTTTAGAAACAGTAGTGTATAGGATAAGAAAGAATTGAATGAAAGGATGTCTAAGGACCCATAAAAAAGAATGAAAAGAGGGATGAGAGAAACAAAAATACGCTAGGTTAACATGATACAGTGGAATAGCGCAAAGCAGAATGTGGCACATCATTCATTCTTTGCCAAAAACATTCCACCCATGTTGAATGTAATTTTGTCAAGGGTAAACACTGATGATACCCTACCAAATTATAGCTTTTATCATTTTATATCTACATATTTCTTTGATAATATATATATATATATATATTATGCGTGTAAAATTGCATTTTGAAGTACTAAAATTACAAAGAGGAGACATAAAGTGCGGGGAAAAATTAAATGTCTTATAATTGCCTAAAATAGCAGTGCAGATATTTCAGTATTTGATGATGTATCATGTGACATTAAATCGGTAGATCGATTGCAATTGAGCACCAAATTTGCGAGTGTACATATAGTACATGTGGCAATAGTGTGCCCATTTAAAGTATACTGTCTTTTAAGCATGAGACATGATATAAATAACTTCTCTTACTCACTATCACTTATATAGCTTTTAAAGCTATTCTAACAGGTTATTTTTCTATCTACACGTTAATGAAGATAAACATTTTGTTGTGTGTACCAGGGGGATACAGGAGACAGCTAACTAATAGTCAAATGTTTAAAAGTGAGCATATATGCTGGCCTTAAAATTCCATAATCTATCATGTCTCAAGAAACAACTGAATGACAAAGTATTGAACATTTCAAACTAGAAACAGCAAATATTTTGGAAATGGCTAGTGCCACAACAAAAATAAATTGTGTGTTTTAAAGAGATCTACAGTTTTTGTAGTTTTCATCTCTCTCTTACGTTTACCAGTTATACAAAAGTCATTCAGAAGGAAGGGGATTTCACAGGCTATTTCCAGAAAATTCAAGATATTATATTTTGTCATGTAAATATCAGTAATGTATATTTTAATCAATTCGTTGAGACATTTTGAGAAAATAAAAATAATAACGAAGCATTTTCCATATAAAACAGTTTGGGGTGGTGGGATTTTCTTGGACATGTTTGGCTTACATCTTTAGGAGTTACTGAACTTAAATACCAAGTATATTATTTATCCAACTTTTTTTTTAGTTATGCTGTTCACTCAGATTTTTTGGTAAACATGCCTTTTTTGGGGATTCAGGGTCCTCAAAACATGTAATTCTGGGAAATCTTAATTAATATATTGTCGCGTGCCTCACATTTTGTAATTAATTATTTAACTTCAGTGGTGGGCAACTCGCTTGCGAGAGGGATCGTTATTCAAACAAAGGAAACTTTAATTTAAGAGGCACCGACAAAGGGACGCAGCTAAAGTTAAATTCACAACATAATTTACACTAATATAATTCCTGGCTGAAGGGAGAGGCAAGGATTCTATTCTACCATAATAAAAGCTGGAAGGAAGAGTGACAAATAGATTTATTTAACAAAGACTTACCCCATGTGCCTGCCGGGGCGAGGACGCCATATCGTAGAGCAGCTATCCGTTCACCTGACTCAAAGACTAGTAACAGACTGACTGAGAAAACCCGTTAAGCTTGGCGTCACTAACGCCATCCCCACCAATGAGACTGTTTCCCCTTAAACACCCCTCCTCAGATAAACTGCCAACCTTCAACTTGGGTAACCAGAGGGCGCATTACCAATATATAATCTGTGCACATGCCACATCTCCCCCTGGCCACCGAAGTCGACGTCCTCGTCGACAGAAAGAAAATGAATACAAAATACAGGAAAAAAACAAAAGAAAGACATACCAAAAAAATGACATACAAATGTGTGATGTAAAATAAAACAGTAATAAATATGCGTGGTAGCACCCAGCCGACGACAAAATATTGCTGGGCGATGACGAGAAGCGAGGAACATAAGTGCTGTCGACTTAGTATTGTTAATGCACTTAGCTTTGGCATCCCGCACACGCACACACCACGCTGCCTTAGTTCACAGGCACACTACACTGCGCAAAAGGGTGATGAACTGCCGTAACTGTTTGTGGGTGGGTTTAGACAGTGCCCACAATGACGATTTGTCCTGGTGTAGAATTAGCACCGCAGGTCTCTGGTGATGACAACAGGGTGGGCAGTCGCTGGCTTGGACTGCCCCCCGACATGGTGGCTCCTTATGCCACGGCAGTGTAGTGGCTGCCCGACAGCTTCCCTGTGGTGTTTCTTGACTTCTGGTGTGCCCTGGGGATGCTGATGCACCTTCTCGCTCTCTGCCACAGCACAATACTAAAACAAAACCACCACACAATAAACAGGATGCTCCCACAAAGAATCACACATAAAAGAAGGGTATGTCATTTACAATTAAAGATTTTAAAGTTTGACAAATGTACACTAAAAATTCTTTTGACATGGGGCAAATAAAAGAGGAAAAAAAAAATTAGAACAAATTGGCATAAGAAAGAAATTTTACAGAGTTGCCATCCAAAGTGTAACTTACAATGCTTCATAATCCAAATAACAGTAAAACAGACTCAAAGTAGATAAACATGACAGAAATGAAACATAACCTTATCTTGGGATCCCAATATTACATCTTAATAACCAGCTGGTATCACTAACAAAAGAAAGTAAGTGCACTTACAAGACAATCACACATGACAATGAAGTGAACTCATGCACACTGACCATGGCCCCAAATTACACACAACACTAACTTAACTATCTACTCAAACTAGTGTATGCATCACTACAAGCTACATCCACAATACATTTCTAAGCTACGCCACGTGACATGCTTTCAACTACTAGTGTCCTACTCTTGTCACCAATATAACTTCTTATCCACATCACTATCCTTCTCATCGCAGTGTGAGCATTAACTCAATTATAATCATTATCAACATCAGCAGTAATAGTGCAATCTCGATCATTACTTCAATCATCATCATCTATCAATTTTCTCTCCAAAACAAAACATCTGCACTTACGTCTCTCATTTAGCATGCTGCAAATTCAAAACATCTGACATAGGCATAACCTTCAAGAAATCACATTAACAATTCAGGAATGACACAAATAACATGACACTATAATGTTGCATCTACATCCTCAAAATGAAAATTTAAGCTGGAAAACAGGTGGTATTAACATTTGCTATCTAAGATGGTAATAAACTTGTTGCATAAACAGAGAAAAAAAATTATTTTCATTACATTCACTTCCATCCATTTAATCTCTCGTGAGAATTCATCACACACGCTATACTGGGCACGTTACAGCAACACCAATAAGCAAAATCTCTGAAAACAGACAACTGTCGGGGTTACACTGTGGCACTTCCACCGAAGCTGACATCATCTCATCTCTTCTCATCAACACCGTCGGGGTTACTCTTTGGCACTTCCACCGAGGCAAATCTCAACTCTTATTTCTCACATAACCTCACACTACGCCATCGGGGTTACACTTTGGCACTCCCACCGAGGCAAATCTCACCTATATCACATAACCTCAAATACACACATACATACAAACACTATTCATGCAACAAATTTCTGCAAATAAAGATCACAGCATCATTATGAAAATCAAATCGAGTCATAATCAAATCATATCAAATCAAATCGTATGCAACAAAACAACATCACATCATTACTCAAAACAATATTGTCACATAACATTCCTGAAAATGAAAGCTCAATTAAGCACATAGTACACCTGAAACACATTCCTGCAGTATAATACAACAAACAAAACAAATGATTTGCAGTTCCCAAAACACAATTCAAAATTTAAATTACACCCAAAATAACAATATACTTGTAATTTAGCAGAGACATTCATATCACACATTCCTGAAAAACAAAGCTTAATTAAGCATCAAAAACTCAGACTTTACAGCCTATAAGGACCCACAGGATCATAGTAAGGGTAAAGGCGTGACACATGAACACTCTGATGTTTGGTACGGGGAGCATGAGGTCGACCAACAAGGTAGGTAACAGGAGTGATCTGTCGGATAATTTCAAAAGGACCAAAATATCTATGTAACAACTTTGTACATTTACCTTTCTTCCTAATGGGAGTGAAAACTTTAACTAATTGACCCACATTATAAACCACATCTCTATGTTTAGCATCAAATGCTTCTTTTTGCTTCACCTGCTGCTTTGTAATGTTAGCAACAGCAACCTCTCGTGCCTTTTGAATCTCTTGCAATGTCTGTCTCACAAAAAGGTCATTAGACGTAGCTTGTAGCTGAACCTGGTTAGGTAAAGAAGGTTCTCGACCATATATCAAGAAAAAGGGTGAAAATTTAGTAGACTCTTGAACACTCGAGTTATATGAAAAGATGACATAGGGCAAAATTGAGTCCCAATTCTTCTGATTATTTCCCCTTAAACACCCCTCCTCAGATAAACTGCCAACCTTCAACTTGGGTAACCAGAGGGCGCATTACCAATATATAATCTGTGCACATGCCACAATATTTTGGTGGAAGGCAATTTGTTTATTAACAAATGAAGACTAGGGTTCAAATGGAGTAGCTTAGTATTAGAAAGGCTAAAGACAAATTTTGTGAAACTAGAAACTTTAAGTCGAGAAATTCAATACCACAGCTGGGAGCCAAACCACAGATCTTTGGCTCTCTATGCCAATGCTGTTACTGCTTGAGCAGTGCATATACAGGTATCTTTCCTTGGCAGCTAAACAGTAAGAGCATCAGGATAGAGAGCCAAGGTCTATGTTTCGAGTCCTGGCCACAACATTGAGTTTTTAAAGTCTGATTCAACTTTCCGCCTATACATGGCTAGTGTGAAAGAGCAATTAGTAAATAAATAAAAAAAATCAACATTTTGTTTTCAGAGAAAGAAGGGAAAGCAGTTCATATTTCGTACGAAGACAAGCTGAAATTGGTGGCATTCACTTGCCAAATTAGTCATGGAAAATGTAATGCTGATGTATTGTCACCATTGGGAGTTCTTGATGTGATTGGCCGAGATAGGAGGTATGTATATTTACATAATACATTGATGCGGTATAATGTTTGTTTACATCAGTGTTGAAGCCATCTTGTGACGTCATTCATTTGTTCGGTTTGTAGCTCCATCTAGTGTTAGCAATTTGTGGTAGTATTAGTGTTTGAAAGAATTTTAAGTTTTGTTTACTGTCCTCCGGCTAGCTATTATTTCAGTCGAACATGTCTCTTGATCAGGGTTGTGTAAACGGAAAGGAATCTTTTATCCAAATATAACACTGATGAAGAAATTTGTTTTACACATTTATTGTCGAACACGTTAACTATAACATTTATACATTGATCTTTACACTCGCCAAAATGAAACTGTTATAATAACTTCTTACTGATCACTTTTAATCCAAGTACTTCAACTTTTTGTATAATTAACCTTACAACACTTTAGATTATTCATAATTCTGCTGCGCGTAACTTGTGAATCAATATCCGATGTATGACGAACTGACTGACTGAAGACAACGTGTAGTGTACACAGATTTTTGATGAACTGACATCAAGCTACCTCTAACCTACCCTATTTATACTCCATCATCCAGATACGCCTAAAGATTATAACTGAACTACTATTGGCTAATAAAACGCGCCAACATTAGCGTCTATTTTAATATCCAATGAAAATTATGAATACATATGCTCTAGGGAAACATTCCAGAAGGTTCTACCGAAAACGCGCCAACATTACGTAACTTCCTCGTTTCCAATAATGATAAACAGCTCACCCCCCTCTCTGCATTATTGCGCTATTATTGACAGTTTCAGTAAGGCCATATAAACTTACTTCTCAACAATAATTACAGTCAAGAAACATCTCAAATCAATGTCACATAAAAATGCATATTCATATTACAATCATTATTTACATTTAAGTAATTTGTGATACAAATTACTGCATCAACATACACATAAATACTTAAAAATATAAGGTTACAAATCCCTGAATTTGGATGTTATGCAATCAGTTTTATCTAACACCTGTTCTAGAGCCTTCGTTTAGATGCATGACTGGTTTAATAGAAATTTTCTTGGCACCAGGAAGCACACTGTCTGCCGGCAGAGTTAGGTATTCATAGCATGTTAAATTCAAGCCTATAGATTTCTCATGCAAATTATATCTGTAAGAATGGATTTGATACAAAATGAAGCTTTATGAGAAGAATTAAGTATATGTAATTTAAATGAAAAAATAGAAGTGTATAAAGACAATTGGAGAGCCCATCTATCTTGAATGAGTACTGTAAATAAAAGTACGCAGGTCAATAGAGCAATCATTAACATTATCCAATACCCAATTGCATAAATTAACTACTCACATTATCGCATGGTTGCAATTCCTGAACTACAGTTATCTTATAGGTTTTGAATTTTAAAAGTTTAAAGACATTCCAAACCAAAGCTTGCAAAATTCCTAAAAACTTGCACAGCATTCTCAGAGATTTCTTTGGACTTTTCTCTGATGACATTGAGTTTTGTAAGAACATGGTGATTTAATTTCAGTTTTATATCAAGAATAGATCCCGTTTCAATTCACAGGATTACAAACCATTTCTTTGTGAATCTGTCTATAAATCGCTGTCTCATTTCTCTACAAGAGTGTGTCACATATGAGTCATACATGAGGATTCTGTAAACAAAAGTATACAGACTTTTTGGCATTATAACAGCACTAATACACTATGACACTGAAACACGTGGTCTCACAACACTTCAACCTCTGTTCAGCACAGACTTCATGTAAACTAATTAGCTGGTAGAGAGAGAGAACGGAACCAGTTAGAAACAGCACAGTGCAGGGCAAGCAATTCCCTGTAATACAGCCATGCATCCAAATGAACTCCATGTTTGTTTAAGAATGAGTTGCCAGAAATAACAGATGGTAGTAATTAAAAAGATTATACTGAATTTGATGCAATATAGCTATGAGCTTGGCAATATTTTGTAGTTAATTACAAAATACAATTATGTACATCAGGTTTGGATACTTTTGACAGCACTTATTGGACAGTCTCCCAACCTATCCTATTCAGTCATAAGAATGCTGCTAATCTTGGTAATATGAATATAAGATGTTAGGAGATATACTTTTGATTTTATTGTCTATTGGTTGTGGGCTGAAGCCATTTCAATTTGACAACTACATTAAAAACTATGGTTACAGCCCCATGATACACAAACATGCAGCATTGAACACCCTAACCCCATTGGTTTTCACACCATTTTAGGAAGAGTAGTATAAAATTGAATATGTACATATACACAGTCCAGTCATAAGTTCTATCCTCTATGTTTGTAGCTCTACAATTTAAAAATATATGATTTAATGGTATTGTTACAAGTTACCATGGTAGCAGAGTTGTTATTCTAAACACATTTGCTTTGTGTATATTCCTACATCAACTAATATATATGGAACGGGACGTAAATGAAAACAGAAATGCAGTGATTTTTCTTTATAAGTGTGGTAAGAAACCTACTGGAATTTTCAAACTGTTAAAACAACTGAAAATTTCATAAAAATTTGTTTACCGAACTGTCAAGAGATTTGTTGAATCTTCCTCTATTGAAGACTTACCAAGATCTGGCAGGCCTCGACCATAAGGACTTCAGCAGTGGTCAAAGCAGTAAGAGAACGAATAAGTCGAAACCCACCCCGGAAGCAAAACTTATGGCCTGAGAGTTAAATGTATCCACCAAATCCACGTCTCAGATTAGCAGAGATGACCTTCATATGAGAGCTTATCGACAGTCAGTGGGACATTTGTTAACCTGAAGGTCAGGTACGAAAGACCAAAGAGGCTCTTACAGTGGCATACTCGGAATGTTCATGAAAATATTCCTCTCCACAGATGAGAACATTTTCACGGTGGAGGAGGAGTACAATAAGCAAAATGATGAAATATATGCACAGAGCTCAGAGGAGCATAAAATATCAGTCCCCCGTGTCCAGAGAAGGCACCACCCAGCATCAGTGATGATTTGGTGGGTGTGTCACATCAAGGAGTAACATCTCTCCATTTCTGCAAACAAGGAGTAAAAACAGGAGCCAGATGGTACCAAGAGGACATCCTAGAGAGAGTTGTGAGACCCTTGAACACCACACTCTTCAATGGAAGCTACTGGGTCTTTCACCAAGACTCAGCCCCAGCTCACAAGGCTAGAACATGGCTCAGGGACAGTTCCAGAATTCATTGCAGCAGAAGACTGGACCTCTGGCAGCCCAGACCTGAATCCACTGGACTACAGGCTTTGGGATATCTTGGAGAGTAAGGGCTGTGTTAAACCTCAGTCGAGTTTGGAATTTCCAAAGCGAGATCTCGTAAAGGCAGCGCAGGAAATTCGTCTAGATGTCATCCATGCTGCAGTAGCAGACTGGCCTAACAGATTAAGATCTGTGTGATCATTTTGAATGACTTATACTATAAGATATGTTCATTAGTCACTGAATTTAAATATATATGTTATATCCTTTGTGTCTTTTATTTTAAGACATATCGCTTCTTAAACATAGGACAGAACTTATGACTGGACTATGTAACATCTGCAGCACAAAACTAAGTCAAACAAAAGACAAATTCAATTTCAAGAAATTTACATAGGTACCATCCAAATTCAAAAAAATTTTCAACAAATTTAAAACCACGTTAGCTCCCCAAAACAACTTCAGCCTACAAAAAATACTCTGCAGCAATCTAAAGGATCCCATCCCAGATGGGATGTTGGAGATGCAACAAACTCTACATAGGAAGATCCAAGAGAACTCTGTAAACAAGACTAAAAGGACATCTAAGAGCAATGAAATACATTGCTCACCACTTCTGGTAACCAACCATGAAATAAGCTCAATTTTTTGAAGATTTAGAAGCTTGTAACAGTGATGTGTCATAATTTAAAATAGAGAGTTGAGGGTTGTTACACTACATCACTATGATAAACTTACTTGAACGCGTTTCGGGAGACGGCTTGTCCCCATCGTCAGCATTCTCTCTCAACTGATATTTGCCGGTCATCGTCTGGGGGATGTGTGTGGTTTGTGGTGTTCTCTGGTGCTGGGCTGATGAACCTCCAAAGGCTGTTGGGTGGCGGCAGTTCAAAATTCATTAGGTGATTCCTGTGTTTGACAATATGTATTTTCTCCCAGATGTCCAATTCATTGCTGCTGTTGATCGGTTTTAAGAGTTTTATGTTTGGAGTGATATCATGGTTTGAAGACCAGAAATGATGTGCTACTGCTGATTTATCTTGCTGCTTTTGGTAAATGCATCTCATATGCTCTTGAAGTCTTATTTCAAGAGCATATGAGATGCATTTACCAAAAGCAGCAAGATAAATCAGCAGTAGCACATCATTTCTGGTCTTCAAACCATGATATCACTCCAAACATAAAACTCTTAAAACCGATCAACAGCAGCAATGAATTGGACATCTGGGAAAAAATACATATTGTCAAACACAGGAATCACCTAATGAATTTTGAACTGCCGCCACCCAACAGCCTTTGGAGGTTCATCAGCCCAGCACCAGAGAACACCACAAACCACACACATCCCCCAGACGATGACCGGCAAATATCAGTTGAGAGAGAATGCTGACGATGGGGACAAGCCGTCTCCCGAAACGCGTTCAAGTAAGTTTATCATAGTGATGTAGTGTAACAACCCTCAACTCTCTATTTTAAACCATGAAATAGTATAAAACATAACGCTAGTGAAACGTGCAGCATAATTAGATGTTTGGGAAAAAAATCCACATTTTAAAAACTAAAACAACATCCTAAAATTTGATTTGCTGCCACACCATACCCTCTAGCGATTCATAACAAAAGCATCAGTTACATCAAAGTCAACCCCTTCCACCGCACCAGTTGGAGAGTGCGATAATGAGGTAAACGAGCCTGGAAACGTGCCCAGGTAAAATTACCTTTTAGTGATGTTTTAGTGTTGCAAATTCCAACTCAGAAATGATTATCTGATTCAAAACTCATCACAGTTTCTAACTTCTGTACACAAATCATATCTCTTAAATTTGATTATACGATATAGAAGATTTTGTAAACTGAAAACAATTGCTAAAATTTTACCATCAAAATTTGCAGTATTTAAATCTTCTGTGAAAGGAGAAGTTTGAACACATGGCACCAGTGCCACTGCCACCATTTTTGGTGATATGAAATATTATGACATGTTAGAAGTCTCTAATCTCTCTCCTGGCTGACATGCATTTGTCCAACCTGGTGTATATGATACTTGTAAATGTACAAAGATTATCAATGAAGGCTAATACATGGACTATAATATGTTTTAACTCATATTTGTAAGGGATAACACACATTTGGGGCTGATTTAATAAGTTTTAAAATGAAACTGAAACGAATGTAATAAGATTAACCAGTATCCATACTCCTCAGGTTAGCATGGCAAGCTCTGGGAAACATGAATAAAGAGGGTGCAATGCTGGGCTTTGTTCAGCTTCTTGATAAGCTTTGTCCATTGTTCACTCCCTACATCGAGGCCCACAAGAGAGACTTGGAGGAGCGAGAAAGAATTGCGTAAGTACACTCTGGTTAAACTAATAAGATTTCTTCTATGTAACAAAAGCAAAACTAATAAGTGTTATTGTTAAGTGCCACAAGGTATAGATATATTTTGATTAATGTCAGCTGCTATTTCAGTAGCTCGGCTATAAATAATGGTTGGGTACAGGACAAGTAGAGAACAGACATTTTTTGGAAAATCTTATAATTATACACAGATGAGAAACATGTTTTCAATTGCTTCTGGAGTCTAGTGGTTAGTATTGCAAGCCTTTAAATATGGGGTCCAGTCCTTAAAGAGATGTTCTTTAATTAGAATTATCCCCATATCCTCTCATAGGGCGGTGTGCACCAACCTAGAGTAAGCTCTACTTCCATAGTAAACTACTATTTGAGTCAACATTCTGCAACTCCATATGAGAGTAAACTACTTCCAACGTATTTTACTCCTTACAGATACTCCCAGGGCCAGTTTCACCAACTGATGTTAAAAATACTCTTAACATCTTGTTTAACAAGGTGTTCAAAGTTTAACATAATGTTAAAACTTTTACAGCAAATTGTTAGCTAACATTTTGTTAATGTCAAAGACAACTGCGAATGGTAGCTTTCGAGAAGTTGGTGGCCAAACTACACAGCTTCTGAAGTGCTTCAATGCACTTTTGTCTACATATCGCTGCTCTTTCTGTGTCAGTAGCATACAGCTATTTACATTCATGGCAATGCCATGTGAAGTTCCCGATTGTTTGAGGTTAGAATAGCAATGTCAACTGAAATAAATGTTTCACCATTTGAAATGAGCTAATTAACATCTGGTTAATAAGTATAGACGTATTATTAAGTGCAAAAAAGCTGACAGTCTTACACTAAAGAATAAGAGTGCAGACTGGGACAAAATTTGCAAGTAATTTAATTAGAATGAACGCGCTTCTCCTAAGTCCAGTAAGCAACAGCGGCAATTTTATGCTAACATAAAGTGCAGCACCAGAAACATGAGGTGAAAAGAGCTTGTAAGACGGTTTAAAATTGGTTGAAACTAAAGTGGGCAAAAATGTGTTATCCCTGTTAATCAAGCACACCCTAAGAAAAATACTCTTTACTTCTTTAAGCAATTGCTTGTAGCTTTGGAAATACCAACATTAATACCCACCAAGTAAATGAAAAATGTTAGTAGAATAAAATCTATGTACCTAATTAACACTTGTAGTATTGGAGAAAGAGACATGTTTCTATTGGTAGTAATCTAACCTCTCATATTTCCCATAAATCCATGCTCATGACCTCCTGGACAGTTTATAACACTTTAAAAATCTCTCCTTTTGCAGGGTTTCAAATTTATTATGACATACGACTGCTCTTCTATTAGGAATGGCATTCAAAAATGCCAATTATAGCAAACTCACATCAACTCTTGTTTTGCAGCAGCCATTTTCCAACTTCTAGCATTTGTTAAATGCCTTAACACAGAGGTATGGCGATGTTAACACTAACTTTAACACATTGTTGAAGTTAACATTGTTTGATGAAACAGAATTTGTATTAATGTCAGTGTTAAATCAGTTTAACATTGTGTTAAAATTTAGCATCTGTGGTGAAACTGGCCCCCAGAGTAAATTACCACAAATGTAAATGTTGGAAAGCACTCTCATGTAATATGTTACTACGGAAGTAAATAGAGTACAAATATAGGTTAGAATTTACTCTTGCCTTGCGACCTGATGGAGTAACTCTCGTATCAATTGAACTAGAGTATTTGGAGGAAGATATTTTGACATGTTCATGGAATACTCAGATTACATTGATGATCTCCATGCTAAAACTAACGGGGTGCGTGTATACTACCACCGTTTTATTTCCAGCTCTGACATTTAGCACGACCGAGAGAGATAGTGTTGCCAATTCTTACCGCTACTGTGAATACATGTGCCATCTCTTCGTAAAATGCAAACAATGAAATAGTTGCCTATGTTAGAGTATTCAAAGTATGTAAACTTTACAGGAAGCTTAAACAAAGGTAATGCAGTAAATCACATGCGCACAGAAAACAAACTTCACCTGGACTAAAGCAAACCGGTACTGCTTCACTTATAAGAGAATTGGCAACAGAGCCCAAACTGCAGTGTATGCACACGAAAAGGGACTAGCAGACGACTTCCACCCTTTGCTGTGTGAGTCAACCCAGCACTGCAAACCCTGTCGGATATTTTAATAATTTATTTCGTGTTGTGTTTTACGCAAAGCTCTAAGGAACAACAGTAGGCTATATTTATTACATACAAGAAATCAAATTACAGTCCTGATTTATTTGTCGAAGTGAATTACAATAGCTTTTTTTACTGTGGAAATTCACAGTGCTAGTGTTGCTAAAGGTGGCCATTCTGATAGATGCCTATCTCTTTCTTTACCCTCACAAAACGCCAGGGCCAGAGATACAGCGGTGTAGGTATAGTAAGGGTAAGGTGAGATCCATATGATGGTTTTTCAGAGAGAGGTCAAGGAACGTTTCGGTATTAGTTCCTTTAGAACTTATTTGGAGAGCATTTACAACAAAAATTGGACAGGAAGTCAGCTGTATTACCAAACTGCAGTTGTGCACCCTGCGAGTGTTTCGTATAGAAACATTTCAGATAGTTATGCATAATCATATTTATGTATGCTGATGATACCTCAATGGTAAACACGGGTATAAGTTCTCAGGCAACAATAGGTAACACAACACAAATTATACAATATTTCAGGTCTAATAATCCACACATAAATTTAAATAAGACAAATTACATTCAGTTTCAAACTCCTCAGAATAGGTCAATAGCAAATACAAAGATAGTCATCGAAAATAGAGAAGTAAATGCAGTTGATAAGGAAATTTTTTAGGGGTAATCCTGGATAAAAACCTTAGCTGGAGCGAACACATTAATTAATTTGTAACAAAATAAGTTCAGGGTTATTTGTAATGACAAAAATGACAAATTTAGTGGACGTTAATACACAGTGTTATATTATGGGTTAATCTATCCGCACCTATCATACGGGATAACAGTGTGGGGATGCTGTGCTAAAAAGTACACTAACCGAGTATTCCTTCTCCAAAAAAGAGCGATAAGGATAATTCTGAGAATGAAACAAACAGTTCGTGTAGGCAAGCCTTCAAAGATCTAAAAATGTTAAGTCTATACTCTCTATTTATGTATGAAGTAATAGTACAATTGTTCAATAGGCAAGATGCAGGTCAAACAAATACATGAGCATTATACCAGAGGAAATACAAACTTTTGCATTCAGTCACAGACTAGAAATGCATAAAAATAACCCTACTACTGCAGTCCACGAATGGTATAATAAACTCCCTGCCTATCTGAAAAATATTAATAACTTTAACGTATTCAAGAAAGAGTTATAGAAATTCTGCATAGAAGGTTGCTATTACTCAAGTGATGACAATATGGGCCAAATAAATTAGTATTGATATAATATTAAATTGTAATAGTGTATAATATGTACTTTTATTGTAAATATGTTACTATAAATCTTATCTAGGTATATATAAAACTGTATGATTTTTGTACATATTTCCTTGACGATGCTTTGAATATGTATGCATTTCTTTCAGCAAATAATAAATGAAATGAAAAAATGAAGCTTTTACCGTATGCCTGTTGGTCGTATCTTTCATCACATTGTTACAGCACTTTTGAGGTTAAGAGCAAGGTACATAAATAAATACACATGAGTGTTCAGAAAATCAAAGGCAGTATTTCGTCACTTTTGCAGGTTTCCCACAAATTGTGGGTGCAATTGACTGTGTGCATGTTCCTATTTTGTGCCCATCTCGTAAAAATGGTGAACTTTGCTGAAATTGGAAAGAGTATTTCTCCATCAACATGAAAGTGATCTGCGATGCAAATATGAATATTGGGAACATTATTTTCTAAAGAATCTTAAGCTCCTCTTTAGTACTTACCTTGTCACTTGAAGCATTAAACTCATCTGTTCTCGACTTTCCAGGCATTTCTCTTCTAGTATGTTTACGTCTTGTTTTTTGTAGTCTATATTGTTTAAATGGAACTTTGATATCTCTATCAACAACTCTTTCACTGAAAGTTTTCCTATCACACATAATATCCACGATTGCTTTAAGTAAATTGTGGGAGTAATGAGCACTTACATTCATAGTAGTAACTAAAAGAATAAATTGTATTGAACTCTCCGTTACTTCTGCACACTGCCCATAGTGTGATAATTGATGAGCAAAGTCAAAGGTATCTATACTCTGCGCCAATCAAGAAGCTGATTGATATTTCACGGAGAGAGAGAGGAATACGTTGCCATCATCACGACCACGTGGAAGCTGTGAACTGTGTCGAAGGCGACTGGGTTGCACCTGCATTGTAGAGCAGGTATTACTACTTATATTCGTATATGAAGAGAATTGTAAAATAATGAATCTACGTGCAGAGGATAGAACATGCAAGAATATATCAGTGTAAAGATCTGCGTTAACAGAAGAGACATATCTGTGAAATATTGATACTTATTCTAATGGGAAAATGCCAGTGATTTCTGAATCGCTTGCATTGCTGGTGCTGCTCGTTTGACAGACAATGTTGCTGTCATCGTCATCATCATCTGAAGAGCTGCTAGAATTCCCCACGGAAATGACAAGCTGTTCTATAGTTTCTTCCAAAACTCCTTCATTTTGCCAAGCTGCACTTATTACGCCCTTTGTATGAGTCACCGCTTTTTTCCAGTTTTCAGCTTTTACTGCTGTTAGCGCCTCTTCTTTAAGCTTTACTACTGACGACACAGTGAAACCTTCATTGTTTCGCCCAACATAACCCTTTATTTCGGCTCAAATTAATTCAGTCGGTTTAAAATGACAATGATAAGGGGGAAGCGTAACTAATTTGTGACCATGTTCTGCAGCAATGCCGTTGACTACATAACTTGGAAACCACGGTTTGTTTGCTTTCAAAAGTTCCAGTAGCTCACGTTTCTTCAGTCCCTCCTTCACCGGTATATTGCGGCGAATCCAGCCACAGAATTATTTTCTCCTCAACTTCTCCTCTTCAAAATATTCTGTCACAGAGCACATTATTTCCTGCGCCTGTCCTTTAATCGGGATATCTTTACAAATACAGTTTTATTCCATTCCCAAGTGCGGCAAATAGCACACAAATAGGACGATGCAAAAGAACTTTTCAGTACGCAGGCAATCTCTAAACTGATACAAAAACATAAGCAAGCTGGGGCTAAAAGGAGGACATTGTTTATAACTGCAGCGACAGCAGAAGATAAAGACTGTAGTTCATGTTAACTGCAGTGGTCACTCACCCGGCACGTCATGCTAATCACATGTTACAATATCGGCAACAAGGCATTTGTGTCTATCGTTGCTATAGAAATGTCTTAGTTCTAATTGGTCCTTCTAATGGTTGCTATGATGACCGCTGTGACATATTCATCCCTTCCCATTCATTTAAAGCTTTCCGCCATGTGGTTAGTAACTGTTAATCACCTTCTTGATTGGCACCGAGTATAATGCTGCCTCAAATGTGGATATTCTAAAAGTTCTGAGCCTGACTCAGAGATGTCATGATGATGACTAAATTACTATGATATTTAAGTACCATTCTTTAGATTATGGGCTGTAACTCAGAGATGTCATGATGATGACTAAATTACTATGATATTTAAGTACCATTCTTTAGATTATGGGCTGTAAACTTTTAGATGCATAGGTATAGTCAATTGTTTGTTATAATCTGGTAAGCAAACTCGTTTTAAAATTTTCTACAAACTGGATAAAATTGTAATATGAACTGTGGTAAAGTACCATATATACTCAGCTATAGGACACCCTTTTCTTCTCTGTATTACTTCTAAAATTGAGGGAGGCTCCTATAGGCACAAACTTCATAAAAACAATTAGTTTGAAAATGGGAGGATTAAAAATAAAGCAATTTTATTTTAATGCTACATGATATGAGATATTTGATTAAAATAAACAAAATGTATATATGCAATCAACATTTCATTGCTCTCATAGTAAGTTTGCTAATATCCTGCGCACATTTGATGACTGGATGAATAAATTGGTACTGACTTAGAAGTAGGAGTTATATAATGATTAAGAAAATGTTTATGGATCAGTCACACATAAGGCAATTAGGAGAATTTTTGTGGAATATTAGAACCAAATGGGAACAACAAGTGGACAAGAGTTAAATCAGTTGATGTAGGTGGTATAAGGGGTGATATGGTATGTAAAATAATGTATAGAAGAAAAAATTGTAAAGATGTATGGATGTAGAGGAAGCCTATGGGACCAGGGCCAATCCTAATAGACTGCTCATGTCATTGACTTAGCACTAAATAAATTAAATCAAAACATCCTACCCAGCAATAACTTCCACAAATATGCGTAATTTGGTGAATGGACACGGCCTGTAGATGAAGGATGAAGATGGTATTTTGGTGTGTAATAAACTACGTAAATTACTTTATCTGCCCCGCAATTGGAAGCCAGCTTGTAGTAGTTGTTTGCTTCTACTGTTGTTGTTGTTGTTAGCCACACGCTTGGAAGCTAACTTGAAGAGGTTAATTTGCTGCTGTTGTTGCGTAATATATGTTTATGTAAACTTGAATTGTTTTATGTAATAATATTTGCTTTATGTAGTTTGTAACATGCTTTGGGCGTCGGTTTGAATTTTTATGTTTACGTAATATTACTTATGTTTGAATTTGCCTCGGCTGCGTCAGTCTTACTTTAGAGTCATGTATCTTAGGTAGGGTGCGGTATGACAATTATTGTAGACATCACAGAATTAAACTTTTAAATTTCACTTTTTTTATTTAAATTCTTGCACATATTTATAAACCACTACACTTTTTAAAGAACTGTGAGAAACTCATACATTCACTTAGCATGTATATCTGTTTTTACTAATCACCCGTAGAGAGCACATTTTCCCATCTATACTCTATCAAGTCTCGCCAGCAACTGAGTAACCCTTAACGGTCAAAACCCATAAGCTTCGGTATTGCAAGTCTCTGATTGGATAATTCTAGTCCAATAGAATTTCTGCATTTAACTTAAAACTTTTCTTTGCTGTTGATTGGCTAATTTAAAACTGTTACAGAATTTACGTCATCATTGCTCTAATCATGACCAGTACATTTCAAACTCTAAACACATTATTGCCACAATTATCTCATTATTGCTCATTGTTAGCAACTTAAAACTTATTATTCTCACAGTTCTTGCATTATTAGAGTATATAATGTATTCATATGACATTAATAAAATATGTTTACAATAAAAATAAGCATTTGCAATGACTGTTACATACAATTCAAATAATTATTACATACATATTGTTTCAAGTCGGGCTGTTATTCAATTTATTTATAATAAAATACAATTGAAATTATTCAGGTATTAAAATACTGCCTCAAATAACATGTAATGCAGTTTAATGAAGAAACAACACACTCTGTAATTAGAATATAATTTAATAAAACAGAAAATTTCGCATGAATATGAGCCAACATAACATCTTCATTCACAGCATATTTTAAAATTGTTGTAATCTTTCTTATATATAGAAAGAGTAAGCAAGTCCAAAGTAATATCTTTCGCTTTGGCTTTAAGGGGCTGATGGGTGAAATTTCTATTTTGCACAGTTTTAAAGCTACATACTTAATTTTTTGCACACATATTTAGGGTGTTATGGTGAACTATTTGGCAGAGTTTGTTTTGTTAATTAGTTTTCGAATTATT
Organism: Deroplatys truncata; assembly: GCA_030765065.1. Lineage (NCBI taxonomy): Eukaryota > Metazoa > Arthropoda > Insecta > Mantodea > Mantidae > Deroplatys > Deroplatys truncata. Next base: position 19,896,565 of record CM060978.1, read on the forward strand.
GAAAATTTTCTATAAAAAAATTTGTAAATTTCAAAATGAAATTCACTCCACACTTTTTTGAACAAAAAGTTTGAAGTTTTTTTTACAAAATCAGAAACTCGTTTACAAACATTTGACACATGGGTTTTGTAATGTCTTAAAAAAAAAATTATGACCTGCATAGCAAACATTTCAAAATGTTTGCAATCACTACACATTTTATTTTTTATCTCAAAAAGTACTAAGTTAACCTTGAATTCCATGCGTTAGTTTTTTTGTTTTGCTTTATAGAATGAACAGTAAACATTTCAGCCTTCTAACACCTAATTTGTGGATGTAATTTTGTTTTGAATGAATAAAAATGTAGCAAAAATTAAAGTGAGGTAAAATGACTTTAAAAGTTTGCATGCAGTTAAGCAGAAATAATGACTTACAGACCTTCCTAGAAGTGTCCGGCTTAGATGTGTAATTGTACTCTCTTTTCATTACAAGCACTGCAAATCAGTTGTAATTTATGGCATAAGCCAAGCCTTTCAGTGCCAAGTCCTGTATACAAACACTTTTGATTGTGGTTATTACTCTTCACCAATGATGACAGGAAAACTGGTGTCCACCAATATATATTTACACTCTTCATTACTTACAACAGGTACATGTTCACAATTATTCTGCAGCTGTTCCTGCCTTAAATGTTTCTTTTGTACACCACATTCTTGCTCATTTAACCTTTCATCACTGGTATTATTTACACTTGTATCTGGCTTATGTATATGAAACAACATATTTGATGTTACGTGACATGTACTGGCAGAGCTGCTGTTACTATGTTATACCGATCATGGTGGCTCAGTGACAAATCAGAAACTAACCTTCATGGAAAAACTTCCACAAAAATCAGTACAAAGAGCATATTTTTTACGTCATGCAGCAATTTCATCACCTGCAGTGCAGACCTTTAAATATGATGTAATTAAAGCAACTTCCAGGCACTCTAGTGCCTTAAAACTTTGTGCATATACACTTCAAACCACCTAGTATTTTTTGGTATGAAAAACACATGTAAAATTTTATCGTTTTTGTCACATTTTCACCCATTCTCCGCCCTTTAATTGCATTTGGAATTTCATACATTTCAATTATTGAAAAAAACACAAGGTTGTTGCTATGCCAACCAATCCAACACAGCTTTGTTAATAACATGACAAACTTTGCTGTAACTGTTGAGATGAAGAATATCATATTAAATAGATGTAATTTAGGAATCTTATACCAAAACAGTATGTACCACATTTATAAAAGTTTTAGCAAACTTGTCTGGTAGCACATTGTCTGCAAACATCTAGATTCATTCACTAAGAGCAGCGTGCACCATGTTGGAGAGCTCAGTTACAACTATGGAAGTAAGGGCTCATTACTCTTTGAGGTAATTCTTTGTTTGGACAATTTACTTGACGCAATCGTGGGTAAGGTTATATGCGACAGGAAAAGGGGGCAGACGTCAGCAAAAGAGGTAAATGTTTGTTGGTGGAGATAAAGAAAATTGATTTAAATAATACAATTGTAAAAAACATGATATAAAGATGCTGGAAAAGGGTGATAGACGAGTAATGCTTCGAGCAATGGGAAACATGCTGAAAAGCAGCTTAAAATTATTGAAACAATGTTTTCTAATCATCATTTTGCATCGCAGACCACTTGGGCATTGCTGAAGAAATATCCTCTTCGATTTCGGAAGAGTTCACAAATGGGCACAAAATAGGAACATGCATGCAGTCAATTGCACCCACAATGTGTGGGAAATCTTCAAAACTGAAGAAGAATTGCCTTTTATTTTCTGAACACTCATGTATATTTATGTGTGTTGGTACCTTGCTCTTAACCTCAATAGCGCTCTAACAACGCAATTAAAGTTACAACCAGCAGGCGCAACGTGAGCATTTACGAGGGTCAGCTGATAAGTCCCAGGCCTCTCAAGGAAAACAACATTTAAACATTTTTTTTTTATTTCTCAACATAATCTCCAGAAAGGTTAATGCATTTTTCATACCAGTGTTCTAATTTAATTAAACCATCTCCATAGTGTGATTTGTCAAGGTTGCCAAAATAGCTGTTTACCGCGTCAATGGCCTCCTCGTTGCTGTGAAATCTTCATCCTCCAAGAAATTTTTTGAGATTAGGGAACAGGTGATAGTCACTGGGTGAATAGGGTGAATCTAGTGAATAGGGTGGATGTTCAAGCAATTTGAACTTCAATTCACAAATTTTCCCCGTTGCAATGATTGAACGATGGGCCGGAGCATTGTCGTGATGAAACAAGATATTTTTTTTTTTTTTTTTTTTGGGGGGGGGGCCAAATGAGGTCTTTGTCTTTTCACCTCATCACTCAAACATTGCAGTAAGCTTGTGTAGTAGTCACTAGTGATACTTTTACCCTTTTCCAAGTAATCAATAAAAATAATTCCCTGTGCATCCCAGAAAACACTTGCCGTAACCTTGTTAGCTGACAAAACTGACTTTGCCTTTTTTGGAGTTGGTTCACCTGGCGCAATCCACTGTTTTGACTGTGATTTACTTTCTGGAGTGTAGTGATGTATCCAAATTTCATCCATGGTAATAAGCCGTCTCAAAAATTCATTGGGATTTTTACGGTAGAACTCCACATTCTTAACAGAAACAGTTTTTCTATGCAACTTTTGATCAGGTGTCACAAACGCAGCACCCACCTCGCACAGATCTTGTGAAATCCCAAAATATTACCTGCACGTTCTTTTGAAACGTTTACAGCCTCTGGTATCTCAAACAACTTTAATTGCTGTCTTCCAGTACTAAACGACAAATTTTTTCAATCATTTCTGGAGTTGTGACTTCCACAGGGCGTCCAGAGCGAGACTCATCACTAGTGCTCGTACATCCCATTTTAAACTCTGCAACCCACCTTTTAATCATTGAATATGAAGGGGCAGAGTCTTTCAGTGTACTGTCCATTTCCTCCTTGATTTCTTTAGGCATTAAGCCTTTCAAATGGAAATATTTAATCACTGCTCGTTTTTCCAAATCCTCCATTTTTTGTGAAAATCTAAAGTTGTCTTGTTTAAAATGCTGTCATTCAAAAACTAAACAAGCTATTGACCTGTAACTATGGTCTAGAGTAGTCTAGAGTAAAACTATATGATTCTACCATCTAACTGGCATAGTGGCGCCATCTCTGTGTGAGGCCCGGGGCTTATCAGCCGACCCTCATATTTATAGGATTGCCTGTAATGCCGGGATTACGATGAACTTTACATAACATGACATGAAGTTTAAAATTTTAGTAAACTAAAGGTCTAATTAGGACGCACTTAATGTAATGTGAATGACTCTTGATTGGTAGATCTTTTATTACTTCAAGCTAGTGCTTCACACCGATTGGTTGTAATTATCATGCGACATCAAACTTGACATAATGGGAAGGAAAAGTTTGACACTGTCAAACTCTTAAGTTGCATCACATTAAGTCAATCCTAAATATGTATCTCAATTTAATACAGTGTTAGACTGTCACATTAAGTTAAAGCCATCATAATTCTGGCTTAACTATCTGAAATGTTCCGGTATGAAACACTTGCAGGACACACAACAATAATTGCAGTTTTGATTATGTCTTGGTTTTGTTGTAAATGTTTTCCAAGCAGATTCAAAAGGCATGTAAAAGATTGTTTCCTAATACCAAAACTCCCTCTCTCTGTATAAGTATTAAATGGTTCTCGCATAGCACTATTGCATTCCCATTGTTTTGTTCGAGATCCTCAGTGTAATCTAAGTAGTCCTTGAACACATCAAAATATCTTCCTCCAAATACGATACAGTGTTCTAGTTCAATGGACAGGTTAGTTACTCCATCCAGGCTGCGAAGTAAATTCTAACCTATATTTGTGACTCTATTTAATCCTATAGTAACATACTACATGACAGTGTTCTCCGACATTTACTTCTGCAGTAATTTACTCTGGGAGTATCTGAAAGGAGTAAAATGCTTCGGAAGTAGTTTTCTCTCATATGGAAGTCGCTGATTGTTGACTTGAATAGTAGTTTACTACAAAAGTAAAGCTTACTCTAGGTTGGTACATGCCACCCTAAAGCTCTGTTTTAGACAGATACATGATAACTATTAAGAACTTCTTGATTCTATAGAAGAAATTTAACATTGTTTCTTATCTCAAATGATGGAAATAATATTTAACACTGTATTCATCATAAAACTCGCGTTTCAAGTTTGTTTAGAGAAAAAAAAAATTATCTCCATGAAATGTTCTCTCTTTCACTTTCATTACAAAGAGAATTTTCATTTTTCATTTTTAGCTAAGTTGTGTGTGGTTAAATTTATCTGCAAATGCTTACAAAAATTTTCAGTCAGTCCTGAAATAAAAGGTGGAATGCTAGTCTTCCATGTTCATGTTCACTAACTTAATTTTAATGGGAACGTCCCACAACATAGTTAACTGCTGGTTACTTCACTGTTCGCAGCTTTTGCTGTTACAAGCAGAGAAATGTTTTGCAACATAATAGCTGTATGTGCTCTTCTCAAGGAAATCCTTATGGCACTGTGTTTGTTTTGTATTAAATATATTTTATACAATATTAGTGTGCTATTATATCGCAGGAGGGAAGAAGAAGAAAGGCTGAGAATCGAGGAGGAGAACAGAAGGAGAGAGGAAGAAGATAGAATAAAACAAGAAGCACAAAGGTAAATTGAATATTATGTAATTCTTGATTTCATTTATTTCATATGGATATTAACAGTATGAATTTAGGAATAAACTTAAACTCCCCATGTGTTTTAAAAACGTAAAATGTTGCTGATGGTTTCTATTAGGAATGCGACAAACACACACTTATTTTCAGGTAATGGTTATAACTCACAGTGCGTAATGGTTACCAGTAACAATTAGCTGTAACTATGTTTCATTATGAACGGATGAAATTATTTAAAATCTCACAATGCATTCGCACTTGCTTCTACATTCCTGCACATACACGTTTGTACAGGTGAACTGAGGTATGTGGGATCCTAAATATAAATATCACATGGTGCAGACATAGCAAAGGAAAATACATCACTAATGCCAACACCAACATGACTGAAATTAAGCATATAATAATTTAAATATTCTCGTAGGAGGTTAGCTAGGACATGGTATAAGGGTCACTATTGAGAAATGTGTTTTGTTTACGTAATTTATTATCCTCACGCTTGGGAAGCCAACTTGTTATTTTGTTACATAATATGCTACTACGTATGTAAAGCTGATTTGAAGATGTAATTTTGTTGTTACACTTCAAGTTTAAAAATATTATATTAACTTTGTATTAAACAGCTTCTATAGATAGTATTTATGTTTATGTTTGCCTCGGCTGCGTCAGTCTTGATTTAGAGTCACGTATCTCTAGACAGGGCATGGTACAACAAGAATGTAGGCTTACACAGATTTTAAGTTTAAATTCACTTCTTTTTATTAATCCTTGGCACAAATTAAATAGCACTACACTGATATTAAGAGCTGTGAGATTCTTTAATTTAAAACTTGCACTTTGTTAACGCATATACTTAATTTTCGTTACACACGAATACGTAATATTTCTTAAGAGAACATATCTTCCATCCAGTCACTACCAAGGTCTACCAGCAACTGAACATATTTCAACCGTCAAAATCTGTAAGCTTCTGTATTTCAAGTCTATGATTGGCTAATTCTAGTCCAATAGAATACCTGCATTTATTTAAAGCTTTTTCTGGCTATTGATTGGCTATTTTAACACTGTCACAAGATTTACGTTATCGTTGTTCTAATAATGACTATTGTCCATTCCAAACCAGAGTTCCCTTTGATGTAAACAGAAGCACGTGCTTCAGCTTGTCACGAACCCAAGAATATACTCTTACGCCAACGTAAATAGTTCCTTAATACATGTATTGTATTATGAAATATTAGAGCAGGTAAGGTATAGAACTGCACATTTTATTGCGGTTATGATAAGAACTCATCGTTAAAGGTAATGGATATATATACCAGCTGTTAAGAGATTACAAAATATTATTTTTGTCTGCTTTTGCGCTAACGCTGAGAGATCTTGCTTGTTAATACCAACCGTAATGCATGACTGCCACTCTCTTACATATACAAGAAATGCAGCAATGAATTCCCAGAGGTGCTATCTGAGTACCAAATAAACACTTTGCGTAACACAGGAAATATGATAAGCGAACAGTCATTCATAATACGCTAACACACATATGCTCAGCTCAGGTCAAATCTTGTGATTTAGTCAGTTAGTATTTGAGTTTACATGGCAGAGGAAGGTGCGTGTAGTGCGAATAAACTGTTCAAACACAAAAGTGGGAAACAGTTAAAAAGTGGCTAAAAACAAACAATACTTCATATATTCAACTCACTATTACAAAAATACCCGACACTTGCATTATTGCATATTAGGAAACTAATATCGGATTTTACAGGCGTTTCAGTGAGAAGTGTAACCAAAGCGAGCAGGCAATATAAACAGACATAATACAACATAGAAGAGGATAAAATGTGGGAACTTGTTTTAAGTGCGACACTGCTGTGGAATTGTGGATAAGCTTGTCATTATTTTGGAGAGTAGTTCTGATTCTGATATGGCAGCTGAGTCATCTTCGGAGGATTCGGATTTGGGTGTTGCACTTTTGCCCGAGGATTGTGATCAATGTAAGTAAAATGTTCATTGCCACATACTTATAAAATCGATTGTTACCTCAGGTTGCATTTTGAGCTATGATTCTCACGCAGGGCGCCTTTTTATAGATTAAATAGTGTTCAACAAGCACGTGGGAGGGGAACAAGCAGCCATTATGGGCGGGAATTGCAAACTACTTTTGCGTGGATAATACAAAGAGTTTGTTTTCAGTGAAAGGCACTCTGGTTTGGAATGGACAGTAGTAGCATTCAAACTCTCAAACTCATTATTGCCTCAAGGTTACCTCATTGTTAGCAATGTTAAACTTATTATTCTCGCAGCTCTTGCATTATTAAATTACATAATGCATTCACATAACATTTTTAAACACGTTTACAATAATATAAGCATTTGCAATGACTGTTACATACATTTTCACAAATTATTACGTACATATTGCTTCAAGGCGGGCTGTTATTGAATTTACATATTATATAATTTAATTGTTGTCATTCAAGTGTTAAAAATACTGCCTCACTATGAAAGTTTTCAGGTACAAAAAACTACACTCTGTAAAATCAGTCTGACTGGAGGAGTTTTTCAAAGTATTCATCACCACACTTTTTCATTCTCTCAAACCGCTTTTGAAAGCACTCCTGCCACTCATTTTCATGTAGGCATAAAAGCCCACTTCCGTACACTGCAATTGCTGCTTCAGGGCTCAAAAATCTCTTTCCAAAGATATGATTTTTCACTGTGGGAAACAAAAAGTAGTCACATGAAGCCAAATCAGGACTGTAGGGGGGGGGGGTGAGTCATCACCTTCACCTCTGTGGACTCCATTAACTGGATTGTTGCATTGGCTGTGTGTGCAGAGGCAGAAGAATTCCTCACAGCCCCGTCCTTGGCAGCAATTCATGAAGCTTCTCAAAAACTTGTGGTAAGCAAACTGTCATGTACCAGTGCTCAGTAACTGTCCTTTGTTCCACAAGAGGAATGGTAGCCACATAATGAGATTTACAGAACAAAGTGGCCACCATTTTCTTCCTAATGCTATGCAGATGCTTCACTTTGGTTGGAAGATCATCCAGAAAGATCCACACAGCCGACTAACACTTAGTCTCCGGGTCAAACTGGTAAATCCAACTTTCATCACCAATAACAATGTCAGAAACCCGCCAAGAATTGCCTCCGTCGAATCTGGCCAGCATTTCTCACACCATTCAATGTGTTGTGCATCAGCAAAGTTGTGGGGCACTGAATGGGATGACACCTTCCTCATGCAATATTTTGGAAGCTACATGGTGATCCAATCTGCATAGTTGCCTCAATTTCTTTAAATGTCATGTAATTGTTTTCATGGTCTATTTTTTTCCACAGTAGGTGTTTTCCTCAGTCACTGCTGTAGACGGGTGACCACTCCTAACCTTGTCCTTTAATGAAGTTAGCCTCTTTTAAATTCTTGAAACCATGGAAATACCGTGGCATAGGGAGGAGCAATGTCCCCAAAAGCCTGATGCAAGCGCTGAACAACACTTTGGGTCTCATTTAAACCCTTTTAAAGTCATATTAGTTCATTGCACGTAAATGCTTTCTTTGCACCTCCATTCTGGAAACAGGCTGTCACCACACTAGAGGTTGTTAACCTTGCGCTGTGGATTGATACACCATTTTACTTATAAAGAAGGTGCTATCCAATGGTGCAATCCATTAAGTGGATCAACCTTGTTTTCATCTATCTCAAACTTTCGTAGTTACTCTCGTACTGACATTTTGAAAGGCGATGTTGCTAGAGAAGAGAAATGTTAACACTCAAACACACATTATCAGCGGGTAATGGGAGCTATTAGATGCAAATTTAGAGAATACTTATTGTGTATCCCATGCTGATCGGCCATAACGACACTTGCTCGTTCATATTAAGAAATGTAACTCTCCCTCCTAGCCCTCTCCGTGTTTACTGTCCTTCATATTTAAATCATTCACTTCACGATTTCATATAAATCTATCACTTGCTTATCAATACACTTGTCTTTACTTTGTCTAATCTGTTCCCTTCTATTCATTCTATAGTCACTCTCCCTCCCTATTCTATTAACTCCCCCATTATTACTGCTTCTGTATTCCCATACTTCTCACAGAGCCTGCTCTATTTCTATACGTATGGCACACTTTCCTACTCCATAAATCTATTCCTGTTGGCTCCCTTGACGGTCCCCTTTGTTTCTGTCCAAAACCCGTAAACTCCTGTTGGGTGTCAACACAATGCTTTCTTCTTCCACCAATTCGCCACTCTGAAACCACGCCTCTGCCCTGCCCGCAACCATATCACATGGCGATTGAACTTCCTCCCTCCTTGATTATGTCACTTTCCTAACTTTGCCAGCTGTTACTCTTACGTCACTCTGATCTGACGTCACTACGTCATCTCCCAATCTTCTCTCTGACACAACCATCTTCTTCCCGCCAGCCCCACGTAGCAGTGACGTAACCTCCATATACCCATCCTTCTCCGATTTCCAATTGTTCTTTGGACTTCCTTCCGATCTGCATTCCTTCTCTCTGGTCTCGGATGTATTTGGCTGAAACATTTCCTGCTCCTGGAATCTGTTGCTCCTTGTGTCTCTTTCGCATTCAGCCACCATGCGCCCATTGACCCATGACCGTAAGTTCTTTATGACCGCCTGTTTCCCTTCCATTCTTGCCAGCTTCATTTGTTGTATTACATCTTTCTTCAAGGCCTGTTGTTCCACCGATTAATCTCTGTTTATAAAAATATTTGTTCCTTTTAGTTGCTTTGATTTCTTCAATACTTCATAAACAAACTGCACTGACGTAAATCTTGCAACTATCATTCTGGCTCCTCTTGATCTCCCCACTCTGATTGCTTCCCTAATCTCCCAACCCTGTAGCACCATTCCAAGCTTTCCTTCTATAATCTCTCTAACTTCTTCAGCAGGCCATACTCCATTCCTTTCTTTCACTCCTGTTATAACTAGATTAAATCTGCGGTGTCTCTCTTCCAACAGCTCTACTCTTCTTTTGAGACTCTGTACCTCATTTCTTATTTCTTGCATTTCATTTTTGATCTCTCTCTTGATATCTATTAGTTCCTTTTCTACTCCATTAAGTTTGTTTCCTAATTTCTCATCCATATCTTTTATACTAGCCAAAATTTCGTCCATGATGTTTCGATTCCCATTTGGCCCAGGATTAATTTTGACCAATTACCAGTAGCATGCTTATTATACATGTGAGAAGAATCGTGGTTACCATCTCTTCTGTACCTTTGTTTATTTTAAGATCATTCCATTTTAACTTATTAAAGGTTCCAATTCTTCCTCTGTACTCTTCGTTACTGATTCCCATAGTTACTTAAGCCCTTCTTTTCTTCCACTCCAGGAGCTTCCTCAACACACATCCACTCCCATCCACTGCTGTTCAGTATATAGCAATCCTCTTTTAAACATCTGACTACTGATTTGATGTTCCCCCTTTTACATACGGCGAAATGTGTAATGAAACATTTTGCAAAGGTTTTTCGCAATTAAAAAATCTGATTTGTTGCACTCACGTGACTTTCTCTACTCTTGTACAAACTATTTTTACAAACGTCTACTTCTTATTCTCCTTCTACTATATGTTAATTGAGATGTTAATCTTATTGCTAATTTTCTTGTAGGTGCAAGGGGAATATGGTAGGCTTTAAGCAATAGTCAAATATTTTAAGCGCTGGTTGCTATGTGGAGTATTCCATTCTCTTTGTATGTCCAGGACATAAAAAAACGAATAACAAATTCCCATTTGATAAAAAGTATAAGTATTGGAAAATTCAAACAAATAACAAGGAATATTTCGGAAATGGTTCACTCCACTAAAAAAAAAGTTTATATGACCTAAGCTGTGTGTTTTAAGAAGCTCTACATTTTCTATGTAGAAACTTTTTGTCTATCTCTTATGGTTTACCCGTTATGCAAAAGCCATTCAGAAAGAAAACTTTTGGGGAGACATTCCCAGAAAATTCAGGACATACATTTTATTTGTCATGAAAATATCTTAAATATACGATATTTTAATCAAAATCACTTCCAAAATTTTCGAAAAATGTTCCATGTCTGGGGTGGGGGGATTTTTCTGAAAATCTTTGTGTCGCATCTTTGAAAGATACTGCTCACAGACACACTCACTTTCCTTTTTTCTAAAAAAAGACTTTTTGTTGGATTCAGGGAGCCTCAAAACATGTATTTCTGGCAAAATCTCAATATCGAATTTTTGGGTGGAATGTAATGCTTCCCCTACTTACTATACATAGTAGAGAAAGTAAAAATAAGCTTTCATAAGAGTAGTTTGGAGCTATATGATAATAAATGATAGTGGGTGGTGAAAGTTGTGCAAATGAAGCATCACTTTTTTGGGGGGGGGGGGTAAATTGCTGTACATTATTCAGTGAATAGTGTTAAGGGTCTTGATGTATTTTATGCTTGTTTTGTTGAAGTATTGTGTAAGGTGGCATTTCTATTTTGTATGCCTGGAGTTTATTATCTACCAGCAGTATCATTTTATATACAGAAAGGGAATAGACTGTTAGTATTTTCTAGGAGTGATAGATTATCCTACAGGAATGAGCAGGTTTAGTGTTATACTTTGTTTTGTAAAACAAATATTATATTTATATTTCAACCACTTCCCCGTTGAAGAAAATGTCCAAAAGTTGTATAGCATTCACCCATCTATGTGATAATACTGGCACTTAGCTGGTTTTTGAGTTGATCTTATCAGTTGTAATTCTAGGCATGTTTACTTTGTCATAAGATTATGAGAGCTTTATCATTTCATAAAAGATGCTAATGTAATCCAATTGCAGCTTAAGTGCAGTAATAATGTTGAAAGTCATTGTTTTGTTGGGTGTTGTCGCCTGATATGGTGGCATGTGTATACATATGAGGGTTAGGAGACCTTGAACAGCATGAATGTGTTGTGCATGCTAATGTGCATGACATCTGTTTGCTTCAAGGAAACAAACCAGCTGTGTCTTTCACACTGTGTAGCTTTTGTCTATCAATGCAACTTTTCAGACAATCAAAAGTTGCTTAAGCATTTATTTTTTAACACTACGACTAACCTAAAGAACTGGAAGTGTAGAGTTAATTATAGTGTGTTATCATGAAAGTTGAACATTTTCAATTAGGTCACAGTGACTGCTTCACAACACTGCATCTGGAGAGTAAGATTTGAGGATACAGGGGCACATTTGTGACTCCTTGCCTTTTGTTGTCTTTTAAAATTTCTTTTACTAACTGCAGATGATTGTGTGCATAAGCATCAGACATTTACTTGCTTCACAAATTGTGTTGTATGAATGTTGGTGAGGATCAGTGTTGAACAAAGGCGTTTTAGGAGGATAAATTCAAGTGTCAGAAAAGGATGCTATGTCACAGTGAAAGGCAAACATTAAGAGGAGATTAAATTTTAAATCTGCTAAATTTGTGAGCCATTATCTCAGAAAATATTTAAAAATATTACAACTGGAATTTTTATAGGATGTAATTGCTTGCTTTTTCTATGTTCATTGATGTATTTTTATATAGGTACAATATGCTTATTAAGGAAGAAGGGATTATTTTCTTATTATACCATCTTTTAATTAAAATTTATAGGCAATTTTTTTAAAAAATCTGATGTGATACATTCCCTCTATCGTTTATTACTGGGTATACAAACTAGTCTTACTAAATCTTATATTTATATCTACTTCATTTTAATCCAAGTAAACCTTCGCAGAAATAGCTACATTACACACTTTGTTATAGATACAAGAGAACAGCGACAGTCAAATGTTTAACAACTGGACACTATTTACTGGTCTTAAAATTCCATACTGTTCCATGACGTGAGAAACAACTGAATGTTGAAAGGACTTTAAAGAGTGACCAAGTAATAAACAATTGCGACCATTAATAACAGCTATCTCAGAAATGGCTTACACCACAAAAAAAGTTATATCAAATAAATTTTGTATTTTAACGAGATCTACATTTTTTACTTTCTCTACTACGTATAGTAAGTAGGGGAAGTATTGTATTCCACCCTAAAATTCGATACCGAGATTTCACCAGAAATACATGTTTTGAGACCCTCTGAATCCAAAAAAAGCATTTTTGGAAACATGTCCGTGTGTCTGTCTGTGTATCTGTGTGTCTGTCTGTGAACAGCATAACTCAGAAACGAACAGTCGGATAAACACCAAACTTGGTATTTAGGTTCAGTATCTTCCAAGGATGCGACACGAAGGTTTTCAAGAAAATCCCCCCACCCCAGATTACCCTTTACATGGAAGATTTTTCGAAAACTTTAATTTTCTCAAAAATGGCTCTAACAATTTTGATTAAAATATTATATGTTTAAGATATTTTTATGACAAATAAAATGTATATCTTGAATTTCCTGGGAATGTCTCTAAAAGTATTCTTCATTGTGAACGACTTTTGCATAACTGGTAAACCATAAAAGATAGACAAAATTTTACTCCACAAAAAATGTAGATGGCGTTAAAATACACAATTTATGTCATATACATTTTTGTTGTTGAGTGAACCATTTTCGAGATATTACTTGTTATTCCCTTAAATTTTTCAATACTTATTTTCTCAAATGGGAATTCGTTATTCATTTTTTTTTGTCTTGGATATGCAAAGAGTATTAATCTGTGGCAAAGAGAATAGTGCTGCACCTAGCAACCAGTTATTAAGAGATATGTATGTGCTTAAAGGCTACTGTATTTCTATATTGCCCTTGTAAATATATATTCCCCTTACATCTACAAGAAAATTAGCAATAAGATAGTCTGCAAATGTTTATCTCGATTAACATGAAGTAGATGGAGAATAAGTGTTTGTAAAAATAGTTTGTACAAGAGTAGAGAAAGTCATGTGAGTGTAACACATCAGATTTTTTTGTATAGTGTGGTTTTGTCTGTAGCGTAATATTTTTCAGTTATACAAGATTGTACAAAATCCCTTCCGAATGAAGAGCACTTTACAGACTATTTCCAGAACATTAAAAGATATACCTTTTATATAACATATAAATATCTTCAATACGTGGTATTTTAAAAAAATCGGAGCCATTTTTTAAAATCCAAAATTTAGAAAAATGTGTTCCATGTAAATGGTAGTTTGGGGTTGAGTGATTTTTACTTTCTCTACTACGTATAGTAAGTAGGGGAAGTATTGTATTCCATCCAAAAATTTGATACCAAGATTTCACCGGAAATATGTGTTTTGAGGCCCCTTGAATCCAAAAAAAGCATTTTTGGAAACATGTCCATGTGTGTGTCTGTGAACAGCATAACTCAGAAATGAACAGTTGGATAAACACCAATCTTGGTATTTAGGTTCAGTATCTTCCAGAGATGCGACACAAAGGTTTTCAAGAAAATCCCCCCCACCCCAGATTACCCTTTACATGGAACATTTTTCGAAAATTTTAATTTTCTCAAAAACGGCTCTAACAATTTTGATTAAAATATCACATGTTTAAGATATTTTTATGACAAATGAAATGTATATCTCGAATTTTCTGGGAATGTCTGCAAAAGTATTCATTATGAACGACTTTTGCATAACTGGTAAACCATAAGAGATAGGCAAAATTTTACTACACAAAAAATGTAGATTGCATTAAAATACACAATTTATGTCAAACACATTTTTTTGTTGAGTGAACCATTTTCGAGATATTGCTTGTTATTCTCTTAAATTTTCTCAAATGAGAATTCGTTATTCTTTTTTTTTTTCCTGGTAATGCAAAGAGAATGGAATACACCACATAGCAACCAGCTCTTAAAACATTTGACTATCGCTTAAAGCCTACCAATTCTCCTTGCATCTACAAGAAAATTAGCAATAAGATTAACATTTCGATATCTCGATTAACATGAAGCATATGGAGAATAAGCATTTGTAAAAATAGTTTGTACAACAGTAGAGAACAATATAAAGGAACTGGAAAGTATAGAGACAGATTCGTTACATTTAAGAATACATTCAACAATACGGTATTGAGTGTAACACATCAGATTTTTTTGAAAATCTTTGTGTTGCATCTTTGGAAGATATTGAAGTTAAATACCAAGTTTGGTATTTATCCAGCTTTTTGTTTTTAAATTACGCACTTCAGACACACACACACACAGAGACCTTTTTCTAAAAATGCTTTATTTGGTATCAGTGGACCTCAAAACATATATTTCTAGTGAAATCTCGACTTTGAATTTTTGGGTGGAATACACTATTTCCCCTTACATAGTAGAGAAAGTAAAAGTGCTTTCAGAATATAATGCAGAAGTGTTGTTATATTGACTAACAGGACTTCTGAGGCCCAGAATTACATGGATTCTGTTGTAGGTTTAATTTGTATAAACTATTGGTAATGCTTTATTAAATGTTTATGCCCCTTTCATTCCAGGAGACAGATTCAAGAAGCTTTGAACCAACAAACTTTTCATCAGTTTAAGTCTTATGCAGAGCAGCAATATCCTGGAAATCCAGAGCAGGTAAGTTAAAATTTGGTGATGGAATCTTCAACATTTTAGGAGTCATCAACAAGCATGTCCTTTTACATGAGTGTTTTAGGCATAAGTAGTTATACCTTTTTCACTATAAGCTGAAAGGAGAAGTAAACAAAACCACGTGACAAAAGAGCACCTCATTGGCTGGTGGGCAAACTACAATCTTTCCCGCTTAGCATGCCATCTCTTCCTCTACAAAAAACGGCTCGGTTCAGATCGTAACATTTTGTGGTTATTCGCATGCAGAGAAATTTAAAAAATCCATTATTGTAACAGTTCAGTTTATGAAACTAAATGTGTTTATTCAGATTCACCTATAACTAAATGAACCGTTATAGCAGACGGTTTAAGAGGCTATGCGTAGGCACTGTAGTTCGTTTCGGGTTTTTGGATGAGCCGCCGGTGTACTTTTGCAACGTGTTGAGAAAATCACTACGTCTGCATGGGGAATTGAAATCAATTTGAGTCCAATTCCATACTGAATGCGATCCGCATTTCCATGTTAAATTCAATACGTATTGAGATCAATTTGATAACACAAAGTTTGAGAATAAACTAATTCTAACTTTTGTGTTGGTCAACTTGGATTTAGGTTGCTGAACCTGTTAAACATATGTTAATTTGTTTTTCTGTATATTTTAAGTGGATTTTGAGGAAATAAATTGTGAGTTATGGAAGCGATAAAAGTGGCTTTGCTGTGTGTTTTATTACACATGTGATTAGCGATTTACGCTAATAAAAACAAAATGACGAGCATGCAGCGTGTTACGAGTTTAGTAGAGGATAGTATCTTTGGCGTATTGTAAACAATTTGAATATGGTAGGTGTTTCCATGCAACAAATTTCAATCCAATCCTATTTTCTAAGAGTTGGCCATTGTTTAGCAATAATTGAACTTCTTTGTTAGTGATGCAGAATTGTTGCTCGGATAGCTTGGGTCCCGTTTGTTTTCTGTTGTGTTTTAACCTATAGTACTAATCGTTATTTAACTTGTTGACTCATAAAAGGTTAAAGGCAAAGTGGTATATTGGTATTAGTCATTAAATGAATGATTTCTAAAGCCTGAAGTTAAGAACAGTTTAATCCAGTACCTTTAAACAAGATACAGAAATGTTAAGGTACAACTTTTGTTTGTCTACTCTTAGTATTGTGTGTTAGAAGTTTAGGATGTAAGGCAAAATATAGGAATAAGACATACAATGTTTAAAAGCTAATGATTCCCAAGCTGCACAATATACTGTATTCGCATTCTGTCTGAAGCAATTTCCTCTCACAGGTCTTAGTTCCGTCATCCTCCACGTGGTGCTGCCATGTGCTCGGCGGAGTAATACATTTAAGTTTTGTTTACTTCTCCTTTCAGCTTATAGTGAAAAAGGTATAGTAAATGATAAGATTGAAAGCATATCATACTGCTTGATAAAAGATTATTAACGTTTTATATAAAAATAAGTGACTTGAGCAGATATTTGAAGTTGCATCATGAATGAAGGTTATATACTAGCAAAACATATCATGTGATTCCTGATCAGTCAACATTAGATTGTTGCAGGACTTATTAATTAACAGCTAATTTTAAATTAAAAGTTATTGCTTTGTAAGGCACTAAAACAAGTGGAACACTAAATTATGACTGAAGCGAGATGAACACACTGTCATTGGTTGATGGAAGTGGGGGGAAAAGAGCCTCATGGCTGGTGCACAAAAACCTGATAACGGAATCACAACAGGAAGCAAAATAGCATACAGCACTTTGGTCCACAGTATCCTGGTAATGAGAAGAAGAGCTAAATAGTACATGTTTTATGAATATGTAGGGTATCTGGTGATTTCTCTGATATACAAGCGTCATTTCAAAAGTCCTGCACATGGCACATGCACAAGTTATGGTGGTATGATCAAGTAGAAATTTCAGAGGTTCTTGAAACTTGGAACTTGCACACAGTGAAGCATTCAAATATATTGAAGAAAGAGTGAGTCGACTTAAGATACTCTTTGCTCCACTTACTACATGCAGGACATGTTTCGTGGCGCATTCCCCATATCTTCCGCTGCTATGCGTCGACTGACTTCAGAACAGGATTCCGGTTCTCTGGTGCCATCTGTTGACCAATTGATGAACTTAATCTCTTCCCGGTGGTATTTCAAAGTTCATCAGTTGCTCTTGGAACTTTTTGATGTATATTTTCTCCCACAAGCTTAATTCTAGCGGTTTCTTGACATACTTTAGTAATTTTGCTTCCTTTTCTACTGTGTGGTTCTCTTTCCAAAAACAAAACTTATAACTGTTTTAAAGAATTGGCTACACTCCCTGGAAATAGAAATAGGAAAAATAGAAGAATACACCAAACTAACAGAAATATGCATAAACCAAACATTCTTCTGATTCAATAAGCACTTCTACCAGCAAAGATCATGCTTAGCAATAGAAAATCCACTGTCACCCTTTTTGGCAGATTTATTCATGAGCAAGTTGGAAATTCATATGACTAAGGCATTCCCACACATATTTAAAACCTGGCACAGATACGTAGACAACACTTTCGCCATTGTGAACAAGAAGCAGATAGAAGACGCACTAAAGTTGCTTAACCTACAGGACACAACAGTAAAATTCACACTTAAAATAGAGGACCAAAACACTTTACCATTTTTAGATCTGAAAATAATATGCATTGGGGAAAAAATAGAATATGGAATACATAGGAAAAACACGCATACAAACAACTACATAAAAGCTCAATGTTTTAAGCCCAGATCACACCAACATGCAATATTCAACAGTTTAATTCACCAATTAATAAACACCCCTCTTAAAGAAATAGAATACAAGAATGAATACAAACACATCGTAACAACAGCAAAAGCCAATGGATTCAACAAACACATGATAGACAGAAAAATCAACAAGTTCACCAGAGAAAAGCAAATCAGACAGATTACGACTCTTGCACCAATTGAGGAAAATTGGAGATACAAGAGAATTGCTTTCCACCCTTGGGCCTTCCACAAATTCCAGAAGACTTTCAAGAAATACAAGATAACCCTGGCACCATACAATAAATTCAGCTTAGGAAAGATGTTAAAATCTAGCACTACTAATAGTATTCCACATGAAAAGAAACAAGGTATATATCAGATAGACTGCAAAGATGTGACAAAATATACATAGGGAAGACCAAGAGGAACATTGGAACCAGGCTACAGGAACACTACTGCAACATCAGATATAAACAGAAAGGTCTGCTGTAGCAAACCATTTTTGGAAAGAGAACCACACAGTAGAAAAGGAAGCAAAATTACTAAAGTACATCAAGAAACCACTAGAATTGAGCTTGTGGGAGAAAATATACATCAAAAAGTTCCAAGAGCAACTGATGAACTTTGAAATACCACCGGGAAGAGATTAAGTTCATCAATTGATCAACAGATGGCACCAGAGAACCGGAATCCTGTTCTGAAGTCAGTTGACACATAGCAGCGGAAGATATGGGGAATGCGTCACGAAACATGTCCTGCATGTAATATGTATTAAGTGGAGCAAAGAGAATGTTGAGTCGACTCACTCTTTCTTCAATATAAGTAGAAATTTGTCAGTTGTAAGACATTAGGCTTGATGGTTGTATATGTGTTTGCTGGTTCGCATGGCTGTCTCGTGAGTAATTCAGTTTTAAAATGGAAGCTGAAACCAAGTCAGGTTGGATTACACATAGTGACCCTCATTCCTACATCAAAATTGAATCCTACATGGAAAGAACCCAACTGAAATTTACAAAACTTTGAGAGAGGTGTGTACTAATAGTGTAGTGGATCATAGCACAGTATCACAGTGGTCTGCCTGTTTCCGTGAAGGCTGGGTAAGCATTGAGGACAACGTAAGAAGTGGAAGGCCATCAACTGCAACAGACTATACCTCTCAGATTATATTAATGACATTTTGAGAGAGGAGTGACAAAAAAAAAAGTAAGGAAATTGCATATGAGGCCAGAATGTCTGTCAGTTCAGTTTACAGAATCATTACTGAAAAGTTAAAGATGAGAAAAGTTACTGCCAGATGGGTTCCACATTATCAAACAGAAGGAGAATATTTTCTGAAAAGGTTTGTTGCGCTTGATGAAACCTAGACACAAGATTTTGAGCTAGAACTGAAGTCTCAGTCGTTACAATGGAAAAGCTCCAACTCTCCATGCCCAATAAAATTCCGCTGCGAACAATCAAAGGTGAAACTGATGATGACCTTTACATATGAAATGAATGGAGTCATAGCTACAAATAGAGTGATCCAGGGAACGTCTGTAACAGGTGTGTACTGCAAGCTGTTTTGCACCCAAAAATTTGTCAAAGAAGGCCTGACATGCTTGCAGCTGTTGTCCTCATTTTGCACGATAATGCAAGACCGCATATTGCCCTGCCAGTGAGAGAAATGCTCGACAAATATGGATGGGAAATACTACCCCACCCAACATACAGTCCTGATATGAGCCCACCAGACTTTGACTTGTTTCCCACGTTGAAGGAATCACTCCGTGGAAAATGTTTTGATACAATTGATGAAGCTTCCCGTGACCCCAGTAATCAAACGGCTCAACAATGAAGGTGCCCTATCTGGTATACAGAATTTGCCAAAACATAGGGAAGCTGTCATCTGCAAAAATGGAGATTATATTGAAGGTCTATAAAGGTATTTTGTAAACTAAATTACTTTTTACATTAAATTATATATATAATTCAATTAATTATACTTTTTACAGACCATAGCCTGCTCTTGGCAAGTTGTTTTGTTGTTATTTTACTTTCTCTACTACGTATAGTAAGTAGGGGAAGTATTGCATTCCACCCAAACATTCGATACCGAGATTTCACCGGAAATACATGTTTTGAGACCCCCTGAATCCAAAAAAAGCATTTTTGGAAACATGTCCGTGTGTGTGTGTGCGTGCGTGCGTGCGTGCGTGCGAGCGAGCGAGCGAGAGAGAGAGAGAGAGAGAACAGCATAACTCAAAAACTAACAGTTGGATAAACACCAAACTTGGTATTTACGTTCAGTATCTTCCAGAGATGCGACACGAAGATTTTCAAGAAAATCCCCCCACCCCAGACTACCCTTTACATGGAACATTTTTCGAAAATTTTAATTTTCTCAAAAATGGCTCTAACGATTTTGATGAAAATATCATATGTTTAAGATAATGTCATGAGAAATAAAATGTATATCTCGAAATTTCTGGGAATGTCTCCAAAAGTATTCTTCATTATGAACGACTTTTGCATAACTGGTAAACCATAAGAGATAGACAAAATTTTACTACACAAAAAATGTAGATCGCGTTAAAATACACAATTTATATCATATACATTTTTTTTGTTGAGTGAACCGCTTTCGAGATATTGCTTGTTATTTCCTTAAATTTTCCAATACTTATACTTTTTCTCAAATTCGTTATTCATTTTTTTATGTCCTGGACATGCAAAGAGAATGGAATGCACCACATAGCAACCAGCGATAAAATATTTGACTATCGCTTAAAAGCTACCATATTCCCCTTGCATCTACAAGAAATTTACAAATAAGATTGACATCTCGATATCTCAATTAATATGAAGCATATGGAGAATAGGCGTTTGTAAAAATAGATTGTACAAGAGTAGAGAAAGTCATGTGAGTGTAACACATCAGATTTTTTAAATTATTTTGTTTACTTTTATCTTACAATGCGCAGAATTTTGAAATGACCCTCGTATATCTAGTGACTCAAGTTTGAATGTTGACCGCCGTGACATGTGGCATCTTTGTTTTTTAGTACCTGAGCTAGGCTGTAGGTTTGGCCTCCCTGCCTTATGATAACTGATAAATGTTTTTTGAATTACGTCGTTGGGTAGTATTCTGTACATTATTGCTTATTTATGTTTAACAGCAAGCAGTTCTAATCAGACAATTGCAAGAGCAGCACTACCATCAGTATATGCAGCAGTTGTACCAGCAGCAGTGTCGCCACCAGAAGCAGGAGCTTGGGATGGAGCCAGGTGACGAAACTTCAAGGTTATTAAGTAATGGTGGACCAGCTACAGATTCTGTTGACGGTGAGGCAGAAAACGAAGAAGACGACTTTCAAGGTAAGGATTCTTTTTATTCAAACCCTTGTACAGATGTAAACTCTCTGCAGAAAATAGCAATAATGTTGCTGGGTTACGTACGCTGTCATGGTAATGTACAAGCAGCCAACAGCCTAAGTAAAATAGAAATTGCTGAAAATCACAAATGCTACGTGAATGTTGAGTTTGGTATGAATAAAGCTATATATATGGTCCAGTCATAAGTTCTGTCCTGTGATTAAGAAGCGATATGTATTAAAGTAAAAGACACAAAAAGATATAATATATATATTTTAATTCAGTGACCAATGAACATTTCTTATAATATAAGTCTATGCACAATTGAAAGGAAAGCTAGCCATGAAAGCTGTTAGAGTTTGCTTGTACAAAACACCCACACTACCAATGAACTGGTTGGAAAGGCTCTACAAAGCTGTAGTTGAGTAAAAAATGTCATATGGAATAGAAATATGGGGGTGGCAAAGGGATGGATTAAGATTGATATAGTCCATAGAATGTTTTGTAGAGAAGTTCTGGGTTTACCTAAGAGTTCATCAAGGGACGTGACACTGGCAGAGCTAGGAAGGGTAGGGAGAAAAGGTATAATAGTGGAAATAATTTTGAAGTATTGGTATAGATGTTTAAATCTAGAAGATAGTAATATATTAAAAAAATGTATACAGTTCCAAAAAACTGTCTTAGGAGAAGAGTGTTGGTTTGGGGAGATGGGAAATGTGCTAAAAGAAATTGGCATGAGGAATATTTTCCTATTAGACAAATATAATAACACTAGGTTTTGGAAAGAAGTGAGATTGAGGGTGGAAGATATCGAGAAACAAGAGATATGGGCTAGTTTTGAGGATAAAAGGTCATTGATCTTGTATAAATCAGTTAAAAGAAATTGGGGAAGGGAGAAGTATGTAGATATATGCAATCAATTTGGCAGAAGAGATCTTGCGTAGATGTGCACAGGAGTAATATTTTTAAAAAGGAATGGATATAATTGTTTGGGGAGATGTATTATGTGTGGTGAATTGGGTAGTACTTTTCATTGGCTAATAGAATGTGATAAGGTTAAAAGGTGGAGAGAGGTTATATGGAATGAAAAATGGGACAAGCTAAATAAAGAAACAGTAGCATTAAGAATGTTGGGAAGCACAAAAGTAGAAACAATTAAAATGATGGGGACATTTTTAGGCAACACAAGGGATAAGTGGATAAGGAGCTTAAGAAAGCTACAGCTGAACGAGCATAGTTTGTAAAGTGGAGAGATGGTATAGTAGCTTTATCCCATATATACAGCCTAGCGGCTAAATATGGGGGAGCTAGAAAACTGGAGCACTAGACCTAAGTTTTAGATGTAAGTTTTATTTGTATTATTGTAATAATGATGAAATAAATATTACATATTACTCTAAGTCATTCAGAATGATCACCTATGGCCTTTACACAGCACCTTAATCTGTTAGGCCAGTCTGCTACTGCAGCATGGATGACATCTAGAGGAATTTCCTGCACTGCCCTTACGAGATCTCACTTTAGAGATTCCAAACTGGAGTGAGGTTTAGCACAGGCCTTGCTCTCCAAGATATCCCAAAGCCTATAGTCCAGTGGGTTCAGGTCTGGGCTGCCGGAGGGCCAGTCTTCTGCTGCAGTGAATTCTGGAACATCGTCCCTGAGCCATGTTCTAGCCTTGTGAGCTGAGTCTTGCTGAAGGCTTCCATTGAAGAGTGTGGTGTTCAAGGGTCTCACAACTCTCTCTAGGATGTCCTCTTGGTACCATCTGGCTCCTGTTTTTACTCCTTGTTTGCAGAAATGGAGAGATGTTACTCCTTGATGTGACACACCCACCAAACCATCACTGATGCTGGGTGGTGCCTTCTCTGGACACGGAGGACTGGTATTTGAGGTTCCTTTAAGCTTCGTGCATATATTTTATCATTTTGCTTATTGTACTCCTCCTCCACCGTGAAAATGTTCTCATCTGTGGAGAGGAATATTTTCATGAACATTCCGAGTATGCCACTGTAAGAGCCTCTTTGGTCTTTCATACCTGACCTTCAGGTTAACAAATGTCCCACTGACCATCGATAAGCTCTCATATGAAGGTCATCTCTGCTAATCTGAGACATGGATTTGGTGGATACATTTAACTCTTGGTCCATAAGTTTTGCTTCCGGAGTGGGTTCCAACGTATTCATTCTCTTACTGCTTTGACCACTGCTGAAGTCCTTATGGTACGTGGCCTGCAGATCTTGGTAAGTCTTCAATAGAGGAAAATTCAACGAATCTCTTGACAGTTCATTAAACAAATTTCAGTAGGTTTCTTACCACACTTATAAAGAGCAATCACTGCAATTCTGTTTTTATTTACAGCCCACTCCATATTTATTGGTTGATGTAGGAAACTACACAAAGCAAATGTGTTTAGAATAATAACTCTGTTACCTTGTAACTTGTAACAATACCATTAAATCATTTATTTTTAAGTTGTAGAGCTACAAACATAGAGGACCAAACTTATGACTGGACTGTGTGTGTATATATGTTAGAATTTTTAGGATACTATTATTTTCTAATAATGGGGAGTTCCTGTCACCAGCATTAGCTATGACCATTCTAAGCAAAATAAAAGAATTTAAAAACTAGGAAAAATGATTTTTAGTTCATTCCTTGCAAACAAAGCACATCCACTTTACCCCTACAGAAACCAAGCTTAATGACTTTGTTATTATGGTTATGAGTTTTATTACTATACAGAATGAATCACCTAAAACTTGCACTGCAAATATTTCGGAAATGGAAAGTGCTACTGATGTGCAGTTTCCAGGGGCTCGTACATTTAGCCTATAAACAGATTTTAATAATACTGAGAAAGTGTACTTTTTGAGCAAACATGCAATTTTTTTAAATGGAACAATGCCTAGTTACATCAACAGAATAAAGGTAGGGTAAATTAGAATGTCAATGGTCTTTGTTGCAGGATTCTAGTGCAAGTGGTTTACGAGAATACTTATTTTGAAAAGTTTCCACCCTGACAATTGTTTGTCCGATTCAAACTGCTTAGTTGCTAGGTACAGTGTTGTTATGTTTGTTTGCATTGTGTTTTCTGTACATTGATTGCATTGCGGCTTTCTGGTCAGTTAGTTTATGACAGTTCAAGCAGTACGTCGTGAGTGGAAGATGGGGTTTACTAATGCAGAAAAAGCCGACATGCTGATGGTGTATGGAGAGTGTAGGAAGAATGCAGTTCGTTCCTGTACGGTGTATGCGGAAACGTATCCCAATAAGACGTCAACCATTTCGGCAATTATTTATCAACCTCTTCCACCAATTATGTGAAAATGGCACTGTAACATCTAGAAAACGTAACAGAAACAAACAAGTGGTTGGAGAAGAGGCAGAAATTAGTGTTTTGGCTGCTGTTGCAGTAGATCCGCAAATTAGTTCCTGCACAATTGCACATGGAAGTGGCATAAGTCAGGCAAATGTACTGCGCATTCTCCATCGACATAGGTACCATCTCTATCACGTCTCTCTCCATCAAGAGCTGCATAGAAACGATTTTGAGAATCGTGTTAACTTTTGTACATGGGCATTAAGACATGATACTCCAGATTCATCATGTATCTTGATTAGTGATGAGGCAACATTTACTAATCATGGCCAGGTAAACCGCAGAAACATGCACTATTGGTCTGTTGACAATCCCCGTTGGCTTCATCAGGTGGAACGTCAGCATCCATGAAGTTTAAACATGTGGTGTGGGATAGTGAACCATCGGCTCATAGGCCCTTTGTTCATAGAAGGAACAATGAACTCGCACAAGTATCGCAGCCTCCTGACAGACCATCTGCTACAGATGCTAGAAGACATTCCTTTGCAGACTAGGAGGAACCTGTGGTACCAACATAATGGCTGTCCAGCCCATAGTGCACGAAGTACTACAGCTTATCTAAATGGATTGTTTCCAAATCGTTGGATTGGATAAAGAGGACCTGTACCTTGGCTGACCCGTTCACAGGATCTGACCCCTTTAGACTTTTTTCTGTGGGGAAGGCTGAAAGACACTGTCTACAAGGATGTACCAACTACACCAAACGATATGAAACAATGTATTACTGCTGCCTGCTCTGAAATTTCCGCTGAAATGCTAGAACATATGCAGCAGTCTTTCCATAGCAGACTGGAAGCATGTATTGAAGCTGCCGTTGGTCATTTTGAACACAACCTTTGAAGGCTATGTTCTCTTTACTTGTAAGAATCCACAGAAGTATTGTAATTCCCTTTTGTTTTACTTTAGTTTGTCCTACCACAGGTTGTACAAGTGTCGGTGTGTAGAAGTTTCAAAATAATATTTCTTGTAAACCATTTGCACTAGAATCTTGCAACAAATGTCACTGCCATTCTAATTTACCCTACTTTTATTCTATTGATGTAACTAAGTATGGTTGGTTCCATTTAAAAAATTGTACGTTTGCTCAAAAAATACACTTTCTCAGTATTATTAAAACTTGTTTATAGGCTAAATGTACGAGCCCCTGACTACCAATCAACTGTGAAAACAGCACTTCAGTAGCACTTTCCATTTCCGAAATATTTGTGGTGCAAGTTTTAGGTGATTCACCTTGTATATGTGTTAGTAGTGGTTAGTAAACAAACTAAAAACCTACAAAAAGTTTGAAAACCTGGGAATTGAAAACTCCACGGAATTAATAAACCACCTGCAGACCTACAACATCCCAAAAAACCACATAATGGTATCGTTTGATGTCAAAGCACTTTTCACCAGTATTCCCATAGAAAAAATCCCTACACTACTTAGAAAATGGTTAGATCAGAGTACAATAGACTCCACAGAAATAGATGACATCATCAACCTTACAGAATTATGCACTAGACATAACTTCTTCAATTTTAACCATAAATTCTACAAACAATCAAAAGGACTAGCAATGGGAAGCCCACTGTCCCCCAATCTGGCAGAACTGTATATGAGCCACCTTGAAGTCCACATAGTGAAAGCTTTCCCCCACATATATAAATTTTGGCGGAGATATGTTGATATTTTTTCCATCATACCACAGAAACTAACAGAAGATGCTTTGAAACTATTGAACCTTCAGGACAACAGCATTAAATTCACTATCGAAATTGAAGAGAACAACACCTTACCCTTCCTGGACCTTACTATAACCAGAGATCAAAATAGCTTTAAATTCAGCATACATAGAAAACCCACACATGTGGACAACTATATAAAGAAAAATGGTTGCAACCCAACTTCGCACCAACTAGCCTTCTTTAGAAGTTTAATCCACCGGTTGCATAGCGTTCCCTTGAGTAAAGAAGA
Source organism: Deroplatys truncata (assembly GCA_030765065.1). NCBI lineage: Eukaryota > Metazoa > Arthropoda > Insecta > Mantodea > Mantidae > Deroplatys > Deroplatys truncata. The sequence goes on from CM060978.1 coordinate 19,923,249, forward strand.
ATTTTTAAAAGAACAACAACATATAGAAAAAATAGCAATAACTAATGGATTCAACTCAGATCTCATAAGCAACATGATATACAAGAAGAAAAAACTCGAGGCAATTTCACATTCCACTACTCTAACGCCTCTCTCAAACACAAATTGGAAATACAAGAAATTCACATACCACCCTTGGGCCTTTAGAAAATTTGAACGAATCTTCAACAAATTTAACATTAGACTAGCTCCACAGAACAAATTCAGCTTGAACTTACTAAACACACCTCTCAAAAATACCATCCCAAACACACTAAAATCCGGAATTTACGAGATCAGTTGTGAGGATTGTGAGAAATACTACATAGGAAAAACTAAAAGAAACTTGGAAAACAGACTTAAGGAACACCAAAGAAACATAAAACTAAAACAAATAGAGAAATCCGCTGTATCACACCATTTTTGGACTGAAAACCACAACATTGGCCAAAGTATAAAGTTGTTAAAAACCCCTCACCACACCAATAGAATTGAACATGTGGGAAAAAATACACATCGTCAAAAACAGCAACAACGTCATTAATTTTGAAATCCCGCCTGTAAGCAATGTGTTAAAATTTTGTGTCCCCAACACCAGATGGCAACAGGGTCAGAATTTGCAAGATGAGGAAGAAGAGGACATGGGAGAAAGCAACCCTTAGTCACCCAGTCGCTGACGATGAGGACGAATGCCCTCGAAAACGTTTCTGTTTTATGTAACTTTAATTAGTGAAGGTGAGTGTAAAAAAGTGTGACTCAATCTAAATCATGATGAATACTTCACTGTTAATAACGCTTCTGTTTTTAATCTTTATTGTATATGTGTGTTGAATCTAATGAAAATACTACCACTGAACAAGCACTTGGCACATTTAAATTGGTACACGTATTATGTGACTTCCACTGCCTTCATATGTCCTATCTACCAACTGCTTTATTCCCCTGCTGCATTCACTTTATTTTATCCTTCCTTTATGCTATCAGTTACGTTCCCTTCCATCCTTAAAGCAGTGGGTTAATGTGCCCCTCACATTCACTGGTTTCATTTTATTGCATTGGCACGACAGGGAATGTAAGCCAGCAACATTACTGAAAGTAATTTCTTCTATAGCTAGAAAGTTTTGCCATTGGGAACTGGGTGTGCTTTAGTGGCAGATTTTTTCTGGGAATGTAATTTATTATATCTCTTGGACTATAATACGACACGTAATTGAAAAGGAGAAGAAACAGTTCGGTATATTAAAGGTTTCTTGCCTGAAACTCATTGGAGTTTTTACATAGTGGAGTTATGTTTTGTAATCCAGGTGAATTCCCCAAAATTTCTGCAGCTTCCATGTGGACAAGGAAAGATATCAAGGAGTTCAAAGACTCGATCCGCAAGGAAGGCGGTGATGCTATCATCAAAGTGGGCCATGGTGAAACAGTTACAGTAAGTGTGGGTTTTCTGAATGCATGCACCCAGTTTAGTAATGCATGGCCTGCACGGAGTAGCTCATACATTTTGTAAAGAAGAAATGCAAGGGTTAATCTCGGTTCTAGTCTTCCTTCTTGTGTGGTACGTTTATCTAAAACTCTCTGTATGTGTGCAAGTTCTCTTTCTATGTTAGTAACTAAAAATCTGACATGTTATGTTCACATGTCTTTCTCTACCCACTATGCTTAAAAAAGTTCATTCTATCATTATTATTATTATTATTATTATTATTATTATTATTATTATAGCTTGTATAGTTTGCGTTCCAAAGCAATTTCTAAGTACCTCAAAGTGATACATTCACATGACTTTCTCTACCCTTTATGTTTATTAGTGGGTATACAAGCTATTGTTACTAAAGCTTATTTTTATATCTACTACATTTTAATCCAAATAAACCTTCACAGAAACAGCTACATTACACATTTCGTTATAGATACAAAGAGAACAGCGATAGTTAAATGTTTAACAACTGGACGCTATATGCTGGCTTAAAATCCATACTGTTTCCATGACATCGCAAGAAACAACTGAACATCGATGGGACTTTAAAGGAATGAGAAGTATTGAACAGTTTCAACCTTTAGTAACGGATATCTCAGAAACAGCTTATGCCACAAAAAAAAGAAGCTTATTTTAAGTAAATTGTGTATTTTAAAGAGGTCTACATTTTGTGTAGTACTTCTTCGTCTATTGCTTAACGTTTACAAGATTATACAAAATTCCTTCCGAATGAAGAGGACTTCCTACGCTATTCCCAGAAAATTCAAGATATGCATTTTATTTATCATGTAAATATCTTTGATATAATGTATTTTAATTGAAATCTTAGAACTATTTTTTGGAAAAGTCAAAATTTTTTAAAAATATTCCATGTAAAGGGTAGTTGGGGATGGGGGGATTTTCTTGAAAATCTTTGTGTCACATTCTTGGAAGATACTATACTCATATACCAAGTTTTTATATATTTATCCAAATTTTCATTTTTGAGTTATGCTGTTGATAGACATACGCGCACGGATGTGTTTTCAAAATGCTTTATTTGAACTCATGGCACCTCAAAACATGTATTGCCAGTGAAATCTCAGTATCAAATTTTTGGCTGGAATGTAATACTTCCCCTACTTACTATAAGTAAAAGTAATAGAGAAAATAAAATTTGGATGAAATATCCATATTATTTGGTTTGTTTCAAACTGAATTTTGAGATAATTGGTTCTTGGAAAATCTTGTTAATTAAATAAGTGTTTGTTATTGCTTTGGATATTATTTTTTCATAATTTTGTATCTTATGTAAAAGTGACTCAAATATTTGGATAATCTTTCACCCCTAAAATTGTTTTACAGGATATACATTTCCAGAATTTTGAAGATTTATTTGTGGAAGAGGGAAATGGGGGAGGCTAACAAAATCTGTTGATATTTCATTCCCCTTTCTGTGAATTTTTGGTCCATTATTATGAATAGCATGGAATGGGAATTTTATGAAATTACAGTTCTAATGGGTAAAGGTGAGAATTCAGCATAAAACAATCTTATACATTTCCAAAAAGTAGTGGAATCACACACAGTGAAGCAATTATTTATAAATAATCTTCTGAATAGTTGTACAATAACTTCATAAAGAATACAGAGAGTAAATTCAGTTAAATCATTCAAGATTTAAAAAGCCACAAGTGCTACATTGGGTACAGCAGCTAGTAATAAACACAGCTTCGTATTACAGCTGTGGAAACAAAAACACTAAAGACGTTAAGCTAGCCACAATGTGCATTACAATACTGCTGTATTTTTACTGCAATATGACTTAATGCAGTAATGGAATTTTGTCAAAACTGGTACTGGAAATATACTGGAATTTTAAACCTTCAAGGCATTCCTTGATCAGAATATGTGAAAGAACAGAAGTCATGCTTTTGCATTAGTTGTACCTGCTTGCAAAAACGTGGACAATAAGAACATTGAAGAATAGTTTGCGGTTAACAGACACTGCCAATGCATGTGGTTGGTGCTGACAAAGAATATACATTTTTGGCAAGCACTTCCAAAATTTAATTCATTACAAGCAAACAAAAAACTTTGTAAGGAAACAGAACTTGTAAAGTAAAATAATTATCAGAAAGAAAGATATGGGAACCATTATGTATTTAAAACATGTTAACTTTGTGATTTTATGCATTGTAAAAACTGCAGGCATAATTGAAAACTATGCAAGAGTTCCAGTTAAAATAAAAGGTCGTTTACTTGTGGAATAATTAAAACCTAAGCTTCCTTAACAATCCATACCTCTGAGGCAAACCAACATTTACTGTTAAGGTTGAATTAGACAGCAACTTCATCGCATATGTTTAATGAGTCTTGAAGGATAATGACATAATTATTACAACATGGCACATAAAATGAGAAGAATTGTTTACACTTTACAATGATGATTCCACAAAAAATATCTGTCATTAGGCAGCGCCTGAATGTACAGAAATTTGCTAGATTACCTCGAACAGCAAGAGGATTCCTTGCTGTCTGACATATTAAGGCTTCATAAATTAAGACGTGATAAAAAAAAGTGCTTGTTTAAAACAAAAGTTGATTAAAGATTTCTCAATAGGATTCAAAAGATCTTACTGTTGTGTTTGTGTGTAAATAGAACAGAATAGGTATTATAGTTTTGTGACATGTAAATGGCTTATTTTTGTTAACAAGTCTTACAGTATTGTTAAAAAAAACTTGATGTGAAAAATAGATCAACAATGGGTGCTTGCTAAATAGATTCTGCCAACAGAGACATCTTCTACAAAATTGTGAATTAAACGGCAATTTCTGCATTGTATCCATAAGTAAACCTTGCATAGTACCTGCATACCATAGAGGTTATGACCCTTTTTGGATTAACAGCTGTTTTACTTTATCTAGGTAGCATTCCCCTCCATTATTGTGGATAATCGAGAGTGTACTATATTATTATTATTACTATGACTACCACATTACTTACTTTACCCTCTATCATTTGTTAGTGGGTATGAAAACTATTCTAAAAGAAGCTTATTTTCTGTCTCCTTAATTTTAATCAGAAATAGCTAGATTACATATTTCACTATCTACAGTTGTTATAGATACAAAGAGTGCTAAGCAAGCAGTGGAAGAGAGTGGATGTATGAGGAGGAAGCTCCTGGAGTGGAAGAAAGAAGGGCTTAAGTAACCATGGGAATTGGTATTGAGGTGCACAGAGCAAGAATTGGAGCATTTAATAAATTAAAATGGAAGGATTTTAAAACAAACAAAGGTGTAGAAGAGATGGTAAACATGTTTCTACTCACATGTGTAATAGGTATACTATTGGTAATTGGTGGAGTTGAAATCAACCCTGGGCCAAATGGGGATCGAAACGTCGTGGAACAAACGTTTGCATACATTAAAGATATGGATGAGAGATTAGGAAATAAACTCAATGGAATGGAAAAGGAACTAATAGATATTAAGGGAGAGATTAAAAATGAAATGCAAGATATACGAAATGAGGTACAGAAAGTTAAAAGAAGAGTTGAGCTGCTGGAAGAGAGACACCGAAGATTTAATTTGGTTATAGCAGGAGTGAAAGAAAGGAATGGAGTATGGCCTGTAGATGAGGTCAGAGATTATAGAAGGAAAGCTTGGGTTGAAGCTTCAGGGCTGGGAGATTAGAGAAGCTTTTAGAGTGGGGAGATCAAGAGGAGCCAGAATGATAGTTGCAAGATTTACATCAGTGCAGTTTGTTTATGAAGTATTGAAGAAATCAAAGTTATTAAAAGGAACAAATATCTTTATAAATAGAGATCTATCGGTGGAACAACGGGCTTTGAAGAAGGATTTAATGCAACAAATGATGCTGGCAAGAATGGAAGGGAAACGGGCCTTCATAAAGAATCTACGATTATGGGTCGATGGGCGTATGGTGATGGGATACGAAAGTGACACAAGGAACAGCAGATTGCAGAAGCAGGATATGATTCAACAAAATACATCCGAGACCAGAGAGAAGGAATGCAGAGGAAGTCCAAAGAGCGATTGGAGACCAGAGGATAAGGATCGACATATGGAAGTTACATCACCGGCACGTGGGGCTGGCAGAAAGAAGATGACGGTGTTAGAGAGTAGGTGTGGCCAGGACACAGTCAGAACGTCAGATCAAAGTGACGCAAGGGCATCAGCTGGCAAAACAAGGAAAATGGAAGTTACGTCACTGCTACGTGGGGCTGGCGGGAAGAAGATGGCTGAGTTAGAGAGGGGACTAGGAGCCGAGGCAGTGACGTCAGATCAGAGTGATGTATGGACAACAGCTGGCAAAGTTAGGAAAGTGGCTTTATCAAGGAGGGAGGGAGTTCAATCGACACGTGATTTGATTGCGGGCAGGGCAGAGGCGTGGTTTCAGAGTGGCGAATTGGTGGAAGAAGAAAGCATTGTGTTGACACCTAATGGGAGTCTACGGATTTTGGACAGAAACAAAGCGGGACCGTTAAAGGAGCCAACAGAAATAGATTTATGGAGTAGGAAAGTGTGCCATACATATAGAAATAGTGCAGGCTCTGTGAGAAGTATGGGAAAACAGAAGCAGTAATAATGAAGTAAATAGAATAGGGAGGAAGAGTGACTATAGAATGTATAGAAGGGAACAAATTAGGCAAAGTAAAGACAAGGTATTGCTAAGCAAGTGATAGATTTTATGAAATTGTGAAGTGAATGATTTAGATATAAAGGACGGTAAATACGAGAGGGCTAGGAGGGAGAGGTACATTTCTTAGTATGAACGAGCAAGTGTTGTTATGGTCGATCAGTACGGGGTACAAATAAACATTCTCTAAATTGCATCTAATAGTTCCCATTTCCCGCTGATAGTGGAGTATTACAGATGGCGGAGAAAGCAAGGGAAGGAGATGGGAAGGGGAGAAGAACAGTAAGCAGTATCGTGAATTTAAATGAGAAACGTTAGTGATATGAAGCTAACTCAACACACATGCCTTGTAAATGTGGAAGCTTGGGTACAATCGGCAAAAGGAGCCAGGACTCGACGCTGATCATGCCCAAATGTATTGTATTAGCTCAACACTCAATAAAGATATCAATAGATACAAAAGGTTATGGTAAAATGTTTAACAACTGGATGCTATATGCTGGCCTTAAAATTCCATACTCTTTCCATGACATCGCAAGAAATAACTGGATGTTGACAGGACTTAAAAGAATGGCAAAGTATTGAACAATTTCAACCATTAATAACATCTTGGAAATGACTGATGAGATAAAAAAAAGTTATTTGAAATAAATTGTGTGTTTTAAAGAGATCTGCATTTTTTGTGTAGTACGTTTTCATCTAATACTTAACGTTTACCCATTATATAAAAATACTTCTGAATGAAGAGGACTTCACAGGCTATTTCCAGAGAATTCAAGATATACAATTATTTGTCATGTAAATATCTTTAATATATCATATTTTAACCAAAATCGTTAGACATTTTTCTAGACATTTTTCAGAAAATTAAAAGTTTCAAAAATGTTCAATGTAAAGGGTAGTGGGGGTGGGGGATTTTCTTCAAAATCTTTTTTGTACTTCTTTAGGATATACTGAACTTACATATGTGTTTATGGGACTTTTCGTTTTTGAGTTACGGTGTTCACAGACATACACATGGAGCTTTTCCTAAAAATGCTTTTTTTGGATTCAGGGGTCCTCAAAGCATATATGAAATTTTTGGGTGAAATGCAATACCTTCGCTACCTACTATGCATGTGCCAGAGAAAGCAATAAGCTCTTATAAGATTAATTTGTAGAAGAGATGAAAATGAATGATGTGTGTAGAGAAAATTATATGAAGATATCATAACAGATTTTTGTTTGTAAATCTTCTTCCGTGTACTCACTTCTTTTGCTCATTGTACATGTTTTAGAAGGTGGTTACTTATTCTGTACGGTGATTATTTCAGAAATGATCTGCTTCTGCTGAGCTTGAATCTGTTGTGCATGAAATGTTGTTTCGGACAGGTTCCTATGTTTCTTGGCTTCCCTACTTCTATCCTGTCACATTCTTCACATTTGCTTTATATATTCTTGAAATTTTTTACTTTATTACCATTTATGTGCAATAATAGAGGATGCATTGTATTCTACCCAAAAATTCGATATTGAGTTTTCACCAGAAATGTATGTTTTAAGGCCTGCAGAATCTGAAAACAAGCTTTTTTTTTTATAGAAAATATTTGTGTGTTAGTGTGTGTGCAAGCAGTAGATATAGCAGCATAACTCAAAAGCAAAAGGTCAGATAAACAAGTAATTTCATACTTGAGTCAGGCGCTGTTGAAGCATACCAGACAAATATTTTTAGAAAACACTCCGCCACCTAAACTATAATTTAAATGGAAAAATATTTGATATTTATCATTTTCTAAAAAAAATGGTTCTTACAATTCTTATTAAAATATATTTGACTCGGTCAGAATTTAAGGGTACTAACTGACATATTAACTTATAAACTTAACTATATTAAAATACACAATCACATATGTAACATCAATTTCCATACTCTGTGATCCATTGTGTACCACTCAGAAAAACTAAATAAAGGTAAACTATAAAAATATACCCCTCAGATGCATTTTTTCAGTTTACCAAAAAGCGCACAGAGTGTAGTTCCTTTCACAGCTCACCAGTTCATTTGAGGTATTAATGTAACAAATTATAGTATAACAACTTAGTAAACACAGTCTACTACGGACTGCGCATGTATTCAGGAGGGTTAAATCACCCCCACTCTTCTTGTCTTTTGCCTTTAGCTACTGAGATATCCAGTGAGGTATCCTAAAGAGGAAGTGGGCTGGTACATGGAAAACAAGTGTCATGTCACTGTTGTGAATGCAGTGTAGAAAAATTGAATAGGACCTTGTTTACATCATGATAACTCAAATACTAAAATCCTTATTCCAGTTCTGTAAGAGATATGTTAAAGAGCAAAGTTTCGAGATGATGATCTCCTGTAAAAAAAATTAAAGCTGCTAGTTTTCTTTGTAAAACTTCAATGAAATAATTTGTATTATGAAAATCAATCAGCGAGGAACTTTTTTTCTTGAAGAGATAGATGGTGAATGAAGACTATGAAATACCCTAAAAAGTGTGAATTAACTATCCCATGATACTATGGCATGCTATCTCTAGTTATATGCAAACATTTGTTTTCACACCTGTTTCACCTTGCTCTCTGTGTGGCCTGTCACAGCAATCTACAAACACAGCATTTTTGTTGCAATGCTCTTTTATCTTTAGCCCTGCCTCTACAGTTGGTTAGTTACAGTAGTGGTGTGATAAACGATTTTGTGAGAATAAAATAAAACATGGGCTAGGCGAAATTATGGCATGGCAAATCAGAGGCAGAGTAGGAGAGGTTTGCCCACCCAAGGCAGTTAGGGGGAATACGAGGGTCATTTCAAAACTTCTGCACACTGTAAAATAGAAGTAAAGAAATTAATTTATTTTACAAAATACCTTTAAAGGCCTTCAATATAATCTCCATTCTATGACAGCTACCCAACATTTTGGCAAATTATTTATTCTACATAGGGCAACTTCATTGTTAAGCTGTCTGATTACTCGGGTCACCACACTGGAAGTTTCATCAATTGTATCAAAAGGTTTTCCACGGAGTGGTTCCTTCAATTTGGGAAACAAATCAAAGTCTGGTGGGCTCATATGAGCACTGTATGGTGGGTGGGGAAGTATTTTCCATCCATATTTGTCGAGCAGTTCTCTCAGTGGTAGAGCAATATGCAGTCTTGCACTATCGTGCAAAATGAGGACACCAGCTGCAAGCATGTCAGGCCTTCTTTGATGAATTTTCAGGCGCAAAACATTGTGCAGAGAAGCTTGTAGTACACATCTGTTGCAGTCTTCCCCTGGGGCACTCTATTTTTAACAATGACTCAATTCATGTCATACAAAATATCATCTGTTTCACCTTTGATTGTTGGCGGCAGAAATTTTTGGGCGTGGAGAGTCGGAACTTTTCCAGTTCAGTTTTGCCTCAAAATCTTGTATCCGGTTTCGAGTACAATAATCCTTTTCAAAAACTGTTCGATAACGTTGAAGCAATTCTTCTGTGATTCTTTTGTGGCCTGTTTTCTGCTCTTCACTCAGATCATGCGGAACCCATCTGACAGCAACTTTTCTCATCTTTAACTTTTCAGTAATGATTTTGTAAACTGAACTGACAGAGATTCTGACCTTATATAAAACTTCTTCACATGTTTTATGTTGATGCTCTCTCAAAATGTCATTAACAATAATCTGAGGGGTGTAATCTGTTGCATTTGTTGGCCTTCCATTTCTTGGGTTATCCTCAATGCTTACCTAACCTTCACGGAATGAGCAGACCACCATGATACTGTGCTACGATCCACTACACTATTCCCACACACCTCTCTCAAAGCATCGTAAATTTCAGTTGGGTTCTTTCCACATAGGGATTCGATTTTGATGTAGAAACGCTGGCCACTATGTGTAATCTAATCTGACTCAGTTTCAGCTACCATTTTAAAATTCAATTACTCACGACACAGCCATGCGAACCAGCAAACACATATACAACCATCAAGTCTAAAGTCTGACACTCAACTGACATAAATTTCAAGTTGATCACGCCACTGTCACGGTCGCACCTATGCCGTGTGCAGGACTTCTGAAATAACCCTCATTGATGACCAGGCGAGTTACTCCTGCCAAGGGTTTTTTCTAAGTTGCGTTATAAAGCATATCTTAAGTTTTGTTTAAATGGCCGTGAAGTCCTCTTTATACTGATTGTATAACTGGGAAATCACAAAGAGACAAAACTCACTGCAGGGAAAATGTAGAGCTCTTGGAAATATACAACTTAAGTCAGTTTGTTGGTAAAATTACCTGTTTTCTAAATATTCCATGTTGCATGTTTGCACTTTCTGAAGAATGAGCTTAAAGGTTGCAATTTGATGGTTTTTCTGCTTGTTGCATGTAACTAAGCACTTATTTGTATAATTTGAAATGATTTCTAGGTAAAAAAATACGAATAATGTAATGTGGACGGAAGAATAAATTTTATAGGAAGGAGGAAATCTCATAGAGTGTTGGTGTAAGGATGTGTGCATATAAATGAGGATAAAAGTGTTGAAGCTGCTGTGAGGGTTTGTATGTTAGGATTGGGTGTGGGGGGTGAAGCCAGAAGGTAGTTGGTTCCAGTCGGGCATTCCCTGCCATGGCTATGAGAATCTTAACCTCAGTGATGCTAACGATGAAACACGAATGTGTGTGAAGTCGAGAAATATGTAATTACAACACGTGAATGTTTGTATTACTTAACAAATATTTATTGAAGTTCTCAAATTTAAAAACCCCTTCATAAATACTGTATACAATAGTAGATTTATAATTATTTGCTGTTATATGTTTCAATATTTAGATATAGTGTTTAATACACTTTTAACAGTTACTTCTCCAGATCATTTCAAACGTGTCCCTACTCGAGGACAATCTGCTAAGTACTGATGCTGTCATTGCTAGTCTTCCAGTAATGTCCCCTCTTTCTCCACATTATGGATGTCTTAACATTTTATCAAGCTTATGATCTAAACAGTTTCCATTAATCATGAAATTATATTAATATCATTATATTACGCTTTATTTACATCAACAAACTAATTAAAAATGTGGTCCTGTGGAAACATTTGAAATTATAAAGAAATTAATTTTTAGAACTTTCTATAAGTACTCTTAACAACATGAAATTTTAGAATTTCTGAATAATATTTTTGTTAATTTTATATACCAGGTGAGTCAGCTGTCCCTAGGTATTCGTATCTATGCAATCCACAGTTTATAGTCTAATGTGTAAACATTGATCCTTTTAGCAAACCAACTGTTGCTGTAGCTCTGCCCTTTTATTCGGTATATACGCAACCACATTAATGATTAAAGGCCTGAATGAGCCAAGGAGCTGCGAAAGCCTTAAAAACGACGGCTCTTCATGGATATAACGCTTGCAAGGAGGTAGAGGAATGTTCTCCCAGAGAGCGTGTGTGTGTTCTGGCCGAGTGGGTTAACTGATGCCATGTAGTGAAGCAAAGGTTAGCTTCGGAGGTTCAAATCTAATATTTACATCAAATTGTTTTGGTTCTTTTTTTTTTTTTCTTTCTTTCTTTTGAGGCAGTATTTGTAATACCTGAATAATTTCAATTGTATTTTATAATAAGTAAATTCAATAACAGCCCGCCTTGAAACAATATTTATGTAATAATTGACTAATTTTGAAGATTTAGAAGCTAGTAATAGTGATGTGTCATAATTTAAGATAAAGAGAGTTGAGGGTCGTTACACTACATCACTAAAATAAAATATTTTAGTGATGTAGTGTAACAACCCTCAACTCTCTTTATCTTAAATTATGACACATCACTATTACTAGCTTCTAAATCTTCAAAATTAGTGATGTAGTGTAACAACCCTCAACTCTCTTTATCTTATATGTAATAATTATTTAAATTCTATGTAACAGTCATTGCAAATGCTTATTTTTATTGTAAACATGTTTTAATAATGTTATGTGAATACATTATATACTCTAATAATGCAAGAGCTGTGAGAATAATAAGTTTTAAGTTGCTAACAATGAGGTAACCTTGTAGCAATAATGAGTTAGAGAGTTTGAAAGTTACTAGTCATGATTAAAGCAACGATAATCTAAATTCAGTAACAGCTTAAAATTAGCCAATCAACAGCAAAGAAAAGCTTTAAGTAAAATGCAGATATTCTATTGGACTAGAATTAGCCAATCAGAGATGAAATACCAAAGCCTACGGGTTTAACAGTTGAAACAGTTAAGTTGCTGGCAAACGTTAGTAGTGACCAGATGGAAGATGTGTTCTCTACAGAAATATTTTCATTATCTTCAAAAAGGAAAAGCAATCAATAGTGAGTATTATGCAAACTTATTGCAGCGTTTGAATGATGAAATCAAGCAGAAACAGCCGCATTTAGTGAAAAGAAAGTTCTGTTTCATCAAGACAATGCACCACATCCATTATCGCCATGGCCAAAATCAATGAGTTGAAGTTCAAATTGCTTCCTCATGCACCCTATTCGCCAGAGTTAGGCCCCTCTGATTATTTTCTGTTTCCTAAGTTGAAGAAATGGCTTGGTGTTAAAAGATTTGTTAACATTGAAGAGGTGGATTTTGTAGAACTCGACGGTTCTCACTATAAGCAGGATATCGAATCTATTGAACATCGCTGGGAAATGTGTATCGAGCTGGAAGGAGACTATGTAGAGAAATAAAGATGTTTCTTTCCAAAATTTTTGTGTACTTCTGGGACGGTCCTCGTACTTCACAGTGGTTATTAATTCTCATGTCATTCTCAATTTTAATCCAGTTGCTGCACCGTAATCTGTGAATATAAAATTCATTTATTTAAATATTTAAACTCAGAATTAATTTATATTTATGATTTGAATTGATACAAAATACTGGAACCCTATACATAAGCCCCCCCTTAATATTTTTCTGGCGATGCTACTGGTGATGTACAGCTATCATGCTTATTTTATTTTTGTTAGATGTTTTGTGGTACAGAGGCATTGGTCATAGGGCTTACTCTCCTACAGTGAAATTTGTGCAAAGTAACAATATCAGCAAGTTTGTTGAGTTAAAAAAGAAAAGTTCGCACACTCGGGAACAGGTTGTGAAGCTGGTACAAATGCCTAGAAAATAGTCTTAGTACAGTTCTCATTAACCTGAATGATTTTCCAGTTTCCTATCACTCTCCCCGAATTTACTTTTTCAAGATCTTATTCCTATTACACGAATAATGTTTCATTACTTCATTTTCTGCATTGTTACAAAAGGTATCTAGGGCTTTCGCTAGATTAAAGCAATTACTAAATTGATTTTGAAACACTATATTATTTACTATATTTAGAAACATGTTTTCCAGTTTTAAATATAGTAAGTGATGTAGTGTCACAAAATTGACCCAGTAATTAATCTAAATAAAAAAAAAATGGAAAGCCTATGTTATGTAGGATTTAGCTATTAATATGCTGTTGTAGATTAGTATGGACATTTGTCCAAGGTTTCAAAATATTAACTTTTATGGGACTTTTTCTTTTGACTTATTACAGGTTAGTAGGGAAATAGGACATTTTGGAATATAAGGTTAAATAAAGTTTCAGTGTTACTATGTTTTGTTAAGGTTACCTACAGAATAGGTTAGATGCTTTTATGAATATTGGTTGCATTGGATCATATTTAAGCAAACATTACTGCCATGCAAGTTTAAAAAATCTGATGTGTTACACTCACATGACTTTCTCTACTCTTGTACAAACTATTTTTACAAACGCTTATTCCCCATATGCTTCATGTTAATCGAGATATAAAGATTTTAACCTTATTGCTAATTTTCTTGTAGGTGCAAGGGGAATATGGTAGGCTTCAAGCGATAGTCAAATGTTTTAAGAGCTGGTTGCTATGTGGAGTATTCCATTCTCTTTGGATTATCAGGACAAAAAAAAATTAATAACGAATTTGAGAAAAAGTATAAGTATTGGAAAATTTAAGGGAATAACAAGCAATATCTCGAAAATGGTTCACTCAAAAAAAAAAATGTATACGACATAAATTGTGTGTTTTAATGCGATCTAAATTTTTTGTGTAGTAAAATTTTGTCTATCTCTTATGGTTTACCAGTTATGCAAAAGTCGTTCACAATGAAGAATACTTTTGGAGACATTCCCAGAAAATTCGAGATATACATTTCATTTGTCATGAAAATATCTTAAAGATATGATATTTTAATCAAAATCGTTAAGAGCCGTTTTTGAGAAAATTAAAATTTTCGAAAAATGTTCCATGTAAAGGGTAATCTGGGGTGGGGGGATTTTCTTGAAAACCTTCGTGGCGCATCTCTGGAAGATACTGAACCTAAATACCAAGTTTGGTGTTTATCCGATTGTTCGTTTCGGAGTTATGCTGTTCACAGACACACACACGGACATGTTTCCAAAAATGCTTTTTTTGGATTCAGGGAGTCTCAAAACATGTATTTCCGGTGAAATCTCGGTATCAAATTTTTAGGTGGAATACAATACTTCCCCTACTTACTATACGTAGCAGAGAAAGTAAAAATTAAATGATCAGCAAACATTGCTTAAGAGTAATGTTGAATGGATTACACAGCAGAAATGTAATAGAAAATAAAGCAACCAGTGGAACTTTCTACATTTTCAAAGTTCTTTCTTGTTGCAATCCAGGAATTATTCTTTTGAGGTGTAATTAATTGTTTTGGCTTTTCTCCTGTTATATAAATATTGGTGTATTATTTTGTCTTGACCAGCTATCAATTGAGGCTGAAGGTATGCTATATTACTACTTGAGGTAGGGGTTAGTTCATTGCTAAGAATAATTTCCAGTTGGCTGTTAACTGAAGATCATAGTATAGGTTGTTAATGATAAATAACTTCCTTACAGTGCACTCGTGGAGTCACTTGAGGGCTTGATAAGTGTATTTAATGACGTGCATTTTAATTTGTGATGACTGAGGATGAGGAAGCAGTGACTTTGTGATGTTTCAGGTTCGCGTACCTACCCATGAGGATGGAACATGTTTATTCTGGGAGTTTGCCACGGATAACTATGACATTGGCTTTGGTGTTTATTTTGAGTGGACAAAATCGCCTACTAGTCAAGTATCGGTGCACATTTCAGAAAGTGAAGACGAAGACGAGGATGAGGATGATGAAGATGACGACGAGGGTAATACTACAGTCTTATATCCTTTCAGTTTTAGTAGCATTCTGTTCCTGTCACCCAAAGCAAGTTATTTTTCATTCTCAATAAATTGTTAGTTTCCAGATATCTCGACTGAGGTGCAAAAGCAGTTAAGTCAAAAAACCTTATACTAGGAAAAATTAAATTAAGGATTAAAATAAATTTCTTAAAATCCCTATGTGCCAAAACTCTACACATTTTGGAAGAGGAAAAAACAAAAAGGTCCTCAGTTAATACTACAAATATGCACATGAAGGTGCTGCAATTCCTGTATAACTTCATCCCTTATTAAAGATCACCTAAGGGTTGGAGGTTGGATATGTGATAATGTGTTTTGCACAATACGCTTTGACATACCCACTTTTACACAAATGTTATATTAATATTATCAGCAGAAGGTTTATTGCTTGCTACTAGAATTTACAGTGAAAATGACTGTTGTAATTGTCAAATCGTCTCTACGAGGTCCCCATGGATAAGAGGAAACAGAATGGTCGCATAGGATTTACTCCATTGATGAATGAGTCAACTATCCTTCCAGTTTGAAGGACGCCATTTTGCGAGCTAGCAAGGATCAGTTAAGACTAATTGCCTGGCATACCTCTTGGTCTATATCACAGAACTGTGGCCATTAGGTCGTAACTCCTGCACTTATTATCGGTGATGCCATCTAGCTTATTGAGCATGACTTAATGTACATTAGTGCCACTGTGGAGCGCATATGAACTATTAATAGTATACTAGTGCTTCTGTGGCGTGCATTGAGTCTGTGGTGAACTTGTCTAGCTTTGTGGTGGGGTGCCGCTACAATGACAGATTTAAGTGTGAAGCAGTTCTGATTGTTTTCTCAGGGTAAAACAATACATGTGTATTTTCAAATTTAGCAGTATATGACAAAATAATATAGCATAAAAGTAATGCAACAACACATTACGTTATGTTTTAAAATAATACCTTATAATCAATCACGCATATTAAGTATTATATTTTTTTAGCCTTTTATAACAAAATATAAGGTTTAATTTAACAGAATTTGACAAAATGTAACATAATATGATGACACAAAGTAAAGAAACAAGAAATTTTACTATTAGTACTTAATGTCAAATACTTTCTTTTTCTTTAAATTTCCATGAAATTGTTTTCACCATCCAAAACATTAACTGAACACTAAAAACAAATTCACTCAACATCTTCATTAGTATCACAATTTCGGATGTTTTCAGACCTCTGTAGAATTCCCATAATGTGGGCGAGATAATTGGAAGTAGGTCCAGCAAGTTCCTTCTTTTTTGCAGGCTTTATTGCGTTTGGATCAGAATATTTCGTAAGTGGTTTGACACTTGTAGATTTATTTCCTCTTCTGAGAATACTGGGGCAAATCTAAAAACCATCAACTTTGCTCAACATGTACGAACCCTTTTGAACATGTCACTGTATGTCCCTCCAAACAATTTTTTTTCCATTTATATTAACCTTTTGGGACACAAATTCTTTTCCCAACAATGCTGAAAAGTCATAAAAATCCACTCTAGACATTTCACTAACCACAAATTGCTTATTCTTATCTGACAGGCGAACAAATTGCATCCAGTTGTGAGGGTGACGAATAGGAATAACATACTTGTTTTTCTCTATGATAGCATGATCTCCATTGCTCTTCATATGTGTATGACCAGGTACAGAGTGAGCCAAAAGACTCCGAACCGCCTGTGCAGTGTTTTTCCTGTCCACGTCCTCAGCGCTCGTTGCCATCTGACGCTATCATAGAAAGGCGCGGATGAAACCATACAACATTTTTAAAACTATTTTTAATGGCTTTGCTTACCAACTTTACGAAAGGAAATGCTGAAACTGGCCACCGTCGCCCATACATTTTTGGCATCTCTTTAGGAAACTATCCATCACTCGCTGTAGTTCACATTGAGAAATTTCCTGCGGATATTTTGTTTTAATTCTTCCAGGGTGTGTGGGTTTGTCTTGTACACTTTATGTTTTAAGTTACCCCAGGGGGGTATTTTATGAACAATATTACCGGCTGCGCGGTGTTTTTCCACTGGGCGTTTGGAAACATGATAACGCACTGCTACTATAAACAAAGTCGCTGTTGTGGTATTGCTCTGCAGTGTGAAGTGCAGTTTTGAGTTGACAGTGATGTGATGTAGTTCAGTTATTACGAGTTATTTATTATTTTGTCCTGTACTTAGTCACAAAGTATATTATGGCTCAGTATATGTTTTCTACTGCACAGCGTGTATTTATTTATGATTCGTATGTGATAACTCGGTCAGCTCGCCAAGTGAAAGTACGATTTGCAGAAAGATTTCCAGGCCATACTATGAACTTTATAGTAAATTTCAGACCACAGGAAGTGTTGAGGCTAAGAAATCTAAAAGACAGCATTTGGTTCTTACCGAAGAAACATTAGACGACATTGGTCATCGTTTGGAAAATTCCCCCCAAAAATTCCATGATGGATAGTTTCCTAAAGAAGTGTCAAAAATGTATGGACAACAATGGTGGCCAGTTTCAGCATTTCCTTTTGTAAAGTTGGTAAGTTTAAAAGTAGTTTTAAAAATGTATGGTTTCATCCGCGACTTTCTATGATAGCAGCAGACAGCAACAAGTGCCGAGGACACGGACAGGAAAAACACAGCGCAGGCATGTTCAGAGTCTTTTGGCTCACTCTGTATTAGGAACTTGTGATCAATAGATTAGAGAATTGGTTGTTCCTGAAGTGCGACCATACACATTACGGCCATGTGACTGTTTTTGTTTTGTCCTTGGTAAGAATTGAAATGCATGATGATATTTTTTATATCTAGATGAAGTTGTTTAAGGTGCTTATAAAGGCAGGAACCCATTTTTATAGTCTAACATCATGGAAAATAGTTTTGTAGATCACTTACTAACATGGACATTTAAATATTCTTCATATAATGCATTTAAGAATGATGAGGTGGTAAATATTTTCTCGGTGATTTTTTTCTGGAATAATGGCTTTTGTATGTTGGAATGGAAAGCAAATGATTACGGGCAGACAATTACCACACTCAATTTATTACTAGCTTGCCCTTTCCATCATCAACTAAAATACGAGAAATGTTACTCCATTTCTTCTGAATTTCCATTTCTATTAACCCTTTAGTCTCACAGAATACTTTCAAAAAACAAGATTTACAGACTTGTTCCAATTTTCCATTTATGTATAAGTGATAATCAGTTGTAATTTGTTGAAATGTTGCTTCTGTATATCCCCTGTTCTAGTTCTTTTAGAAGTATTTTATTTGTAACAAATTACATATGTATGAACCCTCTTATCAAAATTACCCGTCTTCCAAAAATCATCATTAATTTGTTTTCTAGTGTCATCACATATACGTTTTTTATCCCACATGATTCAAGCTGCTTTGTAACTTCAGCCTCTACTACTTTTCCTATCTGAGTAGTGTAACTTTTTACTGTTTCTTGCACATTTCCATTCCTGCCTGGCTTTTCTCATATCCCCTTTCAATCCTCGCTTGTTCACAAGTCTGATATTTTCATCGGCTATTATTGCTTCTACTTTATTTCCTCTTCAGTAACAGTCAAATCATTTTCTACTTCCAGTTTATTATGTTCATCATTTACACAACTGTCCATTCCAAACCAAAGTTCTTTCACTGAAAACAAACTCTTTGTATTATCTGCGCGAAATTAGTTCGCAATTCCTGCCCCTAATGGCTGCTCGTTCGCCTCTCACATGCTTGTGAACACTATTTAAATCTATAACAATGCACCCTGCATGAGAATCATAGTTCAAAATGCAACTTGAGGTAACAATCGATTTTATAAGATGGAGCAATGAACATTTTACTTACGTTAATCACAATCCTCGGGAAAAAGTGCAACACTCAAATCCGAATCCTCCGAAGATGACTCAGCTGCCATATCGGAATCAGAACTACTCTCCAAAATAATGACAAGCTTATCCACAATTCTGCAGCAGTCGCATTTAAAACAAGTTCCCACATTTGATTCTCCTTTTTTACATATGTTGTATAATGTCTGTTTATATTCCCTGCTCGCTTTGGTTACACTTCTCACTAAAACGCTTGTAAAATCCGATATTAGTTTCATAATATGCAATAATGCAAGTGTCGGGTATTTTGCTAATAGTGAGTTGAATATATGAAGTATTGTTTGTTTTTAGCCACTTTTTAATTGTTTCCCGCTTTTGTGTTTGAACAGTTTATTTTCACTACAAGCACCTTTCTGTACCATGTGAGCTCAAATACCAACTGACTAAATCACAAGATTTGACCTGAGCTGAGCATATGTGTGTTAGCGTATTATGAATGACTGTTCGGTTATCATATTTCCTGTGTTGCACAAAGTGTTTATTCGGTACTCAGATAGCACATCTGGGAATTCATTGCTGCATTTCTTGTATAAGTAAGAGAGTGGCAGTCATACATACAGTTGGTATTAACAAGCAAGATGCTCGCGGCGTTAGCGCAATAGCAAACAAAAATCATATTTTGTAATCTCTTAACAGCTAGTATATATCCATTACCCTTAACAATAAGTTCTTATGATGACCGTAATAAAATGTGCAGTTCTATACCTATCCTGCTCTAATATTTCATAATACAATACATGTATTAAGGAACTATTTACGTTTGGCGTAAGAGTGTGTTCTTGGGTTCGTGACAAGCAGAAGCACATGCTTCTGTTTACAGGAGAGGGAACTCTGGTTTGGAATGGACAGTACATTTATTCGTTAAGTCCGGTATTATTTGAATTTTTTCTTCCTTGTCCGCTCATCATGAATCTGAGCTAGTGTATTCTTCAATGTCAAAGTCTGGATCTTTACAGCTGTCATCTGAATCCTATACAGCAGCAGGGTGGTAAATAGCTCTTCTTCTCTAAAAGAGAAAAGCAGTTCGTTCTAGGTTGAGACACTTTTTTTTGTGTTACATTTATACATATAGTTGGCCTTTGAGCTTTGGAACATGTACCATTATGATTACTAGCTTTCTTAGTAGCCAGTTCAACCAGTTTCCTACTTCTTGAACTCATCGTGTAACACCTCGCCTCACAAGATATACGCCATGAGCCACCTATCTATTAAAATGTGAGGAAAATGCTGCCAATATCAGTGCTACATTACTGGAACTACAAACAGTCATTGTTGAGTTTTAGGTGGCAATGCTTTACTGAAATAATTAGATATACAGTTGCAATAATTCCTTTTCCTTGTCTGTGTTATTGATAAATCAGAGTTAGCTGTTACTTGGTGTTCGTATTACTGCAGTGTTAAGCTGGATGAGTGCACAGTAAGTTAAGTCAAAAGTCGGAGACTTAAACAGTCTGTACACGCCCACAACTTAGCACTACTTGGCATATCTCTCATTGCACATTCATCCTACTCGACTATTATAAGTTATATGACTTAACCGCATAGGTAGAGGAGATAAAATAATATCAAAGACTGTGGAGAACTTATTTCAGACACTTTTTTACTTAACTGCGTTTGCACAGTCAGTCGAGATATATCAGATCATGAAAGGGCTAAATTCCAAACTTTCATGTTTATGACAATGTCAAACATAAAAAACTAGCTAATGAGAGAGCAGTCATTCTGCCATCTCCATCACCATTTGTTGACTTGCTAACTGCCACAGGCCAGGAGTCACCGAGATATCTATAACAATCACAGCAAAAACAAATTGTGATGGTAGATGGTGCTTTTTGTGAGTTTAATGGCTTTAACCAATTAGCTAGCTCTTGTTCGTTTTGATACATGTACATAACCTCTTCTGTTGTGCGTACTGTCAGTGACTGCCATATTAGCTCAGCTGTTTTGTTTCTGTTTGTTGTGAATGACAACACATATAGGGTAAACAGTATTTATCATTTGATGAACTGAAAACAGTGATTTAGGACATTTGAGGTTGCAATCCCCACATGACAAGGCATTGGCTGGTGTGGGAGCTACAACTTTTCCTGCTTAGCATCTTCCTCTACATCAAGCAGTTCAGTTCGGATCATAACATTTTGTGGCTATTCTCGTGCAGAGAAAATTTTAAAAAGCCTGTTATAGTTCAATTTATGATACAAAATGTGTTCGTTCAGATTCACCTATAACTAAGTGAACCATTATAACAGAAGGTTTATGAGGTCATGTGCAAGTGCTGTAGTTCGTCGCCAGTTTTTGTATCAGATTCCAGTGTTTTCCTTGACATGTGGTGCATGTGTTGAGAAAATATTACTTTCAAGAGTTTCATGGCTGAGAATCCTCTGCCGCTGCGGAAAACGTAAACACACAAAGTGGCTAGAAGACAATTGTGTTAAATGTTTGTAACAAATTCTGTGAAAAGTACCCACCTTTAATCGACAATGAATGTGGTTGTTGTTTACCAATAATTGAACTTTGTTGTTAGTGACGAAGAATTATTGCTCGGATTGTTTGCATTGCGTATGTTTTCTGTTGTATTTTTTAACCTATAGTGCTCATCATTTTCTTAACTCTTGACTCATAAAGTTGTTAGCCATTACCTAAAATTAAGGCCTTAATCGAGTGTTTTTTAATCACAGGTGGAATAGTAGATGGGTAGAGCTGCCAAACTATTGCTACCACTTTCATTCGTCGACTTTTAGTATGTGTTAGAAGTTAAAGATGTAAGGAAATTTTTAGGAATAAGACATAGAAAATGTTTAAAAGCTAATGATCCCCAAGCTGACTGGAGCAATTTCATCTCACATGTACTTAATTTATCCATGTGGTGCTCCCATGTGCTCAGAGGAGTGATACATTAAGGTATTTGTTAGAATGTTTTAATATTATGTAATTTAACTGACCAATGACATTTTTTTCATCTACTTCCAATTAAGCCAAGCCAATGTGAAAATTCGAATAGATAAACATTATCTAAATGCATATCCATTACATTTCCGATCCCTCTACTTATACCAAGCTTTCATTCCTTTATTTAATGGCATACATTAAAATTGTTTATTGTTCTTTTTTCATTTCCACTGGTTTTAGCTGTTCTTTCTAGCTTTTGCCATGTTTCTTAGGTAATAGCCAGTTTTGAGTTGCATATAAACAAACTACAAATGATCCCTTCACCAGAGGAACCAACGCTGATTAGATTTGCGGGTGCTGGGATGAGGTTAGGAAGCACATTTACTACTAATTCCTTCCAGTTTCATGTTTCCAGCTTGCGACTATAGAGAGCACTAGTGGCTGTTTCATGTCATGGCCGCCTAGAATAACCTTTAGAGTGAAGAGTCTAATATGCACAATAGGGATCTAATATGCCGTGCGCGAGAACGAGAAAGTTAAAAGTTGGGCAACTCTTCTTTCCCGTTCCCAGGGCCGGGAAGGCTTCCCGTCGGTTGTGAACATTCCCATTTGAATACACATATTTCAGCTTTCTTGTTCTAGTTACCCTTCTCGTTGGTTGTGAACCAGCCTTAACTGAGATTCGCTGGGTTTATCGTGTTTATGGTGGCAATTAGGGGAGTGTAGCTGATGGCAGCATTAATAAGCTTGCATGACTAATTATTCCAAATTATAGGTATACCAGGAAAGACGAATGTACCAAAAGAAGAAGTTATTTCAGTTTTAATACATCACATTTCTAATAATCAAAGATCCTTTACCTGTAGTTTACGTGATGAAGTCACATCCCCACCATGGGATAGAAGCCGCAAGCAATCTGTACAATCTGCTCTTAACACTGTATGATCCCACATGCTAAGAGAGCGATTCAAACAGAACCAACCATTTTGTTACTACCCTACTATCTCCCTGACAACACTCATCTCTGAGCTGCTAGAAAATTTTAGTTGCCAGACTTGAGTTGACTTCCGGTCCAGGGCTGCCAACCTTATTCCAAAAGGACTGGCTCAAGTCAGGCCTACCAAACTCGCCACATAACGGAGCAATAAGTAACATTTGTTTGTTGCAGGGGATGACATAGAAAGAGGCGCTGGGAGCACCAAGGGCACAGATCTGAACAATAGGCCGCAGTTATCTATAATAGTTCCTGTGTACAGAAGAGACTGTCAGGAAGAAGTGTATGCTGGGAGTCACGTCTATCCGGGTCAAGGTGTCTATCTGCTGAAATTCGACAACTCGTACAGCTTGTGGCGCTCTAAGACTCTGTATTACCGAGTGTACTACACTCGATGAGGCGAGGCAGCAGGCAAATGGATAGAGGTGCGTGCGTATACGTGAAGAGAAGAAAATGCTTAACATTTTATATTATAAAACCTGTTGTTTGATTACAACTGAGTTTATCAGATGTACATATTAAAGTGGGGCATGCCCCCTCATCTATCACTCTTAAGGAGATCAGTGTATATATATATATATATCTATATAAATTCTTTTCTTTCTTTCTTCTTCTGTACTTAAAGTATAATTTTTGCAAACAATACTGTTATAATGTGGAAGTGTGAAAAAAAAGAGAAAGTAAATGCTTTTTGCATTCCATTAAAAGCGCCACAAATCATAAAATCACATTTATCTTATTTAATTACTCTTTAAGTTAATTATTGTGCAATATCAGTGTAGCAGAAAAATACAGTTAGATCAGGAATGTATTCTTGAAGCTCTTCTTCCAGTATCTTCATCTTTCTCTGCCTAGAATCATTAACCATAAATAGTCTAAATTAAGAAAGAAAATTCTCAAGAATCAGAACTTGATTGAAGGGGAACTATCCCTATGTTTGGATAAGTGTAATGCTTATATCTAGACAAACTTGATGCTTGCCTTCTTTCATTTGACTCAAAGCAATGTCACCACTGCCAAACCCAGCACCACTATAGACCAGGATCAGGTAAACCCAATACAATTAGTGTAAATCTGCACCTTCAGTGGATCATCTGAATCTCACAGATGGAGCAGTATATCATTTTATTAACCACAACCCAAATGTAACAGGACCTTTGGAGTAATAAAACAGTATTTTTCTCAACGTTAGTCTTATACAGTTTGCTTGCTTGTAACCCTTCATTGTTTTCCTACCTATTCCTTTTTACTTTACTCCATAGAGTAAGTATTGTATTCCACTCAAAAAAAGCATTTAAAGGTTGGCATTTAAGTTCAGTATCTTCAAAAGATGCACCAGAAAGATTTTGAAAAAAAATTCACACCCCAAACTAACTACCCTTTACTTATAAAATGGCTAACAAGATTGATTAAAATAGTATACGAGGTACGTCCAGAAAGTAAGTTCCGTTTGGTAATAACATTAAATTGTGTACAGATACAGTAAACTTATTTATTGCACAAAATTCTACAACTCCACATAACTGCCGAAATTTTGCAGGCATTTGTCATAGCGTGGCACAAGTTTTTGTATACCTTCTTCATAGAAGTTTGTCACCTGTGTCTTCAACCAGTTGGAAACATTTTCTTTCAGCTCTTCGTCATTGTTGAAGTGTTGACCGCCAAGGAAAGACTTGAGATGTAAGAACAGATGAAAGTCGCTAGGCGCAAGGTCAGGGCTGTACGGAGGATGGTCAAACACGTCCCAGCCAAATCCCTGTAGGAGGTTTTGCAGTGTGTGGTCGTGCGTTGTCGTGAAGAAAAACAACACCTTTTGACAGCAATCCTCAGCGCTTGTTCTGTATTGCACTGCGCAATTTCCTAAGTGTCTCGCAATAAACATCTGCTTTGATTGTTTGACCACGCGGTAAGAAATCAATGAGTGAGATGCCTTTCCAGTCCCAGAACACTGTGCACATCATTTTTCGAGGTGTCAAGATTTGTTTCGGCTTAACCTTTGCTGGGGATGAAGTGTGCCTCCATTCCATTGATTGCCGCTTACTTTCAGGGGTGTCGTAAGAAACCCAAGTTTCATCTCCTGTGACTATCTGTGTCAGAAATTCTTCGCCGCCTTCATCATAACAGGTCAAAAACTGAAGTGCACTACCCATCCGGTTTGTTTTGTGTTGCTCAGTAAGAATCTTTGGTACCCAGCGAGAGCAAAGTTTACGAAATTTCAGTTTTTCGGTAACAATTTCATGAATTAGTGATCGTGAGATTTGGGGAAATTCCATAGCGAGAGCACTAATTGTAAACTTGCGGTTTTCCTGGAGCTTGTCATCAATCGCGTGAACCAGTTCTTCTGTAACCAAAGATGGATGCCCACTTCGTTCTTCATCGTGCACTTCACTACGTCCTTCATTGAACTGTCGGACCCATCTTCTCACCATTGAATCACTCATCGCATTTTGTCCATAAACTTCGCAAATTTGCTGATAAATTTCAATTGGTTTCACTTTCCTAGCATTCAGAAAACGAATCACAGATCTGATTTCACAAGCGGTGGGATTTTCAATCAACACTGACATTGTAAACAAGCACAACAAAGCGTACGTGGCTGTGGCTGACAGCGATCTCAAAATGGCGCACGTTTCTTCTCCTTGATACAGAGCGTCTACCACGCATGTGCGGAACTGCGATCGCAGCGGAGAGAAATTGAAACGGAACTTACTTTCTGGACGTACCTCGTGTATTAAAGATATTTACATGTGAAATTGTCAAATAAAATGTATATCTTGAATTCTCTGGAAATAGCCTCTGAAGTCTTCTTCATTCGGAAGGAATTTTGTATGATATTGTATAACTGCTAACCAGTAAGCGATGGACAAAAATATACTACAGAAAAAATGAAAATCTCTTTAAAACACACAATGTATTTATCTCAACTTTTTAGTGACATCAACCACTTCCAAGATATCTATTATTAATAGTTTGAATTGCTCAATACTTAGGCATTCTTTTAATGTCCCACCGATTTTCAGTTGTTTTTTACGATGTCATGGAAACAGTATGGAATTTTAAGGCCAGCATATAGCGTCCAGTTGTTAAACATTTGACTATCTATAACGAAATGTGTAATGTACCTGTATCTGCGAAAGTTTATCTCAATTAAAATGAAGTAGATAGGGAAATAAACTTTAGTAAGAATAATTTGTATACCCGGTAATAAGTGATAGAGGGTAGAAAAAGTCATGTGAATGTAACAGTTTTTCCCCCCTTTCATTTCCATTATTGGGAACCAATACTTATATTAATAGAAAAGTACACTCCCAATGATGTTTTTAACACAGACGAAACAAGCTTATTATTTTCTCTTATAGGGAACTACACAAAGTGTTGCATTAAATCCAAAAAATCCCACACCAAGATTTCACCAGAAACACACATTTTGAGAATCCCTGAATAAATATTTAACACCAAGCTTTCTGTTTAACAGCATCTTCAAGGATGCGACATTAAGATTCTCAAAAACAAAAATGCCCCAACTCCAAAATACTCTTTACAGGAAAAATCTGTTTTTTTTTTCTCCCCCCAAAAAATGCATCTTAATGGTTTTGATTAAAGGACCACATGTTTAAGGTTATTGTGCATGGCTAAATGTATATCTTGAATTTTCTGGCAATATCCTGTAAAGTCCTCTTCATTTTTAATGACTTTTGTATAAATGGTAAACCGTAAGAGAGAGATAAAATCTTGCTATACAAAGAATGCAGATCTGTTAAAAACACAGTTTATGTCAATTTTTACTTTCTCTACCACATTCCACCCAAAAATTTGATATCGAGATTTGACTGGAAATACATGTTTTGAGGCCCCCTGAATCAAAATAAAACATTTTTAGAAAAATTTCTGTGTGTGCGAGTCCCCCCCCCCCAAACACAGAACATTTTTAGAAATTTTTTATTTTCTAAAAAATGGCTAATGATTTTGATTAACATACCATATATTAAAGATATTTACATGACAAATAAAATGTATATCTTGAATTCTCTGGGAATAGCCTATGAAGTCATCTTCATTTGGAAGGAATCTTGTATAACTGGTAACAAAAACGTACTACACAAAAAAATGTAGACAGTTTATTTCAAATAAGGTTTTTTTTTTGTGGCATAAGCGATTTCTGAGATATCCATTATTAAAGGGTCAAATTCTTATTTCTTGGTCATTGTCTTTAAGTCCTATCAACATTCAGTTGTTTCTCGCGATGTCATGGAAACGGTATGGAATTTTAAGGCCAGCATATAGCGTCCAGTTGTTAAACATTTGACTATCCCTGGTATCTTTGTATCTATAACTAAATGTGTAATGTAACTATTTCTGCAAAGGTTTATCTGGATTAAAATATAGTAGATAGAAAAATAAGCACTTGTAAGAATAGTTTGTATACTCACTAATAAACGATAGGGGGTAGAGAAAGTGTGAATGTATCTCAGAATTATTTTTTTTTAGTTAACCACTTCTGAAATGTTCCTTGTTATTGGTTTGAATTATCAAATGCTTTATACTTTCCTCAAATGGGAAGTTGTTTGTTTTTTTTTTTCTCCTGGTCTTGCAAAGAGAATGGAATTTCAAAGCCAACTCATAGTGGCCCGCTCATAAAAGAGATTTGACTAATGCCTAAGCCTACTGTATTCCCCAATTCTCCTTGTATCTACGTCAAAATATACAATAAGACCATTTCTACAAAGGTTTAGAAGAATAAGCTTTTGTAAGAATAGTTTGTTGAATGTGTAGAGAAAGTCATGTGAATGTAACGTGTCAAATATTTTATTCCAAAATAAGTTTTTTTGCCTGTCTCCACTCTTTTCATATATCTGTTTACTATTGATTCGAAATATATGTAAACAAAAGCATGTGTGGAAATTAACTTCATTAGCTGGTGCCTTTTGATACTCTTGTTATTCTTCTGCAACATAGCTAATACTGAGATAAATCTTTGACTCTCTTAAATTTTTTAAGTTTTGCGTTAATGAAAGTTGTATTTAAGTTTATGCTAAAAGGAATGAAAGGAATTGAGACTTCATGTTATTGCCTTGCACATGTCCCCTAAGAGCTGCTGTTGTTGTTGTTCACCAATGGCACTGCGGATTAATTATCTGCATCATTTTCCCTCTGGCTTCCCAATATAAAGTCTGTAAGTTATCACTTTTAAGGCCTTTGCATTTGGCGAGATGCTGTTTGTTCAGGATGACATCTTCTTCACAGAGAGTGCACTTGGGTGTAGGTAGGCATCATATCTTGTAGAGGTGTTCTGCGAGGCAATCATGGCCAGTTGCCATCCTAAATAAGGCCACTGCAGTCCTCCTTGGCAGTTTTTGTATATCAACTCTATCTTTAATATTTTTATAATCTCTATCTTTTAATTTATCTTCTTCATGAAGTCTCTGCTGTCTTTTGAAATGTTGTTTAATTGTTTATTTATTTCTGTTTGTTATACAGGTTTTATTTGTTGTATTGCACCTTTCTATGCTAATTGCCCAAAAGTATGACATGAGCTGGGATCCATTGTAGAGTGACGAGTTCTAGTTTCAACTGCTTTAATTAGGCTTCTTATTTCTTTAATATTTCATGTTATTCTATTATTGTAATTTACTATCCCATCTATAGCTGATTTTGAGTCTGATAAGATGACTATTATTTGTTTTATGTATGGTCTATATAGAATGTTCTGCAATGCTGCTTTTATAGCTGTTAATTCTCCATCGTAGTGGTTTGACATTTCATCTGTTAGATACTGTGCAAAATGTTTACAGTATACTCCTACACCAGCATTTTTTTTATTGATGAGGGATCCATCTGTATATATTCGGAGCCATTCTTTTTCTGGGTATCCTTCATTTTCCGTAACTATTGCTATGGCTCTCATTTCATCTGGTATATTGTTTTGTTTATGTATTGTATATATCAGGTCATTCTGATATTGTATATATATTCTGATATTCTATTGGACTTGTTACCTCTGTTGCAATTATATTCTTGTATTTTAAGTTACTAATATATGTTCTGAAGCTTATTTGAGTTTTTAAATTACTTATAGTATCTGCTGTGTGGTACCACTTGTATCTGTTTCTATTGACTTGCAGTTTTTGTGCTAGAGTAATTGCTTTCAACTCATGTTCCAATTCTATAGTTACTCTTCCCTCATTGTTTTTTTCGTTAGATTAAAAATAAATGTTAAATAATTTAATTCCGTGCTAAAAGCAAAGAAAAGGGCTAGAAAAGAAAGTAAAAAAAAAAAAAAAAGACCTAAAACTTCAAAAACAGGAAATATGACAAAAAGAGGCCTAATAAAATTAATATTTTTGTAATCAGAGATTCATGTTCAGGAAGTTTGTAGGGAAATATCCTACTGTATCTATAAATTACTCCATAAACCTAACATCAGAATTTGCCAGCGACCGTATCAGCAGTGCATAGCATGTGATAAAAGCTACATCAGGTAAGAAAAGGAAGTGTGAGCTAACAAACTGCTGCACGCAGTGGCATTTCATCTCCATTATCAGCAATTATTTAACTTGCTAGATCCGCTAGTAGTAGTGGACTGGTTGTATATCGTCACATCGTGTGGTTAAGGTTCCTTCACTACAACCCAAGAACGGAAGCCAAAATAGCACACATTTTGGTTCATAATACCCTGGTAACAAAAATGGGAATGACCACATTGATAAAGTGGAAAGTCGGTTTTGTGCTTTGGGATGTCATTTGTTTTTAACTGACCAATGATATTTTTTCACCTGCTTTCATTTCAGCCAACATTATGCAGTATAGCCAATGTCAAAATTTGGTAGAATAAACATTCCCTAAATGCAGATCCATGTACTATTTCATTTTCCTATAGTGTTACCAAGCTTCATTCCTTTATTAACAATGTACATTAAAGCTGTTTACTGTTCTTTGTAGTTTTTGAGGCAATAGCCAGCTTTTAGTTGCATTATAAACAAAAGAAGAGTAATATAGTGAAAGAACATCTGATGAAGATGGAGAGAATGATAAAAATTAAATTGACTCTTTAACTGCTATGGTTCTTAGCATCCCATTCCGTATTGGGCGTCAAAGACCAGAAATTTTGCTCAGAGGCTTCTTTATAAGGCTTGAGGTTCTTTTACGTGCCGTAAATCTATAACATGGGACCACCTGCTTTACTTCCCTTCCGAAGGAAGCCATACTAAGGATTTTATGCCCAAAAAAAAATCCATCGCCCTCCACTGGGTTTGAACTCACGAGCTCGAGAACTTAGAGGGTAGCATGGTATCACTAGGCCATGGAGGAGAACATGGCTGACTGATGAAATCAAGCTCAACTGAAACACATGTGCTTTAGTTATAAATATTTTTGTCTTAAAAATTTTAATGACAATCTTTTTTTTTTTTAATAAATGACTTGTCATGGGTGGTCTGTATCAACATCCATTCTGTGCAGTATGTAATTTTTATTATAATTCCACTTCTTGGCAGCAGTTTTGTTAAGTGCTTAGGGAAGAAATGTATGTTTTATAAAGAGTTTAGACATTTAATTGTACATGTGCAGCTGTTCTATATTTATAATTTTTCTTGGCTTCTTCTGTTTAGTAAATTCAAACATTTGAGTTTCTGGTATCATTCACCTTGTAAAAGTTATGTTCACCAATAACTTAGGAGGTATCCTAGAAGAACCGTGGTATTAAAACACTGAAAGCTGGATTGGTTTTAGAAAGGTTATCAGATTTAAACCAACTTTATTTACATGTCAGCTAAAGAGACACTTGTCAGTGAATCAGTCAAGGGAAGAACCCTAAGATATCTTCATGCAGACATCTTTAAAATAATGTTCAGAGAAAGATGGGCTGTGGAATATTCCAAAGATCCTAACTTCAGCTCATAGAAGCTTAAGTCTAGATTAAATATCCTCCTACTCTGCCAATGTTAAATTTGCTAATTCATGATCAAATGTATCAAAAACTATTTAAAATATCAGACTGAAATTTTTATAGGATTTAGATATATGCCTTATACAAAATCTTTTCTATTAATGAAGATGGGATTATTTTCTTAATAGTACCAATATTTTGATTAAAATTTATTTACTTCCTCTACCATGTGCATAGTAAATAGAGGAGGTATTGCATTTCACACAGAAATACATGTTTTGAGGCCCCCTGGATTAAAAAAAAGAAAAGCTTTTTAGAAAAAAGTCTGTCTGTGAACAGCATAACTCAAAAACAGTCTGGTAAATACCAAACTTGTAAATCCCTCCACCCCAAACTATCCTATACATAGATCGTTTTTCGAAATTTTTGATTTTATAAAAAATGGCTCTTAACGATTTTGATTAAAATACCATATATTTACATGACATAAAATGTATATCTTGAATTTTCTAGGAATAGCGTATGAAGTCTTCATTTGGAAGGAATTTTGTATAACTCTTAAAACGTTAAGCGACAGACGAAAATGTACTACACAAATGTAGATCTCATTAAAACATACAATTTATTTCAAATGTTTTTTTGTAGCCTAAGCCATTTCTGAGATATCCATTACTAAAGGTTAATTGTTAATTTCTTGGTCATTCTCTTAAAGTCCTTCAACATTGTTGTTTCTTGCAATTGCATGGAAATAGTATTGAATTTTAAGGTCAGCATATATTGCCCAGTTAAACATTTGCCTTCCACTGTTCCCTTTGTAGCTATAACGAAATGTGTAATGTATATAGCTATTTCTGCAAAGCTTTGGATTGAAATGTAATAGAAAAATAAGCTTTAGTAAGAATAGTTTGTATATCCACTAATAAATGAGAGGGGTAGAGAAAGTCATGTGAATGTATCTCATTAGATTAGAAAAACTTCTGTGGGTGTGTGTCTGTGAACCACAAAAACAAAAAGTCAGATAAATATCAAACTTAGTATTTAAGTTCAGTGACTTCCAAAGATGTGATACAAAGATTTTCAAGATGGTGCTCCACCCCCAACTTCTCTTTACCTGGAAAAATGTTCAACATTTTTGATTTTCTAAAAATGGCTGTAATCATTTTGATTAAAATATCATATATTAAAGACAAATAAAATGTATACCTTGAATTTTTGGGGGAAGAGCCTCTGAAGTCCTCTTTGTTCAAAAGGAATTTTGTATAATCTTGTATAACTGATAAACATTATGCAACAAAAAGGAAACATGCTACACAAGAAATGTAGAGCTCTTTAAAACACAATTTCTTTCAAATAACTAGCATTCTGGCATAAGCCATTTCCGAGATATTTGTTATATAATTTTGTCAGTTTTTAAGTCCTGTCGATTTTCAGTTGTTTCTCGCGATGTCATGGAAACAGTATGGAATTTTAAGGGCAGCATATAGCATCCAGTTGTTAAACATTTGACTATCTCTGTTCTCTTTGTGTCTATAATGAAATGTGTAATGTAGCTGTTTCTATAAAGATTTACTTGGATTAAAATGCAGTAGATAGCAAAATAAGCTTTGTAACAATAGTTTGTCTACCCAGTAATAAACAATAGAGGGTAAGGAAAGCCATGTGAATGTATCACATCAGATTTAAGCAAAATAACCATGTTATTAACACCAAAGTGGATCCACAATAGCACCTAGAGGTGGTTTTTATCCTAAAACTTATCTACCTTCAATAGTTTCCAAGAAATCGACTCATTTATCCCAAAAAATGTTCTTAAAAAAAGTGTTCAAAGCAAAAATGGAGAAAACAAAAGTGCATATATTTCCAAAGAAATAACATTGCTCGAGCGCACAAAAGCTGCCATACCTAACACAGAGTACCAATTTATAGAGCAGAATTAAACCTAAAAGATGAGCTACAGTTAACCTCTCTGCAAGTGTTAAGTTTACAGTGCACCCCTTTTAAAAGCATATTTAAAATATAACATATTCTGTGTACAATGATCAAATATACATCAAATTAAGAGGAAAATTCAATTAACAAGACTGTTCAAAAAAACTAAAATGTCATTTTCAGAAATTTTCATCCTAAAGTCTCCCTTTAACCCAGACTTGGCACAAGCAACTTAAGATAGAAGTGGCTTTATTTGGAAAAAAAGCTTACAATACAATATGCAACTGATATTTCAATGTGAAGTATACACAAAGCTGTATGAAAAGAGAAGATAAAAACTGAAGTGACATAACTGCTCTCTGTTTATCTTTTCTTATACCAATAGCACAATATTTTACATAAATGCAACAGTCTGACAAAAACGTATTAGAACATAATGTACAAGATACCACTCTCTCTTTCAAACAATATAGTGAGAAACAAAAGCTAAAACAATAATATATCTAATCATCTGTTATGAACATACAAGATAAGTTTTTTCTGCACAACATAGGTAGTTCTGAACTTCATAATTTTCATTATCTCACAAGTTCATTCTGAATCACAATTCTTTGAATCAGACCTTAGATAGGGGCTCATTGATGCTTTTGTTTTATCTTCCCTTGCAACTGTTTTTGTGCAATAACATGTAGATAGAGGTTGTTACAAAGTTTGTGTTATTTTAGGTCATTTCATTCTTAGAAACTGTAATACAGACTTAGAATTTGCAAACTATCTTAACCGAATGTTTTCTTTACTTAAAAAGGATATACTGCAGTAATGGATCATGGGCAAAATCACTACACACATGCAATGCTTGCATACACCGCACTAATTTTATTTCTTTAATAACAGCATAAACAATGAACTTGCTACTTTAATGAATTTATGGCATATTTTCTGTCACTTTTGTTCTATATTATGACTACCAAAAGTCGCATAGCATGCATCTCACCTGTAGCTCATGGAACACCAGTTGTGTAGTCTTTCTGCTGAAAATATGACTGAGGGC
The DNA here is from genome assembly GCA_030765065.1 of Deroplatys truncata. Lineage (NCBI taxonomy): Eukaryota > Metazoa > Arthropoda > Insecta > Mantodea > Mantidae > Deroplatys > Deroplatys truncata. The sequence continues at coordinate 19,957,204 of CM060978.1, forward strand.
CCTATGCAGCAAAGTGTAGCCAAGAGATATCTTTTGGAAGTACAGGAAGCTGCAGGATCTGCGCATCTAAAACTTGAATGATTCACACATTCCTTTAAAATGTCGCCAAAACTGCCAGAAATGAGTATATAAAAATGGTCACATAAATGGGAGGGCAAGTGGGTCCAATAATTCTGCCACAGCAACATCTGACATTCTGCTCTACTTGTATCTTCCACAGTGATGTCATATATTTCCAACAGATGTCACTCTATGTCATACGCTTGCTCTAAGGAAATGCTGCCAACATATGAATAATGCCACTGAAACCGGTAAGATACTCAGCCCCAAGGCGTAGCCGAGAGATTGAGGGCCCTCAGCCTCAAAGCGTAGCCGAGGGATGGTTTTTTAGAAGAGAGGAGTGTAGCAAGTTGCAGCTTATAGACCGCAACTGCGAAGCAACGACAGGCCGTAGCCGAGGGATCTGCGCATCTAAAACTCGAATGATTCACGTTCACAGAAACAACCAGCACATCGCATATTTAGTGCATTTCACTTTTTATTTAGGTTGGTAGTACCCACTTTGCATGTGATCTATCGGAAAAATGGCTATGTTTGTTGTGTTCCTGATACAATTTGTCTATATAAGTAAAACACCTAAAACAAATGGGCACCAGATATAGACGAGACCACATCATGTTCTAAACTAACTCCTAAGGTAATTTATTCGCTTTCCTTTCGCTTTTATAAGCATTTTCAACAGAGATACAAGTAGAGCAGATTAGCCGCAACATCTAACACACCATAATGTTCCTTATAACACAAGGATTACTCTGGATATGACATAATAACTGATTTCAAGAGCCTCAATTTAACCCATAATCCAATACTGCAGGAGAACCCTTAAACATGTGCAAGCATGGGAAGTTACATAGACCAAAGTTTAATTGGGTACACAATGATATTAAATGTGGTAAGTAAACATGATTATGATTGATTCAAAGAGGAGAATAAAAGTGAACAAATCATCATTTCAACTGCTACACTTTTTTAGAGTAACCTACGAAACACACAAAAAGGTTATCTTAATGTAACAAAATTTTAACACCATAATATCAGTTTGCACTTTCACAAGCATCAATCCAATCATTATAGACATCCACTGGCTCTGATAAGAAGTTTATAGTTGTCTGAAAGTCCTCCAGACACACTCTGCATGTTATTTTTGCTGTATTCCGTGCTTTATCCCTGTAAAGTAAAGAATATATTACACTTAAATAGTTGTCACAAGTCATCTATAAACTTGAACAAAGGCATTTACAATCTTTAAACCTACTTTTCATACATATTTCTGAAAAACCACAGTAATATTAAAATTACTGCACCTAAAAAAATGTTTCCTGCATATTTAAATACTTTCTGTGTGGCCCCAATTGCAACTATGAAAATATTCTCTTGATACAGGCACAAAAATACTTATCTTCAATTTCACCGCCATACTTAAACTATTCTATTTCAACTTACATTTTTACTTCGCATGACTTTTCGTGATTGCAGAATGGGCAGTTAAATTGTACATCCAAAGGCTCAATAGCCTTCCTTTTGGGAGGCGGTTTTCTTTTACTCTTTCGACGTCCCATCCTCCAAACTGCAAAACATTCAAGTTCAAAGAGAAATGGTATGTAACAATTCTGACTTAAAATGTGTCCATTTCTATATAGAAACATTCAGTCTATAACTACTCACCTTTGTCTACTTTAAACAAACACTTATTTGTACTATTATTGACGTTGCTACCAAGACGCGCTCCATAAACAAATGATATTCCAAAAACATACCATTGTATAAGTGACACCAACTGTTCGAGGTAAATCTGCAGTAACCATAATTTAAACTTAAGGGGATTCAACAAAACTTAGAGTGCGCGTTTTATGTATTTATTTATTGTTGTTGTTTCGGTGAACTTGACACCTAACTTGAAATACAATCCTTCTTCCGTACCAATACGATAATATAATAATAAGCACAGAACAACAATATTGTAATTCCGAAATGTTATCAACTTGTCACTTAAACTAAGCTGGCCACATTTAGTGCAGTCAGCAGGCCAAATTCTGCAACAGCGCATCGTAAAAATAAAAATGGCGGAGTGTTAGCAGACGATATTTAATAGAGTGTATCTTACAGTGTATATCAAAGGGATAGGAACTTCCGGTGCAGTATCGATGTTCTCGCATCGACCTCCCAAAAGCTACATTTTGATTTTTGAGCGCTGCATAAGCCCATTGCCTCAAATGTAGACGCTAGATGACACTGTGCAGTCCATACGTATAACATTCAATGCTGCCAATACAATTATTCTAAAGATCTGTGTTGAATATTATATTTATATTTATAAATGGTTTTAAAAATAACACATATTTAGTCCAGTCCAAAACGTTATATAGTCCTGTTGACTATGTATAAAGGGTAATTCTGTGCAACGACTCTATTTATTGCGGCGGCCGCGGCACTTATTCAAGTGCCAATATCACAACTGTGTTTTCGCTGGATACCAACCGTTACCAACGTAATATATAATATCGCTAGTCGTTAAACAAGCAATAGGTAATGTTGAAATGTGCATATTGTACACGCGTAAAATAAGTGATGCAATTTTTCCATAAGGGTGAATAAAAAGTGAAATATGCACTAACATGGGTATAACGCACAGAAATATGCGCGGATTGTGTGCGAAAACACAAAAATGAAACGCAATAAACCCGTAAAACAAAACACGTAGATGAAGCCAAACATATATAGTGTTTAAAGCAAGCAGTTTAGTGTTTAGATCATTAATAAGCGATGTTTCATTTTTTCCAATATAAAATGTGACACATCAGCGAATACTGTAAGTTTTCCTTTCCAGTTAATGTTGATGTCATTAATAAATATTAAAAAAGAGAATGCGCCCTAACACCGATCCTTGAGAGACACCACATCTTATTTTCTGTGTGCCAGATTTGACATTATTTATTACTACATATTGGTTGCGATTCTTTAGGTAACTTTTAAACCATAGGTGTGCGATACGCCTATTCTTCCCATTTTATATAATAAGAGGCCATAGTGTACCATATCAATAGAGAGACCAGCCGCAATATTATCATCATCAAGTGCCTTTTGAATTGGTACTATACAGTATACAGTGGCATTTAAAGTACTAGAATTTTGTAAAAATCCACATTGAGTCTTATTTAATAATTTATTATGAGATTACATTGTGGACAACCATGAACATTTCTAGGACAGCATTATGCAATGGCTTAGTACTATATGCTAAGATTTAACACTTTTGCAAACTGCACAAAGTAATAGTGCTGTTTTATCAAAGAAATCATTTAAATTTCCAAACTTTAGTAAAGAAAGATGTAAAACATCTGGTATTGGATACTTCATAAGTTGTTGCAATGTTTCAGTCTGCATAATCTTACCATTGGTTTGCTTGATATTTACTTTAACTTATACACAGTTTGTGGTATCTTATACACAGCAAATATTTCTTTGGAAAACCATTGAGTTTTCAGATTAAGTAAAACAAAATTTAATAAAAAAGCAAGTTTTTATAGTAAATAAGTGAAAATACTGTGCTATATTTACAAAATTAAAGAACTTTTTGCTCTGATTTGCTGAGTAATGAACAAAACAGTTGCTGTGAATGAACAGAGGATATGTTAAAAATAACAGGATATTTTATAGTTCAAACTCTTGACTAATGCAGCAATTAGCGATGAAATGTCAGTCATGAATGTTGTGGATGCAAAGTCCATCTTTCTTGAGGCAGTATTTTAATGCCTAAATGATATTAATTGTGTTTTATTATAATTAAATTCAATAACAGCCCAACTTGAAAACAATATGTATATAATTATTATTTAAATTGTATATGAAGTCATTGTAAATACTTATTTTTTATTGTAAACAGATTTATTAATGTCATGTAAATGTTTATATACTCAAATAGTGCAAAAACTGTGAAAATAATATGTTTTAGATTGTTAATAATGAGGTAACAATGTAATTTTGGTGACAATAATGTGTATGGAATTTAAAAAAATACTGGTTATGAAAAGATCGGTAATAACGTAACTTCGCTTACAGTTTGGAATTAACCAATCAATAATAAAGAAAGATTTTAGTTTGGATAGTTAAATTCTATTGGACTAGAATTAGCCAATAAGTGACTGGCATTACCGAAGCTATAAGATTTTTACCGTTGGTTTCAGTCAGTCGTGGGTAAGATGTTGTAGAGTACGGATGGTAAAAATTGTGTTCTCCGCTAGAATATATAAAGTGCTCACAGTTTTTCTTTTATAAAGTGTTGTGTTTATAAATGTGCAAGTATAAAGAGAAATAAAAAGAAGTGAAATTAAAAAGTAAATTCTGTGACGTATTTTAATTCTTGTCTTATCACAACCTAAAAAGAACTTGTGTTTCTATAGTGCGACTGAAAGCAGCCGAGGCAACTAACTTTAATAATATTACGTAAAACAAGCATCATCTTCACTATAAAGTTTGGCGTCCCAAGCATCAAACAACATCAAAGTGTATCTTAAAAACGTTGGGTTAAATACTTCTTCAAAGTGACGCACATACGTGGGGATTCTCATACCTCATATCCAGCATCCAGTTAAATAACTTTTTCAAAGTTGGCAACAAACATACTTCTTCAAATTACAATTGTGGGGCAAACTCCTCCAAACAACTACCATCATCATAACTTCCGCATTCTCAAACCACTTTTATTAATCTTATTATTTAGTTATTTAAGCATTAATAAAGTTTTTTCTCCTTTCTTTTGTTTAGCGCAGTCACCATCTTAAGCTACCAGAGGTATGCTGGAAGACATAAAAATCATGGATTCAAGGGAATTTGGGTATGTTGAGTTGCAGGATCACCCCCAGGAACATTATTAATATTGTACGAAGCTTTCTCTCTCACCTATACAGCAATTTGTTGTCATATAAAAGCAAGCATTCCTTACAATTTGGAGTTTCTTTCAACGTCAATTGAAAAATTTACTAAAACATTAAGGACTATTACTGGAAACATGTTCTGAATTTTCAGAAAAAGTGAAGTTGGTTTTTTGCAGGTATTTCGGTGTATTGGTAGGCTTTAGTGATTCTGTGTTAATAGCTTTAAAGTTACAATTTTTGAGTTAATGTTGTTAACAGCTGAATATAACTACAGACTTGCTTTTTCTGAAATGTTTGTTATCCACTAAATAAACAAAATAGTAGCAAAGATTTTAGTTAACTTTGTGATTATTTTAATACTAAGAAATAGCACTCTCATGTTGCAGAGAATGCAAAAGTGTCCCATTAGCAGTCCATTTAATGAAAGTAGTTTTGAGCTTAAAGACAATAGCTTTCCTAAATTACCGCTACCCTGTAATTGTCATTTGCAACCTAGATTTGCTTTCACTGTCTTCATGTAAAATGACATTAAAGCAAAATAAAACAAAAAAATGCATATAGTGTTTGTTAGGTTTTCCTAATATAACATTACTGGCAGATTCTGAGTAAGCAGTCTGATTAGAAATTGTGGATTAATCTGAACTTTGTGTTTGAAATATTTAACTTATTTCATATGTCGTGGGGTTTACAACCTGTTAATAATGATATTACAGCAGGCATTGTAAACTTGTTAATAGTTTGGGTTGTACCATTTTCTTGGCTAAAGTTGTGCAAATGGTTCTCTAAACTGCCATGCAAAGCGACGTTCGTGTGGCAAGTGTGACAAATGATGGTGCACCTCAAGTGGTTGCGAAAAAAAACTCCTTTCATTTAAAAATTGTGAGCCACAAATAATGCTAAGTAAAATGTGTATAATTTATTAAGTTATTATTATTAAGCCATAATTAATGTCAACATAATTTAAAAACAAAAGGCCATAATTAGTGCAACTTCATGGGAGAGGCAAAAAGTTGTATAGTAATGAAATATATCGGTTTGCTGAGGAAACAAGTGTCATATGTATTGCAGTTTAGTTTTTTCTTTTTTTTCCCCTCATGGTTTAGTAATACATTTGCTGCACATTAATAAAATATTTTAATCTGCTGCTGTAGAAAGAAAGACTAATTATGTATTTTAAGTATTAAGAATTTAATAGTACAAAGAAAACAAGGAGAAATTATGTCTAATATGGCGCTCATAAGATTGTCTTTGTGTTCACAGTCGTCCTTCGTGTACTAGTGGTACCGTGCTAGCCTCTAGTTCCCAAGGTCACAGGTTCAAATTCGGTGGAGGGCGATGGATTTTTTCAGGCATAAAAATCGTTAGCACGGCTTCCTTCGGAAGGGAAGTAAAGCCGGTGGTCCCATGTCGTAGATTTACGGCACGTAAAAGAACCTCAAGCCTGATAAAGAGGCCTCTGAGCAAAATTACCAGTGTTTCACGCCCAATATAGAATGGGATGCTAAGAACCATAGTAGTTAAAGAGCGTCCATAAATAAAACTCAATTTAAATTTATACAGCTGTTTGGTTCGAACCTGTATTAAGCACAAAGTTGTTGAGTATTATGATTCCATAGCCAAACTGTAAAATAGCTCCCAAATTAGGAACTAATTTTACCGTTACCTCTCTTTTTACAACTTTACTTCTTCCTATGTACTATCTCGGGCGCAGGTTTGAGTAAATGAGCACTTTTCAGTGCACCATATAGGAGTTGTTGATGGCCTGCATATTACAAGTTTTTATATTTAGACTGGTCTAATAGAAAATAGCTGTAAAACATTTTTAACCTTCTTTCGCTTAAACAAAAGGAGATAGAATTCATGGTGTTAGAGCTTATTTTAAGTGCCTTGGCAATGGATACTAGATTAGATTGCAACATATATTCCAAATAAAAACTCAACAAAGAGCAATAACTAGTCACAAATGAATTGCTAAGAAATTTATGATTTGGAATATGTACAATCAGGTATTAAAAAACGTAATGCTTTTTAAATCTGCATCACGGGATAGTGTAAGAAGTTTTGCTGAAGTTTGTGTTGCATAAGATGCTGCTTTATTCAAATTATTTTTTTGTATCTGAATAGCTGCTTTTTGTTTTTACTGATGTATTTCATTTATTTTTCAATACACGTATTAATGTATTTTGTGGTGTTTTATGTATTACTAAATGCTGACATTCATTGTACATGGTAAGGGTATCGTTATTGTTATAATTGTGTTTTCTGTGACTACTTATGAAAGTAATTGCGTTAATGAAAAGCTGTAAAATGAAATACATCAAGATTAAAGTTGCACATGTGTGTATGGTTTTATTATACGGATGGTTGTTCTATGAACTATGGTAACAATATCAGACTAGCACAATAGCTCTGTGCTGAAACATGTGGAACCGAATGAAAGTTCAGTAGTATGAGTGTATCACTGTGTTTGTGTGCTCTTGTTCTTGCTGCATCAAATGACGTCAAACATAGAACCATTCTGATAAGGGTACATCATTGCCCTTTCCGATGCAAAATATTTGTATTCTAAGATTATTAAGCAGTGCAAGAGGCATGGTATTACCATATCCAAAAAAGTGATCTCATGTGCACTCAACAAAAAACGTAAGGCCAGATCAGACTTATTCCAAAGGACAAGAAACAGGGAAATCCGCGACTGGCCACAGTCACACCTCGGAGATAATTTGGAAGATGAAGGCTCTGGACCGAACCCTGTAACTCAGAGAGCCATTGCACTGTAATTAGGGATCTCTGTTACTATTGTGAACACTATAATCAACCAGGATTTGAATCTAGAAAAGCGCCATAAGAGCTGCAGATATAAGCTGTTGCCTAAACACACTAGAGAATGTGCCACTAACAGCAGAAAGCTGTATGAACGATACCTTGCTGGTGAAAAGTGGATGTTTGTTGTCTTTTTAGATGAGACATATGTTTATCTAAGTGACTGCAACAAAACCTGGGCTATGTATTACCGACCAAGGGGAGAAGAAACATTTGAAAGTTAGTTTCCTTACCCCAACGAAACTTTCCCCAATGGTTTCATAGTAATAGCAAGGTACCATTACAATGGTAAATTGACCATTCATCATGTACATAATAATGTGAAGATCAGCTCGGTATATTATCAGACTAACGTCCTGATACCAATTTTCCATACAGAAATCCCTGCTCTCTATGATGCAGATGTAAATAAAGTCTGGTTGCATCAGGATAAGGCATCAAGCCATACGTCTGCTTCAACCTACAAATTTTTGGAGAACACAGAGAAAAACATGGGAATACATTCCATACCTTTCAGTGACATCCCTGTCAAGCCATCTGTTGCATTACTGAGGGAGATGGCGAAGAGGAAGCAATGCAGAGCCGCCGAACCTGCTAAGGTAGAAACCTCCTCTTCTGCCCTGGCATCTGCCGAGAGTAATTAGATGCAGCCCAGGCCACCGTTTCATCGCCCACCACCATAGCTTCGCCGCTGCTGCGCCAGCAGTCATCACCACACTCACCAGCATCCATGCTGCCAATCTGGGATATTCTCAGCCACCGCAGAGCCAGCCTGTGCCGCAAGGGAGGTACAGTGCTGTCATCAGAGGGGTCCCGGGGGACCTACCAGCCAGGTTGCTCACCACTGCAGCTCACCAGCAGTGGCTTTCAGCCTTGAAGGCCACCAGGATCGTAGGAGCACAGGGACCCATGTCACTCGTCAGGATGGAGTTTGCGGATCCTGGCGATTACGAAGTGGCCTTGAGTGCAGGCCTGCCCTTGTTAGGGCGGTGCTTACACATCGAGGCCAGCTGAGTGGAACGTCAGGTGCCCTGCCGGCGCTGCTGTGCCTACGGGCACAATGAGACATCCTGCACCGTGGTACCAAGATGCCACTACTGTGGCGCCTGCAGCACCACTTCTTCGTGCAAGCAGCATGATCTGCGCTGTTGCTGCCATTATTGTGCAACCTGTGGAGGGACTTCACTGGCCAAACGCTCTGCATCCTCGCAGGAAGGCGTCGCCAAAGCCACCTGCTCCCTCCACGCCGCCACAGATGACATCAACAGTCACCTTGGAATCATCACCAACACATTTGACTGGAGCAGCGACGCGGGAAGCCATTCAGGATTTTAATGCTGAATTACTGAACTTTGGTGCCCGCTTAGCTGCCCTGAAGAGTCCATAGTAGACATCACTCAGAAACTCCAAGAACTTCAATATCTCCAAACACTCGTTGACCTAAGCCATCAGACCATCACCACCGAACTTCCAGCCCGACTAGAGAAAGCCTACGACTGCCTCTATGCCATGGAGAGCTTGGCAGTGAACTTCAACACGCCGCCCAACAGAAGACACCACCATCACTAACCTTTACCAGCACCACCAGGAAACCCTTCTTATCCTCACCTAAACTTCACTGAGGGGGCAGGTTGGGCCCTGGTCAAGCCTGTCTCCCAGCACACAATCCATACTCCTTTGGCGACCGCACTGCGGCCCAGTTACAACCGTCACCTTGGAATGCGCGGGTGCTTTAGGCAGTACTGCAGCAAACCTTTACCTTTCAATTCAGTGGAGGAGTTTTTAGTGGGTATGCCAACATTGGTGAATTCCACACCTCCAGTCCTGACTCCCATCAGGGCTGGGGTTAGTGATTAAATCATTTTCTCCTCCACTCAAAAAAAAAAATGTGCAATTGGGGTAATGAAAAGAGCCCTTGGAAGCAGACGGTCGTGAACTTTGGATGGTCTCTGGAAAGCTGCCAGGAGGAATGGAATAAACTGGACATCCCTGTATTTCATAGTAATTTGCTCCACTGGAAGCTGTGCTGCAGATTGAAAGCTCAAGCTAAAGGCTGCCAGATAGAACATCACTGCTGGTGGAGGCGTGGTTTCTCATAAGGTAAGGGGGTCTTAAGTTTGTTACCTTAGATTGCGAACAACCCTCTGTAGTAATAACCAGATGGCACTTTTGTGGCTCTCTCCTCACTCTTTAGTAACTGCCAGTTGACTGAGATCATGGTGGGAGAATGGATGGTGTAAATATGGGACAAAGTGCTTGTTATGTGTATTATGGTACAAAATCAAGTACCTGTAGGGAGTGAAATTAAGCTGCTTGTGGACTGATTGACATATTCTTTAAAGTTTGATATTGAATCAGTATATTAAAACAGGCCTCTACTGCTTCAACAATCAACAATATATGTTATTTCAACATGCTGAGCTCAACATGTCAGTGGTAAATGAGTATCTCCACTGAACATCTTGCGTCACATGTCGATTCAACATCTCTTGGCTAAGCGGCAGTGAGGAACATGTTGGGTGCGATATACCAAGTGTTAAAAAAAAGTATTCCATATTTTGAGAGATGGTAGTATGGACCAAAACAAGAAAAAAAGTCCAGTAAACATGGACTCTAAAATGCATACCTTAAGAGCTATGACCACTTGTTCATCTTCATTACTCTTCTACTGCAAGCTCTTTGCTATTACATACATATGACCTACAGCAGACATAAACAAATGAGGACACATTACTCTGTTATTGTATATGGATACAGCATGCAGTAAACATCTGCTAGTGTTCTTACTGCAAAGGTAAGTGCAATGTACATTCTTATTAGTTCTAGTGGAATCAGTTTTTGAAATGCTTCTACATTGCAGTTTTATGTTTAAATCTTTGGTAAGCCCCATTAATGATGCATGAACACTATAGGAAGGCATCATCAATGCCTGTCAGAGCATCCGTGACCAAGCTGGAGTGGTAGAGTGTGTGAATCCCTAAGACGTTGGACAGTAGCATGCCACACTATGAATGGGCACCATATTGAGTACGTGCTTTTATGATGGTTCACAAGTGCAGGTTGTATGTAATTGCAAGTAGATTACATTAGAAGCTACGCTATTTCACAGTAACAGAACAATGTGTCCTCATTTCATTACTGCATTCCGTAGGTCTTATGTAATAGCAAAGAGCTTGCAGTAGAAGAAATGATGTTTCGTAGTAGCAAAGATGAATGAGTGCTCATAGTTCTTAAGGTACGCATTTTAGAGCCCATGTTTATTGGACATTTTTTTCTTGTTTTGACCCATTCTACTATCTCTCAAAATATGGAATACTTTTTCTTAAAACATCCTGTATATTCGGCTAACTTCATGCACACTTGATTAACATTGGCCAGACATGATATAGGCAATTGGACCATGCATATTAATCATTGCTTACCAGCAAGAAAAATGGAGTGGATGAAAGAAAAGACAACACAGCCAATTAATCAGATTCATACAAGACCTGCCATCTCAAACATATCCCTAAAAGACTAAGGAAAAAAAATCAAGAAAACAGAGTGTTTACGTGAGCTTGACCATATTATTTAATGTACACACGAGGACAAAGAAAAAAAGAGGTTAGGTAAGCCTAATCTCAATTCAACTGATATGATTGCTCTGAAATTAGTCTCCTGTTTTGCAATTGCTGCTGAAATTATGGTCAGCAACAAATTAAAATCTCCTTGTGACATTCTTATAAAATTCTTGAATCTGAATCTACGCTCAGTTCAGACAAGATGCTATTTACATTATTTTGATTGTTTAGAAAAGGTTCACCCATAACTTTCTTCTTTTATTTTTGTCTCTCTTCTACCATGCACACCAAATGATAAATCTCTGTAATCAGAATCCATGTGATTATTGATATTAACAAGTGCAACGTGTTTATTGTTTGCTTCACTTTTTAATGCAGCGGAGACAAAATGTTGATGGGAATCCCAACTATACACATAACTCAACATGTTTTACGTTTCATGTTTTTAAAGTTATGTTATGTGTTGCTTGTTGAGACCCACTACACTGAATTCGCATCCTAGCCCATTTACTTTAAATTAATTATTTAGAGGCTACAAAACAGTTTTGCAAACATGCTGGACTCAGTTTTTTCATTAGTCTAATGTTAGTTACTAAAACAACAATACATTGTTATTGTCATGTTACTCTGATACTTACATGAAGCTGCTGAGATGACAATGTGCAAATGCAAACTGAGGTTTCTGTTCTGCAAATTTAACCTTTCAGGGTTTAAGAGTTACTGTTCTTGCTGATTCCTGCAACAAGCTCAGAGATATACATATCACGTTTGTGCCTCTGCTTTTGCCAAGCAAATGTTCACTTGTGTCCACTGCATACCTGCCTTCTAAGTCAGAGTGCATGCTGTACACAGAAAAACTCTCAAGTATTCCTGCTTCACAGAGTTTGAGCTCTACATTAGGGCATCTGAGGAAGAAGCCAGTGTTACATGTACAGTATTACCTGGTCTGTTTGAATGCAAAGCCTATTCACAATCTCCACAGTTGATCTGGTAGATTCCTGATTTAAATGTCCTAGAGGAACCTGGCTTGGGAGCAATGTGGTTTGATAGGGAAAGAATGGAAAAGGGATTTTGGAAAGAGGTGAAAACCAGAACAGAGGATATTGAAAAAGAAATTGTGGGCTAATCTTATAAATAAAAGTTAGGGTTAGCATGGTTCAGAATGGCGGTAACATACTTAAGTGGGATAAAGAGTGGTTGTATCAAGGAAAAATGTCCATTGTGTGAAGAAGCAGATAACAGTTGGCATTGTATTCTGGAATGTAAACAAACTAAAATGTGGAGGCATAAGTTTCTTTTATAAAAGTGGGAAAACTTGTCAAATCAAATAAGAGGCAAAAGATTTTTAAATTTAAGATCAGAGAAAAACATAAAAGAACTGGGAAAGTACATAGGTAAAGTGAGACAAAAATGGCTATGGAAGGTAGGTAACATTAAGGAAAAGGACAGTGGAGATAATCTTGATTGAGGTCCACAAGAGAATTTTAACTTTTGGATGACTGATATAATATATAATCCCATTATATAGATAACCTGGTGTTATATTATATAAAATGGGGGAATGGAGGCAACGCGATCCCATAAATCAAAGAATTCTAAAATTACGGGTATAATTGAAATTGTAGTAATAAGTTTATACAAATATTGTAGTAATGAAAAAAAATTATTATGGATAGTCTGTGAATAAACTCATTCATTTATACTTAAGATTCCTGATTTAAGTGCATCTGGGATTGTGTTTTTTTGAGGGCTTGTTCAGCAAATTGAGAGCACCAGAGAAATATAAAACAGACAAATCTGCTGAACCACAACATTGGTCAGACCATAAAATTGTTAAAACCAGTTTCCTCTTCACTAGAACTGACTATTTGGGAGAAAATGTTCATTGTCAAGAATGCAGATAATATTGTAAGTTTTGAAAATACCAGCAAAAGTAATTTGTTAGAACTTTGTCACTCTACCAGGATCCTACTGATGTCTACAACCAGCCAGGAGAGGAGGAAGAGGGAACATGCTTCAGCATCTGATTGCTGATGAGGAGAATGCCCTAGAAAACATTCCCCTTTTAATAACTTAGTAAGTGAAGGTTTGTATAAAGACAGTGTGACTCATTCCTAATTCAACATGAAGAAAACAGCACTGTTTGTAGTGCTTCTGTTTTTAATAGCCAAGGTTAACTATTCATGCCACAGCTTTGTCTGTGTCATACACAGAGGGATGTATGCTAACAGTGAAGTATGCACAGGATTTAAAACAACATGATTGAAAATGGATATGCAATTCTCCAATCTGGAAAATATGCATTAAGGTGCAGCAGGGCACGTTGGATGCAGAATTGATAGCGTATGGCGATAAACTTCCTAAATAGGATCTACTAAAAGCCCAAGTAAAGCCAGTGAGTTGAAAAAGGAAAATCAAGAGCTCAGAAAAAATGTAAAGTTTGACTGTGTGATATCAACATATTCTACTGTGGCAATTAAGGGATTATTATGAAATGAACCAAAGCAGTGACAAGTTCAAAATGTGCCTATGCAAAATTGCTTTGGAATCCTCAAAGAAATATACGAGGAGGTTGGGGATGGGAAAAAAGAAAAATGCAAATCTGAGAATCATGAGAGAGGAAACAGACAAGAGAAAAGTGCTTGTGGTAGACAACTTGATCTTAAAATCTTCATATGTAGCATGCAGGGAAAAAGGCTATCAGGTACGCTGCTTCACAGGCATACAGCTCAGGGAAATACAAGGACAAATAGAAAGGATTGCCTTAAAAAAGAAAAAGTGAAGACAGTGTTGTTTCATGCAGGTACCAACAATATAAGTCCTGGGGTAAGGGCAGAGGAAACTGTTAAACATAATAAACAGCATTAATTCACAGGTGTCTGACATAAGAATTTATGGGAATTTCTGGCTCTGAGGAACTGACTTTACTAGGGATGAGGTTCATTTAAATTGAAGAGGATCCAGAAAACCTCGTAATTGTTAATATCATATTCTCGTTGCTTGAGGAAAACTAGGATCACAAGTGTTGGGTGTAAATTCAAATTAAAGTTGTTGGTGCAATTGCTCTGAATATTGGAAATGTTTATGGCAACAAATTACCTACAGCTTTAAAAACATAAAAGATCTTAAATTGTTTAAAAAGAAGCTTCGGTCATTCATATTAGTAAACACTTTTACTCAGTTGCAGAGTTGTTCTTTCATTCAAGCTTTAGGCCAAGCACATTTTATAGATTCAAAGCTGAATTTTCTAACCATTGTTTCATATGTCAGCCCAGAGATCATTTTCCCCATGGATGGTAATTAAGTATAGCTTTGGGGTCCTACTAGAGAGCATTTGATGTATATGTTTCTTCCAGTTGTTCTGGTAGTGTTGAATTACAGGTACAACTTGTAGCTCCTTTAGCACATCTTCATTGCCTTGTTCTTAGATATGTAATTATGTTGCAAAAAGTAATTGATGAAATACACATATTTTGTATAAAATGAGAAATTTGAGTAAATCTAAAGAAATCAAAAGTTATATATTCAAAAAACGAAATAAACCAAGAAAAGACGAACTATGGTATCTGAATGCACAACAGTTAGATGTAAAGGAGTTTGATTATTTAGGAGTAAGATTAAGTGATAATGGTGAGTGGGAAGCACATGGTAGGAAGGTGATGACATAAGGCAGAGCTGCTATGACAGGCTTAAGAATAAGTAGTTATAAATTTGAAATGTCCATTAAATGGTTGGAAAGGATGTATGAAGCATTGGAGGAATCAAAAATGTTGTATGCAGAAGAAATATGGGGGGCTTCAGAATTAGGTAAAAAGCAGATCAAATATACAGATTATTTTGCAAAGAACTCTTGGGGGAGGTAGCATTGGTAGAATTAGGAAGAACAGAGAGAAAAGGAGTAATTATGGAAAGAATCTTGAAATATTGGTGCAGGTGCCTTCAAAGAGATATATTAAAAATGTATATGAATCAACAGAAGATAACTTTAAATAAGAATGGCTGGTGGACAGGGATGGCAAGAGAGTTGGAGAAGATAGGAATGAGGGACATTTGGCTACTATAAGAAAAAAATTAACAGATTTTGTAAAGTAGTGAGAAATAGGTTAGAAGATATAGGGAAACTAGAAACCTGGGGAAATCTTGAAAATAAAAAGTCCTTAAAGTTTATGTGGAACAATTAAGAGAGATAGGGGGAGAGAAGGTTGTGTTGACTTATGTAGCAGACAGGAAAGTGAAGGTTTAGCATAGGTGAGAACAAGGGCAATGTTCCTTAGAGGGTTAAGAGGAAGTGAATCAGGAACATGTGTCATATGTGGAGAAAAGGAGAATAAGATACATTACTTGGTAGAATGTAAAGAATTAGAGAACTGGAGACAGGATGTTTGGGATCCAAAATGAGCAAGGAAATGGTGGTTTAAAAATATTAATATTAAGGGAGGAAAAAGAATAAAGGATATGAGAGAGAGTTTTCAAGCAAAATCAAGGAAAAATGGTTAAGGGAGTAAAAAAAGCAAGGGGAAAGGAGCAGAATAGATAAGTAGAAAGGGAAACAAAAAAAATAAAGGCTAATTGAAAGCCAAAGGGCCAGGGTGCCAGATGAAAAGAGTCCTTAAAAGGAAAATCAGATTAAGTTTGTACTAGAATGTAAGTAGTTTTAAGAAATGACAAAGGTATTTAAAATGTTGTATGTTGTTTGGTACAAATGAATTCTATTCTATGTAATTATGTGTGATACAATCACTAGAGTAATTAATTCTTAGTTTTCTGTTTTGATGTTTAATGTGTATCTGATCATGTAAGCAGTTGAATGCAGTACGCCTTTAGGTTTAAGAATCTCAATTTAAATTGTCTTTTTTCATTCATGTAAGTATTATATGCAGGCATAGGAATGCTTAAGGATTTGGCATCAAATTATCTACACTCGGACTATATGTCAATACAAAGAATGTAAACAGCAGCAGCTAAGGGTCACCGAGTGCTGCCTGCAAACGTTGTGATACATAAATGTTCATATTGATGCCAGTAATGTGCATTAAGTGGTTTGAAAGACTTTATGACTTTGGTTGAATCTCAATGGATTTATGGAGGGGAAATAGATGAGGGATGGCATATGGACTTTATACTAAGAAGTTTCTGCAAATTAATTTTGGGAGTCCGTAGCAAAACCACAAATGCAGCAGCTTTAATAGAGCTAGGAAAAGTAAATGTAAGAGGACTAATGTTGCAGAAAGTACTGAAATATTTATTTCAGATCCTAGAGTTACCTGATACTGATATAATGAAAAATATGCTTGATATATCAAGAACGAAATTTGGGTATTATGTCAAATGTCTGGTTGAGGAAAAGTAAAGAGCAGTTATTTAAAAATGAGTTAGAAAACTTTTGGGTTAAAAGTGAACACTTTGAAAGAGGCCTTTGGAAGGAAGTAAGACCTAGAATGGAAGACATTGATAGACAAATTTTATTTACACAGATTAAGGAGAAAAGCTTACTGACTCACTACAAGGAATTAAAAGATGACCCAGAAAAGGAGGAGTACATTTTAATTTTCAAATGGAATGAAACAGAAGGCTTACCCTGGTTTCGGTTAGGGATTTGGAAACTAAGGAGAATGAGGGGAGGGGTTATCCCTTGAATGTGCCCTATATGTGGGGAGTGGGAAGATTAAATTCACCTTATCTTTCAATGTAAAGCCACTAATGACTGGAGGTAAGTCTAATAAGTAGAGAATCAAAGAAATTGCACTTAGAAAGATTTTTGAAGACCAGAAGCAGATTCCCAAACTAGAGGAGTTTTTATGGAAAGTGAAGATGAAATAGAAGTCTTCAGTTGAAAAACATGGCAAGTTGGATTCATTTTTAGTGACAGAGGAAATCCATGTAATATGTTAACTTTTGTATTTGTATACTGAAATAGTTATGGCTGGCCAAATAACTAGGGTTAAGGTCAGTCCATAACCGTGTATGAACTTAGCGCTTAAACAAATAAACAAAAATACTAAGACTGCAAACGCCAAAAGACTGTACAAGGGAAAGGGTATGGTTTGTTACCTTTGATATCCCTAAAGTCCAGAACAATTCAACTTTATTTTCTTTTGTCCTGGCTTTTAGAAATTCCTATGGCTGATAATGTGCATTTTCTTTTTTAAATCGACACAGCCATGAAAATGTAATTTTTTTTTTTTTCAAATGGTGAATAAAGAATACTAATACCAACATATATGTGCTCAATGTGTGTAGCATTTACTTATATAAAATTAATAGTAGGGATGGGACCTCGATACTCGGTATCGAAGTATGTGTAATACATTCAGAGAAACCTTCGATACTTTTAAATTTTTAAGTTTTGCATTATTGAAAGTTGTTGCATTTAACGTTATACAAGAAAAGAGTGAGACTTCCTGTTATTGCTTTGCATGCGTCCCCAAAGATTTGCTGGAGTGGTAGTTCTTGATAGAACTTGACTGCATTTCCTGTGAGTGAATCAATGCAACATTCCATTGTCTCTTGTGTCTAAATGAAGAATGGAAAACAGTAGGGAAGGAGTAGAGGTTCTTGTGTAACATGCAGTATTAACTGAGTTGTGAATGAAGCTGATTCAGCAAAATTACGTTTCTGCAACAGCCTGGCTTGGTGACTCACTCTCAGCCATTACATATACCTACTCCGGTGACCAAAATCTGTGAATCCAGCAGAAACAAATCACAACTTAAGATGTGAGATACTACAGCACATGGAAATATTTGTTTTTTCCTTCCATCTGTTAGTTTGTGTTTATGAAAGTCAAACTTGGTTCACAAGCATAGCTTACAGGTATACCATATGACTAATTTCCATAATATGGGTAGAAAATGCATTATTATTATTATTATTATTATTATTATTATTATTATTATTATTATTGTTGTTGTTATTAGCAGCCTTGACTAACAATAAGGATATATAGCCCATGGGATTAACAAAATAAAAAAAATTGCTGTCAATTGTAGGGTGTCAATCCAGAACAAATTCAGAATTAGCACATAAATCAAAATTAGTTACATTCATTTATACTCAGAAAACTACCAATAAGGAAATAATTCAGTGAATAATAAGCCTTCACAGTTTTTTATAAAGAGAGTATTGAGCAGTATCGTCCCATTACTACTTAATAGTTACGCTCTGTAAAGATTAGACACAAGTGAACATTTGTTTGTTGCCACCCCCAAACCACGGTGAGGTACAGGGACAAGAAGGGGGAAAAATGTGGACTCTGTCCATTTCCAGGAAAATTTGGAAAACATTATTGAGTTTACAGAATGGGGTTTTGTAGGTTATGTTGATGCTATGCGAGCACTGGAGCTTCTTCGCCTAACTAAAACCTACCTAATGGTTAGCTAACCTCACTCTGCCCACATACCATACTCACATAACCAATAATAAAGTAGCTGGGGCCATCAGAACGTGCCTTCCTGGGGAGCACATCTGCAACTTTACTGCATCTAAGATAATTGCCGTAAACAAAAATGCTGAATACTTATAACCTCCGAACATAAGGTTATAAGAACAGCCAAAGATATGTTTCACTTTGGCTCCGAGTTTCTGAGAGAAGTATGCCACCGAGAAAACAAATACAATATATGAGATACCTCACCTTGTTATAACCTGAAAGCTGAAACAGAAGAAAACAACACAAGATGGCAGCACATTTCTCTCAATACATGTACGACCCTTGTTCATGTGTCTGACATTGCCCAGCCAATGCAGGAACCAAGCGGGACACGGAGGTAGCTGGTTCCAGGTTTCGCCCGTCCTGGCGCACTTATAAAATATTGTTAGTACCGCAACCTAACCATGGAAAGGAGAGGATTGGGTTAGTGACAGTACCCACCCCGCAGGTCCCGCTGGCTGTCTACTCTACTCCCTAACTTACCCTCCACAGCCCCCAAGTCGGGTGCAGGATCCCGGGGAGATAGTCACCTGTGGCCCCCAGATGTATTCCTGCGAGCAAGTCTGTTAATACAAACAGATCACTCAAGGGAAGCACATCTTTAAACTTGGTCGCATCAGGATGTGGAGGTCCTACAGCGATGACAGACAATGGTACAGCGGCTGTACATGCGGGTAATTGGCAACTCTTCTCCTACCTTTCGATGTCTTCAAGCCCCGGTGAGAAATACCTGTAGAGGAATCTGTAACAAAACACAGATTGTCCATTGGTCCAGCAACAATATGATGTTGACATGTGTAAGTCACTGACAATTCTTCTCCTACTTTTCGATATCTTCAAGTCGTGATGGCAAACTCCTAGAGACGACCTGTAACAAAACAAAGACGTTTCATCAGTATTCATGTTAACAAATCACATATGACTTGCTTGCTCTGTTTTCTTTTCTATTTTAGATTTCTTTTAGGTTTATAAATTGTATTTTTATACCTTCACTGCTTTGATGATGGTTAGATATTCCATTATGTATAATACCAAATAATAAGTAAATACACTTACCTTCCTGATGTGGCCATAAATCCTTCTCCACTGGAGATCTTGCAGCAGCAACACTGTCACTGTTTGCACTAAACACAACACTCGGACGAGGTTTGGAATCCTTAAAGTACTAATACTCATTCTTAGTGTAGAAATTTAAAATATAATTGTGAAATGCTATTGAAAACAGCCATCTAACACTGAAAGCAGCATCAGATGTAGAGAAAAATTCAGCAGTCAAATAATCCATTATATGAAGAATTACAACAGGTGAAACAAAATAGGAGAGATGCAATAAAAATTGATTATACAACATTAAAAAACTGAAATATGTAGTTCAATTTTCACTGCTCCAGGACGAGCAAAAATTACAATGAACACAGTAAAAGATTTGATAACGTTTGTAACAAATTAATACAAAGAATAGAAGAGAATTATACTATAGAGTTTTGGACTGCATGTTGGTCACAAATAATGTTTGAACCCAGTTCAACAAAAATGAGAATCTGTTTTTAAATATATTACAAAATAATTGCTTGCTTATATTGATGAATTCATCTGACCACACTGCCAGTTCTGCTTGGATAAAGGAACAATGAGTAATAATTTGGTGTATTTTATAAAATTAGTATATTAACAGAGCTAATAAGAAGATAAATGTGCAGTAAGTGGGCTTCTCAAAGTTAGAAAAATAAAATTTTACAACTTTTCAGCATTTATTACAAACTGTGATAAGTAAAGATGAACAAGCAGGAATAGAAGACAAGAAATATAAAAATGAGGTAGATAAGTGATGAATAGAAGATGTAATTAAGAAATGAAATACTTGTACCTTGAATAGCAAGCAAAAAAAGAAAACAAAAAAACAAAAGAAATTGCTGAGGGGTCAATTTCAGACCTCTGGATAGCAGTTTGAGTTTAGACTACAGAGATGAAGTGTGGAAGTATTCAGAATTGGCGGCCATTCAAATTACTACATCATCTTGAAGTTCAAATGGAGAAAAACTGATAGGATGAAAATCTCTGACACAATAACTTGAACAACATTTTTAGATATAACAGTGTATTAACTGTAGACAGGGCGACCATTATATGTTAAGATCATCCCTTCCTCCAATATGAGGCTGGTTTGGCCATCCAGAGTGCCACATTGTGTAGAAATGAATACTCAAGCAACTGAAACCAATATAGTTGTAGGTTCTTTTATTTTCCTGAAAATCCTGCTTCAACTTGCAGCAGTAGTTAACAATCAGTAAATAACAAAATCAAATCACTCTTTGAAATATTACCCAACAATGATGCATGTGATATAGTACTTCATATCCATCTTACAATTCATCAAACTGTAAAATACATTATCCACAGTTTCTGTTCATGAGAGACTGAATGAGAATTTTGTAGATTAGAAGCACTGGAGGACAAAAACTGGACAAAACAAAACCAACATTACTATAGATTCCATAAGACTTACACAAGCAAAAATATTCATGAACCCGGCAAACACTTCATGACAAATCATGTAGTTAATATATCATACATTCAAATGCAAAAGAGGGTAAAGTCTATATAAACAATGCCTTATACTATGATTATTAAATTCTGAGATGCTGTCTCCATTTTGTTTATTGTAGAAGTCAAGATATATGAGGAAATATATTCCTATAAACCCAGACAGGCATCACCACCTGTATGCCACAAGAACACCACTGCAATGTCTGCCAAAGAAGGAAAAAATGAAAAAGAAACTAAAGTAAATAAGGAAGCCTCTGTGTGCGTTTCTTCTAATATTACTCGTTAGTTTGTTAGTTAAATACTGCTAATACTACTGCTACAACTATTACTACCACTACAGTCAATACTACTTCTACTATACAGAAACCACACACAGAAGACTCTTACAAAATTAAAAAAACAAATAAAAAAGCAGAGCACTGTAATTGTGCATAATTGTGGCATAACAAAAATGTGATGTGATGATGAAGTATTCTTGAAGCCATCACAGCAATAAAAGCTGTGTTTTTTCAGATGTAGAAAAGTTAGTGATCTCTTAGACACATTAGCGCTTATCGTGGTAATAAAGCTGCAACTGGCATCAATTCAAATAGGAAGACTCCATAGGGCAGCTCTAGCCTAGAAAAACTTTATCAGACATTCATTCATGGGGGAACAGCAAAGAAAAGAAGTCAGACGGCCTTTAAACTATACAAGTACTTGTCGAGTAAAACTAAAACAGATGAAAGTAGTCCATGCACAAGCTTTTGTTCTACACGGATGGCATTGCGATTATTGTGGATACTGAGAAGAAACTTCAGGAATCAATTGCTAAAAGGAGGAATTAGCAAATTAATGACAGCATCAGATTGCAGTATGAACATGGTTTGGTTTGCAGAGGAGAGATATTAGAACAAATGCCTTGTGTAAATATCTAGCAATGATGTTCATAGCCAAAAGAAATACTGGCAATTTTTTGAATAGGATCAAAATGAACAAAGCTTTCGTGGAAGAAAGAAACAAAATATCAAATAAGCTGTGAGTGCCTCAGTCATAATGTACTGCAGTATATTGACTGTCGAGCCCATTGGTGAGCAACGACGGTTTGATAGCTTTTTCCAAAGAACAACATCAGCAGTCTTGGCACAAAGTTTGTCAGAAGATTGACGACACCAGCATCTACAGAAGTACCTGGAAGAAAAGGCCAATTACAAGTGTTTTGTATTAGAATTTTCTAACGGAAGGAAAAGAAACTAAACTCGACAATGAGTTACAAAATCTAAAGGCAGACATAATAGAACTCGGAGAGGTGAGTAGACTAGAAGAGGCCATCATAGAAAATAACTTCCTAGATGAAACAATCGACAAGCACAAATCACTATCATCATGGGGGACTTCAAACAGCAAGGTAGGGCACAGAGAGAATGAAGACTAAGAACCAAAGGGATCCTACAAATATGAGAGGAGAAACAAAAGGAGGAAGAGAACCAGAGGGGTGGTTCTCTTCACACTAGCGGGGAAACAGTGGATGAGGCAGGTCAGAAACAGGGACCAGTGGAAACAGCAAGCAAAATAACTAGAACTGTGAAAGGAAAAACAAGTCAAGTGTATTAAAATCAGTGAATGTTCATGAATTAGCCAAATAATGTTGTGCAAGTTATCAGCTCTTCAGAACTAACTTCCCTGCTGTTGGCAGGAGACCTTTGCCCTTAAGGGATGATATAGGCAAATTGTAAATGTTAGAACTGCACATTTACTTCAAAGCGGCAAGAAGAAGCAGAGGGCAGCCAGCAGTGATGCAACAGCCAAGTGTGAAGTGAAACAGTTTTATTGCCAGTAACCAAGTACTGTTATGCTTCAGAAGAAGCAGGTTAGTAACCTTATGAAAATATTGAAACACAGAGCAACAACTTGGTGCAATGATGGAATCAGTATCTACTGCATGTAAAATGTGAATGCAACAACTATTGATATATAAAGTAACACCAGGAAAACCTTAAGTGTTGCATGGCCCAGTAATTTCAAAAGCAGCACTTGCAGATATATTGCAAACTCAGTAAGATAGACCTGGTAATACATGCAAGTGTGCACCAGGATTATTTACATGAATAACTGATCAAAATTTTAAAGCTTCTGCCGGTCAGTACAACTATGATAATGGCAGCCAAAAGAAAATGAAATTTGGCAAATTTCAAATTAATAGATTTTTAAACGTAATTTTTTAAAATATTAGTGATGGATTTTAGGGTGCTTTGTCAAGCAAAGAAAATTAATAAACTTGTAACTTGATTCCTTCTAAGACTTATTAGTAAATTTAGAATGAAAACTAATATTCTTAAACAAATGGCGGGAAGAATGTATGACGCCGAATATAATACACAGGCACCTTTCATAAAAATCCAATCTTTACGATGGTTAATTCAAATACCAGGGTGATATGAAACAACTAAATAATCAGTAATGGACGTTAAAGATTCCAAACCAAGAGAATTTTCCCGAATTAATTCTTACCGCACTCGATACGTCTTTCTATTTCGGCGGGCTCCCAGGTGTTGGAATGCTATCCGGGGAGTCGCGCTGCTATTGGCTAAAGCACATGAGGTCATCTGGAATACTGGCCTATCACGAGAGTTTAATGCGCTACGTTGGTTTGTGCTGTTGCTTACTGCAAAACGTCCTTTACATGTAAAACTCATGTGTTACATTCACATGACTTTCTCCACCTTCGATTGTTTATTAGTGGGCATACAAATTTTCTTACGAACGTTTATTTTTCTATCTACTTAATCTTATTCCAGATAAATCTTTGCAGAAATAGCCGCATTACACATTTCCTTAGGATACAAAGGGAACAGCGATAGTCAAATGTTTAACAACTGGATGCTACACGCTGGCCTTAAAATTCTATACTGTTTCCATGACATCGCGAGAAACAATCGATGAGGCTTAAAAATAATGACAAAGTATCGAACCATTAATACCGGATATCTCGAAATAGCTAATGGTATAAAAATTATTTTAAATAAATTGTGTTTTAAAAATATGTACATTTTTTGTGTGGTACGTTTTCGTCTAGGCTTAATGTTTACCAGTTATACGAGATTATACAAAATTCTTTCCGAATAAAGAGAACTTCACAGGCTATTCCCAGAAAATTCAAAATATGCATTTTATTGTTAATGTAAATATCTTTAATATACGGTATTAATCACATTAGTTAGCCATTTTTAGAAAATAAAAACCTTCGAAAAATGTTCCACGCAAATGGTAGTTTGGGACTTTTTTTTAAATCTTCATGACGTATCTTTGGAAGGTACTGAACCTAAAACAAACTTTGGTGTTTATCCGACTTTTCGTTCTTGAGTTATGTTGTTCACAGACACACGCACAACATTTTTCTAAAAATGCTTTTCTTATTTAAGAAACCTCAAAATATGTGTTTTCATGAGATCTCGGTATCGAATTTTTTGGTGGAATAAATAGCTTCACTACCTATTATGTACGTGGTAGAGAAAGTAAGCGTACATGAAATATTAAATTAAATATAAAAAGGAATACTGAACCCACAATGCTACAATAATGCATTCCTCCTGGCATACAATATTAACAATTCAATATTTTACCGTGTTAGTTACTCAGCGCAGCTCAGAAAGATGACGATGCAACCCACTGAACAGTCTTCTTAGCTGCATATTTCCTCCTCATTTCCGGTTTCACTGTTTTGTTCAGATGCCTTATTCTCGTATAGGGAGGTCACTTTTGGATGGATTTCAGGAAACTTAGAGTTTAGTATGGACCCTAACTATTGCATCACTCCTTGACACTTAACTAATTGTTGCCCATGAAATCCGCAGAATATCATTTCAAATTACTTTGTTTTGTTGAATCACTCAAGTGACGGAGAAGTCATAGAGACTACGGTGATCCAGTCATTATCAGTCGTGCCTGTCGAGTCCGGAAGAAGCTTCTCTAAAACTGAGCGCAAGGAGCAGTCAATAGTCTTGCATTTAAAAGCTATGGGGCCTACAAAATATTTCAGTGCTTCTTGGGATTCACAGTCATCGCAGGTTGCTGATTCATCACTGAGTGTCTTCAAGAGATCTATTTCATGTTCAGTGAACAGTGCAGTCTTAGTCAGCTGTCATTTTTCCTGTTATGTTAATACATCACTCACTAGTGATGGATTTTGCTAAGTCTTCTTCACTTTCTTCTGCAGGGGAAATCGAGAGGACAATTCATTAGTTTCTTCTATAACAGAAGTATTTGCAGACAAGGACATCTCCGGTGCTTCTAGTTAGTATAGGCGGCGCATTCTGTTTTTCACTTCGAAGAGCGTTGGATTATTGTAAAACGCGCCCAGACCACGAATTTTAGAAAAAAAGTTTTCCAAGCAATGTTGGTTTGTCTGGAAGTCAAGATGTAGGTAGCCTCCATATTCTTAATGTCACCGTAAAGTCCAAACCGAGAGTTTATGCAATAATGAAGCCCTTTTGGAATGGCAGCAAGCTTTGCCTTTTTCCTACGATGGTAGAACACACTTCCATGAAATGTCTTAAATTAAATTGAGTTTTATTTATGGACGTTCTGTAACTGCTATGGTCCTTACCATCCCATTCTATATTGGGCGTGAAAGACCTGTAATTTTGCACAGAGGCCTCTTCATCAAGCTTGAGGTTTTTTTTGTGCCGTAAATCTAAGACACCGGAACACCGGCATTACTTCCCTTCCGAAGGAAGCCATGCTAAGGATTTTTACGCCCGAAAAAATCCATCGCCCTCCATCGGGTTTGAGCCCGCGACCTCGAATTAGAGGCTAGCATAGTACCCCTAGACCACGGAAGGCGAATTATGGCCTGTATCAGCACGAGATAGCCGATGTGAAAACATGACAATAAGAAAGAGAGCATTGTCTACTTTAACTGCTTTATCTCCCAAGAAAACAAAATTTGAACAGTCAACAAGTACAGAAATGTTTCCTGATTCAGGTATTGCTGTTACAGACGAAACAGAGAAATTAAAAACGGAGATACAAACCCTGAAAGTATGTGGGGAAAGTAACTACCAAAGCAACAAAACAAGAAATTAAAGACCATGCATACAGCATCCTATCTCAATGTTTCACATCGGGCCGAATTCGTTCTTTGTTTAGTGCTAAAAAGAGAGTGAAATGGTGTCCGAAAGGTATTGCTAATGCTCTCACCTTAAGAGTCCTTTCACCCAAGGCTTATGCCAACCTGCAGAAATAAAAGCTAAGCTTTACCTTGCGGTCCATACTCCAAAACTGGGCTAAACATTGCAAGTGCAGATCTGGACTTATGATAGAAGTGCTGCATCTAATGAAAGCAAAGGCAAAAGCATTTAAATCTCTATAGGATGTAGCAGTCCTACATTTTGACGAGATGACTAAATTTCGTCGCGTGTGCTACGATTCATTTTGGGGCCTAACAAAAACGTTGTGGTGGAAATGGTTCGCGATTTGTTTTCGTCCTGGAAACAGTCTGTGTATTTTGACTTTGATGTTACCATGGTCAGTTAATTATTGCTAGACGAAATAAAGCAGCAAGCACCAGAACTGAAGCAGTGACTTGTGGCATGTGAGACAAGAACTAAATGGTCAGGAAGGAGCTTGGAGTTACCACAGCGAAAACCTGTTTTTCCAACCCTGTGGATCCAGCGAGAAAGCTGTAGGTTTTCTTTGACGTCCCTCATTTACTAAGCTTCTTAGAAACCACGTGTTAAACGATGGAGTAACACTATCCAATAACACTGTATTGAACAAGGAGCTATTTGAAAATCTGCTATCAATCCAGAGTGAGATCTGAGCATAATACATCATATTTCAGAGTAACAGGACGCGCTGGCAGCACAGCTGTTCTCACGCCGCACTGCCCAAGCTTAAACATCTATTAAACAAAGATCAGGAAGGAAAACTAATTAAGCTCATGATGTTTTCAATTCAAGAATTAGAGTGCATCAAAGGGCACCCCTTCGAAGCCCATATTGCCTTAACCTTTGGAGTCAGAAGAACATACACTAAGATATTTCCTAGTCGTCCTCCGTGATGTAATGAAAATACTGAAGAAGTATGAGGATGACTGTATTTGCATTATCGGAGCCCATGGGATAAATGGCTAAGGTTTCGAACCTATGACACTTCTGGTACTGGACAACATTAGGCAAGGGTTTCCATGCACCTTCTTCATCTCAAATAGAAATGATTGGCAAGTGCTCTCCATGTTTTACCACTACATAAAGCCGAAAGTTGGAAAACATTTTCCTAAGTTTTTATATCTGATTTAACAGAATCCTTCTTTAATGCTTGGTTTTGGACAATGGAAACTCCTATAACGAGGCTCTATTGTACTTGGCATGTGGGCAATGTCTGGAGAAAAAATATTAGGTGTAAAATTCAAGGTCAAGTAAAACAAACAGACAGTTACAAGATTTTTAGAACTCTCCTGGAGGAAAGAGATGAGTCAGCGTTTGAAGTTATGTTTCATGTCGTACTAGGAACCTAGAAAAGTGATCCTGACGCGTCTGAGTTCGCCTCATACTTCTAGGACTTCAACACGAGTAATTTAAAATGATTATTGTTATGCCTTACTGCATGCAGGACTCATAACAAACGTGCATATAGAACGAATGCAACACACGAAGGCACAAATCTAGCTTACAAACAGACAAAGAACTCATTGTTCAGGAAGACAGGGGATGAAAAATACCATCCTCTTCGAAAGTGACTGAGATGTACTTTGCACAAGATAAAGTCGTTCAGTGCACATGCAGATTAATATGCAGCGAATGTAACATCTTCATTCACAGATATTCCTGAACGTATGTTGATTCTAGCGTTAAATGGAACATATGTAAACATACACGACTCAGACATGAACTTCCTTTAAAACATTCTAGGGATTCCAGTGAACTTGTTATAGATTGTGAGGGGTTTGCACTATAAATGAAAACCAACAAATATTAGAGCAGGTCAGTAAAGAGGAAGATCACCAGACTTCTGTACCTTTTTCTCAACAAAACGACACATTTGCTGCGGAACTGTTGGACTTAAGGACAGTTCCACGAAAACCGAACTTGAAGTGCTTTAGAAACACAGCATCATCCAAGACGACTTTAACAGCAGTTCACAACCAAAATGAACAAGTGCCCATGCTCAAAACCGAATACATGTAAAAAAAAAAGAACAGAAAAATTGTACCGTAGAGAAGACTTTTTCTACCATAAAGAAGAAAACTTCCCGTCGCATTCCTCTTGCAAATCTAGATATAGCGTAAGTTCAGAACATCGCAGTTTCTAGTTGTCTTCCTCCGTTATCTAGGGATACCATGCTAGCCTCTAGTTACGGAAGTCGCGGGTTTAAACCCGGAGGAAGGCGATGGATTTTTTCGGGTATAAAAATCCTTAGCATGGCTTCTGTCGGAAGGGAAGTAAAGCCGGTGGTTCTGTGTCGTAGATTTATGGCACTTAAAAGAACCTCAAGCCTGATAAAGAAGCCTCTGAGCAAAATTACCGGTCTTTCACGCCCAATATGGAATGGGACGTTAAGGAGCACAGAAGTTAAAGAGCAACTATAAATAAACTCAATTTAAATTAGCAACTAGTTGTGAATAATTAATATCGAATGGAGAGCAGAATTGTTAGTTTAGAGGGGAAGTATGTCTTTGTATTTTTATTTCTGAAAACAATATTAATTTTAGTGAACAACCATTATTATCAAATTTATAAACACTGAAACTGAATGTATATAGGATGCGGCAGGACTAGAAGCAGAGAGGGACTTAGCTCCCCAATCTGCGCAGATCTTTTGTACCTAGGTCTCCGGGAGGGAGGGGTGTGGCACGACAGGCAGGGGTCAGGTCCCTACCGTTTATAGATTTGAACTCCTTGGGTGGTGGCCATGCAGCCAGCTCACCTTTCCCCTGTGGGCTTACATATCCCCTGGTGGACCCGGGTACTGGGACCACTCGCAGTCCGGGGGACGAAGGCATCCTCAGAGCATCCTTTTCCCCTGCCATGCACACACCGAGACTTCCCGCCGACACTTGCAACCCTGAAAGAAACCAAGCAGATGAAAGGTGAAGTGAAATGAGAATGGAGGTGAAACTCGGGGAATGTAGCGATCCTTCCCAGCATTCGCCTGGCGGCCTGTGGAAACCCCCCAAAAAACCATGGATCAAGGTCGGTCACGGGAATCGAACCTAAGACCTCCCGAATGCGGGCCATAGACGTTGCCGCCAGAGCCATCCCGATCGGTAAATGTAACTGAATATACGTCCATAATTTGAAGCACAGGAAGATATGCGTACGATTATTTACTTGTGTCATTAAATGGCCGCAAGAGAGAGAAGCGGCAATAAGTGGTAGCGTAAACTTTAATTTTTGTAAATAATCTAATTTAAGCGAACAATTGCTCTTACAGTATCTGAGAGTGACACTTAACTGAATGGACTGGTAGGCGTGCGATTGTTTACTTTATCGCGTTATTGTTGCATGAGGAAGCAGGGCATTACAGCTATCAATAATTTGTGAATATCAGACAGGTCAGCGTTAAGTCCAGGCTTTTTCGGCTTTTCCCACTGACGTTTGGTGACTGAAGCCTCAGGACGGTCCCTGTCTAAGGGTAAATAAGCCGACACACTCGCTTACCTTCAGGCGCGCGTTTTGGGATGTACTACCACAATTACCTAAACAAAACAGAGATAGCAGGGAGAGCCAGCGTTCACTGAAACTTTAGCGGGTTTGCACACCTTTGAAACTTTAATGTAATACCATAGTTGTAACATTTTCTTCTTCTCCACCAAGCATTAAACCTTTCCAAGGCTTGTTGTGTGCTCCAAATGTTTAATTTATTGATTTATCCATCATTTCCTGGATCTTCCGACATTTCGTTTTCCTTTAAGTATGTAATAGAGTATTTTCCTTGGGTAACGTTCCTCATTCATTCCCTCTATGTGTTCTAGCCACTTTTGTCTGTTCTGCTCTATTTCTTCATTTAGGTTAAAGATGCTTAATTGTTTTCTTATGTCATGATTCTTTATTCTATCTCTTTTAGTGACTCCTAATACAGTTCTTAAAAATCTCATTTCCGCCGCCTGTCCCTATTTCGTTTATTTGTAGTTATCTTCAAAGATTCCTTCCGGCTTGTCTTCATTTGGAGCCGATCATTAATTCAATAATCCCCTGGCCGCGGTACGAACGCTGCGCAGGTTAAGCTTAGTGATGGGCCTGCCATTTTCCTGCCTGTAAGCGTGCAGGATACATTCTTCGGAGTGTCATCATACTCCATTCCAAACCAGAGTTTCCTCTGATGTAAACAGAAGCATGTGCTTCTGCTTGTCACGGACCCAAGAACACACTCTTACGCCAACGTAAATAGTTCCTTAATACATGTATTCTATTATAAAATATTGGAGCAGGAAAGGTACGGAACTGCACATTTTATTGTGGTTATCATAAGAAGTCATTGTTAAAGATAATGGATATATACTAGCTGTTAAGAGATTACAATACATGATTTTCGTCTGCTATTGCGCTAACGTCGAGAGCATCTTGCTTGTTAATACCAACCGTATTTATGACTGCCACTCTCTTACATATACGAGAAATGCAGCAATGAATTCCCAGAGGTGCTATCTGAGTACCGAATAAACACTTTGCGTAACACAGGATATATGATAAGTGAACAGTCATTCATAATACGCTAGCACACGTATGCTCAGCTCAGGTCAAATCTTGTGATTTAATCAGTTGGTATTTGAGTTCACATGGCAGACGAAGGTCCGCGTAGTGCGAATAAACTGGGAAATAGTTAAAAAGTGGCGAAAAACAAACAATACTTCACATATTCAACTCTCATTATTAGAAAAATACCCGACACTTGTATTACTGCTTATTACGAAACTAATATCGAATTTTACAGGCTCTTCAGTGAGAAGTGTAACCAAAGCGAGCAGGGAATATAAACAGACGTAATACAACATTAAAGAGGATAAAATGTGGGAACTTGTTTTAAGTGCGACAGTGCTGTGGAATTGTGGATAAGCGTGTCATTATTTTGGAGAGTAGTTCTGATTCTGATATGGCAACTGAGTCATCTTCGGAGGATTCGGATTTGGTTGTTGCACTTTTGCCCGAGGATTATGATTAACGTAAGTAAAATGTTCATTGCCGCATACTTATAATATCGATTGTTACCTCAGGTTGGATTTTGAACTATGATTCTCACGCAGGGCGCCTTTTTATAGATTAAATAGTGTTCAACAAGCACATGGGAGGGGACAAGCAGCCATTATGGGCGGGGATTGCGAACTACTTTCGCGCGCATAATACAAAGTGTTTGTTTTCAGTGAAAGGCACTCTGGTTTGGAATGGTTGCTTCCACCACAGCTGTCAAGTCGTGTCTACCCGTTGTGAGTCAATCTTAGTTTCCCCTAACCTCTTGCCGACCAGTAAAATTTATATTATGTAATTAATTTATGTACTTATGTAATCCAATTACATATGTAACCAAAATTTGCATAATGTAATTATTGTTAAATTGTCTTTGACAAGTCGCCTATTTACTGAGTCTTTGTTCAATAACTTGTAAGCGTACGTGACAATAAATCATCTACTAAAGCGTTTTGAAACAACATAGTTGTTTCCTTACTCAGATTTTTTCACGTAATGCAAAAATAAGCTTTAAATTTACTTTTTCATATTTTAGTTGCAAAAACTGTTTTCCCGCCGTTTATGGGAGCATACTCGATAAACAGTATACTACTCTCATAAATTTGTGAAAAAGATATGCAAAATAAAAAAGTCAATAAGAGAAGCAAACTATCAATTAATATGCTAAAAATTAAAACAACCGTGTAAGCTGTTTTTATCTTCCAACGCCAAAAAATAAAAAAAAACTCGGACAAGAAAACACTTAAAAGGACTTTAGTAAGGTAATAGGCATATTGTTTCGTACTGTCTTATTTTCCAAACCTGTTTTTTCTGAAAATATGAGGAGCATCTTTGCCCAACTCGACAAATAATACATAGTTAAGATATACCTACACTTAAGTTTCATTTAGAATATGCTATCTCATAGTAACCACATCTTCACTTAACAGCTTATAAACAGTTATCTTAAATGAAAAGAAAAACAACCAGATCTACAAATAAATAATTCGTATTAGAGAGAGAGGGAGGGAGGGAGGGAGAGAGAAACAAAATAAAACTTATTATGGCTAAACAATTTAGTAATCCTTTTATTTAGTGGTAGGTACTCGTGAGTTGTTTAATAATTATTTTCCTTTTATTCCTTACGGTATACCCGTGGTAAATCTACGCTTACGTTAAAATATTGCACACTTTGAGGGACACATATCACTTCCTTTAATTTATTTTGAAACACTATAATTAGTGTCTTTCGTTACAGATATATAATCTATATTGCTGTTTTCAGCTCAAGAATGGTTTTGGGGTTGTTTTTGTATACCAAAGCCCCCCAAAATAATAGGTAGGGTTCATATCAGGAGACTGCGGCGGCCACAGACCTTGAAAAATTAGTCTTTTCCCAAAAAGGTCTACTAACAGTTCCATAGACTGATGTGATGTATGAGCAATGGCGTTATTTTGTTGAAAAAATGCACCGTTCACCTCATTTTCCTTTCGCTGTGTAATAAACGGGAAAAGAATATACGAGAAATAAACATCGTAATTAACAGAGGTGTGGGGAAAAATTGGCCCAATAATTCGCGAGCAAGTGATCGCAAACTCTACCCCAATTTTCCCCGAATGCAAAGTAGTTCCTTCAATGGCATTAGGATTTTTAATACACCACATTCTTGTATTTTGTAAATTTACGCATCCAGATAAGCGAAACCAAGCTTCATCAGTAAAAAAATGTCCTATCTATACAAACCGAGATCTTCTTTTGAGTGTTTTGTGAGCGAAACCGTAAGGAATATCACATTGTTGAGCGAATTTGTTAATTGATGTCTGTGGACTTTTAAACATTGTTATATGGGTACGTCAAGGTAATATAAGCTACGCCAATACGAGCACTCTCCATATATCGGAGTTCAGTGATTTGAGCGAACAGCGCCTATAGTGGGTTTCTACCTAACTGACTAACGTCAGGACCACAGCCAACAGTATGCACTAACTCCCTGGGCACCGGTCAGGACTTTGGCTATGGCCGGCGCGGAGAAACTGCGATACGCATGCATGCTAGCTTGAGTAAAACTAACCGGAGTGCTTCCGCGAAACCCGAACATCGTCCTCACTACTCCTGTACCACGCATTTTCAGGCAACTACTAACAAAGCATCCCCTTAGCCTGCACGTTTAGACACTAACAGCCAGGGCCATATTTAAAGGGAGGGGGCTTTTAGGGTTCAAACCCCCCTGAAACTTCTGACAGCTTTATTTATTTATATTCATATCAAACCAATATGGGAAAATGTCATTAGATAACAGTAGGTCTACTACTAGTAGCACATTTACAAGAAAAAGAGAAACTTAATATTAATATTCTCACCTTACATAGGTAAGGTGATCATACATTCCGGTTTTCGAAGCAGTCTCGATATTTTATGCTGTATGGTAGAATATCTTCATTCTGGTGAGATTTTCCTGCCTCTATAACGTCTCCAAGAAATTTTTTTCTTATCTACATAACGTCTATATACTATGGAGTAGGTACATGGTAACTGTGTGGGTACTGTTAAGTTTAGATCTAGTTATGGAAAACCCTCCCTGAAATTTTTTTCTAAGTATGGGCATGCTAACATAATGGCATGAGGAGACAATGTAGCCTCTAGGATGATTGTCACCGGGGGCGACGGGTGTGGGGCCACCCCCACTAAAAAAAAAGCTGATGCATCCAATGCAGCGAAACCTTCGAGGAAACTTCAACAGCGCCACTGTGGATATCTATTGCAGCAGTAGATGAAATGCTCTCCATCTCTTGACTGAAGATTGTCAACTGACAGTTTGAATGTTGGTGGAGGCCACAGGACTGTCATATGGGAGTGCTTATGCAACTAAGCAAAATTTTGTTTAAGTGTAAACTGTGTACATGGTCAGTGCTTCAAGACTTGACTCCTGATCAGAAACAAGACAGCATGGAGGTGTGTAGACGTTTTACAGACATGGTGGGTAGTGACTCCACCCTTCCTGAATGTACTGCTATGGCGATGCCTGAACATATGACCCAGAATCTAAGAGGCAAAGCATGGAGTGGCATTGCGCAAGGTCACTGAAATCCATAAAGGTTAGGTGCAAGAAGATGCAATCAAGACCATGTTTTATCCTTTTTGATGCTGAATGGATCATTCATAAAGAATACTTACCAGAAGGCATGACATTTAATGTAGCCACCTACATGAACATCTTGGATAACTTCCTCAAGAGGAACAGATGTGAGTGCCCCCAGGATACTGAAAGTAGTTCTTGGTGTCTGCTGCACAATAATGCATGACCCCATATCACCATAATCATGCAGCAGTTCCTGGCACGTATGGGAGTCGTGCTTCAACCACCTTATTCACCAGATCTGGCCCTGCTCTTATTTCCTTTTTCCTTGCTTGAAGAAACACTTAACAGAACAAAGGTTTTCGGACACTGCCAGCATGTAATGCAATGTACATAATTTTTACTTTAAATAATGTTGTTGTCCCAAATCTTTGTACTAATGTAAAGTTTTTAGGCATTTTTATTGATAGATTTTTAACCTGGGAGTCACACATTACATTTTTATGCAGAAAGTTGTCAAGGGTTTTATTCCTGATGAGAAACTTAGTCAATTGTGTACCCTTTGAGTATATACGTGTCTCATATTTTGCATACTTTCACAGTATTATTAATTATGGTATTTTACTTTGGGGTAATAGCTCATATATCCAAGATGTATTACTTGTGCAAAAGAAAGCTATAAGAATTATGGCTAAGATAACTACTAGAACACACTGTAAACCCTATTTTAAAAGATATAATATTTTGACTGTTATAAATTTGTATATTTATACTGTATTGGGTTTTATGAAACAGAATCAACATTTGTATGACACGAGATCCAATATTCATAATTATAATATCCGTAATGGTCAAATGATCGATATTCCTCAGCATAGACTTAAGAGAACTTCTCAAAGTTACTACTATATTGGCATTAAACTTTTTAACAAGCTACCTCAAGCTGTAAAAGATTTGCCTTATAAAATATTTTGTAAGCGATTGCATTGTTGGCTTGTGGATAATCCATTTTATTCTATTAATGAATTTATTGTTTTTAATGCATCTGATATTAATATTTAATTGTTACTTTTTTGCTGTAAAAGTTGCACAAGGTGTGGTTTATGTTGTATTATTAATTTGTATTTTTGTATATACTGACAATGTCTATTGCAGTTGTATAACTGTTTAATGACAATAAATTGATATTGATATTGATATTGATATTGAATGTGAACAGTGAACTCAACCACATTCTATAAGCTGTCTTTGCTCAAAGTATGCAAGACCTCTACAGATTTTCAGAATTGAGGTGTTGCATCAGAGATAATTATAAGCCACAAAATCACAATTTTACGGGAAAATGTTTTAAAACTTTGAAGAAATCCTAAAATCAGAATAGTCTAAAACAAGTCACAATGTTAAGACATTATATTCTCTTATATTTTATGAAACTTTTACACAAGAAAATGTTTTTTTATTATTTATGTAAAAATGTTAAAAACATGTAAGTAATTTTAGTTGCTTATGATTTTCTCTCTGGAAGTACACAATTGTTGGATTTTCAATGCTTTATTAGTTTCTTTTCATCTAATATCATAAGAATAAAGTATAAGTATTAAAAATTGTTCATCATTTCTTCCTAATCAACATCTTCAACCTCCAAGTCTGTCTCATTATCAGCTACAAGGACATGAAAGAATGTCTGATTTACCATTGGAACATAATCCATTAGTGACATCCTGGAATTTCTTTTTGTTTATTTTCAAGGATTCTTTGTATTTTTCGGGCAAACTAAATGGATTGGAAGGGGCAGTTCGGCCTTCACTTCAAATGGGAACTTCATAATAGCATCTGTAGTACTGAGAAAACTGGAAGTTGCTATTATTCTTTTCAATCTTGAAGCTCACAGCATCTGCAAAATGAATGGGTCCATTATTGTACACTACCTTTTTCACTATGTCAGAATGCAGACTTTCCACATCTTTGAAATCTTCTCTCTGCATCATAGTGACAATAAAAGGTACTTTAATAGGTGACTTATCATAACAGTTCTTTGGACATGTATATTTTTGTCCCATGGTGACAGCTTCAATTTTTTTTTTTGGTTTTATCTGAAACATAAGACTTCATTTCTTCACCTTTTGCATTTTGATCTAGACCATGACTTCTTTACTGTATTTCTCTTCCTTGATTTTGCAGTTTTACAAGGGCTCATTTCGTTACTTCTAGATTTTGGTGTCAACTGAAAAAATTACAACAGAGGTAATCATAAGCCACATATAGCAAGCTATAGTAATTTAAATATTTTAATATCTACAATAATATATAATGCATAAAGGAAACAATATAACTGAAGTCGAATTTGTTTACTGTATATTTTATGTTAATGGTAATAAAAAGCACAATATTTTCCTAAGAGAAAACCTATGCTCTATAAGTTTACCATTCAGGAATGTTTACTTCTCTTACCTGTTCATTTTCTGAGTCAGATTTAGAGGAGAACCCATTAGAAGTTAAATGACTTTCATCTTCATCACTTTCTACAGATATCTCTGCAAGTTTATCATTCTTCCCAGGCAGAAAATCAAGTTTTCTTTTCACTGGCGCCATAATGTGTGTCTTGTGATTATGTCTCAAGGAAAATATGAAGTCAAAGAATGAAGGAGAGAACAACAACACCTCCTTGTAATTTTGAATACAGCTGGTAGATGGCAGCAAGTTATGACTGTTTAGAGACATCTGTTGGTGGAGTGTAGAATTTTAGAAAAATGTTGATCTATCTTAAAGTGTGGCTTGTGACTATCTCTGACGCAATGCCTCAATTGTATAACCATGGAAGGTGATTATTTTAAAGGACAATAAGTTGTATTCCTGCACACATGTACTGCCTTTCTTACAAATAAATCACAAAATCAATCATTCACCATATTTATTGGCCACAGGTTGTTCATGCATCTGTGTCAAATATTTGGAGTGACCTAACTTGTTAATGAGCTGATATAAATGTTTGAATATATAGGTATGCCAGAAGTGTTGCCTAAGTTACCTATCTTTACATAATTTCCATACAGATATGGCAGAAGAACTGTCAATGTCAGCCTATTTTAGCATACAAGGTCTGATAAAAAAAATAACAGAAATTTTTTAATTTGCAGGCTTTATACATCCGATGTTCAAAACTTTTGTTTTATCTTGTTCATACACATGTTCCTGATGTATGTTTGCATTTTCAACTGTTTTGAATATTTAGTTTATTGTTGACAGTCGAAAAAATTATGCATGTTTTCGAGTGCTCAGCAAATTTTCATTTTTGAAAAAGATGGATCAAAGAATTTGCATTAAATTTTGCTTGAAAAAATGGAAATAAAGGCAGCACTGCATTCGAAACATTGAAGAATCTACTATGAGCAAGACAAGAGTTTACGAGTGGTATAAACGTTTCAAAGAGGGACGAAAAGATGAAGACGACGACCGCCCTGGATGCCCTAGCACATCAATTACTGATGACAATGTGGAAGAAGTAAAGAAAATAGTTCTGGAAAGTCACCAAATCACCATCAGAGAGGTTGCTGATGATATCGGCATGAAACGTGTAGCAGCAAAGTTTGTTCCGAAACTGTTGAATTTCGACCAAAAACGATCCAGAACTTCTAAAGAGGGTGATAAAACATGGGTACGATGTCAAAACTAAGGCCCAATTGTCCCAATGGAAACTGCCTGAAGAGCCAAGACAAAAATATTCGACAAGCTTGATCACATGTGAAGGTTCTTCTCACTGTTTTCTTTGAATGCAATGGAATAGTGCACTCGCCTTATGGTTGTACGGTCAATTAGGAATACTACCAGGAAGTTATGCGCCGTTTGCATGAAGCAATCCGAAGAAAGCGACCAGAATTGTGGCAAAACCACTCGAAATTGCATCACGATAATGCATCCACTCACACCTCAATGCTTGCTTGTGAGTTTTTGGCTAAAAACAAAACTGTTATGCTGCCTCAGCCACTGTATTTGCTGGACATGGCCCCCTGCGACTTCTTTCTATTCCCAAGACTGAAGAGAAGCATGAATGGACGACGTTTTGCCACCATTGATGAGATAAAAGCAGAATTGCTGAAGGAGCTGAATACCGTAGCGTAAAGTGAGTTCTAGAAGTGCTTCCAAGATTGAAAAAAGTGCCGGCACTAGTGTATTATATCTTAGGGGGATTACTTTGAATGGGACAAAGTTGATGTCGAAAATTCTAAGAAAAACAAAACTTTGTGCTACTTTTTGATCATACCTTGTATATTGGATAAAAGAAAAGTCATATTTTGGATTACAATTTACGAAAATAACCTAATGGTGTATCATGTTTCTAATACCTAAATCTTCAGCAGCATAAAAGCACCTTTAGGAAAATGTGGGGATATTGTGAACAAAAAACTTAACAAATTTAAGGTAAGAATGGATTTATTTTTGTGTACAGAATGATGATCTGATAATGTTTAAATTTCCATCAGCCGATCCACATCCGTAAGTACTTCGTTGGAGTGTTTACCTAGAAAACATAAAGCATCAATTAATCATATGGTAGACAAGGATGCAACATTTCATAAACACTAGGGATGGGACCTCAATACTTTTAAAGTTTTAAGTTTTGCGTTATTGATAGTTATTGTGTTTAACCTTATGCAAGATAAGGAATGGAAGGAGTAGAAACTTCTCATTATTGCCTAGCACTTGTCCCCAAAGGGTTGCTGGACTTAGTTCTTGATAGACCTTGGGTGAATCATATAAAAATAGACGCTAATGTTGGCGCGTTTTATTGACCAATAGCAGCTCGATTATAATCTTTAGGCATGTCGGGGTGAGGGAGTATAAATTCCGTGCCAGAAACGGGTAACGCGCATTTTGACAGAATAATTCACAAGGCAAACGTCGCTCAGTCCAACAGAAGGATTCACGGGTAATACGTCGTTCAGTCCAACAGAATCATACAAAGGTTATATGTCGCACAGTTTAAGAGAATTATTCACGCGTTATACGTCGTGCAGTTTTACAGAATCTCTTGCGTTGTAAAGTTAGTTATAAATGTGAAATACGCGAATTAATAATGTGCAGCAAATAAGTGATTATAGTAACATTAGAAAATATAACAGTTTCAGTCGGGCGTGTATCAAGAGTCAATATGTGAAATGAATAAAAATGTGACGGCAATAAAAGTGTAAAAACAAATTCTTTTATCAGTGTTATCTTTCAGTAATAAATCCTTTCCGTTTACACACCCTGTTCAAGAGATATGCTCGACTGAGAAATAATAGCTAGCCGGAGGACAAAGAACCCAAAATTCAAAGTAGTAAAACAATAACAGGCGCTGAGAAATAGATAACACGAACGATACCGCGACACATTCCATAGACTCTTGTGTCAAAATGAAAACATGATGCAAAGCAATGGGGGAAGGAGTGAAGGTACTCCTATAACATGCAGTGTTAACTGAGTTATGAATGAAGCTGATACACTAAATCACGTTTCTGCAATAGCCTGGCTTGGTGATTCACTCTTAGCCATTACATTTATCTACTCCAGAGACCAAACCCTGTGAATCCAGCAGAAACAAATTGTGACATAGTACAGTGCATGGAAATATTTGTGCTTTCCTTCCATCTGTTAGTTTGTATTTACATAAGTCAAACCTTTGTATTAAACATGTATATGCTAATGTATGAGGGTGAGTAATAGAGAGACTTAACCCACAAACTATGTTTCCAAGTGTTATATGGCTAATTACTTATTATCAGATGAAAAAATACATATGTTATGTGATAGAAGGTATAACACAGACATTTTTAGTTGAGT
The DNA here is from genome assembly GCA_030765065.1 of Deroplatys truncata. Classification (NCBI taxonomy): domain Eukaryota; kingdom Metazoa; phylum Arthropoda; class Insecta; order Mantodea; family Mantidae; genus Deroplatys; species Deroplatys truncata. Next base: position 19,997,536 of record CM060978.1, read on the forward strand.
TTAATGTAAAATATATATTAGTTTATATTTTAACTATTGCTAGCATTTGTTATTCTATGGTTAGAATACCCTTTAAAAGAAAGTTTTCAGCACGTAATATAGTTACTTAAAAAGGGAAGCACAGAAATATTATTAGCCTTGACTAACAACAGGGGATACATAACCTGTGGCATTATCAACGTGAAAAAAATTGCTGCCAATTGGAGAATGTCAAACAGGAACAATTTTGGAACTAGCATACAATACAAAATTGGTTACATGGATTTATACACAGAAAGCTACTAATAAGAACATGATTCAGTGAACAAGCTATCACCTTTACAGTTTTTGGTATCGAGTATTGGTGCTCAAAAATCAGTATCGAGAAATAGTGGTATCAGCCCATCGCTAATAAACACAAATAACATTCTATTGCACCTCAATTCTAATTGCTTAATTTTATTGAAGTACTAAGACATTACATGCATTAGACTGCCCACTATAATTGTCCCTGGCCACTGTTTCACTTGCGCAATCCATCATATGTTAGAAACTACAATATGCATTGGATTATAATGGGAGAGCCAAGAAACTATGAACCGGTTGCGCGGTGTTTTTCCATTGGGCACGCTGTTGACGTGGTTTTGCTCTGCAGTGTGAAGTGAAGTATTGAGTTGACGGTGATGTGATGTAGTTCAGTTATTACGAGTTATTTATTATTTTGTTGTGTATTTAGTCACAAACTATATTATAGCTCACTATATGTTTTCTACTGCACAGCGTGTATTTATTTATGATTTGTATGTCTTAACTCGGTCCGCTCGCCAAGTGAAAGTACGATTTGCAGAAAGATTTCCAGGACGTACAACAATCCATAAACTTTACAATAAATTTCAGGCCACAGGAAGTATTCAGGCTAAGAAATCTAAAAGATGGCGTACGGTGATTACCGATGAAACATTAGATGACATCGGTCATCATTTGGAGTATTCCCCCCAAAAATCACTTAGCACTTAGGCGTCTTTCACAACAGGCAGGCATTTCTTATGGCTCTACGTGAAAAGCTACCAAATTGCTGAAGTTAAAACCATATAAAATAACTGTGGCACATGCTCTTCAACCAGGTGATCCAGTAATTAGATGCACACATTTTGTGAGTGGAGTCTCAATAGTGTACACAATGGCGAAATAGACCCATATTTAATATTTTTCATGGATGAGGTTTGGTTCTGCCTTCATGGATATGTGTGTACACAAAATAATCATTACTGGAGTTCTGACAAACCTAATATTGTTCATGAAGTACCCCTTCATGATGAAAAAATTGCTGTATGGTTTGTCATGAGTGGAGAAAGCTATAGGGCCAAATCTTTTTGAGTCAACAGTTGACGCCCCTACATATGTGAATACAATTTTCCCCCTACTTTTAGAGAATTAACACACAGGGAGCGTGACTTTGCCTTTTTTCAACAAGACTCTGCAACAGCTCATACGACCAATGTCCCGATGAGAACAATTGAAAGTGTGTTTTAGGACAGAATTATTAGTAGAGATTTATGGTCCCCTTGGTCCCGCGACCTAACCCCTGCGATTTCTATCTCTGGGGTAACTTAAAACATAAAGTGTACAAGACAAACCCACACATCCTGGAAAAATTAAAACAAAATATCCACCAGGAAATTGCCAGCATTTCTCAACGTGAACTACGGCTAGTGATGGATAGTTTCCTAAAAAGGTGCCAAAAATATATGGACAACAATGGTGGCCACTTTCAGCATCTCCTTTCATAAAGTTGGTAAGTAAAGCCTTTAAAAGTAGTTTTAAAAATGTTGTATGGTTTCATCCACACCTTTCTATGATAGATGGCAACAAGCGCCGAGGACGCAGACAGGAAAAACCAAGGCAGCCGGTTTGTAGTTTTTTGGCTCTCTGTACATTATTTATATACACAGTTATTCAAAAAGAAGGAACATACTTTATATATTTATTTCTAACTAACGATAATAGATAGCGACAGATACAACACATCACTGAATAGAGGAACGCTCAAAGTTTTAAGCCTCACCTATTAGTTCCATTCAGTTCCTACAGTGGCACTGTGTTTGTTTATGAGAAAATGGCAATGCCACAGGAAAAGTCGTTTTGTGTACTACATTATGCAAAGAGTGAATCCATTGCTTCATTGCAGCATGCTTTTCGTTGTAAATTCAACAACGAGCTGCCTCGTCATAAAAAATTTATAATTGATACAATAAATTCGTAGAAGATGGTTGTGTATGCAAACGGAAAGCAATGGTCGTCCTTGCATAACAAATGGGGCTCATTTAGAACACACAAAATAAAATTTCGAACTTTTCTGTATTCAGTGATGCATTGCATGTGTCGCCATCTATTGTCGTTCATTAGAAATAAATATATAAAGTCTGTTCCTTCTTTTTGAATAACACTATACTCATAAATAATTGTTCCTTTACATCTGACATTATAGTCTTTATGTGTATAACAGCAACGCATAAAAGATGCACACAAGTTTATCCTGTTATAATATACACCCATGGGGAAAAAATTTGATGTGTTACACTCACATGACTTTCTCTACTCTTGCACAAACTATTTTTTCAAATGCTTATTCTCCATGTGCTTCATGTTAATCGACATGTTAATCTTATTGCTAATTTTCTTGTAGATGCAAGGAGAATATGGTAGGCTTTAAGTGATATTCAAATGTTTTAAGAGCTGGTTGCTATGTGAAGCATTTCATTCTCTTTGTATGTACAAGACATAAAAAATCTGATGTGTTACACTCACATGACTTTCTCTACTCTTGTACAAACTATTTTTTCAAATGCTTATTCTCCATATGCTTCATGTTAATCGAGATGTTAATCTTATTGCTAATTTTCTTGTAGATGCAAGGGGAATATGGTAGGCTTTAAGTGATATTCAAATGTTTTAAGAGCTGGTTGCTATGTGAAGCATTCCATTCTCTTTGTATGTACAAGACATAAAAAAATCTGATGTGTTACACTCACATGACTTTCTCTACTCTTGTACAAACTATTTATAGAAACGCTTATTCTCCATCTACTTCATGTTAATCGAGATAAACATTTGCAGAGTCTATCTTATTGCTAATTTTCTTGTAGATGTAAGGGGAATATATATTTACAAGGGCAATATAGAAATACAGTAGCCTTTAAGCACATACATATCTCTTAATGGCTGGTTGCTAGCTGCAGCACCATTCTCTTTGCCACAGATTAATGCTCTTTGCATATCCAAGACAAAAAATGAATAATGAATTCCCATTTGAGAAAATAAGTATTGAAAAATTTAAGGGAATAACAAGCAATATTGAAAGTGGTTCACTCAACCAAAAAAATGTATATGACATAAATTGTGTATTTTAACGTGATCTACATTTTTTGTGTAGTAAAAGTAATGCTTTTTTTTGAATTCAGGGGGTCTCAAAACATATATTTCCGGTGAAATCTCGGTATCAAATTTTTGGGTGGAATACAATACTTCCCCTACTTACTATACGTAGTAGAGAAAGTAAAAAAAAAAAGTCATATCTTGAATGCCAACTTTCTCTAGGTCCTACATGGCACAGCGCTTTGTCTACACCATACACAATACAGTTGGGTAGCTGCTGCAGCAAGTTGTTGTACAGGCCATGCTATTTTCTGTGTGTCTGCACTGTGGCAAAACGTATTCTGTGGTTAAGGCTGCAAGTTCACTTCTCACGTGTAGTAAACAGTTATTTTTATTCTGTTAATAATGCTTAATCAAGGCATAGCAGCTATTTATTTTCATTACTGCATTTCTGTAAAGATAATAATTGTTATTATAATGCTTCTCTAAGGGTTTATTCTAACTAGCTGCAATATGCTGCACAAGAAACCACGTGATGCGCAAACACATCAGACCCAAACAGGTTTTCTTTCAGTGAATCATACTATATTTGATAATGGCAGAACATGCACACAAGGGAAGTCTCTCCTTGCACTATACCCCCGCCGTTGAATCTTTGCACTTGACAGTTTGTGTGGCTTCACGTAACATTGGCTATATTGTGGTTGCGACATTGCCAGAGTCATTAGTACCTTTCTATCGTGTCTAAGCCATGTACAAAAAGTGTACATAAGTAGCGAACGCCATTGAATAATAACTATTTCGTATTATTATTACTGCTAATTAAAAATAACTCAACATAATCATTGCAACGTATGTAGAATAAATTAGCACTTTTGACAACATAGAAACAAAATAATGCAAACGTGCCTGCTATAATGAGAAATAAAACAAATTATAAGCTGCATTAACAAAGTTATTTTCACTCATGCTGCGTTTCAGATGGTTCAGGAATTTTGTTCTCTTTCTCTTGGAGTTTCACTCCCTTGTAAATAACAGTTCTCGTGATTAGTTCAAGAGCTGCTGCAGTTCGTTGTACGGCTTTATCGGCAGAAATAGAGGGATGCCCATGAACCTTCACGTACTCCCCTCCTGTTCAAAGAATTCTCGGGGTCATTCTTAACAGCTCCAATGCCTGATATTAAGTGGCACATCTCGATGCAAAGGATTTTAACTTGTGAATCATCACTCGGTGATCAGCATTGTTTTTGAGACATTGTCGCACTTCAAATCTTGTATAAATAATATGAACGAAATTATATATAAACAAACACCAACAATAACCACAAATTGATATAACAATGAACAATATTAACTTGCAAAGAACAACTCTACACATGTGTAGAGATTCACAAACTAAAACACGTGATTGGAAATAGCTACATCAGAGCCGCTTCCAGTTCCGCTTCCGCTTTGTCATACACCACACGAAATGCTGCCTTATGATTGGTTTAGGAAGTCTAACGGTTAAAGGTTTTCATCTGTTTTTTGCGAATGTACCAACTTAATCACTAGTGGTCAAGTGCAACGTTTCAATGGCGGGGATATAGTCAATGTAGCGTGCTTTTCTGCTTGTGAAGCTGCAGTTTATATTGGAATCCCTGCAACTACAGCACAGAGGTGGGTGAGATTATCCAGGTAAAGGATTGAACACTGTCTTCCTGGTTCAGGAAGAAGATGAATGTCCACTTCCAAAATGGATGCAGCAGCAGAGAGAAACTCTTTCCAAACTGCCTCTGAAATAAAGGCACATTCATAATTTCCTGGATCAGATCGAACAGTTGTGATGTGTAAATGACCCAGGACTTCTTGCACGAATGGCAGCTGAAAAGCAACATCTGACAGACCATCACAGATTGTTTTGCCTTGTTGGGGCTGGATATTAAGGACGGTCTAGGTGTGTTGTGGCAGCTTGATAATACACGGTAATACTTGAGAATATTTTGACTTCCTCTGTGAGGATAAGATATCCTGATGGAATTGTTGAATTCGTACAGGATAATCATCATGTCCACACATGTCGAAAGGTTTCAAATTGTTTCTCAGAGTGATAGAGCAGCCTTCCTGTTCACCAGATTTCAATCCTACTGAAAATGTGTATGCTGAGGTGAAAAGGGACCTGCACTTGAATTTCCCTGCAGATGCACGAAAGACAAATAATAGCTTCTGGGCACAAATTCAAGAAGCCTGGGACGTTACGGCTTCTCATCCACGTTACTGCTGGAATTCAATTTCATCTATGCACCAAAGATTGAGGGCAGTTATATGTGCTGAGGGTTCATACATCCAATATTAATTTTATTTATTTTTGTGTGTTTTAATTTTAAAAGATAATAGTTTATTTGCATTTATTTCTTTAGTGATTTAAAACGAGTATTTTAGCAGAATTATGTTTTTCTGTGCATATATAGCTAAAATTTCAAATGCTTAAGTTATGTTAATGTAATATACATCCTACTTATCCAGTCATAAAGTTAACATAAAAAATAACTGATGCAAGATTTGAACTGAGGAGGTTATGAGCACAAGCAGTGCCTTCTTAACCTCTAGGCCACTTTAACATTGTTCCATGCTCTGTTTTCAGTAGCTTAAAGGGTGATCATTGCGCTCAGAGGCACAGATTATTCTACAGTTACTGCATGTATGTTGTGAACATGGCTGTTATGAAGGTACACAAAGCCCTCCAATCAGCATATTGAATCTGGGGATGACTCCTTTTTTTCCCCCCATGGGTGTACAATCCAACACATGTAAACTTAGACATGTATTTCTTCTGTCCATCATGCTGTAGTTAATAATGTACAGTTTCACTTATAACAAATGTTTAATTCTAATTTGCTTAATAGGAAACTTTTGGGGCAAAGTAAGAGCCAAATGGCTGAGGAAAATTAACAAGCAATGTGAAGAAGAAAGTTAAATGATAGTTTGTATTAGATAAAGTATAAGCAGGACCCAATAACTCACGGTTTGAGACTTTTTGATCCCAGAGTTCACAGAACTCAGTATACTCATAAAAAAGATAAGAAATGTATACTAACTTGTAAAACTTGTGTCTAGATTTAGGCTTACATCATTATTTCATTTGTCTCCTGAATTTTGTTTGTAGTAACACAATTAAATAAATAAATTTGTTTAATATTACTTTCTCTACTACGTACAGTAAGTAGGGGAAGTATTGCATTCCACCCAAAAATTCGATACCGAGATTTCACCGGAAATACATGTTTTGAGACCTCCTGAATCCAAAAAAAGCATTTTTGGAAACATGTCCGTGTGTGTGTCTGTGTGTGTGTGTGTCTGTGTGTGTGTGTGTCTGTGTGTCTGTGTGTGTGTGAACAGCATAACTCAAAAACGAAGACTCGGATAAACACCAAACTTGGTATTTAGGTTCAGTATCTTTCAGAGATGTGACACGAAGGTTTTCAAGAAAATCCCCCCACCCCAGACTACCCTTTACATGGAACATTTTTCGAAAATTTTAATTTTCTCAAAAATGGCTCTAACGATTTTGATGAAAATATCATATGTTTAAGATAATATCATGAGAAATGAAATGTATATCTCGAATTTTCTGGGAATGTCTCCAAAAGTATTCTTCATTCTGAACGACTTTTGCATAACTGGTAAACCATAAGAGATAGACAAAATTTTACTACACAAAAAATATAGATCGCGTTAAAATACACAACTTATGTCATATACATTTCTTTTGTTGAGTGAACCGTTTTCGAGATATTGCTTGTTATTTCCTTAAATTTTGCAATACTTATACTTTTTCTCAAATTCGTTATTCATTTTTTTATGTCCTGGACATGCAAAGAGAATGGAATGCGCCACATAGCAACCAGCGTTAAAATATTTGACTATCGCTTAAAAGCTACCATATTCCCCTTGCATCTACAAGAAAATTACCAATAAGATTGACATTTCGATATCTCGATTAACATGAAGCATATGGAGAATAGGCGTTTGTAAAATTAGATTGTACAAGAGTAGAGAAAGTCATGTGAGTGTAACACATCAGATTTTATTTTTTCTTGTTTTAGATACCTTATGGATTTGCTTGTTCATATCCTGCAATTTTCTGATTATAGGTTATGCTGTACATAGGAATGTTGTGCATAGTGAGGCAGTATTTTAATACCTGAATAATTTCAATTGTATTTTATAATAAGTAAATTCAATAACAGCCCGCCTTGAAACAATATGTATGTAATAATTATTTAAATTGTATATAACAGTCATTGCAAATGCTTATTTTTATTGTAAACATGTTTTATTAATGTTATGTGAATACATTATATACTTTAATAATGCAAGAGCTGTGAGAATAATAAGTTTTAAGTAGCTAACAATGAGGTAACTTTGTAACAATAATGAGTTAGAGTGTTTGAAAAGTTACCAGTCATGATTATATCAAAGATAAGGTAAATTCAGTAACAGTTTAAAATTAACCAATCAATAGCAAGGAAAAAGTTTAAGTAAAATGCAGATATCCTATTGGACTAGAATTAGCCAATCAGAGACTTGAAATACCGAAGCTTACAGGTTTTAACCGTTTAAAGTTGCTCAGTTGCTGGCAAGCCTTGGTAGTGAACAGATGGAAGATGTGTTCTCTACATGTGAATCGTAAAATATGTATATGCGCTAAGTGAAAGTATTGATGATTCTCACAGTTCTTAAAAAAAGTAGTGCTTTATAAAAATGTGCAAGAATTAATAAAAGAAGTGAATTTTAAAGAGCTAAATTCTGTGATGTCTACAATCATTGTCACACCACACCCTAATTAAGATATACGTGACTCTACAAACAAGACTGATGCAGCCGAGGCAAAATTCAAACATAAATAAATAATATAAAAGCAGTTTCAATAACAAAGTTAAATATTATAGTGTAAAAGTTGGAGTGTAATAACAAAAACACATCTTAAAATCAGCTTCTCATACGTAGCAGCATATTGCGTAATAACAGTAACTATTACGTAATCAACAAATCAAACTGATACCCAAAGCGTGTTCCAGGAACTCCTTAAATGCAACTAAATAAATATTACGTAAAATACAATTATGTAAGCATACATCATCTTCAAGTTTTAAACAATACATGAAGCAAATAATGATCTTCAAGATTACGTAAACATATATACGTAACCATTATCTACTTCAATAGTGTTAAAGTGAAGTTGATTCTGAGCAGCTGCTATTTAAAATGTGCTATCACTGTGTGCAAATATATATGAAGGTAATCATTCAATAAAGATTTGTACACATACCTCCAGCAGGAACTACATGATGACTCCCCACAAGGCAATCTTTCAGCTCTGTGCCAGCACATATTTCAGCGTCGTCACACACCACGCAGTTTGACAACACACATCTATAAACAAATTCTATACTATCACATCTGATGCATTTTATACAAAGAATAGTAAAAGAGATGCTTTGTTACTCTAGTTGAATAACTTAGCAAACTTATTCTGATATTCTTCTTTAACCGTCCCCTTTGTAGGACTTACAAGCCAATATCTTGAGTCAGTAGCCTGTTGAGGAGCATCATAGCACATCCAGGATGGGTGATCAGCCCAATGCCTGGTATGGCGGTGAAGAAGAAGGAAATGAAATGAAGTGATGATAGGAAAAGTTGCAGATCAAATTATCCAACTGCATAGTGACTAGGAAAAAACCTTCAATATGATTGCTTGGCCCCAGGGGGGTTTGAACCCAGGACCTCCCAAATGCATGCCTCAGATGTTATCATTTAACCCAGAAGTTTAGAGCATTTAAATGGTTCCATAGATATAACAATTTGGGAGAAAATATTTATTTTAAAGAACAGATATTGTGCAATGAATTTTCAAATACCACCAACTGATTCTGTCAACAAATTTGTCTAATTCCAATAGATGGCAATATTACAGCACGCAATTAAGTGATTGTGAAACATACTTCTCATAATTCTGTTAAAAAAAAAATATATATATATACGAGGGTGGTCTGAAAAGTTTCTGACAACATGAAGATGGCAGCACTCGTAAATAAAAACTAGTGAATTTCTTTGTTCATCTGTTGACAGTTACTCACCAAAGTTTCAGCCATTTTGGACGCTCAGTTGTTATGTAACAGTCGTATGAGTGAGGTGATGTGAGTGTTTTTATGAAAATGGACAAAATCGAGTATCGAGCTGTCATTAAATATTTGTTTTTGAAAGGCAATACGCCTACGCAAATCAAAGATGAGTTGGATTCTGTGTATGGAGACTCTGCACCATCATTTACCACAGTGAAATTTTGGGCAGCTGAATTTAAACGTGGCATAAGAGCTTGGGAGACGAACGTTCAGGATGTCCAAAAATTGCAACTACCGACAAAAACATTGCCAAAGTTGACCAAATAGTGCTAGACGACCGCCGAATTAAAGTGAGAGAGATGGCCGAGGCATGAACATGTCAAAGGAACGTGTTTGTCACATATTAAATCAACATTTAGACATGAGAAAGCTATCCACACGTTGGGTGCCGCGTTTGCTCACGTTTGACCAAAAACGTGTTCGAATGAACATTTCCAATGCTCTGTTGGCGCAGTTTAGGCGCAATAAATCCGAGTTTTGGTGCCGATTAATTACTGTAGATGAAACTTGGATACACCATTATATGCCCGAAACAAAAATACAGTCCAAACAGTGGACTGCAAAGGGGAAACCGGCTCCAAAAAAAGCAAAAACTGTTTTTTCGGCTGGGAAAGTGATGGCGACTGTTTTTTGGGATAGTCATGGAGTTATTTTAATCGAATATCTTCAAAAAGGAAAACCCATTACAGGAGCATACTACGCATCATTACTTGACAAGCTGAAGGCAGAACTTACAGAAAAACAGCCACATTTGCAGAAAAAGAAAATCCTGTTTCACCAAGACAACGCACCATCTCACACCTCAGCGGTTGCAATGCCAAAAATCCACGAATTACGGTTTGAACTGCTTGACCATCCGCCTTACTCACCAGATCTAGCCCCAAGCGACTTCTTTTTGTTCCCTCATCTGAAAATTTGGAGGACAGAGATTTTCATCAAATGAAGAGGCAATCACCTTCATGAACAATTATTTTGCAGAGAAAAATGCCGAGTACTATTTGGATGGGTTACAGAGATGGGAGCATCGCTGGGAGAAGTGTGTAGAGTTACAAGGAGACTATGTTGAAGAAAAAAAAAAGAAGAAGAGAAAAAACAGGTTTGAAAAAATTTCTTGTATCTTTATTAGGTCGGAAACTTTTCAGACCGCCCTTGTATATATATATATATATATATATATATATATATATATATATATATATATATATATATATCTCTCTATCCTGTGTTACATTCACATGACTTTCCCCACCCATTCTTCAACATACTATTCATACAAAAGTTGATTCTTCTATCTACTTCATATTAATCAAGCTAAAACTTTGTAAAACTGGTTTTATTACATATTTCCTGTAAAGTACAATGGGAATAGGGAAATACAGTAGATTTTAGTGACAGTCAAATCTTCTAAGAGCAAGTCGCTAAGTGATGGCTTTGAAATTCTGTTCTTTTGTACAACCAGGAGGAGGAAAGAAAAAAAGACGACTTCCCATTTGAGGAAAGTGTAAGTATTTGAAAATTCAAACCAATAACAAGAAATATCTGAAAATGGTTAACTCCACAAAAAAATGACAAATTATGTGTTTTAACAAATCTACATTTTTTGTGTTGGATATATGATACTTTAATCAAAATTGTTATAGCCATGTTTGAAAAATCTCCGTGTTGCATCCTTGGAAGAGGTTGAACTTAAATACCAAGTTTGGTTAAGAGTAAAAATTGAGTCGATTAAGGCAAAACAACATTCATTTTTTGAATTTCCCACATGTTTCGGAAGTTAAGTTTCTTCCATTGTCAACTGGACATTCTCGGTTGACAGTCGAGGAAACTAGATCAGTCAATGTCTGGTTGACAATGGGAGAAACTAACTTCTAAAACACGTTATGGGAAATTTATGAGGCATATTCCAAAACAAAGGTCCGTTTGGTCATAACAACAACATCGCTCATGAGACAAGGTTTTTATTGACAGTAATATGTGCCTACATATACACTTTACTTTTCCACATAATTGCCATCTATACACTTGCTGTAACACTGCACCAGCTTCTTTAACCCCTCGGCATAGAAGTCTGCCGCCTGGGACTTGAACCATTTGGTAACGCTGGTCTTGAGTTCATCGTCGGTTTGAAATTGTTGTCCACCCAGCCACCGTTTCAAATGCAAGAAGAGAAAATAGTCGCTTGGTGCCAGGTCAGGGATATACAGAGGGTGGTCAAAGAGTTCCAAACGAAACATTTGAATCTTCTCTTTGATTTTGCCAGCAGTGTGCACTGTCATGCAGGAAGATGATAGTTTCATGCAGCGTTGATTTTGGATTGCACATCTCAGTTTGGTAAGAAGATGTAATTGTTGACCCACAGTCCATGAAATCAATCAAAAGGACACCCTTTTCATCCCAAAACATGGTAGCCAGCATTTTGCGATTTGTATACAGTGATTGCTTACACTTTTTTGGTTTGGGTGAATGGGAACGGCACCACTACATTGACTGTTGTTTCGATTCTGCATTGGTGTACGCTATCCATGTCTCGTCGCCTGTAACGATGTAGGGAAAACAAACCATCTCTATCTTGTCTATAGCGTTCCAAAAACTATCGTGCACTATGCATTCGTTGCTCTTTGTGCTGACCGGTGAGCAGTTTTGGCACCCACCTCACACAAAGTTTCCGATATCCAAGCTGTTCAGTGACAATGCTAAGTGAGGTTCAAGCAACATTTGGGAATTCATCAGGCAGACCACTATTCGTCAAATGCCGATCACTTCAAAGTTTTTCGTTCACTTGCTTAACAATGTTGTCAGTCCGAATCCTGGGCCTACCACTTGCTGTTCATTGTGCAGTTACTTTTAAATTATCGACACCAGTGTCGAACCTGTTTGTCACTCATTATGTCCAGTCCATACACGAGGCATAACTCACGATGGATGTCCTCAGCTGACGATTATTTGCCAGCAGAAATCTAATCACACTGCGCACTTCACAACTGACGGGATCTATGATTGTTGCGGCCATTTCGATCTGCTCTCGCCGACTGGCAAATGCCAGTCACACCAACACTGTGGTAGGTTCCTGAGGAGTCAGTAGACAGCACTGCAGGCGTGAAACATCATTCAGGCCTACCACCCATTAAATATTGTTCACTAGACCTTAGTTGGAATATGCCTTGTAAAAAAGGAGTGTTGTTTTGTGTCAATCAACTGAGTTTTTACTCTTAATTCATTCAATTACAATTTTTATATATATAAATAAAAGTTATAACTTGTGTATTTGCTTCGCAGTTACTAGCTTCAATTTTTACTTCTTGTTGATTTCAGTGCAGGAGAATTCTTCCACAAAAAGGATAAAGAAGGTTTGTAATTATTTACACCGTGTAGTACAAAATGCAGTATTATATTAGAAGTATTACTCACCCTTCTTGAACTTTTACACCACTCATCAAGATGCAGTTTGCTAGACGGACTTTTGGCTCTATATGACACCGTCCACCAATGATACTGCTTTTAAAAGATGTTTTTTCTGCCAGGAAACTTTGTTCACCGACCAGGCATGCATCATCTACTTGAGTGGATTTGACTTCACTTGCGCTATGGCATTTGACCCACTCTAAGTCTCCAGTAATAGATGCCCATTTATCTTTTATCTGAAACAGATTAATTTAGCTATCAATAGCAATGCTATACACACCTTGCTCCATACAAATGTGCTAACCAGCACCCATGTACTGTATTCATAAATATTCTTTATTTATTCAAGCTAATGATTTCTAATACAACCATTATGAGCCAAAAATAGCAGAATCAAAGAGCCCCTGAAAAAAATTCCAAGCAAAAAACACAGATTTCTGTACTGAAATGCATTCTATTCTGCAAAACAATTCTGTTAGTATAATCAAGTAGATTATAAATGATAAACTAGAATAAACATTACCCTTTTTTTATAATATAGAGTCAACTGAAAAATTCATATGCCGGCTGTGACATTGAATGTTAGAGCAACCACATGGAGAGCGGGAGAACTGTGTTCAAGCCCCAGCTGTGACATTGAATTTTTCAGTTGACCTGCATTAAAAGCTTGGTCTCTAAAATATAAGTAATTCCAATTAATTATATAATAATAATAATAATAATAATAATAATAATAATAATAATAATAATAATAATAATAATTAAAAAAAAAAAAAACATTACCTTGTTCTGGTTTATTTGCATATACAACTTTTATTTACTTTTGACAACAAACTACTATTACAATGATATTGTATTATGGCCCATAATATTAGTGATCTGTAGATGAAATAATGTTAACAAAAGCAATAATAATGATATTGTTTTGGACGTAATCATAGTACCAAGTGGTTGTTTTCAGACACAGTCATGATCATATGTATGTTTGATTTGCTTGTACTGCAAAGACCTCATTATTGCTCACTAGCAGTGAATCACCCACTCAAAGGTATGCTTTGCTGGCTGTGAATGTCAACTGTCAATTGCTAACTAGAGACTAGAGTTTTTTCATTGTGCATCTTAAAAGAGAAAGCTTATTCAAGCATCTGTGTTGTGTGTGAATTACTTCTATTCTTATTATTACTGCTGTTCTTGTCTTGTTTATTAGTCCTACCAAAAAATTCATTCTTGAACAAAGAATGTTTATGTACGATACACACATAAAACCTGAATTGTGGAGACAATTTCAGGAGACATTCCTGGTATTCCAAATAGAGGTGCTATGAGATGTCTGGTATATAAGTTTAGAATAACAGCATCACTAAACCTATGAAGTGAAAAAGACATGTTCTAATAAAGGACAACATTAAATAAATTGCTGCATCATTTGAATGCTCTCTAAGATGTGTTACACAGCAAGTAGGGTTTCAAAAATGTCTGTTCATACAGCTGGGAAACTTTTAAAACTGAAACCCGACAGAGAGACTGTTGTTCATGAATTACAAACTTTGGACGATGAGGAATACCAGGAATGTCTTCACGCAGATGGACACCACTTATACCAATGTTAGCACTCATTATAGTGCATGTCTCTATTACTCATGAGTATGTAATGTGGGAGTTTAAGAATGGCAAACCCTCTGGTGTAATAGACAGCATGTAGACATGCACAACCGCAATCTGGACTAGGCTATAAAATGATCGCTCTGTTGTAGTGTGAGCTTTAGGGCACACAAATACTGAGGTCAGTAGCGCCCTGACAAACCATAGAAGTACAAAATCAAGTACTAATCCTGTATTCTGAAACATAAAAGCAATATAAAATTCTGGCTAAAAAAAAGCAGCGCACGCACGCACGCACGCACACACACACACACACAGACTTTTATATATTAAAATGGGGCCATTCACAATGAAAATTACACATTAACTTAACAATCCAAAACTTAATGCAACTGTCATTCACAAAACAGCAGCCAATTGCAAGTGAGCATGAAACAGCTGAGCTAATAAGCCAGATAGATGGTCCTAGTGGCCAAGCTGTACATCTATTTTGTTTTTATTTATTTTAATGAAATTATAGTTGTATGGTAGTGAAATATCCACACTGATGTTTACTTGGCCAGAGGGAAATACCTCACTCACAACAGGATTTGAACCTGCAACCTCCTAAAAGCATTGCACAGATGCTATCACCTGAGCCATCTAGCTTGGTTGGTGAGGCAGTATTTTAATACCTAAATAATTTCAATTGTATTTTACAGTAAGTAAATTCAATAACAGCCCACCTTGAAACAATAAGTATGTAATAATTATTTAAATTGTATGTAACAGTCATTGCAAATGCTTATTTTTTATTGTAAACATGTTTTATTAATGTTATGTGAATACATTATATACTTTAATAATGCAAGAGCTGTGAGAATAATAAGTTTTAAGTTGCTAACAATGAGGTAATAATGATGTAACCTTGCAGCAATAATGAGTTTAAGAGTTTGAAAAGTTACCAGTCATGATTATATCAAAGATAAGGTAAATTCAGTAACAGTTTAAAATTAGCCAATCAATAGCAAGGAAAAAGTTTAAGTAAAATGCAGATATTCTATTGGACTAGAATTAGCCAATCAGAGATTTGAAATAATGAAGCTTAAGGGTTTTTACTGTTGAAAGTTGCTCAGTTGCTGGCAAGCCTTGGTAGTGAACAGATGTAAGATGCATTCTCTACATGTGAATCGTAAAATATGTGTACGTGCTAAGTGAAAGTATTGAAGATTCTCACAGTTCTTAAAAACTGTTGTGCTTTATAAAAATGTGCAAGAATTAATAGAAGAAGTGAGTTTACAAAGTTAAATTCTGTGATGTCTACATTCTTGTTATACCGCATCCTGACTAAGAGAAACATGTCTCTAAAGTAAGACTGACGCAGCTGAGGCAAAATTCAAACATAAATAACATATAGAAGCAGTTTTGATAACAAAGTTAAATATTATGGTGTAAAACTTGGAGTGTAATAACAAAAACACATCTTGAAATCAGCTTCTCATACGTAGCAGCATATTGCGTAATAATAGTAACTATTACGTAATCAACAAATTCAAACAGACGCCAAAGCGTGTTTTAGGAACTCCTTAAATGCAACTAAATAAAATATTTACGTAAATAAATATTACGTAAAATACAATTACATAAGCATACCAACTTCTTCAAGTCTAAACATATATATTACGAGAAGCAAAACAACTTCAAGTTTACATAAAAACAAAAAGCAGCAGAACATAAACGTAAACATAACCTTTTTCAAGTTTAAAAATAAATTACGTAAACATCATCCCACTTCACTGGTTCGGTTTATCCAGAACATTAAATTTACATTGTTTATACCTTTCTATTTATTTCACAGTAGGCAGCTATGGTATTTGTCCGCATGCCGAATCTCTTTGAACTTGCAATATACCCATAGCATCGAATAGGATCCCCATGATATGGAGGTCTCATATCTCCTTTATGGTCATTGAAGATGGATGTATTTCTAATTTTAACATCTGAAGCTGTCTCCGCTGCAAACTGAAAGACATCTGGAAGAAGAAAGGACAGGGCAGAAGGTTATTCCAAACATTCTTGCTTACAAATGGTACCATACAACAGACACTATAAGTAATTTAAAAACTCAAATAAGCTTCAGAATGTATATTAATAACTTAAAATACAAGAATATAATTGCAACAGAGGTAACGAGTCCAACACAATATATTGATATACCTGATATATACAATACAATATACCAGATGAAATGAGAGCCATAGCAATAGCTACAGAAAATAAAAGATACCCAGAAAAAGAATGGCTCCGAATATATACATATGGATCCCTCATCAATAAAAAAGTGCTGGTGCAGGAGTATACTGTAAACATTTTGCACAGTATCTAACATTAGATGAAACGTCAAACCACTATGATGGAGAATTAACAGCTATAAAAGCAGCATTACAGAACATTTTATATAGACCATACATAAACCAAAAAATAGTCATCTTATCAGACTCAAAATCAGCCATAAATGGAATAGTAAATTACAATAATAAAACAACATGAAATATTAAAGAAATAAGAAGCCTAATTAAAGCAGTTGAAACTAGAAATCATGTCACTCTACAACGGATCCCAGCTTATGTCGGACTTTTGGGCAATGAACATGCGGATCAATTAGCAAAGAAAGGTGCAATACAACAAATAAAACCTGTAGGACAAATAGAAATAAATAAACAATTAAACAACATTTCAAAAGACAGCAGAGACTTCATGAAGAAGATAAATTAAAAGATAAAGATTATAAGAATATTAAAGATAGAGTTGATATACAAAAAATGCCAAGGAAGACTGCAGTGGCCTTATTTAGGATGGCAACTGGCCACGATTGCCTTGCAGAACACTTCTACAAGATACGATGCCTACCTACACCCAAGTGCACTCTCTGTGAAGAAGATGTCATCCTGAACAAATATCTCGCCAAATGCAAAGGCCTTAAAAGTGATAACTTACAGACTTTATATTGGGAAGCCAGAGGGAAAATGATGCAGATCAATTAATCCCCAGTGCCATTGGGTCACTTTCTTTTTATTTTGTATGCAGCAGGAAAGGCAAACATACCAATGATAGACATTATTTTGACCATTAAAAATTGTAACCTTATTCTAAATCTAGAGATTGGCAATAAGATGCTGGTCACATGACTGCAACTCTGCACTTACAGTAGTGTGCTCTTCCTATGAATCCCTCTCTCAGTTGAAGACCTTTTATTTTAACAGTGGTAACTCCAGTTTTGCTTATTTTTGAGATTTGTGAGACTTAATAGCAGAAGCTCTGATATGGATTACTGTTACACCCCTTCATTTGCTGCACCTTGTTAGTGAAATAAAAAAAAAAAAAAAATTGGTATTGCATTCACATGACTTTCCTAACTCACTCTCCTAAACACTATTCTTTAAAAAACTATACTTTTATCTACTTCTTGTTAAGTGAGATAAACTTTCATTACAATTTTTTGTTTTTTTATTTATACCCCGCCTTGAGGCAGTATTTTAATACCTGAATAATTTCAATTGTATTATATAATAAGTAAAATCAATAACAGCCCGCCTTGAAACAATATGTATGTAATAATTATTTAAATTGTATGTAACAGTCATTGCAAATGCTTATTTTTATTATAAACATGTTTATAATGTTATGTGAATACATTATATACTTTAATAATGCAAGAGCTGTGAGAATAATAAGTTTTAAGTTGCTAACAATGAGGTAATAATGAGGTAACCTTTCGGCAATAATGAGTTTTAGAGTTTAAAATATTACTAGTCATGATTAAAGCAACGGAAAGGTAAATTCAGTTACAGTTTAAAATTAGCCAATCAATAGCAAGGAAAAAGTTTAAGTAAAATGCAGATATTCTATTGGACTAGAATTAGCCAATCAGAGACTTGAAATACTGAAGCTTACAGGTTTAACCATTGAAAGTTGCTCAGTTGCTGGCAAGCCTTGGTAGTGAACAGATGGAAGATGTGTTCTCTACATGTGAATCGTAAAATATGTATACGCGCTAAGTGAAAGTATGAAGATTCTCACAGTTCTTAAAAAGTGTAGTGCTTTATAAAAATGTGCAAGAATTAATAAAAGAACTGAATTTAAAAAGTTAAATTCTGTGTATGTCTACAATCATTGTCACACCGCACCCTAATTACGATATACGTGACTCTACAAACAAGACTGATGCAGCCGAGGCAAATTCAAACATAAATAATATATAGAAGCAGTGTTAATAACAAAGTTAAATATTACAGTGTAAAACTTGGAGTGTAATAACAAAAACACATCTTAAAATCAGCTTCTCGTACGTAGCAGCATATTGCGTGATAACAGTAACTATTACGTAATCAACAAATTCAAACCCATGCCCAAAGCGTGTTCTGCAAACTCCATAAAGCAACTAAATAAATATTACGTAAAATATAATTACATAATCATACATCTTCTTCAAGTTAAATAAACATTACGCAACAACACATCTTCAAGTTGGCTTCCCAAGCATGGAGCTAAAATACATCTTCTAGAGTTTAAACAGAAGCAGCACAACATATCCTCCAAGTCTAAACATATTTATGTGAAACAAATCATCTACTTCAGCCTTTAACAGCATCGGCGGCCTTTGGAACATGCTGCCTATCAGCAATGGCGTTAACTCATATACTGTGTCATTGGATTTCTGGTTTTTCTTTGGGTTTTATACATTAGATCACACACATTCATACTTCCACTCTGGGGAGAATGGGGAATAATCTTAGTTAGAGAAACATTCCAACCTCCCTCACCAGCTGGGAATCAAACCTAGGACCCCTCACACATCAAGGGTCTACACAGTCTAGGACAGTGCTCCATTACAATTTTATCCACTTAAGTCAAATGTGATGATACATTCACATGACTTTCTCTACCATCTATCACTTATTAATAAGTATACAAATTATACTTACTAAAGATGTTAAACCTTCGCAGCAACACAAACCTTACTTCATACTGTTAAATATCTTGACTGTTCCTTCGCTGTACATTTTTGAAACTCTGGTGTCAATGTATAAGCAGCAAAATAGTTTTAAACACAAATGCTGATATTCATGACTATAATACAAGAAATAAATCTAAAGTGCACAATACAGGTCATAAAAGAACCCTATATGAAAAAGGTTTATATATTTAAAAAAAAGTTAAAACCGTAACAGTCTTCAAAAAACATTTGAAAAAAATTCCTAATACAGGGTTCTTTCCATTCAGTGGAAGAATATGTAGAAATGAATTAGTTTATAAGCTTTTTTATGGAATATACAATTCCAAAATTTAGTTTAGGTTGAGGCAGTATTTGTAATACCTGAATAATTTCAATTGTATTATATAATAAGTAAATTCAATGACAGCCCACCTTGAAACAATATATATGTAATAATTATTTAAAATGTATGTAACAGTCATTGCATATGCTTATTTTTATTGTAAACATGTGAATACATTACATACTTTAATAATGCAAGAGCTGTGAGAATAACAAGTTTTAAGTTGCTAATCATGAGGTAACAATGAGGTAACCTTGTGGCAATAATGAGTTTGAGAGTTTGAATGTTACTAGTCATGATTAGAGCAACGATAATGTAAATTCAGTTAACAGTTTAAAATTAATCCAATAAACAGCAAAGAAAAAGCTTTAAGTAAAATGCAGATATTCTATTGGACTAGAATGGCGGCGTGATGGCCGAGTGGTTAGACTGCTTGCCTCCCACCGAGGCAGCCCGGGTTCAATCCCAGGGACCTGCATGTGGGATTTGTGGTGGACGAAGCAGCATCTGGGCAGGTTTTCTCCGGGTTCTCCGGTTTCCCCCGCCATTCATTCCACCAACTGCTCCATCATCACCTTTCCTTTCATCCATTTCACCAACATTTCGTTTCATCTACTTCCTTCATCCTATACCAGGCATCGGGCTGATCACCCATCCTGGATGTTCTATCTGATCCATGAGTGTCTGCTCCTCGATGACTCTGACCTCAGGCACCCGCCTGTAAGTCCTGGGGGGTGTAAGTCTTACATAAGAGGAGGGTAAACAGATAATGAATGAATGAACTATTGGACTAGAATTAGCCAATCAGAGACTTGAAATACCGAAGCTTACGGGTTTAACGGTTGAAATAATGTTCAGTTGCTGGCAAACCTTGGTAGTGACGAGATGGAAGATGTGTTCTCTACAGAAATATTACGTGTGAATCGTAAAATATGTCTATGCGTTAGCTAAGTGTAAGTATTAAAGAATCTCACAGCTCTTAAAAAGTGTAGTGCTATATTAAAATGTGCAAAGGATAAAATAAAAAGAAGTGAATTTAAAAACTTAAAATTTGTGTATGTCTACAATTATTGTCGTACCGCACCCTGCCTAAGAGAAACGTGACTCTACAAACATTACTCAAGCAGGCGAGGCAAATTCAAACATAAATAATATATATATAGAAGCAGTTCTTAATAACAAAGTTAAATAATATAGTGTAAAACTTGGAGTGTAACAACATAAAATACATCTTAAAATCAGCTTCTCATACGTAGCAGCATATTGAGTAATAACAGTAACTATTACGTAATCAACAACTTCAAACCGATGCCCAAAGCGTGTTGCAAACTTCTTAAACAAAGTAAACTCCAAGAACAATATTTATTCAAGTTGGCTTCCCAAGCGAGAAGTTAATAATTTACGTAAATATATTACGTAACTATAAATCTACTTCAAGTTACCTACTCATGTAATAAATTAGGATTTCTGTATTTGTGTATTACATCTAATTATACCTGTTCTTTTTGTACTAATAATTGTATTGTTGAAATGAAGCCAATATTTCTGTATTGAAATCAAATGGTGAATAAAATTTGAACGGAATTGAATATTTTCCTATCCACTTCAATTAATCAGATAAACCTTTTTTGAAATAGCTTCATTACATGTTTTGTTATAGATTTAAAAGGAACAGTGATAGTCAAATGTTTAAGAACTGGATGCTATATGCTGGCCTTAAAATTCCATACTGTTTCCATGCATTCACGAGAAACAACTGAATGTTGACAGGACTTTAAGAGAATGACTAAGAAAGGAGGGCTGTCTCTGAAGCACCTGAACTAACACAGAAAACACAAAAATGTTGGGAAAAAACATCTTTTACCACCAAGCCATTTCTTAAACTTTGGAAACAGAAAATAATCAGAGGGGCCTAAATCTGGCAAATAGGGTGCATGAGGAAGCAATTCAAACTTTAACTCATTGATTTTGGCTATGGCGATAATAGATGTGTGAACTGGTGCATTGTCTTGATGAAACAAACTTTCTTTTCTGCTAAATGTGGTGTTGTTACTTGATTTCATCATTCAAACGCTGCAATAAGTTCACATAATAATTGCTACTGATTGCTTTCCCTTTTTGAAGATAATCAATGAAAATTATCTTGCACATCTCAGAAAGCTGACGTCATGGCCTTGCCTGCAGATGGAACTGCCTTTGTCTTCTTTGGAACCGATTCTTCCCTTTCAATCCACTGTTTTGACTGTCCCCTCATCTCAGGTGTGATAGACCCATGTTTCATCCATGGTTGTGAATTGACTCAAAAACTCGGCTTTATTGCAGCGAAACATTGCCAAACACTCGACTGAAACATCATGATGCTGTTTTTGTTCCATTGTGAGTAAGCACGGCACCCATCTTGTGCACAGCTTTCTCATGTCCAAATTTTCAGTCAGTATGCAATGCACAGCATTTTTTGAAATGCCTATGATGTCTGCTAGCTCGTGCACTTTCAGTCCACAGTCATCCAATACCATTTTATGGATTTTCCTCACAATTTCTTTCATGGTCACCTCATTTGGTCAACCACTGCAATGTTCATTTTGGCAGTTCGTATGGCCTTGTTGAAACTCTGTCATCCAATATTTTAGTGTTGTAAATAAAGGAACAGATTCCCCAGAGTAGAATCTAGCTCAGCTTTAATATTGGTTGGACTAAGACCTTTCAAATGAAAGTACTGTATCACATAACGATGGCCAGTTTTATCCATGTTTACAAATTTGCTGAGAGCATTCACTATTTATGGCTGCCAAACAATTACTAAACAACGCAGCATCGTCAAATTTCAAACTTAAGCTTTATAAGGGTGATAATCTCTGGCATAGTCATTTTTTTGAAACAACAACCACTATCTATATGTCAGGTTGGGTACTTCTGAGACTGCCCTCATAAATCAGCTGTAACCAATCACTTTTGAGAAGAAAATCACAATATAGAACAAAATGTTAAGCTGCTAAAATCAGTGCATAATCACATAGAACTGAGCTCATGGGAAAGAACATCAGAACTTTTTTGACACTGATTTATGAATATTGTAATGCCAGCAGACAATAGTTTATTCTCTAAATTCACCAACCCCACACCAGAGACACTACAGATACTGAGGGAATAAGAAAATTGGGTAATCACCGGTTAGTGAACCAGCAGCTGAAAATGAAGACAATGAGTCCTCGAAGCATGTCCTGAGAGTAATCTGGTAAGTGAAGCAGACTGTTTAAAGTTGATTCATTTTCCATAATTTTATAACTTTACCGGTATTGTTTCAGTAAATAAGAAGGTTAAAATTGGGCATCCCCATCATTTAGTTTAACACCATTCCAATAATTATTTTTCCCCTGTAAGGATGTACAAAAGTGAAAACTTCAACTATATTCCATTCCTCTAAGATAAAATATAAACAAGGTACAGTATTTCACTTGCATTATCATTATCTATGGATTAAACAAATAATGTCCATGGTTAAACTGTGGATTAATCCTGATATACGAGGGTGGTCTGAAAAGTTTACGACCTCAACATGAAAATGGCAGCACTCATAAATAAAAGCTAGCGAATTTCGTTGTTCATCTGTTGACAGTTACTCACCAAAGTTTCAGCCATTTTGGATGCTCAGTTGTTATGTAACAGACGTTTGAG
Organism: Deroplatys truncata; assembly: GCA_030765065.1. Lineage (NCBI taxonomy): Eukaryota > Metazoa > Arthropoda > Insecta > Mantodea > Mantidae > Deroplatys > Deroplatys truncata. The sequence goes on from CM060978.1 coordinate 20,021,051, forward strand.
TGAGGTGATGTGAGTGTTTTTATGAAAATGGACAAAATCGAGTATCGAGCTGTCATTAAATATTTGTTTGAAAGGCAATACGCCTACGCAAATCAAAGATGCGTTGGATTCTGTGTATGGGGACTCTGCACCATCATTTACCACAGTGAAATTTTGGGCAGCTGAATTTAAACGTGGCCGTAAGAGCTTTGGAGACGATGAACGTTCGGGATGTCCAAAAATTGCAACTACCGATGAATTAAAGTAAGAGATAGCAGAGGCTATGAACATGTCAAAAGAACGTGTTTGTCACATATTAAATCAACATTTACACATGAGAAAGCTTCCGCGCATTGGGTGGTGCGTTTACTCATGTTTGACTAAAAACGTGTTCAAATGAACATTTCCAACGCTCTGTTGGTGCAGTTTAGGCGCAATAAATCTGAGTTTTGGCACCGATTAATTATTGTAGATGAAACTTGGATACACCATTATACGCCCAAAACAAAAGTACAGTCCAAACAGTAGACTGGAAAGGGGGAAAACAGCTCCAAAAAAAGCAAAAACTGTTTTTTCGGCTGGGAAAGTGATGGCGACTGTTTTTTGGGATAGTCATGGAGTTCAATTATTTTGCAGAGAAAAATGCAGAGTACTATTTGGATGGGTTACAGAGATGGGAGCATCGCTGGGAGAAGTGTGTCAGAGTTACAAGGAGACTATGTTAAAAATAAAAAAAAAAAAAAAAAAAAAATTCTGAAAAAATGTCTTGTATCTTTATTAGGTCGGAAACTTTTCAGACCACCCTCATACTAACGGTGAAAGTGACTGAAAAACAGTTACTGAAATTTCTAACTTGCAGTACACATATTACTATTAAGCAAGAGAGTACTTAAACATCTACTGTGCGGTCCAAATCTCTTGACGTATCGTGACAACCAACACGGAGTGACCGCGTGGTTGCCAACTTCAAACTTCACTTCGTTTTGTCAGAACGTTACGTGTTTGTTATAAATGCCATCGTTCCCTTAAAAACTAAAAGAAAATAAGAAGAGACATAATAATGGAAATATAATACATGAATAGAGAAATAAAAACCATACCTTTCTATGCGTCCTTTTTTATTCAAATGGCATAATTAACGGCGTATCTTTTTTGCTTTCCTACACACACGTGAAACAGTTGATGTACTTAATGAGCATGCTTCAGCCATAAGTTCTTGACATATTGTGAAGTTAAGATTTTTGTAGTTTTTTTCGTTGGCACACTTTTTAAAGAAATTATACAACAGCGCTAACTTTACTGCTATATCCACTGGCGCTAATGGGCTAAGCAACATTTTCATGAAAGAGTTCACTTTGTAAATGCTAGGACAAAGCTGTAAGAACTGAGTAGCTGCACCGCAGCGGAATTCACAACTGAGCTGCTTAACCTTCCATTAAGCGTGCTGTAAAAACTACACGAGCAGTATTTCTGCTTTGTCAATGTTTTAACCTTGAGCTATCATGTCAATGAATTCCATTGTTGATGCTTTCTCGAGAATGTGAATACAGTTGGTGATTCTTTGCTTAAAGTTGTCAGTTGGCTTATTCTTTATTGGCTAACTCCCATAGTTAAAAAATAAGAACAAAATTCCTGGGATTGATAACGAACTCTTATGGGAAACTCATATACTACAACTGTCAAACTAAACAAATTATGCTATGTTGTTCGTAAATTGGCTAATGTGTACTCCAAAGAAATACTAAAGATAGTGTATCACAGCTGTGGCATTCCCTTTTGGGGTTCCTCTCCAAAAGCAACACATATTCTCACAATCCAAAAAAGAATTTTAAAGGCAATTCTGAAGGTACCCATACACCAAGTAGATACATATTCAATGAACTTAAAGTTTTGCCTATCCCATGCTTATATATTCTTGAAACCTTAAACTTCATCCATAATAATATAACTACATTTCAAAAGAACTCAGAATATCATAACTACAACACAAGAAATCTCAATAACTTACGCTTGGATAGCCACAGGCTTACAAAAAGTCTAGCAAGCATTTCCTATCTTAATGTATAACAAACTAGATACTTCAATAAAAAACTTTTAAAGGTAAGAAAAGGTAAAGAATCTTTTAAAGGTAAACTAAGAAAGCTACTTCTAAAAAGGCAATATTTGCATATAAATGACTATTTAAATAAACCATGTTTTCCATAATCACATAATTAAAGTACATTGAGGCAGTATTTTAATACCTGAATAATTTCAATTGTATTTTTTATAATAAGTAAATTCAATAACAGCCTGCCTTGAAACAATAATTATGTAATAATTATTTAAATTGTATGTAACAGTCATTGCAAATGGTTATTTTTATTGTAAACATATTTTAATAATGTTATGTGAATACATTACATACTCTAATAATGCAAGAGCTGTGAGAATAATAAGTTTTAAGTTGCTAACAATGAGGTAATAATGAGGTAAAGAGTTTGAATGTTACTAGTCATGATTAAAGCAACGATAATGTAAATTCAATAACAGTTTAAAATTAGCCAATCAACAGCAAAGAAAAAGCTTTAAGTAAAATGCAGATATTCTATTGGACTATAATTAGCTAATCAGAGTCTTGAAATACCAAAGCTTACAGGTTTAACGGTTGAAATAATGTTCAGTTGCTGGCAAACCTTGGTAGTGACCAGATGGAAGATGTGTTCTCTACAGAAATATTACGTGTGAATCGTAAAATATGTGTATGCCTAAGTGAAAGTATTAAAGAATCTCACAGCTCTTAAAAAGTGTAGTACTTTATTAAAATGTGCAAAGGATAAAATAAAAAGAAGTGAATTTAAAAACTTAAATTCTGTGTATGTTTACAATTATTGTCGTACCGCACCTTGCCTAAGAGATATATGACTCTACAAACATTACTGAAGCACCCGAGGCAAATTCAAACATAAATAATATATAGAAGCAGTGTTAATAACAAAGTTAAATATTATAGTGTAAAACTTGGAGTGTAACAACAGTAACTATTACGTAATCAACAACTTCAAACCGACGCCCAAAGCGTGTTGCAAACTTCTTAAACAAAGTTAACTCCAAGAACAATACTTCTTCAAATTGGCTTCCCAAACAAGAAGCTTAAATAATTTATGTAAATAATAATATGTAACAAAACAACTACTTCAACATAGATTATTTAATTTTGTTATTCTGTGACATAGTATTTTTGTAAAGAAACTAACATATAATTATTTTAGTATTACTTGCTGTAATGTAAAAGTTCTACATATGTGTCCGAAAAACAATGTAAAATGTTTCCCAAAGGATGAAATAAAGATTTATATGGCTTTTGCTGTTGTTGTGCATTCCAAGTAACGAGGTGTTGAAAGCTGTAAAAAGCAAAGCACAACACGCTCTTCTCATGTAACAGATACGTGTTTGGTTCTAGTGCTCGGCATAATGCACATTGGTTTTCCAATGGTACTATTCTGTGAAACAAAACCATGCATGACATTGTTTATTAAAAAACAACTTCATGTTGGTTTTGTAGAGCTGCGTCAGAGGGCTTTGAAAGTATTTTCATGGTGAGTTTGTAGCTGTATTAGAAAACCTCATGGTATAACCAGTTATAAATTTATTTAGAACATGGAGAATTGCACATTATTAAGTGATAATTACGTCTGACATAATATATAAACTAACTACGACAGCAATGGATTTATTACTATTACAAGCTTAACTATAAGTAAAACTTTCCGTTTAGACATCACGAAAATAACTATAAATTAATGGCGAACCATTGTGTATAAAAATATGATTCTTTTTTTTACTTGTTCAGGAAAATGTCGCCTTTTATCCAGCTACTTGTTGCTTTTCTGAAATATGAAATACGCATGCTTGCACATGATATTACAACCAGCGGCGAGGTGCACTGTCTGTATGAGGCAACGCCACTAGTGCCGTATTAGTGGACATGCCTCAAATGTCAAGAGATTTGGACCACACAATAATGAAATATGTAAATTAATATGCTTACCTTTCTTAGTTTCTACACCAATAATGGAAGCATTAATGTCACTTTCATTGCAGGAATTCTGTTTAGACATCTGTTTCTTGATAATATATGGTAACAGTTCACCTTTTAAGGTGCTGAATGACCTAAAATTAAATACATAACTACAGATTGTATGAATGAATCAATAAATTAATTTATAACTTGTATACCTTTGGTATTTGCTTTAGATGTTTAAGCAACATTATCACCTCAAATGTTCTAAAAAGCAATGCACCAATGCCTATGCCATTCCAGTATTCTTTCAATAATTTACACAAAAAGATTTAAAATGCAAAAGAAGATATTAAGAATTATGTTTAGCGTCTTCCATTGCACTCTACCTCTTCTACGCTTATATTTCTTGGAAATGTCTGCTTTATACAAAGCAATATTAAGGAATTAAAAAAAATACATTCTTACTTTACAAAGAACAACAAATCATATCCCTCTCTCAGTACAAAGAACTGCATAAGATCTAATATGTTAACCACCAAGGAATAAAATTATACCCCAAACTGTGTGAAGGACTTGCTGATCTTGGTGATATAACATTAGTTTCATTCAATTGATAAAATAAATAGTTTAGTTTACTGTCCATTCCAAACCAGAGTGCCTTTCACTGAAAACAAACTCTTTGTATTATCCGCGCGAAAGTAGTTCGCAATCCCCACCCATAATGGCTGCTTGTTCTCCTCCCACGTGCTTGTTGAATACTATTTAATCTATAAAAAGGCGCCCTGTGTGAGAATCATAGTTCAAAATGCAACCTGAGGTAACAATCGATTTTATAAGTATGCGGCAATAAACATTTTACTTACGTTAATCACAATCCTTAGGCAAAAGTGCAACACCCAAATCCAAATCCTCCGAAGATGACTCAGCTGCCATATTAGAATCAGAACTACTCTCCAAAATAATGATAAGCTTATCCACAGCACTGTCGCACTTAAAACAAGTTCCCACATTTTATCCTCTTCTATGTTGTATTATATCTGTTTATATTCCCTGCTCCCTTTCGTTACACTTCTCACTGAAACGCCTGTAAAATCCGACATTAGTTTCCTAATATGCAATAATGTAAGTGTCGGGTATTTTTGTAATAGTGAGTTGAATATATGAAGTATTGTTTGTTTTTAGCCACTTTTTAACTGTTTCCCGCTTCTGTGTTTGAACAGTTTGTTCGCAGTACACGCACCTTCCTCTGCCATGTAAACTCAAATACCAACTGACTAAATCACAAGATTTGACCTGAGCTGAGCATATGTGTGTTAGTGTATTATGAATGACTGTTCACTTATCATATATCTTGTGTTACGCAAAGTGTTTATTCGGTACTCAGATAGCACCTCTGGAAATTCGTTGCTGCATTTCTTGTGTATGTAAAAGAGTGGCAGTCGTGCATTTGGTTGGTATTAACAAGCAAGATGATCTTGGCGTCAGCGCAATAGCAGGCGAAAATCATATTTTTTGTAATCTCTTAACAGCTAGTATATATCCATTACCTTTAACGACGAGTTCTTATGATAACCGCAATAAAATGTGCAGTTCTATACCTTTCCTGCTCTAATATTTCATAATACAATACATGTATTAAGGAAATATTTACATTGGCGTAAGAGTATATTCTTGGGTTCGTGACAAGCCAAAGCTCGTGCTTCTGTTTACATCAGAGGGAACTCTGGTTTTGAATGGACAGTAGAAAGGAAGTACACAAAAAAGAAATCTTGTTGGAACATAAGTATTGTGACTTTGTCCAGTCACTCTTTTGTTTTTCTTTATGTTAGAGTTGGAATAAACCATTTGCGAAGCAGTTTCTACTCTCTTTCAGTCGCGAGTGTCAAACATAGGACTTCTCTTCTATCTTTTGGTTGCTTGTTAGAGTGTCAAACACAGGACTCCCCTTCTCTCTCTCAGTCGCTTGCTAGAGTGTCAAACATAGGGCTCCTCTTCTCACTTTCGGTCACTTGCTAGTGTCAAACACAGGACTTGCCCTCTAGTCTCTTCTCTGTCTCTGTCTCTCTCTCTCTCTCTCTCTCTATTGCTCACTGATGCTTGTTGCTGAGTAAACAATACACAGCACTGTACCGCACATCAACAGCCTGCTGCTGTGGCAAATACTCTCCTCTTTATATCCACAACAGCCTTCTAGAAGCTTTGGTAGGCTGCCAAGGGGCAGTCAGGTCTTGAAGTTTTACCATTATTCTCAATTGGCCCTCCAAATGCTTTCTTAGCAAAGAACGCCCTGCCCCCCCTCTCTCTCTCTAGCCAGCCAATCAAGTGCTGGCTAGCACTGAAGAACGCCCTGTTATCCAAGGCGCGGAAGCCATCACATCACAATACTATTCCACAAACAACATATTAGAAAGCAAATTATAAATTCTCGATTATCTTCCTACTATCACCTAATAATCTCTATAGTATATCTTTATAGTAATGATCATAATCAAAACTTCTTGTCTCATTCTTACTTTGTTACTGTTTGATTGTATTGCTGCACTTTTTTTAATTCAGAATTTATCATAGCATAGAAACACTTCTTATATTGAATGTAGGTATATTCACATCTTGTGCATTCTAATTACAGATTACTTTTATTGTATATATTATCTATATTATAACATGTTATGACCAAAATCAAAAATTGTACCAGTTTTTGCAGTGAATACAGCACCATCACCATTGAAGAGAACCATTTGGAAAAGAGCCAATAAAGTAAAATTTCTCCACAACTATAGACACTGTCTTGCTCCTTTCTTCAACTCCCTTATTCTCCTTAAAAGTGCAGATTCAAACCTGGCGAAGGATGATGTTTTTTTTCGATTTATAGCATGGCTTTCTTCGGAAGGGAAGTGAAGCTGGTGGTCCCGTGTCGCAGATTTACAGTACATAAAAGAACCTCAAACCTGATAAAGAGCAAAATTACCAGTCTTTCACGCTCAATATAGAATGGGATGGTAAGGGCCACAGTAGTTAAAGAGCATCCATAAATAAAACTCAATTTAATTTAATTTAATTTATCCCTAAAAGTTGCCCTAGCTTATTAACTTTCTCTGCTCTCATACCTATCATCCCAAATACAATACCACATCTTTTTATCCTTTAACACGCTATTAGGCAATGGAAAATATTCAATTTCTCATACATAACACATCTTCCTGTAGAACTTCTACTTTCTCTACCATATACCTAGTGGATAGGGAAAAATGTTGCATTCAAACCAAAAATTCACTGAAGTACATGTTTTGAGGTCCCAGGATTAAAAAAATATGTGTAGGTGTGTGCATGTGTGTGTCATTGTAATCTATGTTTTCCTCTTGTAGACCTTGGTGTCTTTTTGAAACTACTACGATTTAGGAGATTAAGACAATGGTGTAATTTAATAATTTCAGAAGAATTTGAGTCGATTAGTGATTCAAGTTGATCATAGGTTGAAAATGCAAACATATTCCTAGTTATTAGTATAAGTGTTGTATAAAGGTGACTAACCAATTCAAATTCTTCCCAATTCCTGATTATTTAATAACTTAATTATTAAATCTGATTTACATGCATTTGTGCTAAAAACTTACACACATGTCTCTTACAGAAAGGGTTGGTGTACTCACTTCAATGTTCCAGTTGAGCATTGTACTCGACCACCAAACTACCACTTTCTGCACTAGAATTTTAAATAACTATTACATCATTCCAAAAGTAATCCCTCCTATTTATTTTCATGGAAACTACAACAGATACAGAAAGCACAATAACACAGTTAAACAGAGCAAGATTTCAACTACATACTGCTATTTTTCCACATAATCACCACCATTCGTTATGCATTTTTGCCAACGATGAACAAGAGCCTACAGGCCACGCTTCTTAAAAGCTGAACCAGCTGAGATTAGCCACTGTCTTACAGCCGTGGCAACAGCATATGAGTCTGGAAAATGTTGGCCACGTAGTGCATCTTTCACAGGCCTAAAAAGATGGAACCCCAAAGGTGATAAATCAGGACTGTACAATGGATGTGGTAGGACAGTCCAGCCAAATTTGGTAATGAGCTCCATGGTCACAAAACTGGTGTAGGGCATTTGGTTTTGTGAAAGCATCCATAGGATCCATCTCGCACACACTTTGAGATAATTAAGGTTGCGTACCAGCTTGTCTAAGGCATTACAGTCGATATTCAGCTCTACACACAATTCCTTGGTCGTAATCTGCCAATCATTACGGATGAGTTGGTTGAGATGCTGTTCATTATTTGCTGTGACAGCCAAGCAGGGTCGACCAGGGTGTGGCTTGTCCTGCACATCCTTTTCACCACTTTTGAAACGCTGTACCCGCTGCCTCACATTACTCACATCTACTGTATCGTCTCCATACACCTTTAGCAAGCGTCGATCAATTCCAATTGGCGCAATTTGTTCAGCGGTAAGGAATTCAATCACACATCTCTGTTTTGTATGCACCTCGATGTCAGTGGCCATTCTGGAACGCTCCCCTACTGCTGCTATTTGTTGCAAGACAACAAAACTAACAGGACACTAGCGGGAAAGTTCAACAATTAATACTACACCAACATAATCTGGCTCGGACACTCGAACACAATGCAAAAAAAATGGGAGGCATTACTTTCGGATTGATCTTCGTATTTTGCTCATCCCTACATGTGGTGCTACAAGATTACTTTTGTTTAAATGCAACACTTTCCAGCATGCTGACCATGAAGTCTGTCAAATGTGTATGTAGTAGTTAATGTCTGTAACAATACACAAAGATATAATAAAACATATCAACACAGTTGAAGAACTTACTTTTCAACAGCTAGAAACTCGAATATCCATTTTCTGATTACATAAAGATGCGAATCAATCAGCCGACTATGCATGGATACTCTCTGATGCTTCCTTAGCAGACTTTTAGGAACTGAGACACTTTCTTCAAAGTCTGAGGCAGAAGCCAGGAAAACGAGACGTGATGTCACAGGATCTAAGCCCACCAGATCTCTCTCTGTTCAGAACATCAATAAGAATGGTACAGTTAGAATGGAGACAAGTTTTTCTTGTTCTGATCAATAAAAAGCTAATGCAAGTTCATTTTCTCTACCTGGTTTTTGCTTGGTTTTAGGCCCAGGTGTGACAAATGCAATCTCAGGAGGGGAAGGTTTGAAGTAGAGAGCTGTGATTGCTGCTTGATGTTTCCTGAACACGTTCAGAACCTCGTGAAGGTTTATATCTGTTATTAAGTCACAGCTGACAACCACCACGTCTGCCTGCAATGGTTCAGATGGATATTAATGATAGAATGTTATAAGTGAATTTAGGAAATTGCATGTTTGTCATCATTTCAACTGACCTGTTTTTGCTATTCATATATGTAATAATGTATTACAGTGCTATCATTTTATTACTACATCACTGTCTTGAGCAAGTTACATTATGTGACCATGTTTTTGCATCTTTTGCAAGTTAGCTGATCTAGGTATTGGCTCCATAGTTAGCTAACCCAAGTGGTGAAGTATGCAATACTTGTTACTTTCTTACCAAGTACTACCTAAGGTATTGCATTCCACCCAAAAATTTAATATCGAGATTTCACTGGAAATACATGTTTTGACACCCACTGAATAAAAACAAAGCATTTTTAGAAAAAAGTTCAATATTGTGTCTCTATGAACAGATAACTCAAAAACGAAACATCGTATTTAGGTTTAGTATCTTCTAAAGATGCAAAGCAAAGATTTTCAAGAGAATCCTCCCTCCCTAAACTACCCTTTATTGGAATATTTTTCAAAATCTATTACTTTCAAAAAAGTGGCTCTAATGATTTTTTATTAAAATACCATATATTAAAGATATTTACATGACAAATTAAATGTATATCTTGAATTTTCTGGGAATAACTTGTGAAGCTCTCTTCATTCAGAAGGAATTTTGTATAACCTTGTATAACTGGTAAACAATAGATGAAAATACATTACACAAAAAATGTAGACCCCTTTTAAAGCACACAATTTACTTCAAATAACTTTTTTTGTGGCATAAGGCATTTCCGAGATATGCATTATTAATGGTTTAAATTGTTCAATACTTCGTCATTTTTTAGTCCTGTCAACATTCAGCTATTTCACACGACTACATGGAAAGAGTGAGGTCACCATAAAGCATCCAGTTCTTTAACATTTGACTATCGCTTTTCTCTTTGCATTTAAAATTAAATGTGTAACGAGGCTATTTCTACAATGGTTTGTCTTGATTAAAATGAAGCAGATAGAAAAATAAGCTTCTGTACGAATAGTTTTTATACCCTTTAATAAATAGGGTAGAGGAAGTCATGTGAACGTAACACATCAGATTTTTTTTGTGCTTATGAAGCACATGGTCCTTGTGAATAACCATGCTGTTTTCAATCGCACAGCAGGTGTTAACTGTTAAGGTGTACTTCAAAAGCAAGTCATGTGATTACGTTAAAGAATACTTTTGTGTTAGATTTCCACGTGCACCTGTGCCAAACAACTAAACATAATGCTAATCTTCAGTTGCTTTCGAGAAACTGGGAGTGTTGCTGACAATAAGAAAAGGCGTGCTTCAGTATTTTACAGAAGGGAAAATGGAAGAGGTAAGTGCAATACTTGAATTGTCTCCAAAGAAATATTTTGCATAAATTAGCATTGCAGACTGGAATATCATTTAGCAGTGTTCAAAAGACCACTAGAAATTAGGTCTACAGGCATAGTGCATACATTACATACACAAACTAAAACCTCTGGATGCTGGTACTGCCAGTGTTTATCAACCAGATGGAAAATAATGGGATGGACTGCTGGAAAATGTGCTTTTTAGTGACGATTTTCTACTTAGCGGTTACTCAATACTTAGAACAGATATTGCTCAACACACATCTTGCATGAATTGCTGCGGCACTTGCAGAAGGTAGGAGTTTTGAGTGTGATGTCTCGATGCCAAACAGTAGGCCTGATAGTTTTTTAAGAAACCCTTAAAAGTCGGGCATACCATATCATTACGTAATTTGTCACTCATTTCCAGGGATGAACACTATTGTTACCTCAACAAGGCCATTCTGTAATGTTGTTTTGTTAAGGCTTAACAAATTGCTAAAGCCGCTAACCAATTGTTTGGCATTCTGTAACTTTGTAATAAAGCAAAATTTTGTTAAGAGTAAAGATTTTATTGTTGAGCACAACAAACCCGAGACCCTCTTGCTAACACATTTGTTACACAATCAATTCGCATAATCATTGTTTTAATGCTGCTATAAGAGTAAAAGCATGATAGAAGTTTGAGATTTTAATTATCAAATGTTTATTTATTAGTTTTATCATAATGATACGGATTAAACTTGTGTAAGCAATGTTCTGTGTGACAGCATTGTGTGGCAGTATTTTATATCACAACAATGTAAATGCCAGAGTGATTGTAGTGTAAATAAGCATTATTGTATGACATTGATTTGAGATGTTTGTTAATTATAAGCATTGTTAGGAAATACGTTTACATGGCCTCACTGAAACTGACAATAGGAGCGGGTAACAATAAGCGAGGGGGTGAGTTGTTTATCAATTATAAGAGACAAGCCAATGATGTCAGATTAGCGCGCATTTCTTTAGAAATGGAGGGAATTTCTTCCCCAGAGCATATGTGTTCGTAATTTTGATTGGATATAAATATAGACACTAATGTTGGCGCGTTGTATTAACCAATAGCAGCTCGGTTATAATCTTTAGGCATATCGGGTGAGGGAGTATAAATTCCGTGCCAGAGACAGGTTTCGTTCAGTCCAACAGAAGGATTCGCAGGTAATACGTCGTTCAGTCCAACAGAATCATACAAAGGTCATATGTCGCTCAGTCCAACAGAAGCATTCGCGGGTAACACGTCGTGCAGTCCAACAGAATCATACAAAGGTTATACGTCGCTCAGTTCATCAGAATCATTCGCGGGTTACACGTTGCACAGTTTAACAGAATCTCTCGCGTTGTAAAGTTAGTTATAAATGTGAAATACGCGAATTAATAATGTGCAGCAAATAAGTGATTATAGTAACATAAAAAAATATAACAGTTTCAGGCGGGCGTGTATCAAGAGTCAATATGTGAAATTAATTAATTGTGACGGTAATAAAAGTGTAAAAACAAACTCTTTTATAAGTGTTATCTTTCAGTAACAAATCCTTTCCGTTTACACACCCTGTTCAAGATATATGCTCGACTGAGTAATAATAATAGCTAGCCGGAGGACAAAGAACCCAACATTCAAAGTAGTAATACAATAACAGGCGCTCAGCAATAAGATAACACGAAGTGACCGCGACAAATTGGCTCCGATACGTGGGGCAGATAAACATGAAGCATCTTCCAACTACCAACAAATATAATCTACTTCAATTGGTAAATGATGCTCCCAATATAACTATTAAGAGATGCATTTTAATAAGAAAATAAATGTTGTGTAAACTTGTTATCATAATAAAAAGTAACAGTTACTGATTTAAGAATTTTAGATTGAAATAGTGATAAATCTTGTGTTGATTTTCATGTTTTACGAATATGTTTGTCTCATTTTTAGGTTAAGATTAGGGACTAACTTTTTTGACAGCTGTAGGATATAACAGCAATATGTTTTCATTTCCACAATTGTTTTAAGATAATTTCCAATCTGCTAAAAGAAGTGGCTAGCTAGAAAGCTATTTAGGAATTTCTCGTGACCACAGAAAATTTAATTTATACTGAGGTTGCTAGAAGAGGAAGAACATAACAGAAGGAAGTCAACTGGGTTATAAAATGATAATTTATGGTTATTAAATTTACATATTAAAAAATAAACCTATATAAAATACTTTTTTAGACAGCATGACCTAAAAGTAGAGCTTCTAACACAGCACACATGAGCTGAAAGTTTTAGATTATCACACTAGTGAGATACTTTGGTTTAAGTTCAATCATATGACAATTACCCTTTGTATTTGCACATGTTTAATAGCTCGACTTGGTTTGATTAGATTTTACTTTTCATTATGTCCTTTTACAAGATTAATTTCTCATGGCGTTCACATTATCTATTCACAATACAAATTGCCATACTTCAATTTATCGCAATTCATTGTAGAGTTAATCTGCACATTATATTGGCAGCTTTCAGCTTTCTTTGATCTAAAATGTTATTCTTTTATCTAGTATAATCTACAGAAAGATTAAATTATGAATTCAGAAGAAACTGAAATGGAAGAGCCAGGTGAAATTACAAAAGCAGCAGAAAGAATAACACTAGAAGTACTTACCCAAAAAATCCAGACAGCAACATGATATAGCATTTATCACTTTATTGCCAGGTGTAAGGCAAAACATGTTGAAAATAATTTCATTGAAAATGGCTGCTAGCGAATCAACAAAACATCTAACATCTCGCTTTTTTAAGGTCATTTCTCTGTTTCAAGAACTACTCGTCATCTCTGATAGTTTCAGGAATCAATATTATTGATATTTTACAAATTCGAGCATTATCTAAAAAAATAGTATATGCCACACATATTAAAGTGGCATATTATCTTGCTCATAGGGTTCCTATTCGAAAAATAAAACCCTACTTTTACCCCTTGTACCATAATCTATATTTATCTGTAACGTTCTCCCACATAATACAATAGTGAAACTAACTTTTCTTTTCACTACAACCTTCCACTTAACAAATACCTAAAATAATATGGACACTATCAGATACCAATTATGGTTTTCATTCAAAGATTAAAATGCAAGAACATTTCCATAGAACGAACTAAAGCTGAATATTGCCAAATCATGAATAAATAAATCAGGTACCTTCATGCTTGATGGCATACATCAAAATTTCAGAAAAATCTGCATGGCAACTGGTATCTTTAAAAAGTACAATTAAAAGCAGAAAATTAAGCAATAATTGCGGCTTGATATGAATTACTGAAACTTGCATCAAAATAATATGAAACTGCGCTGCTAATTTGTCTGTCTTTTCTAACTTAAAATTAAACTCAGTTTACAGAAGCACTGCCCTGTTTAACAGCTTGCCGAGTTTTACCAATATAAAAAATCTAATTCTTTGGGGTCACAAGAAGATGTAAGTTCTGATATTCTAAGCAATAGGTGCAAAGTTTTAAAATCCACATACATATATTTTATATGTTTCATGTCTTGCCCCGGGTAGACTTTCGAACTTAACTGTTGTTTTCACAAAATGTTTTGTCTTCAACTTGGTAAGGAAAAGTAACACAAGCAATCAGCAGTCAGTGTTCTGGCATTGTTGGCACTGTGAAAACAAAATGCTATCTCAGAGTGCATGAATTTTTGATTAGTCACTCCAGTGAGCTAACAAACTGTGAGAAAACAAATATCGCAGTAACAAACAAGTTACAGAATGTCAAAATAATGGCACATTTGTTAAGAGCAGTTCTTTAAGCTTAACAAATAATTGTAGTCGCTTTCTTAACAAGAAAGTTACAAAATAGCCCTGAATTACCATACATCCACAAAAACCAGGGAAGTTTTCGAAGAAATATTTGATGATCACTTGATCTCAAAAAGGTTTGGGGCCCTTTCATTCCCCTGGCTAATCATCACTACTTTTCTTTGAAAGGACATGTATATCAAGCAAACCCACATATTCTACAAGACCTGGAGTATTAGCCCTGATGTCCTACAAAGGTGTCAACAAATATGTTGCAGGATTTGAAGCTACCATCAGGAAAATGATAGGCGTTCGGATCTGCCTTTGGGAAAATGTTGGGCAGTTTGGATGTCTTCAGGAAAATGGCAGGCAGTTCAGACTTGTCTTCAGGAAAACTGTGGGTGGTTGGGACTTGCCTTTAGGAAAATGGTAGGCAGTTTGGACATGCCTTCAGGAAAACTGTGGGTGATTTGGACTTGCCTTTAAGAAAATGGTAGGCGGTTCAGACCTGTCTTCAGGAAAACTGTGGGTGGTTTGGAGTTGCCTTTAGGAAGATGGTAGGCAGTTCAGACCTGTCTTCAGGAAAACTGTGGGTGGTTTGGAGTTGCCTTTAGGAAAATGGTAGGCGGTTCAGACCTGTCTTCAGGAAAACTGTGGGTGGTTTGGAGTTGCCTTTAGGAAAATGGTAGGCGGTTCAGACCTGTCTTCAGGAAAACTGTGGGTGGTTTGGAGTTGCCTTTAAGAAAATGGTAGGCAATTCAGACTTGTCTTCTGGAAAACTGAGGGTGGTTTGGAGTTGCCTTTAGGAAAATGGTAGGCAATTCAGACTTGTCTTCAAGAAAACTGTGGGTGATTTGGACTTGCCTTTAAGAAAATGGTAGGCAATTCAGACTTGTCTTCAGGAAAACTGAGGGTGGTTTGGAGTTGCCTTTAGGAAAATGGTAGGCAATTCAGACTTGTCTTCAGGAAAACTGAGGGTGGTTTGGAGTTGCCTTTAGGAAAATGGTAGGCAATTCAGACTTGTCTTCAGGAAAACTGTGGGTGATTTGGACTTGCCTTTAAGAAAATGGTAGGCAATTCAGACTTGTCTTCAGGAAAACTGAGGGTGGTTTGGAGTTGCCTTTAAGAAAATGGTAGGCAATTCAGACTTGTCTTCAGGAAAACTGTGGGTGATTTGGACTTGCCTTTAAGAAAATGGTAGGCAATTCAGACTTGTCTTCAGGAAAACTGTGGGTGGTTTGGAGTTGCCTTTAGGAAAATGGTAGGCGGTTCAGACTTGTCTTCAGGAAAACTGTGGGTGGTTTGGACTTGCCTTTAGGAAAATGGTAGGCGGTTCAGACTTGTCTTCAGGAAAACTGTGGGTGGTTTGGACTTGCCTTTAAGAAAATGGTAGGCAGTTCAGACTTGTCTTCAGGAAAACTGTGGGTGGTTTGGACTTGCCTTTAGGAAAATGGTAGGCGGTTCAGACTTGTCTTCAGGAAAACTGTGGGTGATTTGGACTTGCCTTTAGGAAAATGGTAGGTGGTTCAGACTTGCCTTCAGGAAAATGGTAGGCAGTTCAGACTTGTCTTCAGGAAAACTGTGGGTGATTTGGACTTGCCTTTAGGAAAATGGTAGGCGGTTCAGACTTGCCTTCAGGAAAATGGTAGGCAGTTCAGACTTGTCTTCAGGAAAACTGTGGGTGATTTGGACTTGCCTTTAAGAAAATGGTAGGCAGTTCAGACTTGTCTTCAGGAAAACTGTGGGTGATTTGGACTTGCCTTTAGGAAAATGGTAGGCGGTTCAGACTTGCCTTCAGGAAAATGGTAGGCAGTTCAGACTTGTCTTCAGGAAAACTGTGGGTGATTTGGACTTGCCTTTAAGAAAATGGTAGGCAGTTCAGACTTGTCTTCAGGAAAACTGTGGGTGATTTGGACTTGCCTTTAAGAAAACGGTAGGCAGTTCAGACTTGTCTTCAGGAAAACTGTGGGTGGTTTGGAGTTGCCTTTAGGAAAATGGTAGGCGGTTCAGACTGTCTTCAGGAAAACTGTGGGTGGTTTGGAGTTGCCTTTAGGAAAATGGTAGGCGGTTCAGATCTGTCTTCAGGAAAACTGTAGGCAGTTCAGATCTGTCTTTAGAAAATGGTAGGCAGTTCAGACCTGTCTCCAGGAAAACTAGGCGGTTGAGACCTGTCTCCAGGAAAATGGTGGGCGGCTCGGACTTGCCATTAGGAAAATGCTGGACAGTTCAGACCTGCCTTCAGGAAAATGGAGGACACTTCTAACCCTTGCTGTAAGACATTACCATTTGTGTATAACCACATTTCATATATAAAATCAAATGTATCTCTGTATTACTGTCCGTAGTGAAGTTATAGTGTATAGTACCATGATGTACACAATAAAATGATTTCACTATATAAGGAGTTAAGGTTACCACTGACTGACTGTTCCTGCCACTCTAACTATGAAGCCTATGGACCTCTAGTTAACTTTCAGTTGTGTTCTAGCACCTACTGTCTGCCACCAGAACCCACAGTGATGAGTGATTATCCCAGCACCTACTAGATGGCTCTAGGGTAGATGCAATTTTGTTTAAAATTCCACATGTTTAAGATATTTGCATGACAAAGAAAATGTATATCTTGAATTTTCTGAAAATAGCATGTGAGAACCCCTTCATTTTGTATAACTAGTTAAAATATACATAAAATATGTAGAAAAGCACAAAATTTATGTCAATTCCTTTTGTAGTATTAACCATTTCTGAGATATCTTTTATTACTTTGAATTTTCACATACTTCATACTTTTTAAGTGCTAGATGGCTATTCATTTTTTTTTCTTATGATCAAGCAACGAACACGGAATTTCTAAGCCATCACATAGGCATGACCTTTGACCTATGTGGAATTTAAAAGAATTTATGCTTCTGACAGTCTGCTAATTTGTTTCTGTCTAAGAGTGTACATACAAATAATTATCAGTATATGTTAATGCAACTTATACCTTAATTTTCTCTCTGACAAATCGAAGTGAATCAGCAGTACCCCAATCTTCGCCAGCAGGGATGCCAACTAGATCAATGTGTATTTTGAGGCCAGTTGATTCCAAAGCTGCTTGCACTTCTGCCTTCATAGGTTCCAGGACAATCACCATTGCATCTAAACATAAAGTAAAGCTGTGCATTACTAACAGAACTGAGACACGGAACATTGGCCACCGTTGTTGAGTCATTGGTGCTGTAAAGGTAGCAGGTAGAGCTCTTTTGTGTTATTCATTTTCCTGCAATTTACGTTTTAAGTCTGGAAAGTGTGAATGTCGTTGCAAGTGCAATGGAGATTCAGAGAGAGCATTGTCAGGTGATGATCTTGTACAATTTCAAATGTGGTGTGCAAGTCACTTGAGCATTTGAGGGGGACTTTTCCCCTTCAGGCAGTACTTTAATACCTGAATAATTTAAATTGTACTTTATATAAAAGTAAATTCAATAACAGTCCGCCTTGAAACAATGTGTATGTAATAATTGTTTAAATGTATGTAACAGTCATTGCAAATGCTTATTTTTATTGTAAAACATGTTTAATAATGTTATGTGAATACATTACATACTTTAATAATGCAAGAGCTGTGAGAATAATAAGTTTTAAGTTGATAACAATGAGGTAATAATGAGATAACCTTTTGGCAATAATGAGTTTTAGAGTTTGAAATATTACTAGTCATGATTAAAGCAATGGTAAGGTAAATTCAGTTACAGTTTAAAATTAGCCAATCAATAGCAAGGAAAAAGTTTAAGTAAAATGCAGATATTCTATTGGACTAGAATTAGTCAATCAGAGACTTGAAATACTGAATCTTACGAGTTTTAACCGTTGAAAGTTACTCAGTTGCTGGCAAACCTTGGTAGTGAACAGATGGAAGATGTGTTCTCTACATGTGAATCGTAAAAAATGTATACGCGCTAAGTGAAAGTATTGAAGATTCTCACAGTTCTTAAAAAGTGTAGTGCTTTATAAAAATGTGCAAGAATTAATAAAAGAAGTAAATTTAAAAACTTAAATTCTGTGATGTCTACAATCATTGCCATACCGCGCCCTGCTTAAGACACATGACTCTACAAACATTACTGAAGCAGCCAAGGCAAAATACAAACATAAATAATATATAGAAGCAGTGTTAATAACAAAGTTAAATATTATAATGTAAAACTTGGAGTGTAATAACAAAAACACATCCTGAAATCAGCTTCTCATAGGTAGCAGCATATTGCATAATAACAGTAACTATTATGTAATCAACAAATTCAAACATAACCCAAAGCGTGTTGCAAACTACTTAAAGCAACTAATATTTTTATGTAACAAACATTTCTACTTCAAGTTGGCTCCCATACGTGGGGCAGTTAAAATTATGTAACCAAACAAAAGCAGCACAACATAACCTTCTTCAAGTTTAAACAATACGCAAAAACACATCTTCAAGTGGCTTCCCAAGAGTGGAGCTAAATAACGATCAAGTTGATAAAAATATTTACGTAAATAATATACGTGAAGCAAACAACTACTTCAATGTGCTACTGTGTCCTGCTGGTTTGGAGAATTTAAGAGTGGGCAGCAATCTCTTAAAGATGCAGAGAAGAGTGGCAGACCAAAACAATAGTACTGAGAAAAACATCACCTCTGTGGAAACAATGATTAGGGAAGATCCATTAGCAATTCGTTCGCAGTGCATTTCAACCATCCTTCGAGTAAAAAAATTCAAGATGGGTGCCCCATAATTTGTCTTAAACACAGAAGCTCCACAGGGTGGAATGGTGCCAAGAAATTCTGCAAAGTCTCTGTGCGTACTTTGAGGCAGTGTTTTTAACACTTAAATGATTTCAGTTAAATTATATAATATGTAAATTCAATAACAGCCCACCTTGAAGCAATATGTGTATGTAATAATTTGTAAAATGTATGTAACAGTCATTGCATATGCCTATATTATTGTAAACATGTTCAATAATGTTATGTGAATGCATTACGTAATTTAATAATGTAGGAGCTGTGAGAAATAGGTCAAAAGTTGCTAACAAAGAGGTAACAATGAGGGAACCTTGAGTCAATAATGAGTAAGAAAGTTTAACAGTACTACTTGTGATTCTTGGAGTAACAATAATGTAATTTTAGTGACAGTTTATAAAAATAGCCAATCAACAACCAGAAAAAGCTTTAGTTAAATGCAGGTATTCTATTGGAATAGGATTAGCCAATCAGAGACTTGAAATACAGAAATTTACAAGTTTAGACGGTTGAAATCTATTCAGTTGCCTGCGGATAGTGTTTGTAACTGGATGCGTGATGCGTCCTCGAGAAATATAATACGTATTCGTGTGGGACGAAAATAGTATACGTATTAAAAAGTATTAAATAAACGAATCTCACAGCTCTCGATTTCAGTGAAGTGCTATTTAATTTGTGTAAGGATTAATAAAAAGGAGTGAATTAAAACTTAAAATCTGTGTGAGCCTACATTCTAGTCGCATCACGCCCTGCCAAGATATGCATGTCTCTAAAATAATACTGACGCAGCTGATGCAAACATAAATATATAATATTTAAAGAAACAATTAAATTACAAAGCTATTATTTTTAAAGTTGGGGCAAAGACCACCTGAAAGTACATTTGGGGCGAAGGCTACCGGAAACTGTTTACTATACGTGCGGTTGCAACTACTTCAAGTGTTCAGCTCCCCAACAGTTGAATATAATACAGCATCTAAAAACTGACTTTCAATACGTAGCAGCAACTAACTACTTCAAATTGACACCCAAAGCGTGCTGCAAATGATGTAACAAACCACCTACTTCAAATTGGCGTCCATACGTGGAGCTAAATAAATAAACAACTCCAACGTAAAGACAATATCTTCAACTTCAATGCTTATCATTACTGATAATACATATATTAGTGCTCATTTTGAACTTGTAGTCCCTATTTGCCTGCCTATTTTATGCTTTTTAGTGCCTACTGCAATTATATATGTAGGTAAAAAGGAACATAGTAAGAAACCTCTTTTTACAGAGAAGCTTGCAGGTGGACAAAGTAATTAACAATTGGACCTTCACAGGTAGTCTAGGAAAGTTCCAAAACAGGATTAGACAACAGCTGACTCAGAAGCATAGCAGACGGCATACACGATATTTTGTGGGATGAAGGGGCAATACTAGAGAGAGACACCTTGGAAATTCCAGGCGTGTCATGCTTGGTGCAGCTTGAGAAAATTAGTGATTTTATTCTATGATGCTTAAGATAAATAACCAATTACAATATGTGCAACAAGTGACAGCATCTATAGGGGATGCAGCATAACTCAGATTAATAAAAAGCAAAGATGGCTGATGCCGCAGGTCAACGTTCTAACTTGAGTCATTGGATATATAACCAGAGAAATCACCAGACAACCTATTTACAAAAGACGCACTATTTCGGTCTTCTGCTAGTACTATGAGTCATTGTCATATCATATACACTGCTCTGTAATATTCTTTTCTTTGGTGCAAAGATTTGGTCATCAACTCATCACCATCCTTCTCCGCCATAGGTGCATAAGCACTGAACCGTTTTATACATTCATGTACTGTAATAGTATGAAATAACATCTTATAGATATGCTTTAATATGATTCTGGCATATTTATCTAAACCAAGCAGTTAAATTCCTTGGGACTGTAAACAATTTTGTCTTATGACTGGAAAAGAGAAAAATACAGTAACAAGAATGGAGAAGTATTTGTAGATCCAGAATGACAAATTTATTAAATGCCTTAAGTGTGGTATAAGGGAAGATATGAACTCAATGTGCGGAGGCAAGTAATCAACCATGCCAATGCAAATTCAGTCACCAGCCAAGGATGGTGGATAATGATCCCAAAACATGTTCACACACACACACACACACACACACACACACAAAAAAATAGTGTTTGTTGACTAACTTTGTGGTAACTGCTCAGCAGTTCCCAATCCAGAGATCCCATGTTTAATTCCATGCTAGGGTGGGGGAACTTTCCTTGAATTAGAATCATTCCCTAACCTCTGCAGAGTCTAGAAATATAAATGCAAGAGTGAATGTTTGCTTAGTCAAAATCAATTTTAAACATTTACAAAAAAAAAAAAAAAAAAAAAAAAAAAAAAAGAGCAAATTTTAAACTGGATGACTAATTAATAATTTCATGACCATGCTCTGTTTGCATGATTTGCATGATTTCACTTTATTATTTGTGATACATATTGCTGCTAAAACAACTGGTTATCTAAACTAAACAAACTAATCTAACCTAAGCTACCCTAATGTTACCCTTTCTGTCTGTGGTCATGGTATTTGATATTTTAGTGAAAACGTTCTTTTTGAAACACAAACAGATACTCATTACATACTAAAAGAGTGGGAAAGTGAAATACAAAGACAGAGAACATTACAACTTCATTACAGGATATCAAAATAATTATACATAGCACTTCAATTATGAAAATAATTCTGACCTTGAAACCCTACTCGCTGAAGCATCTGCAGCGGATACCATAACATGGGCTTGTTTCCAATTGGTAAAAGGCATTTTGGCCTCCCTGCAGTAATTTCGGTCATGCGAGATCCCCTTCCTCCTGCCAACACAATCGCTTGAAACTCTAATGCTACCATTTTGCTGCAAATATAAAAAATATAATGTTTATAAAATTAATAAAGTTAAGCTCAAACTCTGTCAAAACTCAGCAAGTAAAACTGCACAAATATCAGATACTTAGCACACTTTTGCCTACACAATTTTGCTGATGGTTCCAAAATCAATACAACTGGAAATACTGGATTTGAAATGTATAGTGATCTATTTGTAACATTCACTTGGCCGAGCTCATGTTCCTTTTGATGAGAAGACTGAAGCCATTTGAGTGCACTTCATCTTATATGTAAGAATGAATTCTTTTTAAATGTTGCTGTTTTATCAGACTCTCAAGTACCAACTGGTGTTGAATACCTGCTACCATTTTCGTAAAGAAGTTTTACACTACAAAAAAGACATCTGTAAGGGGCTTCATTATGCAGATAACCCTGAGGTTTGTGTGCGGAAGGCTCGTATAGATGTTTGTTAGACTTATTAAGATTGTAAATTGAGGTTTAACATTTTAACTGTAATTATAAACAATATTTGTTTTGTTTGTATTTGTACATTTGTGAAAATGTATTAAGGATTACACTATTCTATTCTACATCTGTAAAATAAAACTAGAAAATGAACTGAAATTGTTGGAAAGAACTAAACAGAGCCTAGGCATTAATACAATTAAATCTGAACCACTGTTTTCAAATTTCTAAATGCCATATATACAAACTGCCTGGAAATACTACATGGTCCTCTCTGCATGCTGTGCGCAACTAATACCAATATCACCACCCAACATTAACATCACTAGTCGAGCACTATTGTGAGACAAGAGATAAAATCACACTCTGACTGCCACTACCCAAACTTCTTTTCGGCATTTTATGACTCATTTTGTTTTGCCATATAGGCTAATAATACTTCAAGTGCCCTACATTGAAAATGTAAATATTTAATATGCTTGAACATATCCTCCGACAATTCATTCTATGTTTTATGTTTCCTGTAAATTGGATTTTAAACTTAATTGCTGGTGTTTACATTGTATGCTACCTTTCTTCATTGACGTTTGTTTATACACAACAATGAAATAACATCTCCAGCTTTCTTTCAATTATAGCATAATAATTTGTTTTCCTCTTCACCTTTCACATCGGTAATAAATGACAAGCATATATTACAGAAATATATAACAAATGTTTGTGTGTGTGTAATCAAATCTAAAAACTGTTTGCAAGTAAAATACCAAAGCTTAAAACATTCTTTTTTAAACGTGTAAGAACGATGAACTATGTGTTATTGTGGTTTCATTAGCTTTTTATTGAAGTTGGAATATTTTTAATGTTGCAACAGTCTTTAAATTCTACACGAAAAGTGTAACAGTTGCCGTATTCTTACTTTTTCCTGTTGCAGCACGTTTCTTACTTCAAGGATTGGAAACCATCCCAACACTATGCTTAAAATGAGAAATGGCAGCTTTTACTCCAATTTCAGGCTAAATTACCATTCATATTACAGCAAATCTTTTACCATTTTCACTTTTAAACAATGGTGACTGCGTAATAATAATACAATTTTCTATTATTGGCAGCATATGGTAATGTAGCAGAAGGTTTCTAACCATAAACACGGATGTTTTTCAGTTTTCAAGAGCAAGACCACTATCAAAGAAGTGTTTTAAAGATTCTAAGAAGGAAAATATGGGAACTTCGTATCTTGTATTAAATGTATGCATAAATTAACTCACTATTAATCAAAGATTATACTTATTAATTAAGTTCACACATTTGAGGTTAAGAACACATGTCAGAACAACATAACGCCATATCGCGCCGCATACTGTCTGTTCGAAATGGACGATGGGAGTACCAAATACGGTTCGATTAAATTAAACAAATGCCAAATCGCAAAACCTATACCTATTCAAATTTCAAATCCACCATAAAGGATTTTAGAAAGACTAATGGCATAATACGGCATTTCTCCGGAATATTTTACTAATGCTGGAATTAAAGATGTACTTGGTTACATAATGAAGGGATAGAATCCATCTTCAGTTTGGTCCTAACAAATTTCCCCTTGATTCTTTCTTCCATTTAATTGAAGCATTTAAAATGGAAAAAGTCGTTGCTGTACATACAAATGTTTTCTTGACAAATTTTTAAATCTAAACTAAATAACCATACATGCCAAGCGAAAAGGCTCTGCCGTAACGCCTGAGGCTCGCATTCGGGAAGTCCTGGGTTACATTCCATCGACACTGCACTCTTACCTTGGGCTTTTCGTGGTTTTCCCTGGTCGGTAGGCGAATGCTAGGTTGATTTCTCATCTACTACAATTTCCTTTTATTCCGTTTCCTTCTCATGTTTCAGGTGTACTTCTAGATTTCGTAGCGTAGGTCGGACAAGTGAAGCGGATGCTTGCACAAAGGAAAGAATATTCCCAGTGGTCAGTAGGGGTCTGCTTCCTCTTGGTTGACGGGCCGTTCATCGCCATCTCAGGGCAGGTCTTAAGGGCCAGGAACTGTTAGAGAATTCTGCACCTTTCTGCAGCCTATAAATAGCCTTCTGTGGGACCTTCACACTACAATAGATCTCTCGTAGGTTGCAGTATGCAAATATCCCCTCCATTGTATACCCTGCAAACTACGGTACATAGTTTTTTTCATTACAACTATGTATACAATAGATTAATCTTTCTAGTCAACTTGTGCAAAACTAATTCAGGACATTTAATACTTTTTTTTTTCCAAGAATTAAAAGTTTTCTCTAACTTTTTTATGTTCTTAATTTATTTTAGGTTAATTTCTTGTAAAAATAAACACATAGGGAAAATTATAAAGAAAACATAAATTATATCAAAGTTTTAGAAGTTGTGGCAGTGTCAAGCTGAACTTGTAAAAACAGCTACTATACAGTCAATGAGGTAGGAGAAAAGCAAATCTGTGACAAGATACAACAAAGTTTTAAGGCACCAGAATTTAACAATACACCAAATTCCGAGTATGTGTTATCTTTGTTATGATTTCTTGACAGAAATGCAAATTAGAGCAACTTTCATGGAAATAAGACACTTCAGTTTTCAGATCTTCTTTACAATGAATTAACATTTTTTTTTATGTACAGAAAACCTTGATTATCTTTCACTTGGTTAACCATTCTGCTCAACTGTAATAATTTTCTTTTGTCTGTTACATATTGTGAAGATTGGGTTATTCATGAACAAACATCTGTGACATGTCCTGGATATGTATTTGCAGGCATTAGTCGGCCACAATATGAATGGGTGTGGTGGGAAGAGCAACTATACAGTTATATGAAAAAGTGGGATGGGCATTAGAAGGAGTCAAGTAAAGAAAACATCCACATTTCTGAGTTGCATTTACTAGTGAGGCTGAGCCCTACAAAATGTACTACAGTTTTTGTAGTGCAACTGTACATTCCCCTACCATCTTACCCCTCACTCTCCTCTCATCCCAAGCCTTGATGACATAGAGTAGTGCCAACAAAAGCACTGGTGCCCTCCCCCAAGTGTGTTCATAATATTGCTGAGTAGTAGCTTGAGTATGTTGTATGTCAACAGATAGCTTCAGTATTCCAAAATTTCTCAATCGAAGTGCACTGTAAAAATAAATGAACAAAACTTTACATTGCATCGCTTCCTGTATGAGCATGACAGCAAGTTATGCATTGAATACAGAATGAACAAGTAGTCAAGTCAAGAGCTTGTTGTGATGCCTTCAACTTCTAATACTTAAGTTTAAGTTTCAAATCACATAGGGGTACATTTTTTAAACAATTTGTATCAATTCAAATGATAAATGTGAATTAATTCCGAGTTGAGATATTTAAATAAATTGATTTTATATCACAGATTAAGGTGCACCAATTGTAATTAAAAATTAGGATAGGATATTTTGTGTATTCTAAGCGGCAAATGTGTTGTGACATGAAACGTAATGACCATTGTGAAGTATTTTATATTACTGCTGCAGGCCATTTTGTTTCACTACAAAATAGTGTTTCTAGTTATGTTTTAAACTGAGAGATATTGCACTAATTTGGAAACCATTCAAATGTCGCACCAGAACAAAAACATGTGTCTAATATCTTAACATGGGATGGATCTCTCATCAATAAAAAAAACATAGGTGCAGGAGTATACTGTAAACATTTTGCACAGTATCTAACATTAGATGAAACGTCAAACCACTATGATGGAGAATTAACAGCTATAAAAGCAGCATTACAGAACATTTTATATACACCATACATAAATAAAAAAATAGTCATCTTATCAGACTCAAAATCAGCCATAGATGGAATAGTAAATTGCAATAATAAAACAACAAGAAATATTAAAGAAATAAGAAGCCTAATTAAAGCAGTTGAAACTAGAAATCATGTCACTCTACAATGCATCCCAGCTCATGTCGGATTTTTGGGCAATGAACATGCAGATCAATTAGCAAAGAAAGGTGCAACACAACAAATAAAAATAAATAAACAATTAAATAAGATTAAACAACATTTCAAAAGACAGCAGAGACTTGATGAAAAAGATAAATTAAAAGATAAAGATTATAAGAATATTAAAGATAGAGTTGATATACAAAAAAATACAAGGAAACTGCAGTGGCCTTATTTAGGATGGCAACTGGCCATGATTGCATCGCAGAACACCTCTACAAGATACGATGTCTACCTACACCCAAGTGTACTCTCTGTGAAGAAGAGAGCAAACAACATCTCGCCAAATGCAAAGGCCTTAAAAGTGATAACTTACAGACTTTATATTGGGAAGCCAGAGGGAAAATGATGCAGATCAATTAATCACCAGTGCCATTGGTGAACAACAAAAAATCTTAACATGGTTGCCATCTAAAGCACACTTTCTGTTGCTGTAACCTTTGGTCATATTGTCCAAGACATGCGATATAAATATAGCGCTACCAATGATACAATTAGAAAGTATCTCATTCTTGCCAACCTAGAAAGGTGCTATTTTTGCTATTAGTTTTTTAGCAAGAGGGGGGGTTCCAATCATCCCCTGGCTATGCCTCCGATGCAATCAGAAAATAACAGTCGGTTAACCATCAAATCCACCCCCTCCATTATAATAGTTAATCAGGGTTCTACCATACAGTATTTAATGCAAGAATTGTCCTATTTAGCAACTGTTCTTCTCAAACTCCTCTAAGTAATTATCAAATTAAGTACTCTGACACTCATTTTATGAGTGCAGACTATATTAAATATCATTATTTAACAGCATTATAAGAGATACTTGTCACACAGATTTAGAAAAGAAAATGCTGCCAAGAAAAACTAGACCAGTATCTACTTACATCAAGCAGGTTTAAAGTAGACATTAGCCTCTGGCAAGCAGTATTATTGGATTTGTTCCTCGGAATGCAATATTTCACTTTTCACTTATTGTACCAGGCATGTTACACCAGTACCAGCTCACGAGTATACATTTGAGTGTTTGCAATATTTTAAGTCAGACAGCCCTGAAAATGTGAAATAGCATCTGCTGCGTAATAGTTACGATTATGAACAATTTGATACAGCTGCAGCCAGGCCTAAAAATAATAATAATGCATAACTTGTCTAATTAAAGAAAGGTTTTGTTGTTGCATACATAATTATTAAGTACACTATGTTAGGGTAAGAACGAAACAATGCGTAAATAAATTGTAGTTGGGATTATCCATGGTATGGAGAAACTGGGAGAATTTTTCAAGCTTATGCTTGTCACCTACTTCTGCTACAGTGACTGTAACTTCTGCCATAGTGTGCTACCACCTAGTAGCATTCATATAAAATTGTAGTGATAGTGAAACAGAGTGCGGCAAAAGCTTTGTGCACTAGTGAATTTCTTCCATTGTACATGACCTTATGTATTTGGCCCCATAAGGTAATAAAATCTGAGGGTAGAATTTTTAACACTTAAATGATTTCAGTCTAATTATATAAAATATAAATTCAATAACAGCCCTCCTTAAAGCAATATGTGTATGTAACAATATATAAAAAGTGTATATTACAGTCATTGTGTATGTTTATATTATTGTATCCATGCGTAATAATGTTATGTGAATATATTACGTAATTTAATAATGTAGGAGCTGTGAAAATAATAGGTTAAAAGTTGCTAACAATGAGCTAACCTTGAGGCAATAAAGAGTTTGAAAGTTTAAATGCTACTAGTCATTATTGGAGCAACAATAATGTACATTTTGAGACAGTTTAAAAATAGTCAATCAACAACCAGAAAAAGCTTTAGTTAAATGAAGGTATTCTATTGGATTAGGATTAGCTAATCAGAAACTGAAAAGGAGAAAATGTTACAAATTCAGAAGTCACTTGGTTGCAGACAGCGTTACTAACCAGACGCAAAAAGTGTCCTCAAGAGATTTAATACGTATTCGTGTGAGACGAAAAATAGTTTATGTGTTAAAAAGTGCAAATAATTAATAAAAGAATCTCACAGCTCTCTATCAGTCAAGTGCTATTTAAATCGTATCAAGCATTAATAAAAGGAGTGAAGTAAAATTATAATCTGTGTAAGCCTACATTCTTAGTCACACCACAACCCTGCTAAGAGAAACATGTCTCTAACAATAATGCTGACGCAGCCGAGGCAAACATAAATATATAATATTTAAAGAAACTGTCAAATTACAAAGTTAATATATTTTAAACTTGGGGGCAAAGGCTACCGGAAACTGGGTCCATACGTGCGGTTGCAATGAACTTCAAGTTCGGCTCCCAACAGTTGAAATATAATACAACTTCTTCAATACAACGTACTTCAAATTGACGTCTAAAGTGTGTTGCTAATAACAATACAACAAAACACCTTCTTCAAATTGGCTTTCCATACGTAAAGCAAACATCTTCCTCAAATCATACCTGTTGCATATGTGCAGAAGCTCCTTAAAACGTATACAAGTCAAGATGTGCTAGCGACTCTGTTGCCATGTTCCGAGTTTAGAGGAATAGTGCAGTAGATTTAAATGCTGTAGATTTTAAATTACCGCACATACATTTCATTTAATAGCACTCAAAGAAAGCAAAGAAAAGAAAGTAAAACAAAAAACAATAAATCTACAAGGTGTCAAAAGTTAGGGACTTAACGTGTCTTATGCAGCAGCCACCACTGGTTAAACCTGACATAAAACTTGTTACCTGATAATCTTCATTTTCACCTTCTGATTCCTATAAAACCTCATGTGAGGTGTGAATGGAAAACTCTTGTGATCATCCGCATACTTATTCATGGACCACATGGGCCTGGCTCAGGGCAGCAAATTCATAGGGGCGGCAACATTGAGAAAATAACAAGAAAAAAAATATATATATACTGAAAACAAATATGCTAAAAAAGAGCACGGATGGTAGCAGGGATTCTTATTAGTGAGATGGGAATTGTAGGTAGATGGATGGAGATCTTACGTGCATGGTGCAACTGGCAACACTGCCTGCACTGTTTTTGGTGGCATCACACGGATGGGGGGGGGGCAGAAAGGTTATAGGCCCATGGATGTAACATTACCAAAATATAGGGCTGCTACATTCACATGATCCTCTCTACCCACTATACTTTATTTTTATGTAACTTCTATAAACTATTCTGGTAAAAGCTTATTCTTCTACCTCCTTCAAGCTAATTGAAATAAATATTTGCATAAATAATTTCATTACACATTTTGTCAAGGAAGAAAGGACATAGCGACAATAGAATGTTTAAAAACAGGTAGCTATATGCTGACCTTGAAATTCTGTGCTCTTTTCATGACATTGCGAAAAAAAACTGAAATGACAAGTATTGAAGAATTGTAACCAGTAACAGATATCTTGGAAATGGCTGATGACACCAAACAATCCTGAAATAAATTGCATGTTTTAATTTGATTAGGTGGCGCTGTGGCCGAGTGGTTAGACCGCTCGCCTCCCACCGAGGCGGCCTGAGTTCAATCCCAGGGACCTGCATGTGGGATTTGTGGTGGACGAAGCGGCGTCTGGGCGGGTTTTCTCTGGGTTCTCCAGTTTCCCCTGCCATTCATTCCACCAAATGCTCCATCATCACCTTTCCTTTCATCCATTTCAACAACATTTCGTTTCATCTACTTCCTTCATCCCATACCAGGCATCAGGCTGATCACCCATCCTGGATGCTCTGTCTGATCCATGAGTGTCTGCTCCTCGACGGGCCTCTGACCCCAGGCACCCGCCTGTAAGTTCTGGGGGGTGTAAGTCCTACATAAGAGGAGGGTAAACAGATAATGAATGAATGAATGAATTTGATTGCGGGGATATTATACCTCTTTTGGCAGCAGGGCATGCCAAGGTAGCTCTATCTCTTATGGTTTATCAGTTATACAGAATTCCTTCTTAATGAAGAGGACTTTGCAGGCTACTCCTAGAAAACTCAAGATACATATAAAATTGATAATAAAGGGAGGGAATCGGGAGACAGTTACCTGATGTGGACTTCAGTCCGGCGACCTGCTGAGGATGGAGAGCATGCTCTTTGAAACATGTCCATTTCAATTTTAAGTGGAGCAATTAGTGTTTTTAAATGTCGACCAAGTATTTTTTTTAACATTTTATCAAGATACATATTTTATTTGTAACGTAACACCTTAAATATTGGTAATTGCTGCTTAATCAACATTTATTTAATTATGCTGTTACCTCCAATCCATAAACCCCCTCCCCCCACACACACACGAAGCTTTTTCTAAAGATGCTGTTTTTTTGGATTCATGGTGTCACAAAACATGTATTTCTATTGAAATCTCTGTATCAAATTTTTGGGTGGAATGCAATACTTCCTCTACCTATTAGATATGCGGCGGAGAAGGTAAAAAGAAATACTGAGAGAAGATCAAAGGAACACGTGAGAAGTCTTTGACAATAAAGGCACACATTTCCAAAATGTGTTCTAAATACACATGATGGTGAGGTTGAATACAGTTGAAACTCAAAGTGCTTCTAATTAATTGACACAAAGTGGGTTTTTACACAATGCAATTTTTAGTACTGGCCAACTCCATGATGTGGCAGTATTATGTCTGCCTTATGTTCTACAAGTGGTGCTAGGCAATATTTTAATACCTGAGTAACTTCAATTGTAATTTAAAATAGGTAAATTCAATAACAGCCTGCCTTGAAACAATATGTATGTAATAATTATTTTAATTGTATGTAACAGTCATTGCAAATGCTTATTTTTATTGTAAACATATTTTATTAATGTTATGTGAATAATTTATATATTCTAATAATGCAAGAACTGTGAGAATAGTAAATTTTAGGTTGCTAACAATGAGTAATAATGAGGTAATGTAGCAATAATGTGTTTGGAATTTGAAAATGTATTGGTCATGATTAAAGCGATGATGACATAGTTTCAGTGACAGTTTTAAAATTAGCCAATCAACAGCAAAGAAAAGTTTTAAATACAGAAATTCTATTGCACTAGAATTAGCCATTCAGAGACTTGCATTACCGAAGCTTAAGGTTTTGACCATTGAGGTTATTCAGTTCCTGGCAAGACGTGGTAGTGTAAAGATGAAAAAATGTCTTCTCTATGGGTGATTAGTAAAAACAGATATACACACTAAGTGAATATGTATAAGTTTCTCACAGTTCTTTTAAAAGTGTAGTGGTTTATAAACATGTGCAAGAAGTTAAAATAAAAGTGAAAATTTCTTTTACGTCTACAATAATTGTCATTACCACACCCTGCATAAGAATCCTGACTCTAAATTAAGACTGACGCAGCCGAGGCAGATTCAAACAATAATATTACATAAGCATTAAATTCAAACCGACACTCAAAGCAACTATTAATACATAACAACTCTTCAAGTTTGTGTAAACATTTATTACGCAACAAAAACAGCAAATAATCTTCAAGTTTATGTATTATTTTTATTACGTAATCTAAAGCATCCATTATACTACTTCAAATTAGTGCACATATGTGGGGCTAACTCAAAAGGCAGCTAAAAATAATATGTGAGCCAACTCCGGAACCAACCAACAAACTCCTGCAAACAGCAGAAAGTCAACTACTCCATGCTTACCCAGATAAGGCTTCTTCTGCAAATGAATGCTATGAATGTTGGGTAATGCCACACTCTATGTTCATGTGAGCATCATTTACATCCATTTCATTCATATATAGCCCAATAAAGTTAAAATAAATAAAATAATAATAATAATAATAATAATAATAATAATAATAATAATAATAATAATAATAATAATAATAATCTGATGTGATGCATTCACATGAATTTCTCTTTTCTACTAAGTATTCTTACAACAGCATATTCTTTTCTCTACGTCTTGTTAACTAAGTAAACTTTACTTTACACATTTTGTTGCAGGTATAAGCAAGTCATATTTTTACTTTCTTTATAAAGTAGAGAGGGTATTGCATTCCACCTAAAAATTCTATACCGAGATTTCACCACAAATACATGTTTTGAGACCCCTAAATAAAAAAAAAAGGTGCATGTGTGTGTCTGTAAAAAGATAACTCAAAACGAAAAGTCAGATAAATACCAAACTTGTATTTAAGTTCAGCAACTTCCAAATATGACATGAAGATTTTCAAGAAAATCCCCTCACCCCAAACTACCCTTTACATGGAACATTTTTCAAAATTTATTTTCTAAAAAATGGCTTCAACGATTTTGATTAAAATAACATATATTAAAAATACTTAAATATAAAATAAAATGTATATCTTGAATTTTCTGGGAATAGCTTGTGAAGTCCTCTTCATTTGAAAGGAATTTTGCATAATCTTATATAACTGGAAAATGTTAGACAAAAATGTACTACACAAAAAACGTAGATCTCTTTAAAACACAAAATTTACTTAAAATAACTTTCTTTGTAGCATTAGCTGTTTCCAAGATATCCGTTATTAATGGTTTGAATTGTTAAATGCTTCGCCATTCTTTTAAAGTCCTGTCGATTTTTAATTGTTTCTTGCGATATTATGGAAAGAGCATGGCATTTCAATGGCAGCATATAGCATCCAGTTCTAAAACTGTTCCCTTTGTATCTATAACAAAATGTGTAATTCACCTGTTTCTGCAAACGTTTTACCACATTAAAATGAAGTAGACAGGAAAATAAAGTTTCATAAGAATAATTTTATGCCCACTAATAAGTGATAGAGGGTAGAGAAAGTCATGTGAATGTAACACATCAGATTTTTATAAAGTGGATCGCTATGCTTTTCTCCTTGTACAACAAGTATGAATGCAGACATTTTCTACAAAGGTTGTATGTTTTGAAGAATTTCTTAAAGTGTACACCCAGTGGCGTAGCTAGATAAATATTAAGGCTGGGGGTCATGTATACGGATCCATTTTTAGACAATTTGTATCAATTCAAACAATATGAATTATCTAATCTTGAGTTAAAATATTTAAATAAATCGATTTTATATTCACAGAGTAAGGTGCAGCAATTGGAATTAAAATTAGGATAGAATTTTTTGCGCATTCTAAGCAGCAAACATGTTCTGACATGAGAATTAATGACCACTATGAAGTATTTTATATTACCACTGCAGGTCATTTTATTTCACTTTAGAATAAGATTTCTAGTTTTGTTTTAAACTGGGAGATATTGTACTTATTTGGAAACCACTCCAATTTAGCACTGGAATGAAAACATGCCCCTGATGTTTTAACATGGTTTGAGGTAGTATTTTTAACACTGAATAGTTTCAATTGTATTATATAATATATAAATTCAATAACAGCCCGCCTTGAAGCAATATGTATGTAATAATTTTTAAAATGTATATAACAGTCATTGCATATGCTTATATTATTGTAAACATGTTTAATAATTTTATGTGAATGCATTGTGTAATTTAATAATGCAAGAGCTGTGAGAATAATAAGTTTAACGTTGAAAACAATGAGGTAACCTTGAGGCAATAATGAGTGTGAGAGTTTAAATGTTACTAGTCATGATTAGAGCAATGATAATGTAAATTTTGTGACAGTTTAAAATTAGCCAATCAACAGCTAGAAAAAGCTTTAATTAAATGCAGGTATTCTATTGGACTAGGATTAGCCAATCAGAGACTTGAAATACAGAAGCTTACGGGTATGACGGTTGAAATATATTCAGTTGTTGGCAGACCTTGGTAGTGACCAGATGGAAGATGTGTTCTCTAAAGAAATATTATGTATTTGTGTGTAACGAAAATTAAGTATACATGATAACAAACTGCAAGTTTTAAATTAAAGAATCTCACAGCTCTTAATATCAGTGTAGTACTATTTAATTTGTGCCAAGGATTAATAAAAAGAAGTGAATTTAAAACTTAAAATCTGTGTAAGCCTACATTATTGTTGCACCACGCCCTGTCTAAGAGATACATGACTCTAAAACAATACTGAAGCAGCCAAGGCAAACATAAACATAAATACTACCTATAGAAGCAGTTTAATAAAAAGTTAATAAATATTTTTAAACTTGGAGCGTAACAACTAAAATACATCTTCAAAAATCGGCTTCTCATACGTAGCAGCATATTACGTAACAAACACTCTACTTCAAATGGACACCCAAAGCATGGTGCTAAATTACGTAAACAACAACTTTAAATTGGTTTCCCAAGTGTGGAAATAAATAAACAATGTAAAGTACTATTCTACTTCAGGTTGTACCCATGCCATTTAAAGTAGTTTCTGTTGCTGTCACCTTTAGTGATAATGTCTGAGACGTGTAGCGTAAACATTGCACTACCAGCGGAAGTATCTCATTCCCACCAACCTAGAAACATGCTATTTTTACTATTAATTTTTACATTGTTTTAGCAAGAGGGGGGTGTTCCAAATCCCTCCCTAGTTGCGCCTCTGGGTACACCACTGACCCCACTTCCTATTATGGCTGATTGATGAAATGAAGCTCAAGTAAAAATTCACATGTGCTTTAGTTATAAATATTTTTGCCTCAAAAATTTTAATGCTGCATTTTCTGAAATTAATGATTGTTACAGATGGTCTGGTTCACCTTGTATTTCTTAACAGATTATGGTTTTAATTGTTACATGTTTCAAATCTGAAAAATAACAAGAGAAAATTGTGCTTCCATAAATGACTGTAAATTCAAATCAATATTGGTGCGGTGTGTACATTTAAATGGCTGATGGCAACATTATTGCCCTGGAGCATACAAATATTTGTACAAAACTTCTGCAAGAAATTGTGGGCTAGGAATAGAGAGGTTATGAGAGTGAATTGATGACAGTTTACTTTCACCTTCACTCAGAAGATGTTCCAAGGAAGTTTGTCTCCATCATTAGCTGTATGTCCACTGGTTTCTAGAATGATATCCCCTACTTCAGTGTCAGTTGTACTGCCATCTAGCTGTCTAGTGGAGAACTTCACTATGTCATTTACTGGCAGAATTTCAAAATTCATTACTCTTAGTTCAGCTAGTGTTTTGACGTGTTTAAAAGCTTAATTTCCTGTTTAATGTCATGTTCTGTTGACCAAAATAGTGAACTGCTGCAGATTTGTATATTTGCTTAAGTTTTAAATTCCTTAGATGTTCCTTTAGTGCCTGTATTACGATCTCTGGTTAAGGTTCCAGTTAGATATTAAGGGGGAGGAAACGGGTGAAAATGTGACCAAAAATGGTAACATTTTACATATGTTTTTTGTACCAAAAAAATACTAGAACGTTTGAAGTGCATATATGCAAAGTTTTAAAGCACTACAGTACCTGGAAAATGATCTAATTACATCATATTTAAAGATCTGCACTCCTTAAATGTCCCTGATCAGCCATGGCAGGTGATGAAATCGTTCCATGAAGCAAAAAATCCACTTTTGTTTTACAGATTTTTGTGGGATTTTTTCCGTGAAGGTTAGTTTCTGATTTGTCACTGAGCCACTGTGATCAGTATAACATAGCCACACCAGCTCTGCTGGTAGATGTCATGTAGCATCAAATTATATATTATTTCATATACATGAGCCAGAAACAAGTGTAAATAATACCAGTGATGAAAGGTTAGATGAGCAAGAATGTGGTGTACAAAAGAAACATTTAAGGCAGAAACAGCTGGAGGATAATTGTGAACATATACCTGCTGTAAATAATGAAGAGTGTAAATATATATTGGTGGACACCAGTTTTCCTGTCATCATTGGTGAATGACCTGAAGTGTAATGACCACAATCAAAAGTTTGTACATAGGACTTGGCATTGAAAGGCTTGGCTTATGCCATAAATTAAAACTGATTTGCAGTGCTTGTAATGAAAAAAGAGTACAAATTACACATCTAAGCTGAACACTTCTAGGAAGGTCTGTAAAGTCATTATTCCTAGTTAATTGCATGCAAACTTTTAAACTAATTTTTCCTCACTTTAATTTTTGCTGCATTTTTATTCATCCAAAACAAAATTACATCCAAAAATTAGGTGTTAAGAGGGCTGACAGTTTTACTGTACATTCTATAAAGCACAAAAAACTGAGGCATGGAATTCAGAATTAACTTAGTACTTTTTGAGATAAAAAGTAAAATGTGTGTTATGATTGCAAAAATTTTGAAATTTTTGCTATGTAGGTCATATTTTTTTTTTTAATTTCCCTTATAGTTAAGATATTTTTTTCAACAAAATGTGGAGTGAACTTCATTTTGAAATCTTTAAATTTTTTGAAAGAAAATTTTAAATAATTCAAAAACTAATTCACATACAAAAATGAAACTCTGCCAAATATTTCGACATAACACCCCAAATATGTATACATAAAATTAAGTATGTAGTTTTAAAATTGTGCAAAATAGAAATTTCACCCATCACCCCCCCCCCCCCCCCCCATAACTGGGAGTTAGGGAAAATTTTTGTATTACAACCTTTGGTTAACAGCTTACCAGGAACTAACTGCCACTTTGGGTAGTGGTTAAGGTACTAACTTGGAGGTAACAAAAATGGAGCAACCTTTGGGCTCAGTTGATAGTAGATAGTGATTCCAAGGTGAAATAATAGAGCAATATTTATATAACGTCATCCTCCATGGTCTAGGGGTACCATGCTAGCTTCTAGTTCCTGAGATCACAGGTTCAAACCTGGTGTAGGGCAATAGATTTTTAAGGCATAAAAATCCTTAGTGTGGCTTCCTTTGGAAGGGAAGTAAAGCCAGTGGTCCCATGTGGTAGATTTAGGGTACTCTGAGCAAAATTCCGGTCTTTAACACCCAATATAGAATCTAAGAACCATAGCAGTTAAAGAACACCCATAAATAAAAAAAAATCAATTCAATTTTAAACTCTTCACTGTAGAAATTATTCCAGGCAACCAGGACATGAAACAGCCGCTAGTGCTCTCTCCATTTGCAAGCTGGAAACATGAAACTGGAAGAAATTCTAGAATATGTGCATCTTAACCTCAGATCCATTGAGTGTTGGCTCTTGTAGTGAAAGTGTCATCTGTAGTTTGTTTATATGCATCTCAAAAGTGGCTACTGCCTAAAAAACAATAGCAAAAACTAAAAGAACAACAAACAACTTTAATGTATGGCATTAAATAAAGGAATGAATGCTTTGTACAACTAGAGGAATCAGAAATATAATGGATCTGCATTTCTATTGAATTTTGACGTTGGCTAACCCGCATTATGTTGGCTGAATTGGAAGCAGGCAAAAAAATATTATTAGTCAGTTAAAACCAAATGAAATCCCAATGTGCAAAATTGATATTTCACTTTGTGATCAACATGATCATCAATATGCATTTCTGTTCTCGTTACTGGTCTATTGTGAACCAGCCTTAAAGTAACACCTAACTGAGTGAGATGGCTCCATAGTAATATGCATGTGAGGCATGCTTTCAGGAGGCCCAGGTTTCATTTCTGGGGCTGACCACTCTGGCCAGTCTTTCAAGCATTTTTTTTTATTTTAATTTATGGACACACTTTAACTGCTGTGGTCCTTAGTGTCCCATTTATATTGGGCATGAAAGACCGGAAATTTTGCTCAGAGGCCTCTTTATCAGACTCAAGGTTCTTTTACATGCTGTAAATCTACGACACGGGACCCCGGTTTTACTTCCCTTCCAATGGAAGCCATACTAAGGATTTTTACGGCCAAAAAAGTCCATCACCCTCCGCCAGGTTTGAACCTGCGACCTCCGGAACTGGAGGCCAGCATGGTAACCACTACACCACAGAGGACGACATAGTTTTTCCATGATTGGCAAGATGAATGCTGGGGTGGTTCACTTCTACCTTGAATTTCCTTTCCTTCATTTCCTAGCATTTCACTTCCCCTTTCATGTTTCAAATAGGCTTAGGGGTTTTACAGTGTTGGTCAGTGAAGGACAGATTGCATAGATGCTTGCTCTTTGGAAAGTTCTTGTTGGCCCTGTCAGATGGCAGCCTTCTCTGCCTCAGGTGGGTCAAGTTATTCCTGGTTCTGCCAGATGGCAGCCTTCTCTGCCTCAGGTGGGTCAAGTTATTCCTGGTTCTGCCAGATGGCAGCATTCTCTGCTTCAAGTGGGTCGAGTTCTCCCTGGATCTGCCAGATGACAGCATTCTCTGCTTCAAGTGGGTCGAGTTCTCCGTGGTTCTGCCAGATGACAGCATTCGCTGCTTCAAGTGGGTCGAGTTCTCCCTGGATCTGCCAGATGACAGCATTTGCTGCTTCAAGTGGGTCGAGTTCTCCCTGGATCTGCCAGATGACAGCATTTGCTGCTTCAAGTGGGTCGAGTTCTCCCTGGATCTGCCAGATGACAGCATTCTCTGCTTCAAGTGGGTCGAGTTCTCCCTGGATCTGCCAGATGACAGCATTCGCTGCTTCAAGTGGGTCGAGTTCTCCGTGGTTCTGCCAGATGACAGCATTCTCTGCTTCAAGTGGGTCGAGTTCTCCGTGGTTCTGCCAGATGACAGCATTCGCTGCTTCAAGTGGGTCGAGTTCTCCCTGGATCTGCCAGATGACAGCATTCGCTGCTTCAAGTAGGTCGAGTTCTCCCTGGATCTGCCAGATGACAGCATTATCTGCTTCAAGTGGGTCGAGTTCTCCCTGGATCTGCCAGATGACAGCATTATCTGCTTCAAGTGGGTCGAGTTCTCCCTGGATCTGCCAGATGACAGCATTCTCTGCTTCAAGTGGGTCGAGTTCTCCCTGGATCTGCCAGATGACAGCATTCTCTGCTTCAAGTAGGTCGAGTTCTCCCTGGATCTGCCAGATGACAGCATTATCTGCTTCAAGTGGGTCGAGTTCTCCCTGGATCTGCCAGATGACAGCATTATCTGCTTCAAGTGGGTCGAGTTCTCCCTGGATCTGCCAGATGACAGCATTATCTGCTTCAAGTGGGTCGAGTTCTCCCTGGATCTGCCAGATGACAGCATTATCTGCTTCAAGTGGGTCGAGTTCTCCCTGGATCTGCCAGATGACAGCATTATCTGCTTCAAGTGGGTCGAGTTCTCCCTGGATCTGCCAGATGACAGCATTCGCTGCTTCAAGTGGGTCGAGTTCTCCCTGGATCTGCCAGATGACAGCATTATCTGCTTCAAGTAGGTTGAGTTCTCCCTGGATCTGCCAGATGACAGCATTATCTGCTTCAAGTGGGTCGAGTTCTCCCTGGATCTGCCAGATGACAGCATTCTCTGCTTCAAGTAGGTCGAGTTCTCCGTGGTTCTGCCAGATGACAGCATTCTTTGAACAGCCTACCAATATGTCCAGATCATCAAACTTGGAATCAGACCTCTGCATATTTATATAGGCCAGCCTATGGCCTCCTGTGGTTCCTTCACCTCATCCATTCTTCCTGGGGGTGGTAGCACAAAAAAATCTGTTGGGTCAAGGTGTAAGGTGTCCCCTCTGTTCCCTGATCATTTATTTATTTATCATTTGTTCAAAGGAATACTAAGAAATTCAAAACTAAACAAATAGATAAATTTGCAGCATCTCACAGTTTTGGTCAGCAGAACTCCCAATATGGACACAAAATCAACATCACAAAACATGCACACAGAGTAATGAATCTTGAAATTCTGCCAGCAGATGACATAGTAAAGTTCTCCACTAGACAGCTAGATGGCAGTACAACTGACACTGAAGTAGGGGATTCCCTTTCAGGCACCAGTTGACATATAGCTGATGATGAAAACTTATTAAGCAAAATTGAAGTGACACAAATCCACTCACAATTTCAATTATGTTAAAAAGTTTTACTGTTTATAATCACTTTTAGTAACTTAGTACTTCTGATTCCTAAACAATGCTCACTTTTCTTACGCTATATTTTTGGGTTTCGATAAAGCTTCATCCCGATATTTCTGAAAAAAATCCATTCTTTATCTTACATCATTTTGATGCCCAAAACATTTTAACAACACACTTTTAAGGAAGAGCAAAAATAATTACACCACTTCAATAATCTCATGGAATATTTATTGGAATCCAAATGCCTTTCAGACGCAAATAATTCCAGACAATTACTATTATAAAAACAGAGCGACAGATACAGAAGGGTCAATAATTTTCATTTCTGGTGCTCATTTTTCTTTGTATTTTGCAGCAAACTTCAATGAAACACAAACTGCATATAAAATGAAGAATACCAAAGACAGTACATATTTACAGTACGCAACAAGAGAAACCTAACCTTTTTTTTTCTTTTTTTATTCTGGAAAGAAAATTCAGAAATTATCTCAGAAATTATGAATTTGGTAAGAAGTTTTTAGATGCTTCCTTTTCAAGTTAAAAGAAAAAAAAATGTTGGAAGTAATAATCAACCACAATTTTTGCTTTTTTAAGTTCCAATTCTAGAATATACAGCATAAATAATAAACAAACATTTTATTAATGTTAAATTTAATTGATTGTGAAAAGAATTGTACGCTTCACAATGGCTGAGTTGTGAAGTAATCCATAAAGCAGTAAACCGAATCTAGCTTAAATGCACATACTATCTGCACTAATTTTTACAGAGAGCTAACACAGTTGATTTCATTCTAATAGAAAATAGAATTGAAAGAAGTACAGTATCAATACTCCACAGAGACCAGAGAAAGGAAAATTATTTTTTCTTTGCATACATGCAATAAATTTTTAAGGCGAAATAAATAGTTTTTAATACTACATCCATAACGACAAAAATAAAGAGCCTGACATAAACGTTCTCATTGCTTTTCAGTCTCAATTTGTTGGCAGAGTTAATCTGTGCAATATTTAACTTTTATTATATCTCCATTCAACCAGCAGCATGGGACATCAGTCCACAGTGATGTTGAACTTGAGGGTATATAACATTAGTACAACAATATTTACATTAAGTCATCCAAAATAAATATAATAATGAAAACACAAAGCATTCTTTAAGATTTTACTGCTGTAACACTATAAGCTTCTAAAATGCATCTATTCCTTAGGCTCAATATTTCTGTCAGCTTATGAATCCTTTGATCTTACATTTAACTGCTTTTACACGAGTATATATTCAGAAAGAAAGAAACAAAAAAGAAAAAGAACAAGAAACCACAATCTAAAAAAAATGCAAAGGCATCATTTGTTTGATTTTACAGAGAAGCTTTCTTATTGTGATATTTTATGTATGCGCAATAAAACTGCCTCGCATCCTTACATTTTGTGGCAAAGTTCTTCAGGTAATGAACAAGTATCTGTTATTGCACACATATGCAAATGTATAATCACATACACACAAACACTCACAGTAGACACGCATTTACGTAAAGACAGTCATACATTATTAGTTTGTTATAAAATGTTCTCTTCCTTCAGTCACTTTTAGCAATTAAACTAAAGAATAATGATTAATTAAACCTCTTTTGGTTTACTCACTATGTTTCTGCACAAGATTTGTAATTGCTTGGGCTTGTTGAAAAGTTAAAATGCGAACCAAAGTCGAAGATTTACACACACAACCAAAACGAAAGCATTTCTTTTCTGTTCAAAAGATTTGCAGCTCCACCCAAAGCCACACGTTTAGTTTTAATACTGTAGCTGTTACGTGGTTTACCGGCTTGAGTTTCACAACTTCAGCACTTTTATATACAACAATATTTACTAAAACAGAACACTGGTCCAGGAATTGCTGTTATAGGGGAGGGAATGATGAAGGGCAAGAAACACTTGCATGTCACACAGTTGTGACCCTCATTGACGCTGTACTGATCTCTTCGGTGTGTCCATCACTCATTCCACTCACGTACGAAACACTCCTTTTCGTCACTAACGTAGGAATGTGGGAGGAAGGTGTTGTGGCTACTGTAACAGGAGGGTTATAGTTATAAGGTGGTACTACTGCTGCAGCTTTGCTGTCGTTGCCCTCGCCCTCAATTCGGATGAAGGAGCCAAGACGGGAAAGTCTTTTAGGATTGTTAAGTTCCTCGGAGGCAGGTCTATGCTGCCTTCGTACAACTTCATCCTGTTCGCTTGATTGCACTGAAACAACTTCTGCAACTAACTTTTGTGTGTTGGAAGATTGTTGCGCCATCACTGCCACTGCTGCTGCTTCTTCTGCCACATTTTGTTCTGGTTTCGCTTTAGATGGAAGACCT
This sequence comes from Deroplatys truncata, assembly GCA_030765065.1. Taxonomy (NCBI): domain Eukaryota; kingdom Metazoa; phylum Arthropoda; class Insecta; order Mantodea; family Mantidae; genus Deroplatys; species Deroplatys truncata. The sequence goes on from CM060978.1 coordinate 20,063,701, forward strand.
TCGAAGGTTGAACTGCGAACTAATCTCGAGGTGGGTGCACTCTTGCCATCACTTTCCCCGTTAGCTTCTGCACCAGAGATCCACACACGTGTATCCTTCTTGGCATTTTTTTGCTTTGATTTGCTTTCCTCCACACGTTTCCACAAACTTGCTATTTTACTGGTGACTTCTTTTTTTGTCTTTTTGCCAAGCGAAACAGAATTAATGCTACAGTTGCTGTTTGACCTTTGAGGTGGGGTTGAAGGATGCTGTCTACCAGAAGTCTTCCCGTCACTGCTGTGCAAACTTTGATTACTTAGAGATGTTTTCATTCCCTCAAGAGTACCCATACTCCTTCGTTTGTTACCTGCCAATCTTGCAGCTGCAGAAGGTTGTATTGTGCCATTTCTTCCAGGTATTGTCGCTGCTTTTGAGAGAGATTTTAGATTCCCACTGCTATTGATTTCCATACCCTGAGTTCTCGGAGGCCTTCCTTGCCCAGAAATTTTAGAGGTTGCCAACGGTGCTGAAGTATCTTTACGTACTCTTGCTCTGGCAGCAGGTATGGAACCCTTTGCTGAAACAGGTGCTTTTTTATTTTTGGAATCTGCTTTCAGAACTGAAGCTGGTACTGGAATTTTGGTTCTTGTTGGTGATGGCGGGGTTTGTACTTGCGGTGCATTTGGTACAGATGAATCATCTTTGGTGAATGTTCCTTGTCTTTCTGGAAGCTTAAATCTTGGATCAGCAACTTCTTCAGTTTCTGCAGCTCCAGATTTACCTGAGGTTGTATTTTTCGCTATGGTGGGAGTTTTGGGTGGAGGGGATGACACTGATTTCTTTGCTAATCGACTTGCTGTTTTTGGACTTGCATTGCGGGGACTTCTACTTTCTGCAGAAGAAGGTGGTGTTCGAGATGTGGATCTCTGACCTGTCTGCCTTAATTCTGAAGCTCTAGTTGTTCTAACATTTGAAGAAGGTATTGAAGAAACAACAGGTATACTACTGCGATTTTTTGCTGTTGCTCTGAATGTAGGCGACTGTGTAGTGCCTCTCTTGGACGCTGGTGAAGAGTAGAGTGCTTTCCGTCTTCCCCGAATAGCCTTTGGGCTATTGGTTTGACTGCCTGTTCCATCATCACCAGCACTGCCAGAACCAGCACTTCCGTCTCTTGGCTGTCTCTCCTCTGGCTTTACAATTCTTGGTCCTTTTGCCAATTGTGCTGCCTCATCTTCTTCATCACTTTCTTCACTGTTCTCCACTGATACCTTTGCATCTTCCATCTCCTCATGCATTCTTTCTGTAATGTTATTTTCTTTATCTCTGTCTGAAAGTGAATTTTCTCTCAGAAAGATGTCTGATCCACGTCTTCTGCCTGTCACACGATAAGTGTTTGAGTTATGTTCCGATTCTGATTCGATAGATATGAGGCTCAATGTCTCACACTCTAAGAGCATGTCTTCACTGTTCGGAAGTTCTGATTCCTGACGCGAGTTATTGATGGTGGTGATGACAATATTGGCATCGTGTTCCAGAATTGACTCTATTTCCTCTGGTGTTACATTTAAAAGAGCCTCTACGAAACCAGGTCCTGTGAGAGGCATAACCTGTGCTACTGGTGGTACTTCCGGGCAAATATCATGATTGCTTGTGACATTCAGTGTCATCTGAGGTCGACTCTCATCTCTAAGAGTGTGGGTTCTAAAACGCTCTTTTGCTTCAGCCCTCTTCTGCTTCAGTGTTTTTGTACCCCTGTCTTTGATATCAACTCTCTCGTAAATTGCATCCTCTGGCCTTGATGGCATCTCCTGTATGCAATCTGATGCTTCAATTTCTGCTATATCAAGTTCAGCTACGGATTTTGCATCAATTATGGGAGACTTATCCAGGATTCTCGTTTGGAATCTTTGTCGATCTTCTTGTCTTCGCTGCTTTGGTGTTATTTTGTTAGGGGCCTTATCTTTCAGATCTTTGTCTTCCTGACCAGATTCATACAAACCTCCTGGTTTGTCCCGTTCATCATCACCTGCTACATTTGCCCTTTCGGCTTCTTCTCCAGCAATGGTGTATGTTTTATACCTTTCTTTCACTAATTGCCTCCTTTGTTTTGGTGTCAACTGTTGTCTTTGTGGGTGTTTCTTGGGAGTAGATTCAGCTGAGCTTTGGTCAGAGGTTTGGGGAACAGGGGTTGACTTTCTGCTTCCAGTGCAATTGTCTGGTGGTAGATCCGGTGCTTCATCGAGCCTTTCCATTGAATGTGCATAACCTGGTTCTTCTGTACACATTTCTGTGTCACTACAGATGGTCTCCGTTCCTGGTTCTGCAGCTGATTCTTCAACATCACCTAAATCAGCTATTTCATTGAAAGCAGATGGTGGGTTGATGTTGTCGATACAATCACTTGCACTGCGACTAGCGGTCATAGCTGCAGCAGCCACCGGGTATTGTGCAGCGTACACATCAGCCATTATACTGGCTGCTGGTCGAAGCAGATCAAATGCACCATCGCTGTTCTGGTCGGAATTGGAGTGTTCCTTTGTTGAGGATGCATCGGCTACTTCAGAAGTGATGCTAGCCACACTAACCATGCTGTTCTCCATGTCTGCAACATCAATTGCGTCCTCCATGGCTGATGGTGGTTTAATATTATCTAAGTGAGAGTTACAGCTACTGGATATGCTATCCTGCTGAGTTTGTAGATTCTCTGTACTTCCGTTGTGGGCACTGTTTGAATTACCCAAAGCACGACGCACCATCATCCCTAAAGGCAGAGATTTCTTGCGAGTATGTCGACATTCTAGTCTGCCACTTCCATTGCTGCGTGCTTGACTCTGTGGCATGGGACCACTACCTTGCTCTCCCTTAGGAGTTTCTGTGCCACAATCTAGGTTTTCTAACTGACCAGAGAGACTTGTAGTCAGTGAAACTAAGCTGCCCATCATAGATGGAGGTTTGATGGCGTCGATGTCCATGGAGTTGAGACTTGTGAGGCTGTGCTCCATTGATGGGAGGTTTAGTCCCTCAGCCTGCACAGCTACTGCAAGCTTCCTTGCTTCTAACTCAAGCAAATGAGGATCTGGAGCATCTATTACTTCTTCCTCTACGAGGTTTGGCACTCCAATAGGAGAAGCATCTGGAAGCTCTGCAACTTCTTCAACTAAATCTGGAAGTCCTCCTGGTGATGAATCTTGAGGCTCTTCTTCAGCGACATTTCCTAAACCTCCAGTGGCTGCGGGATCTTCTAGATTATCAGAACGAAAAGATGCTACAAGTGGAGCACTGATGCTCATGCTGGGGAAAGACACATCATTAGGAGAGGTGTCTTCATTCCAAGTGTCACTCCCAACTGCACTCTGTTTCATGGCTCCCTCTTTGTTCTTTTCCTTTTGTTCATGTAGATCCTGGGCTTGTTGCACCAGCTCTTCGGTCAAGCGATCTAGAGATGCTATCATTGCATCAGGATCTTTCCTCCAATCCTGAATTCTGGACTCCGGGCTTTGATCCAGATTCTGTGGAGGTGATAAAGGGGATCTTATGTTATTGTGGAAATTTGATCCATCGTTCTTGCTGCAAGGTGCACTTGATTTTGCTTGTTTGGTTTCTTTGACAGCACATTCCTCAATTCTCTCAGTGTTGGATACGTTTTCCGAGCTGATTGCAAGTGCATGGAGGTAACCTCTCTCCATTTCCTGTTCCTCCTCCAAATGTTGGTTGTTCTCCATTGGAGGTACTTGGTCTTGGAGAAAGTTTCCTTTGGTGATGTTGTCGGCTGCGGTGCTTGCGTCTGCTTCGTCTGCTGCAGTTTCTTCCTGCACTGCAGCAGACGACTCCACCCCGTTTTTTGGAATCTGTTGATCTTCGCAGGTTCTCGGAACATCGTACAGAGAAAGGCAGGCCATTTCCCTTTCCACACCAGCCACTCCTTCGCTCCTGTAGTTCTTTAGTGCAGAAGGTTTCAGTTCCAGTTTTGGTATAGGAATGCTAGGGATGGCGTGTGGAATTTTGCTGCCAGGTACCTTTCTTTTACCTGACGCTGAAACAGGTACAGGTATTCTTGGCTTAGCTATGGCAACACTTTGATGTTCGGTTCTACTCTTAGGCATGCCCGAGCTGATGCACTGCTCCAGCAGAGCCTGTTCCGAAGGTTCCGTTGAACCAAACGAATCTACACTTAAAGAACTCAGGGAGCCATTACGCGATAAGACAGTCACGACATCTTCTGACACCGAACAGCTTGCAACTTTGTGAGATTTATCACCCCAGCTTCCATCTGAAGCCGTCATTGCTTGTCCTTCTTCAGCAGCTTTGTTCATCAAAGTTGCAGAAGGTTCTGCATCTGATACACCTGCTCCTCCTGCTGTTGCTCCTGCTACTGCTGCTGCACCAAGCTTGGGACCTGAAAATGAATCAACATTTAAAATAAAACAGTTTTTTTTTCACATTTATATGCCAGCTTTAACCATTTATTACTGGGATTATTTTGCTATATATGTCACTCTTCTAATTCCTAAACAGGCTTTTGAGACAAAATGGATTGGCCATACATTCAAAGCCAAATGTCGTGAGTTTGATCCCAGTAATTGCAGTCAAATGTGGAAGGGGAGGGCCCAAGTAAAATAAATGGTGTGATGGGTGCTGACAGGGTTACATTTGACTGCAGTTGTATGGGCTTTGCTTATTAAAATAAAACTAGTTTTATTGAAAAACATTAATATTTTTTCAATATAAAACAGCTATAAATAGCTTATTTTATTGCTAAAGGTTAGTATAATATGAAATTAATAAAAAAGCCCATTAAAAAATCTAAAAAGAAAAGAAAAAGAAAACAACATTTTTGTAATAAATATGGTACATCAGGCTATAAAGGGTTAAGATCATATCAGCATATCTGATGTGTTACACTCACATGACTTTCTCTACTCTTGTACAAACTAATTTTACAAATGCTTATTCTCCATATGCTTCATGTTAATCGAGATGTTAATCTTATTGTTAATTTTCTTGTAGATGCAAGGGGAATATGGTAGACTTTAAGCGATAGTCAAATATTTTAAGAGGCGGTTGCTATGTGGCACATTCCATTCTCTTTGCATTACCAGGACAAAAAAAAATGAATAGCGAATTTGAGAAAAAGTATAAGTATTGGAAAATTTAAGGGAATAATAAGCAATATCTCGAAAATGGTTCACCCAACAAAAAAAATGTATATGACATAAATTGTGTATTTTAACACGATCTACATTTTTTGTGTAGTAAAATTTTGTCTATCTCTTATGGTTTACCAGTTATGCAAAAGTCGTTCTGAATGAAGAACACTTTTGGAGACATTCCCGGAAAATTTGAGATATACATTTCATTTGTCATGAAAATATCTTAAACATATGATATTTTAATCAAAATTGTTAGAGCCGTTTTTGAGAAAATTAAAATTTTTGAAAAATGTTCCATGTAAAGTGTAATCTGGGGCGAGGGATATTTTCTTGAAAACCTTTGAGTCGCATCTCTAGAAAATACTGAACCTAAATACCAAGTTTGGTGTTTATCTGACTTCGTTTCAGTGTTATGCTGTTCACAGACACACACACGGAAATGTTTATAAAAATGCCTTTTTTGGATTCAGGGGGTCTCAAAACATATATTTCAGGTGAAATCCCAGTATCGAATTTTTGGGTGGAATACAATACTTCCCCTACTTACTATACGTAGTAAAGAAAGTAATAAAAATCTTGCACAGACCAAGTAAAAAGAAGAAAGAATAAACATTGTAAATTACATTCCTGCTTTGGTGATGCAACACTTCACGTTTATGTATTATTGGTAGACTTTCACTACTGTATGTTGTACAAAATCTCATCAACACCCCATTTTCAACAGCCTTGCCCACAGACTTGACAACCTTCCCCTCAGCAAAGAGGAATTGAACATGAATACAACTACATCCTCTGCATAGCAGAAATAAGTGGTTACAACACTAATATAATACACAGCAAAATAAAAAAGCTCCAGAAACAAAAAAGCATCAGAGAAAATACAACCCTCTGTACACGGGAACCAAAACAACAATTCATAAAATTCACATGCCAACTTCAGATTAATCACAAATTTATTAAAATCTTCAAAAATATAACATATCATTGGCACCACAGAATAAACACACATTTCAGAACCTACTAGCTTCCCTTGTCAAAGATAAAATTCCACAAGAACAAAACTCTAGCATCTACCAAATTAACTATGAAAATTGTGACTTCGTGTATGTTGGTAAAACAAAAAGAAATATTGAAACCAGAAGGAAAGAACACTTCAGATGTATATCCAACAAACAGATGGACAAATCTGCCATAGCAAACCATTTTTGGACCACAAACCACATCAACCCCAAAGTTAGACTCCTGAAATGCACCACCAATCCACCAAAAGTTTGGGAAAGCATACATATGGTTAAATGCATGAAAATGGTAATGAACTTTGAAATCCCACCACTCAACAATCTAAGCAGTTTCACCAGATAACACCTCTTCCATGCCACCTACATCTATGGACCCAAATTCCTGGCATTCTCAATTGGAAAAAAAAGCTGAAGATCAAAGCAAGTGGTGCTTTCGATTAAGTGAAGTATTAGTGTATCCACCAACTCAAGATTTAATTAAATTACAATCACTATAATTGAACTAAGGGAACTGAAATTATCACCGCTAAGGCAAAAGCAAAACTCTACTGAAGATATAACATCAGCAACTTAAGAGGCCTTTCCCTTCCTTATGACTTACCTCATGCTGGATCTGGTATCTGTTAATTTAAGCCGAATTTTGCTATTGTTTTTTAATCAATAGCAAGTTTTAGTTGCATATAAACAAACTACAGGTGAACCTTTCACTAGAAGAACCAGCACTCGTTGGACCTGTGGGTGTCAGGATCTGGGTAGCTTATAATTTTAATTTTTAAAAATCTAACATGTTTGCAATAAAGTGCCAAAAGTAGCCTCTGATATCCATATTTGATGAAACAAGATTGAAATCTGGTTATATAAATATGAAAAAGAAGCCCCTAACCCCTCAGTTTTTAAATTTTTGGAAACATTATATAGCCTGCGACCATCTGGAAGAATAGGGTTTTTCAATGGTGAAAGAATTACCAAAATCAGTTAAGTGTTTTGTGATTAAAACGAATGCACGCATTCGTTTTAATCTACTACGTATAGTAAGTAGGGGAAGTATTGTATTCCACCCAAAAATTCAATACCGAGATTTCACTGGAAATACATGTTTTGAGACCCCCTGAATCCAAAAAAAAGCATTTTTGGAAACATGTCCGTGTGTGTGTGTGTGTGTGTGTGTGTGTGTGTGTGTCTGTCTGTCTGTGAACAGCATAACTCAGAAACGAACAGTCAGATAAACACCAAACTTGGTATTTAGGTTCAGTATCTTCCAAGGATGCGACACAAAGGTTTTCAAGAAAATCCCCCCCAGATTACCCTTTACATGGAACATTTTTCGAAAATTTTAATTTTCTCAAAAATGGCTCTAACGATTTTGATTAAAATATCATATGTTTAAGATATTTTTAGGACAAATAAAATGTATATCTTGAATTTCCTGGGAATGTCTCCAAAAGTATTCTTCATTGTGAACGACTTTTGCATAACTGGTAAACCATAAGAGAGAGACACAATTTTACTACACAAAAAATGTAGATCGCGTTAAAATACACAATTTATGTCATATACATTTTTTTTGTTGAGTGAACCATTTTCGAGATATTACTTGTTATTTCCTTAAATTTTTCAATACTTATTTTCTCAAATAGGAATTCGTTATTCATTTTTTTATCTTGGATATGCAAAGAGTATTAATCTGTGGCAAAGAGAATGGTGCTGCACCTAGCAACCAGCTATTAAGAGATATGTATGTGCTTAAACGCTACTGTATTTCTATATTGCCCTTGTAAATATATATTCCCCTTACATCTACAAGAAAATTAGCAATAAGATAGTGTCCGCAAATGTTTATCTCAATTAACATGAAGTAGATGGAGAATAAGCGTTTGTAAAAATAGTTTATACAAGAGTAGAGAAAGTCATGTGAGTGTAACACATCAGATTTTTAAACTATGAATATATTCTTTGTTTCAAAAGGTGTAATGTACAATGTGAAAAGAAAATGTATTTACCTGTTGTAATGAAGTTTTTTCATAATTAATGAACTAACAAAATACATATTTGTACTATTTTGTTTATAAAACGTATTAAATGTTTGTTGACAAAGTGCAACAGTATGAGTCCTGATAACAGTTATAGTAGGTGCGTTCAAGTTCTAAGGTATCCAATTTTTTTTCTCAGGACTGGGAGCAGGTAGAAACACGCTGTTTGGCTTAAATATGCTGGCACTCTTTGTGAATCGTAACAGAGTCAGTATCACCATACGGTGCACAGGGCCCTAGTGGCTGCACTAGAGTAATGAGTGGTTTTTATACTTAATGTAGGAATGTTCTCATTACAAAAACAGTGAAAAATCATTTGTTTTCTCCACTTGTGTACTGTGATACCCACTGAAGTTCATCGCTAGTTGAGTGAGCATATGGTGATGGGTCATGAAACTGGAAAATGTACATTCATGGGTGCAACAATTCAAAGAAGGTCGAATGTGCTGTGAAAACAAACTGACACAACCCCGGTCTCGTACTGCACCAACTCTGGTAATTTATTTCAGCACTGGGGCATACTTGAAATTTCTTCCACACTTAATTGGCGAACCTCCAAAGCATATTTTTCTACTCGTACAGTCATGATGTTTGACCAGCTGGTGCGAGGCCAAGGTTGTGTTGGTTCGTTTTCACATAGCGTTCGGCCTTCTTTGAATTGTCGCACCCACGAACACACATTTTTCACATTCATGATATCATCACCACATGTTTCACTTAAGTAGAGATGGATTTCAATGGGTGTCACAGCAAGAAAGTGGAGAAAACGAATTATTTTTTTTCTGTTTTTGAGATGAGAATGTCTCCATTTTAAGTTTATAAACCACTCATCACTCTAGCTGCAGCCACTATGGTCCTGTGTGCCATACAGTGACACTGTCTCTGTCATGCATTCAAAAAGAGTGCCAGCATATTTTAAGCTAAAATAATTGTTTCTACCTGCTGCTAATCCTGAGGAAAAAAAATGGTACCCTACAATTTGAACGCACCTCACTCCAACTTTCAAAGTGATGTAAAAGATATAATTTCACTAGTACAAGGAAGCCAACTTCAGTCCAAACAAATAACCTGAAAGCTAAGTTACCTTCAGAGTAATGGTCTTCTTCCAAGGTGAGGGAGTTGAGAGAAGCAGCATGGGTGAATTCTAGAGAAGCATCTTCTATGTTGTAGTTAGATGCTGGATGTTCACGCGAAGTTCCTTCTGAAAGTGGTGGAGCTTGTTGTGCATTCCTATAGCAAAAGAAGATAAGAGCAGTTAATTTCAAACACAAATTCATAGTAATGTAACATAGCTTTTAACATCAAATGTTGCTTCACAAATATTCAACACATTCTTTATGGTTTTTAGTGTGAAATCTGCACTAAAAGAGAAGAAAGATGAATTTTGAGTCTGAAAAACCTCTCTTTAGTTAATACACGACGTAAAAAATATTGTGACACAGCAGCTGTGGCCCAAGGTTATCAGAAAGTTGACACAGGTAGTAGGAGATAAACAAAGATAAGTCACACTCTTGCCTGGTGGAAACACCAGAAGTGCTATCGACAGATAACCAGAATCTTCTGGAAGTTTCTTTCCCCCCTGGCTCCAGAATGTGTATACAGATGGTTCTAGAATGTTCTGAGAAAGATTCTATTGCTACGTAAGTGAGCGTTCTCACAAGAGCAGTCAATCAGTGAGTATGCGAGTTGGTGACAACTGCTGTGATGTGCAGAAAGTGCTGCTGCAGAGCAAGAAATTGTAGAAGTCTTGTGTATTGTGAACTATCTGGAAGAAAGCGAGGTGACAGGGAAATTGACTTAGTTTACTAGTGAAGTGACAGTGTGAACTAAATGAAATCCCAGTGAAAAGTTGAACTACATGAAACCAGTGACAGTTAAAAGCTGGACAAAGTCACAATATACATTACAAGACTGGGGGATAAATAGATATGATGATTTTTTGTTTATAAACCCACCTCTAGAAACTTGTTTACATGCTAGAGCTTCCAAAATGGGAAGGGAGGACTATAGGTAAACAAACTGTAGACTCTGTGACAAGCAGTAGACATCGCATTCATTAGTTAAGAGTTATTTACCAATGGAACTGCATCAGCTGTTAGTGACACACACCATATCTACAGCCAATGGTAGTATTTCATACTTTACAGTATTCATTTGTGCGAATATCATCAAAGTGAGAATGAACAATAGTAGCTTTGTACACTGAGATGCTTCTCATATATGGGGAAGTCCGGCTCTATCAACAACATTACCCTCAACAGGCGACACCCAGCCCACACCATGTTTTCAAAACTGGAGAGACAAGGCATTTAAGTGAAACAGGTGGCTTATGTCCTAACAAACACCCCAGTGGATGTCCGTGGACACACCTTACACCACTTTGACATCACATAACCAGGCGATGTACAAAATGTATTGAAGTTGGTGGCAGAGTACCTTCAGTGGTTGATTAAGGGTTGAATTCATAGTCATTGCTTATGTGGATAGGAGATGCTTAAGCAATATGTATTTCCTTCTCATAAGGAAACACTTATTACCATTTGGTATACATAGACGGTACTTATATGCCCAGCACCATGTGCTGTCCTATTACCAAAACACATGTGGCAACATGGTTCAGCTGTTTCACAGCCACTCGGATGCACAAAGGAATGTGTAAATGAGGATGCAGGTGACCACATAGCCAGCCACCATTTCCATATTCATTGCAGTTTTGTTCACAACAGCTGTTGGGCATGTGTTAGAAGTTTGCGAGTTTTAAATGGTACATTTATTAATTACTGAACTTTAGTTTAAAATCAAGTAGATTGTAAATTTAGTTAAGGGTTTGTAGTAATAGTTATACAGTTACATTAGTTAGGTTGAAAACATGCTAAAAGAATATCATTTCAGCGAGCAGGAAAGAAACCAACTAAAAGAGTGATGCTGAGATATAAAGACATCATAGAATGCAGACAATCAGACGCTGTATGATGTACTGACCTTAATTGGCATTCCTTTGTGTTTTAAAACTGAAAACCTGACTTTCTAGCGTGAAGTATTTACAACAATCTGTGCACTGCGTATATGCATGCGTGGAAGCAAACCACAAATGCAATTATTACATCGTCTAGCAGTAAGCAGAAAAGCAAAGTAGCAATAACTTACAATGTTTGGCTTGATCAGCGGTTTTACACGCAAAATCACTAAACCTCCGTTCAAAATTTTGATAACCCAACATAGATTTGCAAATTAATGGTAAAGACATGTGACTTGTTAAGTGATTCATTGCACTCGTGATTATGCAAAATAGGCAATTTGATCAAGAAAAGTACTGCAGAAAGGTACTTTATTTATTGCAGAAATATTACCACATTTTATTTTTAGGAATTTATTAAATGATTCTGAATAAATGTAATACATTCTCGTTTTCTAGGGACCTAAGGACTTTGGACAACATAAATGGGAAAACGTTCTGAATAGAAAACATATGGATGGTGTTATAGCACTCAGATTCTATGCATTATCATTTCAAGTGAGCCTGTCTCACGTTGCAACTTCATAACCTCTGTTAAGGTTATATTGTTTAGCAGAGGCATTAGATTATTACAACAGCAGCTTTGGTAAACCAATATAGCTTCTTAAATTTGCATCCCTAAGCATTTCAAGTGAATTCTGCAAATCACGCAAATACTTTTATTAATGCACAGTACAATTTTGTTATGAAATTCCATCTACTCCACAAAATCGCTATTATTGTTAACCTCCACTGTAGACAGTTGATGCAAGATGGAGTCGGCTCTCCTTATTGCATATAAGTGGAGGTCGGAGCTTCGTTATTGGGCATGAAAGACTGGAAATTTTGCTCAGAGGCCTTTTAATCAGGTTTGAGGTTCTTTTATGTTCCGTAAAACTATGACACGGGACCATCAGCTTTGCTTCCCTTCGGAAGGAAGCCATGCTAAGGATTTTTATGCCCGAAAAAAATCCATCATCCTCCGGTGGGTTTGAACCCACGACCTTGGAAACTGGAGGCTAGAGGACGGCTTATAGCTTAAGAGTGTAACATTCCTTTTGTCTAGTGTAATATTTTAACTTTTGGACATAAAATGTTTGAAATAATATCACTCTTTGTTACCTACATTCATCTACATTACAGGGTTTGTCCAATAAGTATCAGGGCAGATTTTGTTTGCCAATTCAAAAAGGTGTAGGGAGGTATCTTTGGGCTGGATCAATGGTGGAGGTGCCACGTAAGCTGGGCTACTTGCCTCCGAGCCTTTGTAGTGTGTAGATTATGTCTGAAGGTGAAAGCGTGTTTAGTGTGCATCAAGAATAAAGATACAGCGAACCATCAAGCAGCGCTGTGCTTTCAAATTTTGTGTTGAACAAATCTGTTGCGGAGACTTTTGATAGGATTTGTGAGGGTTACAAGGCAAAGCCATGTCCAGAATGCCTGTTTTCAAGCGGCATTATAAAAATTTTAAAAATTGCGAGAAGATGTTGAACATGAACAATGCGGTGAATGCCTGACATCAATGCGAATCAATGAAAAGTAGCTTAGGTCCCTTACTTTCGAAGGGAGATTGCCAATCTGGATCCTTCATCACAATGAGCCCAGTCACATGTCACTAATTGTAAGGGAGGCACTGGCAATGCTGGCCCAACCACCCTAAATCCAGACATGCCTCCCCCAGACTTCAAAAGGAACCTCAAAGGGCATCATTTCAAGATGATTGAGGCAGTCCAGTAGCTTCTTGCTGTTGCTGACTTTCAAGGGGTGTAGGAAGACTGGAAAAAGCACTTGCAATGGTGTACTGATGCATGAGGGTCACATTTTGAAGAATATTAACTTGCTGTACATATGTGTAACATCTTCAATGAATTTATTTTTATGACTTCAATCCCGATACTTATTGGACGAACTTTGTATAACCTCTTTGTTACAATACGTTTCCAAAAGTACTAACAAAGTATTTAAGAATAAGAACAAACCTATTGAGGTTGGTTGCTAATGTAGCCACTTCTGTTGAGTTGATGGTGAGGTCACTAAGAGAAGATCTTGTCGAGAATGTGTTTGGACTGCCTTCTGTGGCATAAGTTTCCAGTTCATCGTGGGCTGCAAGATTCTGGGGCCTGTTCAGCTTAGCTGTGGTGTCCTTAATCACCTGTTGCTTGCTGTGGGGTGGCGAAGCTCGCCGGTTTCTGCCCGGTGGAGACTGAGACGGACGATAATGATCTAAACTGCACAGATGATGGGCTGAAGGACGAGAAGGCCGACGAGGAGGTAGGACTCCTACATTCACACCTGGTGCTGCGGCTGTAGCTTTACCTGGTTCTGATGGTTGCACCACTGTTCGTCGCACCATTGGACTTCTAGCCTGTTAACATCAAACAATAAAATAATCATATAAATGCACTACTTAATGGTTTCAACAATGACATATTAAAAAAAAAAAAAAAAAAAATACATCACCTTGTCTACCCACTATTGTTTATTTTTATACAGCATCCACAAACTATTCTTACAAATTTATTACTTTCTCTACTACGTATAGTAAGTAGGGGAAGTATTGTATTCCACCCAAAAATTCGATACCGAGATTTCACCAGAAATACATGTTTTGAGACCCCCTGAATCCAAAAAAATCATTTTTGGAAACATGTCCGTGTGTGTGTGTGTGTCTGTCTGTGAACAGCATAACTCAGAAACGAACAGTCGGATAAACACCAAACTTGGTATTTAGGTTCAGTATCTTACAAGGATGCGACACGAAGGTTTTTGAGAAAATCCCCCCATCCCAGATTATCCTTTACATGGATGATTTTTCGAAAATTTTAATTTTCCCAAAAATGGCTCTAACGATTTTGATTAAAATATCATATGTTTAAGATATTTTTATGACAAATAAAATGTATATCTTGAATTTTCTGGGAATGTCCCCAAAAGTATTCTTCATTGTGAACGACTTTTCCACAACTGGTAAACCATGAGATAGACAAAATTTTACTACACAAAAAATGTAGATCGCGTTAAAATACACAATTTATGTCATATACATTTTTTTTGTTGAGTGAACCATTTTCGAGATATTGCTTGTTATTCCCTTAAATTTTTCAATACTTATTTTCTCAAATGGGAATTCGTTATTCATTTTTTTGTCTTGGATATGCAAAGAATATTAATCTGTGGGAAAGGGAATGGTGCTGCACCTAGCAACCAGCTATTAAGAGATATGTATGTGCTTAAAGGCTACTGTATTTCTATACTGCCCTTGAATTATTTTATACAGCATCCACAAACTGTTCTTACAACAATTTATTTTTCTATATACTTCATGTTAAGTGAGACAAACCTTTAAAGAAATAGTTTCATTACACATTTCTCTGAAGGTACAAGAGGGATACAGGAAATAGAACAGAGTCAGATGTTTAAAAGCAGGAGCTACTATATGCTGGCTTTAGCCTTTCCATGATATTGTGAAAAACAATTTAAGAGCAACAACACTTTAAAAAAATGACAAATAATTGAAATATTTTGACTAATAATAATGGCTATATCGAAAATGGCTGATGTCACAAAAAATTATTGAAATAAATTGTGTTTTAATTGGATCTACGTTTAGGGGTGTAAGGTGTAATGATGCACCTCCTATAGCCTCTCCCACTCCAATTCCATCCTCTTCCTGACTCTACATGCTGACCTGTCATGGCAAGCAAAAGCATCCTCAAAATGGTGAAGAGATGATATGGTCGCTGGATTTGTCTGACAGTCCTTCCAGCTACGCCAATATGACTCGCTAACCAACAGCTGGCGAGGTCTTCCAGACAGTATGGGGGTTGTGAATAGGTGATATAACCGCCAACACATTAAAAATATGGTGCCTATTCAAAAGCAATTATAATCTCATTAAAAATATATCTCAATGCAACAAGAGGCTCCCATTTGGATCTCTGGGAATAAGAAATGATGAACTGATGAATACACTTCAGTGGAATGGCCAAATATGCAACAGAATTAGACACATGGGAGAAATCTTCATTTTGAAATACAACCCACAGCTAATGTTTTGACTTTTCACCACCAAGTCCCCTCTGAAAGTACATTTCACCACTACACGATGCCACCACAATAGACAATCAACACAACGTAAACACCAACAATGCAGACCAGTCGGACACCTTCTGAGAATGGGAACAAACCATTTCCTGAAACATGTTAAGTGAGTAAACATAAGTGATGTTAGTGTAACTAATTCCAACTCACCTTAAGTAAACTCAAAAACACATCACTGCTTCTAAGCTTCTTTGCTATATATATTAACATGTTTTCTTGTTAAGTAAAAGTACAGCATGGAAAGTGACAAACTCAACAAAACACCACCAAGGAAAAAGCCTCGCTATACGTGTGTTAATATTCCTGGTAATAATTATAAAAAAATCTGATGTGTTACACTCACATGACTTTCTCTACTCTTGTACACACTATTTTCACAAACGCCTATTCTCCATATGCTTCATGTTAATCGAGATAACGAGATGTCAATCTTATTGGTAATTTTCTTGTAGATGCAAGGGAAATATGGTAGCTTTTAAGCGATAGTCAAATATTTTAACGCTGGTTGCTATGTGGCACATTCCATTCTCTTTGCATGTCAGGACATAAAACAAGTCCAGGACATAAAAACATGAATAACGAATTTGAGAAAAAGTATAAGTATTGGAAAACTTAAGGGAATAACAAGCAATATCTCGAAAACGGTTCACTCAACAAAAGAAATGTATATGACATAAGTTATGTATTTTAACGAGATCTACATTTTTTGTGTAGTAAAATTTTGTCTATCTCTTATGGTTTACCAGTTATGCAAAAGTCGTTCACAATGAAGTATACTTTTGGAGACATTCCCAGAAAATTCGAGATATACATTTCATTTCTCATGACATTATCTTAAACATATGATATTTTAATCAAAATCGTTAGAGCCATTTGTGAGAAAATTAAAATTTTCGAAAAATCTTCCATGTAAAGGGTAGTCTGGGGTGGGGGGATTTTCTTGAAAACCTTCGTGTCGCATCTCTGGAAGATACTGAACCTAAATACCGAGTTTGGTGCTTATCCAACTGTTCGTTTTTGAGTTATGCTGTTCACAGACACACACACACACAGACACACACACACACACAGACACACACACGGACATGTTTCCAAAAATGCTTTTTTTGGATTCAGGAGGTCTCAAAACATGTATTTCCGGTGAAATCTCGGTATCGAATTTTTGGGTGGAATGCAATACTTCCCCTACTTACTATATGTAGTAGAGAAAGTAAAAATAGATGTCTGTGTTTTGTGAATGCAGGAAGAATGGAATTAGTGTAGCAAACTTGGAAAAAGTCCTGTCTTTTGCAATGATATTCCATGATCTAATGCTCACATGTAGAGAGAGGTTCTCCTTAATGAGCAAGAAGTGGACAGATGTAGGAAACAAAGAATTCTCCTAAACTCATTAAAGCTGAATTGCTTATTCCTATAAATTTTAAAATGACTTGCAAGGGGTTCTTTAACTATGTGAGAGCTGATGCCAAGCTTCTGACTGAATGTAAATCAAATTCCAAATATACATAATAATTTGATGTAGTTTTTCAAAGGAGTGTAATTAGAAAAATTTCTAGTACTTAAATTTTAAATACACTTATTGGTTTAAATGTTATGAATACATATATTAAACTTAGCTGCTATGAACAGAATATAGGCGTAAATCTTCTAAAATCAATACAGTGACAGCTTGATAGGTCAATAATGTCATGTTCTGATGTTGGGGAAAACACTTCTAAAATTTGCCTTATTTTCAGCTTGAAAACTGGCAACACTAGAACAACCTGTCATTGCAAAATGAAGAGTTAACACCGATAAGTGTAAAAGGTTTCTGGAACGAGAAAATTTTGAAGGTACTGAAATACAACATTTATTTAGCGGAGGAGAGGAGATCATTAATATTTTATATAAAAATGAAAAACTTCTGGAAAAGGGAAAAATATATAGACAAGGTGCATAATGGTGGGAGGGAAGGATTAGCCTAGATGAGAACATGGATACAGAGGTTGAAAGGACAAGGGGAACATTTTATGCATGGTCAGTATCTTCTGTATAGAGAAGCACTTAATATTACACTGTGATAGTACAAATAAATGGAGGAATACATACATTAAAGGTTTAAAGTGGATAGAAAAATTAAAAAAAAAGAATTATGATGAATTGAAAAATAAATGAAAAGGAAAAAGAATGGGAATAAATGATGAGTACAGGGCCAGGAGGCTATTGTGCACTGAGAAACATACCACCGGTTATATGTTAACAGCTACTGATGTGAATTATGATGCATGTACAGTGTGTAAACAAATGATTACAATTGTTTTAAATTTATGGTTTTTACTTTCTTTACCATGTACCTAGTAGGTATAGAAGATATTGCATTTCACTCAAATTTTATACTGAGAATTCAGCAGAAATACACGTTTTGAGGCCCTCTGAATCCAAATAAAGCATTTTTGGAAACATGTCCGTGTGTGGCATAAGCCATTTCTGAGATACCTGTTATTAATAGTTCGAACTGTTCATACTTGGTCATTCTCTTACAGTGCTGTCAACATTCAGTTGTTTCTCGCGATGTCATGGAAACAGTATGGAATTTTAAGGCCAGCACATAGCTTCCAGTTGTTAAACATTTGACTATCGCTGTTCTCTTTGTATCTATAACGAAATGTGTAATGTAGTTATTTCTGCAAAGGTTTATTTGTACTAAAATGTAGTAGATAGACAAATAAGCTTTA
This sequence comes from Deroplatys truncata, assembly GCA_030765065.1. Classification (NCBI taxonomy): domain Eukaryota; kingdom Metazoa; phylum Arthropoda; class Insecta; order Mantodea; family Mantidae; genus Deroplatys; species Deroplatys truncata. Next base: position 20,081,689 of record CM060978.1, read on the forward strand.
GTAAGAATAGCTTTTATACCCACAAATAAAAATAGAGGGTAGAGAAAGTCTTGTGAATGTATCACCTAAGATTTTTTTCTGCAATATACAATATAATTTTGAATCATCATAAAACCCCTATAGCCTGGCATACAATATATGATATAACACAAAGGTGTTTTATTAAGGTTTTAGGTTTTTAATGGCTTTTTGTTTTTAATTTCATATTACATTAACTGTCAACAGTAAACTACAAGTATTGCTGTTTTATATTGTAAAAATGTTAAATTTGTTGAATAAAATTGTTGTGTTTTTTTCTTCTTTTCTTTTTAATAATAAGAAGCAAAATCCATCCAACTACAGTCAAATGTAACCACATCTGCATCCAAGTCTGCCATTACACTGGTTATTTTACTTGGGCCCTCCCCACCCTTTACCACAGGCACATATAACTGCAGTGGTTCAAACTCGCAACTTTTTGCTTAGAATGGATGGCCATTTCATCTTACTTTAATGATCACAGCCATTCAAATCACTTTATTTGTGGTGCCTGAAAGGTATATGAAAGCCGGTTTAGGATTTACAGGAAGAGTGACATATGTAGCAAAATAATTCTGGCACTAAGGGGTTAAAAATAACTTTGGAAGTTTGAATTTTACAGAGCGGTCCCTCAGCACTCTGGCCGGGAATTGCACGGTAGTCTTGTGCGACACGTCTGAATGAACTCAAGGCCACGGGCTCTTCCACTTATCGGACATGTGGCAGCGGGCTTCAGTCAGCTGTTATTGATTCTTGTGTATAGACGCAAGAAGCGTGTGTATTTGTGTGCAATTGAATTATCGATTATTACAACCCAGAAATGGTACTCAAATTTTCGCTTGAACAAAGATTTTTTATGTATGACATGTATGTGAAAACAGACTCGTGTAGACAGGTGTGTAGGGAATTTTATGATAAATTTCCTGGTGTTCCATTTCCGAGTAGAGAAACAGTTAGATATCTAGTGTATATTGTAAAAAGAAACGAAGGGTTCTAATGGAAGAAAAACTAATGGGTTATGGCCAGCTTGATCGCCGCATCTTACTGTGTGTGACTTTTATCTGTGGGGAACTCTCAAAAATAGAGTCTATAGGAATAATCCTCGCACCCTAGATGATCTTAAAAACAATATAAGAACCAAAATTAGGGAAATTACGCAACAAGAACTTATGCATGTGAATGGTAATTTCTACAGAAGGTGCCAAGAATGTTTATCTGCCGAAGGACACCACTTTCAACACTGACTGTGAAAAACGTTAGTACTGATAAAATAAAAAGTAATTATGTTTGTTCAATAGGTAATCAATATATTGTAATAATCATCATAAAATCAGTAATAATATGGTATCAGTATAAAAAATGATAATAATAAACACATACACTGAATATAGTGCGTGGAACAGCACTACCAGCCAGATGGCTGTGGGACCGCTTTGTATATATGCACATGTTGCTTTGTTTTGTAGCCATTTTAACGAATGATCAAAACATGGCAATTCACATGTAAAAAGCTTTCTGTCTCTTGGAATTTATGAAACATAATTCAATTACAGTTCAGCAGGCATATAGGCAAAGATTTGGCATAAACAACCCTTCTGGTAACAATATTTGTAGCTGGTACAAGCAGATACATATGACAGGGTGTCTCTGTAAAGAAAAGAACAGCATGTGTCACAATGACTTTCTGTGTGGAGGTGAGTCAAGAACTAGCTATACCAACTATGATAGTGTGGAAGGTGTTAAGAAAACGTGCCACTACTACCTGCAGATCTACCTGAGTTGATCAGTTACACCGGACGTGCTAACGTTAATATGGATGTATGCCGAGTCACGAATGGATCCCATATTGAACACTTGTAATTTGTGTTGTGGTAACTTCCACAGTTTATCTTCAATTAAGTTACGATTCAAAATTATACTGTATACCACAGAGAAAAACCCCTATAGTTGTTTGTGTACACCCTGCATTCATGACAAATAAATCATCAACATGAAACAGACACATTGTCTGTATCTGTTCTGTCCTGCATTCACAGAAAAGCAGGAAGAGCTCATGTTAATACTCACAGATCCCATCAGCAAATGTAAATGAGACATTTCCTAATGAGTGCAACTTTGAAAGTCAACTCTTCTGAACATAGAATGCAAAAGTAATTATTTATTAACATATTAATCATATGAAAAACTTTTTAAATTATCTATAGCTTTCAACACTTTCATTTATTTTGCTCATATTTATCTTATAATTGTAAAACATAAAGAAACATAACAAGACCTAATGCTTGAAATACAATAACTGTAAATCCAAAACTGCCAAGAAATCATAAGCAACAAAAATAAAAGTACCTTAGGCATTCCTGATTGTATACACTCCGCTAATATGTTGTCATTATCTCCAGAAAGGTTTGAACTGTCGTCAGACAGTTCAGGAGGTCTTGACTCATCTTCCCCAGTTTTCTTAGCTGCCAACTCGATCTCGTCTCCATCGCCAGCAAGCGACAGGACGGACAAGTCTGAATGGGATCCGGCATGGGAAATATTAGCTGGAGTGCCTTCTGTGCAATATGTGCGTACTGTATCCTCGCATGGTCCTCCTCCAATCTGAAATTCAATTTTCTATTATTTCTTTGTGTCAAGTCCTGTTTACTGTGCATACCTCTTTTTGGAAAAGTCTGATGTATTATATTCACATGTCTTTCTTTACCCACTATCACATTCTTTATATAGCATCTACAAGCTATATACAAGGTGTGATAAAAAATTAACAGGAATCTTTTAATTTTGCGAGATTTATACATCCAATGTTCAAAACTTTTGTTTTATCTTGTTGGTACACATGTTCCTGATGTATATTTCCATTTTCAGCTGTTCTGAATATTTAGTTTATTGTTGACAGTAAAAAAAGTTATATGTGTTTTCGAGTGCTTGGTGAATTTTTACTTTTGAAAAAGATGGATCAAAGAATTTGTGTTAAATTTTGCTTGAAACAGGAATAAAGTGCAGCACTGCATTCAAAATGTTGACTGTGGCATAAACATTTCAAAGAGGGTCAAGAAGACACTGAAGATGACAACCGCTCTGGACGTCCTAGCACATCAATTACTGACGACAATGTGGAAGTAAAGAAAATGGTTCTGGAAAATTGCCGAATCACCATCAGAGAGGTTGCTGATGATATTGACATATCCTTTGGTTCATGCCAAGCAATGTTTTTGATGTTTTGGGCATGAAACTGTAACAGCAAAGTTTTTTCTGAAATTGTTGAATTTCGACCAAAAACGCCACGTAGACATTGCTCAGGAATTGCTGAATGAACTAAAACACGATCCAGAACTTCCAAAGAAGGTTTTGACAGGTACAAAACATGGGTATATGGGTATGACATCAAAACTAAGGTCCAATCGTCCCAATGGAAACTGCCTGAAGAGCCAAGACCGAAAAATATTTGATAAGTTTGATTACATGTGAAGGTTCTTCTCACTGTTTTCCTCGATTACAATGGGATAGTGCATCAGCAGTTTCTGCCTTATGGTTGTACAGTCAATAAGAAATACTACTTGGAAGTTATGCGCCATTTGCATGAAGCAATCCGAAGAAAATGACCAGAATTATGGCAAAACCACTCGTGGAAACTGCATCATGATAATGTACCCTCTCACACCTCAATGCTTGTTCATGACTTTTTGAAAAAACAAAACTGTTATGCTGCCTCAGCCACCATATTAGCCGGACATGGCCCCCTGCGACTTCTTTTTATTTCCGAGGCTGAAGAGAACCATGAAAGGACGACTTTTGCCACCAATGATGAGATAAAAATAGAATCGCTGAAGGAGCTGAAAACATAACTAAAAGTGAGTTCCAGAAGTGCTTTCAAGATTGGAAAAAGCACTGGCACAAGTGTATTATATCTGAGGGGGATTACTTTGAAGGGGACAAAGTTGATGTTGATGATTAAATAAAAATTCTTTAAGAAAAACAAAAATCCCTGTTATTTTTTGATCACACCTCGTATACTTATAACTTATTTGACTACCTACTTCATATTAATAAAGATAAACGTTTGTGGAAAGAGTTTCATTACATATTTTGCTCTAGCTACAAGGTCAAGAGAGGAAACTGAAGCAATAGTCAGGTGGTCTTAAAATTCCTTACTCTTTCCATGACATCACCAGAAGCAACTGAATGAAGGGCACCTTCAAAAAATGTCAAAAGTATTGAAAAATAACAACGGATGTCTTGGAATTGGCTGATGCCATAAACAAAAGTTATTTGAAATAAACTGTCTGTTTTAAAATGATCTACATTTTCTGTGTAGTAAGCTTCTATCTCTTCTGGTTCACTAATTATACAAAATTATGGAAAATTCTTTACCAAGGAAAAGGACTTTACAGCTATTCCCAGAAAATAGTGGTAGTTTGGGGTGGTGGGAGGATTTTCTTCAAAATCTTCTTGTCGCGTCTTACGAAGGCACTGAACTTAAATAACAAGTTTGGTATTCATCTGACATTTTATTTCTGATTTATGCTGTTCTCTCTCTCATATAGATCTTTTTCTAAAAAAATGTATTCAGGGGTTTCAAAACCTGTCTTTCTGATGAAAACTTGAGATGCAATTTTTGGTGGAATACAATACTTCCTCTACCTATTAGATATGTGGTAGAGAAAGTAAAAAAAAAAACAAAAAAAAACTAGTCTTGCATAAAAATTTAAATCTGTCATGTTGGACTCATTGCTTTTGACCTGTCTAGTACTACACTTGATGTGTGTGGAAACCACATGCAATTGTGCAATGGCATTGTTCTTTGCCAGACATCAGGTTAATTCGATTAGATACTTGACAGGGAGATGAACAGGAGGAACATACTCCTGCCTGCCCGCAGTGAAACCTTAGGTTTATTGTATGGTTTCCTCCCTGTTTGTTTTTCCAATCATCACCTCCCTAAACTCCATTGATTAGGTTTTTATTAGATAGTATCTCATTTGCATCAACATTCCGAATTGATTGTATGTATTCTCTTCAGTGCTTCACACTGGAATACTAGTTGCAAGGCCGTTTCCTCCTCTACACCACACATCCTGCGTCTTGGGTCTTCTGAGAGCCCCATTATCTACAGGTGTTTTTTTAAAATTCCCATAACCAGTCATCAAACCCAACATGAGCCTCATCTGCTTCCAACTCTATTTAAGGACTGCAGTACTCCTTCTAAGACATGGTTGTTGCATAATTAACTTTCCAGTATTCTATATGCTGTCTTTGAATCCAGTCTAATACGTTTGTCCTTACCAGTAATTTGGTAATACTTAAGACTGGTTCTGGTCCTATAAATAGGGTCTGTGCTTCCACTTTAGCCAGTCTGTCTGCATTTTCATTTCCAAGTACCCCAGTGTGGCCAGGGACCCATGTTAGAGTAAGTCTAAGGCATTCCTCTACTCTTTCTACACATTCCTTAATAAATTGATGTTGTGAAGGGTGATGATAATGCCCACAGTGCAGCCTGGCTGTCTGTGTGTATTCAGATACTACGAGAATCGTCCAATAAGGAAGTTTCCCTATTTTATAAAAAAACATTACATACAATTGATCATGTTGAATTAATTTTATTTATGTTGTACAAATCCTTCCATTACTTTTCTACACAGTCAACATGTTTTTCCAAGCATTTTTGGGGACGTGAGACAAGTTTTTCCAAGCCAGTGTTGTACCAGGTCGGGTTCTATGCTCACAACCAGCTGTTCACTGATTTGACTTCATCATCGGTGTTAAAAGTGCTTACCTTTGAGTTGGAGGAACATGTGAAACTCACTTGGGGCAAGCTCTGGTGAATACGAAGGATACGAGAAACTTCCAAGTTGAATCTTGACCCAGGCGAAGCTCAGAAGATTCAATTAGGAAGTTTTCTCACATCCTCCATATTCACTAGATCTTTTCCCAAGTGATTTTCACATGTTCCCCTGACTCAAAGGTCATCTTGGAGGTAAGCACTTTAACACTGTGATGAAGATGAATCAGAAGTGAACCAGAAGTCGCGTCCTGTGCTCGTAACCAGCTCCATGATGACCTTTGAGTCAGGGGAACATGTGAAAATCACTTGGGAAAAGATCTGGTGAATATGGAGGATGCGAGAAAACTTCCCAGTTGAATCTTCTGAGCCCCGCCTGGGTCAAGATTCAACTTGGAAGTTTTCTCGTATCCTCCGTATTCACCGAAGCTTGCCCCAAGTGATTTTCACATGTTCCTCCAACTCAAAGGTAAGCACTTTTAACACCGATGATGAAGTCAAATCAGTGAACAGCTGGTTGCGAGCACAGGACCTGACCTGGTACAACACTGGCTTGGAAAAACTTGTGTCACGTCCCCAGAAATGCTTGGAAAAACATTTTGACTATGTGGAAAAGTAACTGAAGGATTGTACAGTACAAATAAAATTAATTCAACATGATCAATTGTGTATAATGTTTTTTTATAAAATAAGGAAACTTACTTATTGGACACCCTCGTATAATGCTTGAATCACCTGTCCTCACTCTCCTCCACACAAGCCCTGATGTCATATAATTCTGCCTGGAATACTGTGGTCAAAGCTCCCAAGGGATGCCACTTCTCCAGCTTCTGTTCCATCTTTTGCTTTGGATCCGCCAGTGAACCACACACTGTTCCCTGATTGGTGTTGATGATTATCCTCCCAATGCCCTTTACCTTCAACTACAAACACTGAAGGACTTATTAAAGCAGAGAGACAGCTTCATAAAGTATCCTGGCATTTCTACAACTGGATTTATCCCCATGTCATCTAATATTCTGGTATGATGTCTCAGATATCCAGTAGGTTTCCAGATGCGTCTATTTTAACCCATAGGTGTAACGGGGGCAAACTAAGCGTAGTTTCCATTCCGACTGTAGGTGTGCTGTCAATTCCACAAGCTAATCGCTGCACCTTCTTCAGTTCCTTGATAGCCCCTACCTGCTCTGTCTTTTTCCACCAGACCAGTGACCCATAACTATCTGTGGACCTCACTACAGTGGCATAAATCCTGTAAATGCATCTAGAACTAAAACACCAGCTTCTACAGCAGAATCTTTTAGTACTCATTAATGCCATTTTAGCATGTTGCTTTAAGATGAGGGTTCCAAACTGTGTCCAGAATCATATTGGTACTCAGACCCCTCACTTCCCCTTTCACCAGCAACATTTCACAAAATAATTTGAGCTCCCAATATGCCAGACATCAGATACCTGTGTGAGTGGAAGTTGGGAAAAATTTGTGGCAAAATATTGCACAGTTTTACTGCTGTAGAAAAAATAAAAATTACAAAAGGAACCTAAAGAAACAGGAAATTGTTTTGCAGGAAGAAACTTTGATCACCCCCTGCATAAGCGACTGAAAGAAAGACAACAAACTGTAGGCAGACAGCAGTAACAAGGAGGTTTTCTGAGGCAGTAGTGGAGGAAAAACTCAAGAGCAATACGCTCAGTTTTAGTTATGCTGTACGCATAGAAATGTGTAGGTTTCGCTATGAATATTGTATAACAGCTCAGCACAATGCTCAATTAATTTAAAAGCAAGCAGAGACTGGATTCTTTGCTTTTCTGTGATACACAAACATTTGAGTGCGAGTACATAAAAATATTTTTGCTTCAAATCCCCATTATTTTTAGTTTTTCCAGCATCTACTTAAAGTAGAGAAAATACAGCATTCCACACAAAAATTTGATATAGAGATTTTACTGGAAATACATTTTTGAGTTCCCCAAATTCAAAACACTCAATATTTCTACAAAAATGTCTGTAAGAGTGTCAGTGCTTTTCTCTTTTTACTTTCTCTAACATTTATATAGTATGTAGAGAAGATATTAAATCTACATTGATATTTATTGGAGATACATGTGAGGACCCCTGAATAAAAAGGTCTGTGTGATGCATCTGTGAATAGCATAACTCAAAAACAAAAAGTTGGATAAGTACAAAACTTGGTATTTAAGTTCAATATCTTCCAAAGATGCAACACAAAGATTTTCAAGAAAATCCCCCTACCCCAATTACTCTTTACATGGAACACTTTTCAAAACTTTTGATTTTCTCAAAAATGGCTTTAACAATTTTTATTAAAATACCATATATTAATGATATTTACATGACAAATAAAATGTACATCTTGAATTTTCTGGGAATAGCCTGTGAAGTCCTGTTCATTCGGAAGGAATTTTGTATAATCCTGTGTTACTGGTAAATGTTAAATGACAGACCAAAATGTTACTACACAAAAAAATGTTGGTCTCTTTAACACTCACAATTTATTTGAAATACCTTTTTTTTTCTTGTACGCCATTTCCAAGATATCCATTATTAATGGCTCAAATTGTTCAAATACTTTGCCATTCTTTTCAAGTCTTATCGATTTCCAGTTGTTCCTCGCGATGTCATGGAAACAGTACGGAATTTTAAGGCCAGCATATAGCGTCCAGTTGTTAAACATTTGACTATCGCTGTTCTCTTTGTATCTATAACGAAATATATAATGTAGCTATATCTGCAAAGGTTTATCTCGATTAAAATGAAGATGATAGAAAAATAACCTTTCATAAGAATAGTTTGTATGCACACTAATAAACGGTAGAGGATAGAGAAAGTCATGTGAATGTAACATCATATTTATTTTGTTGTGAATAGCATAACTCAAAACTGGAAAGTCAGATAAATATAAAACTTGATGAATTAGATTTGAAAAATTCAATTCCATGGCTAGGACTTGATCCACGGATCTTCACCTCTCCATGCAGGTGCTCTTACCACTTGAGCTACCACAGCAAGATAGCCTACATGCATTAAACTTTCTAATCTGATACTAGTTAAGAGATAACGTACCTCAAAGAGAGAGCATCAGCACGGAGAACCAAAGATCTGAGTTTTGAGTACTGGCCAGGACACTGAATTTTTTAAGTCTAATTCAACTTCCCCACATAGGTTTTACTCACAGCTAGTGAGAATGAACAAGTACTAAAACTCAGCTCAGCATCTTTCAAGGATGCGACAAAGATTTTCGAGAAAATCTTGCCATACTACAATCTGTTTTTTACATGGAAAAATGTTCATTATGTATTTTGGATTTTCTCAAAAATAACCCTTTTAGATTAAAATACCACATGTTTAAGCTATTTGCATGATTAATAAAATGTATATCTTGAATTTTGCATAGTTTTAAAAAGCTCTTAAACCATAAAGGATTGAAAAAACTTGTTGTTGTTCACCAATGGCACTGCGGATTAATTATCTGCATCATTTTCCCTCTGGCTTCCCAATATAAAGTCTGTAAGTTATCACTTTTAAGGCCTTTGCATTTGGCGAGATGCTGTTTGTTCAGGATGACATCATCTTCACACAGAATGCACTTGGGTGTAGGTAGGCATCATATCTTGTAGAGGTGTTCTGTGAGGCAATCCTAAATAAGGCCACTGCAGTCTTCCTTGGCATTTTTTGTATATCAACTCTATCTTTAATATTCTTATAATCTTTATCCTTTAATTTGTCTTCTTCATCAAGTCTCTGCTGTATTTTGAAATGTTGTTTAATCTTATTTAATTGTTTATTTATTTCTAATTGTCCTACAGGTTTTATTTGTTGTATTGCACCTTTCTTTGCTAATTGATCTGCATGTTCATTGCCCAAAAGTTCAACGTGAGCTGGGATCCATTGTAGTGACATGATTTCTAGTTTCAACTGCTTTAATTAGGCTTCTTATTTCTTTAATATTTCTTGTTGTTTTATTATTGTAATTTACTATTCCATCTATGGCTGATTTTGAGTCTGATATATTTTTTGTATGGTCTATATAAAATGTTCTGCAATGTTGCTTTTATAGCTGTTAATTCTTCCATCATAGTGGTTTGACATTTCATCTAATGTTAGATACTGGGCAAAATGTTTACAGTATACTCCTGCACTGGCATTTATTTTATTGATGAGGGATCCATCTGTATATATTCGGAGCCATTCTTTTTCTGGGTATCTTTCATTTTCCGTAGCTATTGCTATGGCTCTCATTTCATCTGGTATATTGTTTTGTTGTGTATTGTATATATCAGGTCATTCTGATATTGTATATCATTACCTCTGTTACAATTATATTTGTTGTAGTTATATTCTTGTATTTTAAGTTATTAATATATGTTCTGAAGCTTATTTGAGTTTTTAAATTACTTATAGTGTCTGCTGTGTGGTACCACTTGTATCTGTTTCTATTAACTTGCAGTTTTTATGTTAGAGTAATTGCTTTCAACTCATGCTTCAATTCTATAGCCATGTTTTTTGTGAAGTTTTGTAGTACTGTGATTGGTGTTGTTTTTACAGCTCCTGTTATTATTCTTAGTGAATTATTTTGTGAAATTTCTAGTTTACTTTTAAGTCTCTTGTTTACTGTTGCTAGTAGTTCTCCTCCATACAATAGGTTAGGTTTTATGTATGTTTTATATGTATTATTAAGGAGGTCCATGTTTCCACCCCATTTTATTCCTGCTAAACGTTTTAAAATGTTGTTCTTTTTGTTGATTTTATTTGTTACATTGTTTACATATTATTTCTTTGATATTAAATTTGAGGATTATTTGATATTGAGGATTGAAAAAACTTATTACATGAAAAATGTATTGACTAATTTACACAAACCACACACATCCCCCAGACGATGACCGGCAAAAAATCAGTTGAGAGAAAAATGCTGACGATGGGAACAAGCCGTCTCCCGAAACGCGTTCAAGTAAGAATATATAGTGATGTAGTGTAACAACCCTCAACTCTCTATTTTAAAAAATGAAAAATGTAGTTAAAACATGCAATTTATGTGAAATAAATATTTTTGGTATTGATAATTTCTGAGATATTCGTTGCTCTTTGTTCCGAGTTTTTCAATACCTTATAGGTTTATAAGAGTTTGGTCACTATTGTTTTTATTTTGTAATGCTATGCAAATAGTATGGAATTCCAAAAGCTGCATAGAGTAAGCTGATTTTTAAAGATTTGATAATCAGTTCGGTCTACTGTATCCCCTTGAACCTACAACAAAATGTGTAACCAAACTATTTCTGTAAACATCCATCTGGATTAGCATGAAATGGACAGAAAAATACGCTTTAAGCTTTTGTATGGTTTGTAGAAGGCAGGGAAACAAATCCTGATGTGTTACATTCACATGACTTTCTTTACCGTATATTGTTTATTAGTATGTATACAAATTATTCTTACAAAAGTTTATTTCCCTATCTACTTCATTTTAATTGAGATAAACCTTTACAGAAATAGCTACATTACATATTTCATTATACATACAAAGAGAACAGCGATAGTCAAATGTTTAACAACTGGACGCTATATGCTGCCTTAAAATTCCATACTGTTTCCATGACATCACGAGAAACAATTGAAAACCGGCAAGACTTTAAAAGAATGACAACGCATTGAACAATTCGAACCATTAATAATGGATATCTCAGAAATGGCTTAATGCCACAAAAATGTTATTTGAAATAAACTATGGGGTTTAGAGAGATCTACATTTCTTATGTAGTATGTTTTTGTTATCGCTTAACGTTTTACCAGTTATACACGATTATACAAAATTCCTTACAAATAAACAGGACTTGACAAGCTATTCCCACAAAATTCAAGATATACAATTTGCCATGTAAATATCAATACTTATTTTAATCAAAATTATTAGAATTTTTCAGAAAATCAAACATTTAAAAAAATGTTTGGGGTGAGAGTATTTTCTTGGAAATCTTTGTGTCGCATGTTTAGAACTTGAATATCAAGTTTGACATTTATCAGACTTTTTGTTTTTGATGCACACACATGGACCTTTATCTAAAAAATGTGTTTTCTATATGGGGGGGGGGTTCAAAACATGTATTTTCTGTGAAATCTTGCTATCAAATTTTTGGGTGGAATGCTATACCTTCTCTATCTACTGAGAAAGTAAATTGGTTAGAGAAAGAAATGTGAACTGTTTAATTTACTCACAAATACAATATGGAATAGTAGTATAGGGTGGATGTAGTAATTCAGAGAGGTTCTAGTACTCCAGCAGAAATGTATTACAACAATGTTTAAATGGGAAAATGCGAACCTTGCAAGGATGTTTTTAATAAAGAAAGAATGTTTACTGTGGTGTCCTTATACATTATGCTAGGTTCAAAAACTTCCCAGAATTGGTTAATGACCAGAAATCAGCTACCATAATGCAAAATATTCAAAATTCCCTTCCACAATGACACACTTCTGGCAGCGCATGTTAAGTGATTGGAAGCCATTGTGCAAAAGAAGTCATAGTGCTCTTGTCGCATTTACAGTAACTTCATCAGCGTTCGCAGATCTTTGTCCCTTTAGATGAGTTTTCAGCTGCGCAAAGAGAAAGAGGTTAGGTAGTGACAGTTCTTTCATTACAGTATGACGTGGAGCAAACTCGTAGTGGAAGAGACAATGCCTAGATGTTCAATGCTTGGTTCATTTGTTTTTGGTTCTTTGCTGTTACTGCAGCTTTCATTGAAATGTTTATGCCAGGTATAAACAAGGGTATTTTTTCATTGCTGCTTCATCATAAGCTTCTTCAAGGAGTCTTTATGTTTCTGAAGGAGATTTGTGAGGTAACCCCGGTTTAATATCTGAGATTTTTATGTAATATAATAATATTTGAGAATTTTTTTTTAAAATTTGTGAAAATCTTCAATAAGTTTGGTGTCCAAAAAGCTCCTCAAAACAGATATAGCCTGAAAAACCTGCTGAACAAACCACTCAAAAACGCAGTCCCAGATGCACTAGAATCAGGAATCTACAAGATCATCAACTGTGAAGATTGTGAGAAATCCTACATCGGAGAAACCAACAGAAACTTGACCTCAGATTGAAAGAGCACCGGAGAAATATAAAACAGAAACAAATCTGCTGTGTCATACCATTTTTGGTCTGAGAACCACAACATTGGTAAAATTATTAAAATCAGTTTCCTCATCACTAGAACTGGCTATTTGTGGAGATAATTTCATTGTCAAGTATGCAGATAATATTGTAAATTTTGAAATTCCGCCGAGTAGTTTGTTACACACTACCAATAGATGGCAGCTGGACCATACCCAGCCAGGAGAGGAGGAAGAGGAAAGATGAAGGAACATGCTTCAATCACCTAATTGCTAAGGAGGGGGGTACATGCCCTAGAAAATGTTCCAGTTTTAAAAACTTAGTAACTGAAGGTTTGTGTAAAGATAATGTGACTCATTCTAAATTCAACAAAACTTTATGTTTGAGTGTCTTTCTTTTCTTTGAATAATGAATCTGTCTTCAATAAAATTTTTAAAACATTCTGCAATGTTTTGATCAACATAAATTTTATTTTTGTAATTCAGAAGTTCTTTTATAATTTTGGGTTTTCTTTTATTTAAAGATGATATAAATTTATGAGTTTTTATGCTGTCAGTTCTGTAGTTAATTTGAGATAGGAATCTATGGTATGTCTCTTTCTTTGATTTAAGTATTTCTTTCTTGAAAATTGACACTTCCTGTCGCCATTTCTTGACATCATCTTGATTTTTTGATATTTCTGCCAATTTTCTGGTCATGTTCTCTAAGTTTCAACATAGATTTTGTCCAAAAGGGTCTGGTGTGTTTGACATTTTACCTCTCAGGATGATTTCTTAGCTGAAGATATGGTAGAACAAGTGACTTTGTATGCTTTATCAGGAAGCAAATGATGTTAAATCAAAAGCTTCAGAACATTTGGCTGCTACTATGTTTGAATGCTGCTCTGTAACTGACATTATCGAAAGCTATAAACAAATATGCACAAACAACAAAACCTGGTTGCTATGCAAATTTTTTTTTATTTTTTTTTTATTTATTTATTTATGGACGCTCTTTAACTGCTGTGGTCCTTAGCGTCCAATTCTATATTGGGCGTGAAAGACCAGAAATTTTGCTCAGAGGCCTTTTTATCAGGTTTGAGGTTCTTTTACATGCCATAAGTCTATGACACGGGACCACTGGCTTTACTTCCCTTCCGAACGAAGCCATACTAAGGATTTTTATGCCCGAAAAAATCCATTGCCCTCCGCCGGGTAACCACTACACCATGGAGGATGACTTGCTATGCAAAGACAACAATAGTTATGATCATGAAATTTTGTGGAAGTGACATCATGAGCGTTACCAACAACTAATAAAATAATATCCTTTACTATCATATACATTAAAAAGAAAATACACGATTATTCAAAAAGAAGGAACAGATTTTAAATATTCATTTTTAATGAAGGACAATAGATTGCAACACATCATTGAATAGAGGAAAGTTCAAAGGTTTAAGCCCCACTATTAGTTCCATTCAATGCCTACAGCGGCACTGTGTTTGTTTACGAGAAAATGGCAACACCACAGGAAAAGTCATTTTGTGTGCTGCATTATGCAAAGAGTGAATACATTGTTTCATTGCAGCGTACATTTTTGTAAGTTCAACAACAAGCTAAAAAATTTACAACTGATACAATAAATTTGTAGAAGATGGTTGCGTATGCAAACAGAAAAGACTGGTCATCCTCGCATAACAAATGGTGCTCATTTTGAACACATAAAATAACATTTTGAACTTTTTTCTATTCTATGATGTATCATATGTATACCCATCTATTGTTGTTCATCAGAAATAAATATTTAAAGTCTGTTCCTTCTTTTTTGTGCTCTTTCATAGTTTAAAAGGATGATCATTGGTCACCTTCCTACTTGTATATGTACAATTAGCTGCCTAATAAGCAGGGTTAGGAAGTTGATGCATTTGCATATTTTTTTCAAAGTATGTTATTGATATGCTGATAAATTATTTTCATGAACTATGAATTTTCTAGTGATCTGAGTGATTTTTATTGGGCATATAATTGCATGTTTATGCTCTTTTAAGTAACTGCATCATATTTAGTAAATAGCATGATTATTTGGCATATTTTAGCATTTAAACGGGAAATATTTTTAAAATGAGTTATTTTGGTTAAATGGTCAACTTGTTTTTCTGTGAAATGATGCTAACAAAAGGATCCTGTTTCACCCTCTGTCAATGTCACTGAGGCAAGTGATTCATGACATTGATCACATGAAGAATGAGTGATGCAATGCTGGTAAGAATCATGTGATGTCTTGGAAGATAGGGAAATCCCCGCTGCACTGGGGAATAGATTAAGCAATAAGGCAGTGTGTTGATCGAGCAGCCGCTGCAGCCTGTTTGTTTGCGACAATTGACGAGGTGCTATGAATGCATACAGTATTAAAAATGCCGAGGGTGAAACCAAGTAATGCGAGCAGACTTAAGAGTTTACAAAGTAAATTTTCTAGTGATCTTATTAGTACAGATGGTAGAGTCTTAGGGTAAACATTTAGCGTCAGTCAGAAGAGTTATTAATTCATTAGAATCAGATGATGCTGTTTCAGTTCATATAGCACAGAATATTCTCTCAGATGAAGAGCTTGAAGGAAATCTTGCCTTTATATTGACACATTTTTCCAATATGCCTGCAGCAATTAAATCCCTGGAAACAACAGGTCTTCCCTTAAATCAGTCATTAAATGTATTTGATACTACCATTTCTGGTTTGGTGTCCATTCCAGGTAATGTAGGGCTCTTTTAAGAAACCCTGGGTATAAACAAATCTCCAAAATACGAGACATTCTTGGAGGAAAGCCCTTAGGGATACCTGAAGACTTGCCTCTTTCTGTGGAACAACTATCAACTTTTAAGTATGCACCAATATCCTCATGTGACGTTGAAACAAGTTTTTCAAGATACAAAAGTATATTGAGAGACAACAGAGGAAGATATACCATGGAAAGTCTCCATTATGCAGTAGTGGTAAATTGTAATTCATCCCTCATTTTGGATGTGGAGTCATGTGCATCTACTTCTCAGCAATAAATGTAGGTTTGCATGTGCACATTGTCTTTAAATATAATAATTTTTAGGGCATATTTTGGTGCATATTTCGCACATTTTAAGGGCATATTTGCATGCATATTACAAGAGTTTTTAGAGCATGAACTTCCTAATCCTGCTAATAAGGTAAAAGGTGAAAGCAATAGCATTAAATAAAAACAAAGTATGAAAAACTATCTTTTATGTAATCCTGTATATATATATATATATATATATATATATCTTTCTGAATCAATCACTGTACTACCTGTCTGAGGAATAAGTGCAGATGGGAGGCAGAGAAAGCTTGGGCAGAAACATAATAGACAAGCTGAATTACGTCACCATTCCCAGCACGTGGTATGTAGAAGTCTGCAGTAAGGAAATGCAGTAGCTGAGGCTGTTAGTCACAGTTGATGGGTTCGTAAACAAATAAAAATGCAAACACCGCCGCGCGAAATGATACACTCACAAAATAGAAAAATAATATTCAGGAGAAGAGAAACATAAAGGTCTAACTATTCAATTACGTACATTGCGTTGATGTTTTGATGGTCAGACTGTTCTGTACTCTTGTTCGAGCATTATCTCTCCTGTCTAAACCTAGCGACCTCGCCTGAAAACTGCACTCTTTCATCACAGGTAATAATTACAGCTTGTTTGTTTTTCTCCTATTGTAAACAACAATCCTCAAAACTTCTAAAAAAAGTCTATGGGCAATAAATAAATAAATTAACACATCAGCCTTTAAAAATTGAGGTGCGCGTCCTACACAGGTGTGCGTGGTATTGTTGATGTATATAGTAGACAATCATTTAATTGATCTGCAGGTTTTAAAAATCAACTTAATTTCATCATATGAAGTAAACAAAAGTAGGATGAAAATCAATAAGAAGAAAATATTGATTTCAATAGATTGAAATTGTCTCTACTCAAAATCCAACCATTTTATTTAAATAATTTATATCGTTATCCATTGTCATCAAATACACTTTGTAACAGACTTACAAGATTTGTGAAATATCTGACGAAAGATAATCTTTTCTTAGATAATGTTTTGTGTGCCATCAATTATGAAAGCCAACAAGGAGGTGTAACAAAGTAAAATCACATTATATCCACAACATTAAACACATGAACACTGCCTATACTATGCTCTGCTGCTACACGAATGGTAAACTAACACCACCTTCCTGCCTCTCTCACCTCCATGTAGTTGACTGGCTTCCCTCTGGGGTCAGTGTGCCTTTGCTTTCCTTGTCGTTGGCTGTTACTTAGAGTAATGGATTTAACAGGTATACCGCTGGGTCTGGTGGTCGCCCCACGTGACGCCGTCTGCTGAAATCTGCTGGGAGCTGCTGGCAGAGGAGCAATCTTATCCCTTCTGTTGCTATACTGATTCTGCTGCCGTTGTCTGAAAGATAAGATAAGATACTAAGACCATGCATTCCTGTTTACAGGTGAGGACGTTAGATATTGATTCATTAAATCCAATATTCACACAGGACAGTGCATTTCTATGACATCACAATGCTTTAAGCTTCCACTTCCCCTTGCTTCTTTCTATTTCTCTGCAGTGAAATTCAATAGCTGTGAAACATTTTTCTATTCTTGAAACAATAAAGCATTATAAATTTAAGAAATTTACTTATCCTTGGGTATATACAAAAATTGTTAGAATTTTATAAAAAAGATAAAATTTCAACAAATAAACAATCTGACATATCAATTAAGGCAAGGCTAAATAG
Organism: Deroplatys truncata; assembly: GCA_030765065.1. Lineage (NCBI taxonomy): Eukaryota > Metazoa > Arthropoda > Insecta > Mantodea > Mantidae > Deroplatys > Deroplatys truncata. Next base: position 20,099,394 of record CM060978.1, read on the forward strand.
CCAAAATGTTATATGTATTTAAAGATGGTGCTCCATCTGACATTTTGTAATGTCAATTCTGCATCATTTCACAGCATTTTTATTAATAAATCTGACCTTACAAAAAAAGACTTGCCATTTGACAGAATAACACACAATTTTTTCCCCTCGTTAAAATACATAATCACTAAAGGCTATACTTTATAACCAATAAACCAAATGGTTAAAAAAATAAAATAAAATAGAGTAAATTTTTTTTGTACATTAAAAGGCAAGTTTCACAAACATTGTGATTTTATCTTTCTACTTTTAGTTTCTCTACTACATACATAGTAGGTAGAGAAGATACTGCATTCCACCCAAAATTTCAATGCTTAGATTTCACTGGAAATACATGTCTTGAGAACCCCTGAATAAAAAAAGCTCCATATTGTGTGTGTATGCGTGTATCTGTGAGCAGCATAAATCGAAAACGAAAAGTCGAATGAACACCAAACTTGGTATTTAGGTTTGGTACCTTCCAAAGATGCAACACAAAGATTTCCGAGAAAATCCCCTCACCCCAATTTATCTTTTATATGGAAAATTGTTTTGAAAATTTTTAGTTTCTAAAAAATTGTTTTAATGATTTTGATTAAAATACCATATATTAATGATATTTACATGACAAATAAAATGTATATTTGGAATGTTGTGTAATCTTGTATAATTGCTAAACGTAAGCAATAAGACGAAAACATATTACATAAAAATTGTAGATCTCTTTAAAGCACACAATTTGTCAAATAACTTTTTTGTGGTATAAGCCATTTCTGAGATATCTGTTATCAATGGTTCGAATTGTTCATTACTTGGTCATTTTCTTACAGTCCTTTCAACATTCAATTGTTTCTCGCAATTGTATGGAAACAGTATGGAATTTTAAGGCAGTGTATAGCATCCAGTTCTTAAACATTTGACTATAGCTGTTCTCGTAGTATCTATAACAAAATGTGTAATGTAACTATTTGTGCAAACGTTTATCCCAATTAAAATGAAGTAGATAATAAAAATAAGCTTTAGTAAGATTAGTTTGTATACCCATTAATAAACAATAGAGGGTAGAGGAAGTCATATTTTTAAATGCTATGTTTACCATATAAATGGTTTCGGATGATAGCCATAGAGAGTAATTTATAACGGACACAACAATGTCATCCTATAGCTGTTTGGAGAGCCTTTGTCTCCATTGGACAAATGATTTTGGAATAGTGGCCCTAGCTTAGAGTTGCCATAATCTGATAATCTAAAACCAGAACCTTTTTTTACCATTAGTTTAAACAATTTAAAGAAATGAAATTTTGACAACAAGGAGCCCTGATGTAGGAGAAATGTGCATTTAATTAATAATTCAGAGTTTTGAAAGGGCTGCTTTATCATACTTTACCTCAAGTAAGCACATATTAAAAATGTATTAAATGTATTCAGTATCAAGATTTAAGTTTTTTATATCAATTTGTATTTCTCAGAACCTGAAACAGAAGAAAGGAACTAGGTATTGTTGACAATAGATTTATGAAACTCACTACAATTTATATTTTCCATTTTGTATTGTATTTGCAGCATTGCATTACTGATTTACTGTTAACCTACCCCTTTCTTCTGTCCACTGAGCACTCATGAGGGAAAAGCTCTCTCCACATTGGTGTTATGACCAGGAGGACAAATAATATCCCACAATTTTTACCAACTCTGAACACTGCTCACTAGAAGTGCAGTTATGAATGAAGGCAACCCATTTCTTATGTGACAACAAATTCTCAAAACATTCATCCTTGGCCTCTCCCCAAAAAACATTAAACTTGTTGAAGTTGAGTTCAAATATAGTCAAAAATTGTGGACTTTTGTCTTTGTGGCCTGGATGTTTTATTTACCATAAAATTGTGGACAGTCCATGAAATCCGTGGCATATGGCAACCCTACCATAGCACAAAAGAAAAAAAATGTGTTACACTCACATGACTTTCTCTACTCTTGTACAAACTATTTTTACAAACGCTTATTCTCCATATGCTTCATGTTAGTCGAGGTATCGAGATGTTAATCTTATTGCTAATTTTCTTGTAGATGCAAGGGGAATTGGTAGGTTTTAAGTGATAGTCAAATATTTTAAGAGCTGGTTGCTATGTGGAGTATTCCATTCTCTTTGCATTACCAGGACAAAAAAAATGAATACCGAATTTGAGAAAAAGTATAAGTATTGGAAAATGTATATGACATAAATTGTGTATTTCAATGCGATCTACATTTTTTGTGTAGTAAAATTTTGTCTATCTTATGGTTTACCAGTTACGCAAAAGTCGTTCACAATGAAGGATACTTTTGGAGACATTCCCAGAAAACTCGAGATATACATTTCATTTGTCATGAAAATATCTTAAACATATGATACTTTAATCAAATCGTTAGAGCCGTTTTTGAGAAAATTAAAATTTTCGAAAAATGTTCCATGTAAAGGGTAATCTGGGGTGGGGGGATTTTCTTGAAAACCTTCGTGTTGCACCTCTGGAACATACTGAACCTAAATATCAAGTTTGGTGTTATCCGACCGTTCGTTTCTGAGTTATGCTGTTCACAGACACACACACGGACATGTTTCCAAAAATGCTTTTTTTGGATTCGAGGGGCCTCAAAACATATATTTCCGGTGAAATCTTGGTATCGAATTTTTGGGTGGAATACAATACTTCCCCTACTTACTATACGTAGTAGAGAAAGTAAAAAAATCTGATGTGTTACACTCACATGACTTTCTCTACTCTTGTACAAACTATTTTTACAAACGCTTATTCTCCATATGCTTCATGTTAATCGAGATATCGAGATGTCAATCTTATTGCTAATTTTCTCGTAGATGCAAGGGGAATATGGTAGGTTATAAGGATAGTCAAATCTTTTAAGCGCTGGTTGCTATGTGGCGCATTCCATTCTCTTTGCATGTCCAGGAAATAAAATAAATGAATAAAGAATTTGAGAAAAAGTATAAGTATTGGAAAATTTAAGGGAATAACAAGCAATATCTCGAAAATGGTTCACTCAACAAAAAAACATGCATATGACATAAGTTGTGTATTTTAACGCAATCTACATTTTTTGTGTAGTAAAATTTTGTCTATCTCTTATGGTTTACCAGTTATGCAAAACTCTTTCACAATGAAGAATACTTTTGGAGACATTCCCAGAAAATTCGAAATACACATTTCATTTCTCATGATAATATCTTAAAACATATGATATTTTAATAAAAATCGTTAGAGCCATTTTTGAGAAAATTAAAATTTTCGAAAAATGTTCCATGTAAAGGGTAATCTGGGGTGGGAGAATTTTCTTGAAAACCTTCGTGTCGCATCTCTGGACCTAAATACCAAGTTTGGTGTTTATCCGACTGTTCGTTTCTGAATTATGCTGTTCACAGACACACACACACACGGACATGTTTCCAAAAATGCTTTTTTTTTGGATTCGGAGGGCCTCAAAACATGTATTTCTGGTGTAATCTCGGTATCGAATTTTTGGATGGAATACAATACTTCCCCTACTTACTATACGTAGTAGAGAAAGTAAAAAAACAGATCAGTGCCTTCATGTTACAGATGTGGTACAATACAAAGAAGAATGGAATGGTTGGCTCGTATATGTTCTTTTCCTTATGCACTTTCCACTGCTTGGTTTGAAGAGGTCTCAAATCAGATTGTGGGATCTAAGATCTCAGCTGATACTTTTTTCCTATTGATAACAATAATATCTATTTGATGATGTGCTTCTTCATAACTTTGGAGTGGAGAGGTAAACTTTAGTCCATCTTTTAGGGAACATTTTGCTCTACAAATTGGTACTAATGTTAAATATGGCAGCTTCTGTGTTCTCAAGTCATGTGGTTTCTTTCCTTGCAACTACATTTGAATTTATTTTCTCCATTTTTGGAACAGCTTTTTGTGAGAATTATGTTTTCTGGCATAAATGCCCCATTTTCTCAAAAACTACTGAAGATATCTAAATTAAATTTTAGAATGATGAAAACAGTCATGCTGTTGTGGATTTACTTTGGTATTAATAACATGATTGCTTATTTTTTTAAGAAGATAATTGCTGATGCATTTTAATCAAAAGATGGTAATAACTAAGAAACTAATCCTATCTTCCTTAATAAACAAACTTATTTTATAAAAGTGTATCAGTGAACACAGAAGACCTACATCTACATCCTGTAAACATTTCAGTCTGATATCTTAAATAGTTTCTGAGATATTGGATCATGAATTTAGCAGCTTTAACATTTGAGGAATAGAACTTTTAATCTCCCCTTAAACTGTTTAGATTGAGACCAAGTTTACACCAGAAAAATTAGGTAATTTGGAATACAGGAGAATTTTATAAATATTAAATACATACAAATTGACAAACCAGCTGTAGCAAATCATTCTTGGTCTAAACTAAAGAGAGTTGGAGGTTGTTACGCTACATCACTAACTTACTTTGAACGCGCTTCAGGAGAACGGTTTGCTCCCATTGCCAGCTTGTTTCCAACTGATTTTGCCAGTTACTGTCCGGGGGATGAGTGTGGTTAGTGGCATTCTCTGGTGCCGGGTTGATGAACCTCCAAAGGCTGCTGGGCGGCGGTAGTTTGAAATTCATATATTTGATGATATGTATTTTTTCCCAGATGTCCAGTTCATAACTGTTGTTGATCGGTTTTAAGAGTTTTATGATTGGGAGTGATTTCATGGTTTGAAGACCAGAAATGATGTGCTACTGCTCATTTATCCGTCTGTTTTTGGTAAATGCATCTCATATGCTCTTTAAATCTTATTTCCAGTTTCTTTTGGTTCTTCCTATGTATACAAGGTTACAGTCATTACAAGCTATATGGTATATAGCAGCTGACTTATCGTTGGGTATAGGATTCTTTGTTCTCTTGAAATTGTCTATCTTGAATTTTCTGGGAATGTCTCCAAAAGTATTCTTCATTGTGAACGAGTTTTGCATAACTGGTAAACCATAAGAGATAGACAAAATTTTACTACACAAAAAATGTAGATCGCGTTAAAATATACAATTTATGTCGTATACATTTTTTTTTGTTGAGTGAACCATTTTCGAGATATTACTTGTTATTCCCTTAAATTTTGCAATACTTATTTTCTCAAATGGGAGTTCGTTATTCATTTTTTTGTCTTGGATATGCAAAGAGTATTAATCTGTGGGAAAGGGAATGGTGCTGCACCTAGCAACCAGCTATTAAGAGATATGTATGTGCTTAAAGGCTACTGTATTTCCAAATTGCCCTTGTAAATATATATTCCCCTTACATCTACAAGAAAATTAGCAATAAGATAGGGTCTGCAAATGTTTATCTCGATTAACATGAAGTAGATGGAGAATAAGCGTTTGTATAAATAGTTTGTACAAGAGTAGAGAAAGTCATGTGAGTGTAACACATCAGATTTTTTATAATGTTTAGATCTATTGGTACCACAATAAATATAAAGCAAAGAAACCACTTCCTATTTTATGCTTCATAACAAAAAACTATAAACAAAAACTTGCACAAAATGGGGAACTTATATCCCACAGCCACAGAATGTGAATAAGGTAAGTAATTTACATGAAGAAGTTGACTTTACAATTCATGTCGCCCATTACTGAATATTCATGGTCATTAGTGGTGCATTCAAATTTTAAATCCACATGCTATGCATTTTGTTGCAGCCCAGGGAAGGTGGACCATGATCGTGATGAGATAAGCTTTGGCCTATCATAGCAGTGTATACCGTTCAGTCTGTAACTTATGATAGAATGCAAGAGAATTTAATGCTTTGCCATGTCCAAGATGAAAATCTGTAACACTTTGAGTCTATCAATAAAGGTATGTCTCCTTAGCTGTAAACTCATAAAAAGACCTCAGCTTCCATACATTTTACAGCAAGTATGAATTAGCAAGCAACTTGAATTACTATCATACCTGCTGTTCTGCATCCCAATAGTGATGCAGGCAGCCAGCATGTCTTCATCATTTTCCTCCTCGCCCTCACTCACTGGTGGTAACTCACAACAATCTGCCAGTTCACCTCGCTTCTCCTTTTCGGTGTCCTGTTTTTCCATTCCTTCCTCTGTCATCCGGTGCTGTTGTTGGTGGTGGTGGATTCCTGCTGGAATAGGCACGGTGCCCACCACTCGCTGCTTGCCTACCACTTCCTGTCATCAAAGATGATAAAATTACATTTTCAACAGAACACAAATTGTGCTTCTGCTATAGCTCTTGTCTATAAATTTGGAGTTTAAGCTCTTCATTGTTCCTAGACATCTGCTGGAGACCATCATATTACATATGCTGAGGTGTAGGGAGAGGTAGAAATTGGGGGATACATTCCCCCAAAATCAATTTGAGAATAACTTTATTTTCTCAACTATGTACTAGTAGATGAGCAAGTATTGTATTTAATCCAAAAATTCAGCAGAAATACGCGTTTTGAAGCACCCAAATTAAAAACAAATCTATATTTTACTATCTCTGCCACATACCTAAAATAGGTAAGAGGAAGTATTGTATTCCATCTAAAATTTTGATTTCGAGATTTCACCAGAAATGCATGTAACGCATAAGAAAAAAGTGTGTGCGTGTTTTTTTTGTTTTTTTTAATGGACACACTTTAACTGCTGTGGTCCTTAGCATCCCATTCTATATTGGGCGTGAAAGACCGGAAATTTTGCTCAGAGGCCTCTTTATCAGGCTTGAGGTTCTTCTACGTACCGTAAATCTACGACACGGGACCATCGGCTTTACCTCCCTTCCGAAGGAAGCCAAGTTAAGGATTTTTACACCCGAAAAAAATCAATTGTCCTCTGTTGGCTTTGGATACTCTTTAACTACTGTGTCTGTGTGTGTTTGTGTGCACGTGTGTGTGTGTGAACAGCATACTCTAAAGCAAAATGTTCAACAGATACCAACTTGGTATTTAAGTTCGAGACACCAAGATTTTCAAGATAATCCTCCCACCCCAAACTACTCTTTCAGTATTTCAATATTTTTGATTTTCTCAAAAATGACTAATGATTTTGATTAAAATACACATTTAAGATATTTATATGAAAAATATAAATCTTAAATTTTCTGGGCATAACCTGTTTAGTCTTCTTTATTTCAGAACATTATTGTATAAATTTGTATAAATGGTAAATCATACAAGAAAGACGAAAATTTGCTGCGCAGAAAATGTAGGTATCGTTATAAAAAAAAACAATTTATTTCAAACAAATTTTTTAAAGTCATCAGCCATTTCTGAGATATTTGTTGTTATTAACTGGAATTTTTCAACGCTTTCTCAATTTTTGAAGTGGTCATAATTCAGTTGTTTCTGAATGTAGTAGAAAAAGTAGCTATCACTTTGGTTTCCTTTTATAACCACAATGAAATGTGTAATGTAACTATCCCTGTAAATGTTTATCCCTCTTAACATTAAGTTGATCCAGAAATAAGCTTTTCTAAGGAGAGTTTGTAGAAGCTTATAAAAATAAATGATATTTGATGTTTATTTATTGGCATCTTTGCCATCTAAATACAGATAGAGATGCCAATGAATACAATCTGATATGTTACATTTACATGAATTTACTCTCTATCATTTAATGGCTATATAAACTATTCTTACAACAGCTTATTTTACTATCTACTTCATTTTAACCCAAATAAACCTTTACAGAAATAGCTACATTACACATTTCGTTATAGATACAAAGGGAACAGCGATAGTCAAATGTTTAACAACTGGACGCTATATGCTGGCCTTAAAATTCCATACTGTTTCAGCGACATCGTGAGAAACAACTGAATGTTGACACGACTTTAAAAGAAGGCTAAGTATTGAACCATTAATAACTGATCTCTTGCAAATGGCTTATACCACAAAAAATGTTATTTGGAATAAATTGTGTGTTTTAAAGAGATCTACATTTTTTGTGTAGTACGTTTTTGTCTATCGTTTAACGTTTACCAGTTATACAAAATTATACAAAGTTCCTTTCGAATGAAGAGGACTTCAAAAACTATTATCAGAAAACTCAAGATATGCATTTTGTTTGTCATCTTATTTTAATCAAAATGTTTTGAGCCATTTTTGCGAAAATCAAAAATTTTGAAAAATGTTCCATGTAAAGAGTAGCTGGGCACGGAGGGATTTTCTTGAAAATCTTGTGCATGCATGCATACTAATAGACTTTTTTGGATTTGGGGGTCTCTTAAACATATATTTGTGGTGAAATCTTGGTACTGAATTTTTAGGTGGAATGCAATACCTTCTCTACCTACTATTTACGTGATAGAGAAAGTAATAAAACACTAAAACCCTATGTGATAAAATTCATTAATATTACGAGAACCAAAAAACTACAAACTGACTGTGCAGTGTTTTTCCTGTCTGCATCCTCGGTGGTCTCTGCCGTTTGCCGCTATCATAGAAAGGCGTGGATGAGACTATGCAATATATTTATAACTACTTACCAACTTTATGAAAGGAGATGCTGAAACTGGCCACCGCCAATATTTTTTTGAGTCAACAGTTGATGCCCGTACATATGTGAATATAATTTTGCCCCCTTTTTTTTTAGAGAATTAACAGACAGGGAGCATGATTTTGTCTTTTTCAACAAGACTCTGCAACAGCTTATAAGGCCAATATTTCGATGAGAACAATTGAAAGTGCATTTGAGGATAGAATTATTAGTAGAGATTTGTGGCCCCCTCGGTCCCCCGACCTAACCTCCTGCGATTTCTATCTCTGGGGTAACTTAAAGCATAAAGGTACAAGACAAACCAACACCATCTAGAGGAATTAAAGCAAAATAATCACCAGAAAATAGCCGCATTTCTCAACATGAACTACAGCGAGTGATGGATAGTTTCCTAAAGAGGTGCTAAAAATGTATGGACAACGACGGTGGCCAGTTTCAGCATCTCCTTTCATAAAGTTGGTAAGTAAAGCCTTTAAAGGTAGTTTTAAAATTGTTGTATGGTTTCATCTGCGCTTTCCTATGATAGCGGCAGATGGCAACGGGCGCTGAGGACGCGGACAAAAAAACATAGTGCAGCCAGTTCGTAGTTTTTTGGGTCTCTCTGTACATATCGGATTAGCCAGCAAGGTTGTCCTGACTTAAATACAGTATAGAACAGACTTCTGATATACAGTGGTCGATTACTATAAAATTTATATCAAATACAAACAAAACTGTTGTACTGTATTTATACTTGTTAACATATATATTCAGTCTACTACGGTGAGATGTTTGTGCACTTTAGAACATGTAATAAGAATACTTGAGTTTGTTTAACATGTTGGAGGCAGTTCAGTATGAACTTTGCCAGCAGTGTAAGTATCCTAAGTTCTATAAAAAGTGGTTTACAGCGAGTTCTGGTTGGGACAGTATTAAAACTTAAGATACTGATGTGTGATTTACCCAAAAAGAGTCCCATAACTATATATTACACCAACCATGATCAAGAGAGCTGCCCCGATACCTTACCTTGAGCTACGGTGCGAACAGTGAATGAATAGGGCCCCGTGAAGGATTGAGTGCAGTGGCGTATGCAATCACATAATTTGTTTTAGTTCTTGCAGTGTACTTTCTGTCTTAAAATATATGGATGTGATAATACTACAAGTGCTAAAAGAAACTTATTAAATAACGTATTACATCTGAATAATGGCATTATATATTCAGAATATGTAACAAATAACTAAATATTTATGTGCTTGGAAACTGCAAAAAGAGAGTTGCACAGACAGTAGAAAACAATATTTTATTGTTTTTACATAAACAGAAACAACATCTACAGGAAATACTTGGTTAAATAAACTTCAGGATTTTGTTACCTTTTTGTCCATTCACTGAGGTGTGAAATGTATGAAGCAATGGACCTACATGGATGGAGCCAAAGTACTGCCTTCAAATGGCTGTCACTTAATTGTGATATGTATTTGGTTTTGCACAGTTTCAGAGCAGAGAAAATTTGCTCACATTGGTATGTGGTACCAAACATATTCATGCCTGCCTATTGTAGCATGAGCACTGGTGCATCAAAGTAAATATCAGCATTAATGTGAATATTACCTTAAGCCATGCAGTACCAGGCGGAAATATCCCCAGGCTTGCTCAAAGCACAGGGAATTGTGCTAAATATGACCAACAGAGATGCTTGAGTGAGAGAGAGGGTGAGAGAGTGAAAAGGGATGGAGAGAGACTGAGACAGAAACGGGAAGTCTGAATCCATCATGAAACAGAAGCATGAAAGATATGAGAGCACATGCTCTCCTATGGCGCTAATCAAATATTGCTAAGATACAGCAGGAGAAATAGTGTCTTTAGTGGGGCGTATAAATAAAGCAGAGCCACGGCTTGATAGATAGGCCCCATAATCCAGTCAAATAATTGTGGGGTAGAATTTATGGGTAACAAGTGTGAAAATAAATTAGAGTTAAATTGAACATCAAATTTTTAATTTTGTCTCCTGTAACCACACCTGAGATAAGAGTTAAAAGCACAGGCCAACACAGAAGTGCTGTAAGGCATTGTTTTACAGCAATCCACCACTCACACCAGAAGGAAAATGAGTAGCTGGAGAGAGGAGCAGGTCTGTCACACTGTGCAAGCGTAGAAAGCGGTCTTGTGGTACATGTTGGTAGAATGTAACTATGTATTTTGTTTTTTAAAATAAAGAGAGTTGAGGGTTGTTACACTACATCACTATAACATTCTTACTTGAATGCGTTTCGGGAGACGGCCCGTTCCCATCGTCAGCATGTCCTCAACTGACCCTGCCGGTCACTGTCTGGGGGACGTGTGCGGCTAGCGGCGTTCCCCGGTGCTGGGCTGATGAACCTCCAAAGGCTGTTGGGTGGCGGCAGTTCGAAATTCATTAGGTGATTCCTGTGTTTGACAATATGTATTTTTTCCCAGATGTCCAATTCATTACTGCTGTTGATCAGTTTTAAGAGTAATGAATTCAACAGCAGTAATGAATTGGACATCTGGGAAAAAATACATATTGTCAAACACAGGAATCACCTAATGAATTTCGAACTGCCGCCACCTAACAGCCTTTGGAGGTTCATCAGCCCAGCACCGGGGAACACCGCTAGCCGCACACGTCCCCCAGACAGTGACCGGCGCAGTCAGTTGAGGACATGCTGACGATGGGAATGGGCCGTCTCCCGAAATGCATTCAAGTAAGAATTTTATAGTGATGTAGTGTAACAACCCTCAACTCTCTTTATTTTAAATTATGACACATCACTGTTACTAGCTTCTAAACCTTCAAAATTAGCCAATGTATTTTGTTGTTTTGAATTTTTCCCCAAGAAAACCATTTAAGGCCTATTAACTTCATTTGGAACTTTGGCGGATCTGTGGCTATGATGATTCAAAATGGGGACATGAATATTTGGAAATTCAACGGCAAAGGTTTACTTCTTCAACTATGTCTTTGAATGCCTAATCTACATTATTTAAAGATTCTATGAAAGAAATTTCTTTCAAATGTATCATCTTCTCCCACTTCTAGTTCACTCTCCATTCTGTATTCACCTGAAATTGAGCCTGTATTGCAACAACAACAGCACACTGCGACATTCAAGACATAAGCTCGCGCATATGTTGTTTGATGTCCCTGCCCTTCCTCGATTGTAATATTTGCCCCAAGTGCAGAATGCACCTTATGAGCATGGTTGTATTAGACCATAGTAAACCAGAAGTAAGCATGCTCATAATAGTGTACTTAAAGAATTCTTAAGTTAAATATTCCACTGTTTAATTTATTGAACAAATAATTTATATGAGTAGTCTATCCAAGCCCTCCCTCAAGACGAGTACCAAGGAACTTTGTTGTGCTGCATTGTTTGATACTCTATTAAAAGAAAAAGCAATATCAACTGTTTTGTTGACATTGATGTTAAGCTTATTTGCATGACAAGAATGAATGTTAAAAGAAAGGCTTTCCAGTTTGTTTTTCATAGCAATTTCACCTTGCTGTGTTAATCCAAGTGATACATCATCAGCAAACATCTAGTAGATTCATCATGAGTGGATGTCAGAAGACCATTAATATAGATAATAAAATAGGTCCCAGTATGGAACCCTGTGGGACACCATGTTTAATGGGTTTAACGTCAGATATCTGACCATTTAAAAGAATCAGATTGACATTTATCTATTAAATAGGATCCAAATAAGGTAATGCTATTAGCCTTAAAACCATAATTGTTTAACTTATGTGGTAGGTTGTCATGAGAAATAGTATCAAAAGGTTTTGTAAAATCATTAAAACGACCACAGGAAATCATGCCTTTCCCAAGTGCTTCAAAACATTTTTCAAGTGCTTCAATAGCACTATTAGAATGTCTAAATCCTTACTGGCTTACAAAAATTTTATGTTCAAAATGATATGTGATTTTGTAATGAAAAGAAGCTAGAAACAGTGATGTGTATTGAATTTATTTAAAGGTGAGTCGGAATTGTAACACTAACATCACTTAAGTTTACTCACTTAACATGTTTCGGGAAACCGTTGTTCCCATCCTCAGAAGGTTAATTCGACTGAATTAACCTCAGTCGAATTAACCTTCTGAGGATGGGAACAACGGTTTCCCGAAACATGTTAAGTGAGTAAACTTAAGTGATGTTAGTGTTACAATTCCGACTCACCTTTAAATAGATATGTGATTTGTTTATGTATTAAAATTTAAAAAATCTTTGAGAAAAAAAAAATTAAATTGAGTTCTATATATGGATGCTATTTAACTGCTTCGGTTCTTAGCGTCCCATTCTATATTGGGCAAGAAAGACTAAAAGTTTTGCTCAGAGGCCTCTTTATGAGGCTTGAGGTTCTTTTACATGCCGTAAATCTACAACACCGGACCACTGGCTTTACTTCCCTTCCAAAGGAACCCATGCTAAGGATTTTTACGCCTGAAAAAAAAAAAAAAAAAAAAAAAAACCATCGACCTCCGCTGGGTTTGAACCTGCAACCTCGAATCTTTGAGAATGTTGGTATTACAATTATCAGGATTTAGAACCTTTTTTATGTATCAGAATCACTTTGGTACATTGAAAAGAACTAGTAAAAATACATTTTTCTAAAGATGTTAAAGATATAAGTTAATGGTTCACATATATAACTTGCAACTAATTTAATCATCTTAGAATTTAGGCCAAATGTATGAGGACAAGAACTGTTCTTGAGTTTAAGAGTTGCTAAGTATACATCTTGAACACTTATTGGCATGAGAAAAATTCAGTGTGAGGTTTATATATTTTATTTAATAACAGTGAAAATCATTGTTAGTATTTTTAAATTTACTAAAGAAACCATCTCTTGTTTTATACAATGGCAATTAATATCCTCTACATTAAATGCTGGACACTTCATATCTGATTTGGAATTGTTTATCCATATATGTCTGAGACTGCCATCCAGGTGACCTTAAGATTTATTTCTAATTAAGTTTGAACAGTACTTGACCTTAATTGTTTTTAAAGCCTTCTTACATGTATACTTAAGTTGCCTGTATCTTCCCTGTAACTCAGTGTTTCCATTTAAAGTAATTTTTACTTTCTCTACTACGTATAGTAAGTAGGGGAAGTATTGCATTCCACCCAAAAATTCGATACCGAGATTTCACTGGAAATACATGTTTTGAGACCCACTGAATCCAAAAAAAGCATTTTTGGAAACATGTCCGTGTGTGTGTCTGTGTGTCTGTGTGTGTGTGTGTCTGTGTGTGTGTCTGTGTGTCTGTGAACAGCATAACTCAAAAACGAACAGTCGGATAAACACCAAACTTGGTATTTAGGTTCAGTATCTTCCAGAGATGCGACACGAAGGTTTTCAAGAAAATCCCCCCACCCCAGACTACCCTTTATATGGAAGATTTTTCGAAAATTTTAATTTTCTCAAAAATGGCTCTAACGATTTTGATGAAAATATCATATGTTTAAGATAATGTCATGAGAAATGAAATGTATATCTCGAATTTTCTGGGAATGTCTCCAAAAGTATTCTTCATTGTGAACGACTTTTGCATAACTGGTAAACCATAAGAGATAGACAAAATGTTACTACACAAAAAATGTAGCTCGCGTTAAAATACACAACTTATGTCATATACATTTCTTTTGTTGAGTGAACCGTTTTGGAGATATTGCTTGTTATTTCCTTAAATTTTTCAATACTTATACTTTTTCTCAAATTCGTTATTCATTTTTTTTATGTCCTGGACATGCAAAGAGAATGGAATGCGCCACATAGCAACCAGCGTTAAAATATTTGACTATCGTTTAAAAGCTACCATATTCCCCTTGCATCTACATGAATATTACCAATACGATTGACATCTCGATATCTCGATTAACATGAAGCATATGGAGAATAAGCGTTTGTAAAATTAGATTGTACAAGAGTAGAGAAAGTCATGTGAGTGTAACACATCAGATTTTTACTTTCTCTACTACGTATAGTAAGTAGGGGAAGTATTGTATTCCACCCAAAAATTCGATACCGAGATTTCACCGGAAATACATGTTTTTAGACCCCCTGAATCCAAAAAAAGCATTTTTGGAAACATGTCCGTGTGTGTGTCTGTGTGTCTGTGAACAGCATAACTCAGAAACGAACAGTCGGATAAACACCAAACTTGGTATTTAGGTTCAATATCTTCCAGGGATGCGACACGAAGGTTTTCAACAAAATCCCCCCACCCCAGAATACCCTTTACATGGAAGATTTTTCGAAAATTTTAATTTTCTCAAAAATGGCTCTAACGATTTTTATTAAAATATCACAGGTTTAATATATTGTCATGACAAATAAAACGTATATCTTGAATTTTCTGGGAATGTCTCCAAAAGTGTTCTTCATTGTGAACGACATTTGCATAACCGGTAAACCATAAGAGATAGAGAAAATTTTACTACACAAAAAATATAGATCGTGTTAAAATACACAATTCATGTCATATACATTTTTTTTGTTGAGTGAACCATTTTCGAGATATTGCTTGTTATTCTCTTATATTTTTCAATACTTATTTTCTTAAATGGGAATTCGTTATTCATTTTTTTGTCTTTGATATGCAAAGAGTATTAATCTGTGGCAAAGGGAGTGGTGCTGCACCTAGCAACCAGCTATTAAGAGATATGTATGTGCTTAAAGGCTACTGTATTTCCAAATTGCCCTTTAAATATATTATCCCCTTACATCTACAAGAAAATTAGCAATAAGATAGAGTCTGCAAATGTTTATCTCGATTAACATGAAGTAGATGGAGAATAAGCGTTTGTAAAAATAGTTTGTACAAGAGTAGAGAAAGTCATGTGAGTGTAACACATCAGATTTTTTAATAATGTTGTAAGCATTTATTCCTTAAACTCCATAACTCACTTGTAAACCACTTATTTGCAAATTTATTAGTAACCCTGTTTAACAAAAACAATTGAGAAGGAGGTGTTGTAAATAGACATAATAGATGAGATGAAATAATCTACTTTATCATTTAAATCATCAATGCTATAAAGCCTAAGTCAATTGAAAATTTTCATTAACAAAATAAAGTAACTTATTTTCTTTTATATATATAATTAATTTAAATTAATTATACCTTTAGAGACCTTAGTCTGGTCTTGGCAAATTTTTTTAATATAGAATCACCTGAAAAATTCAATGCCATAGCTGGGATTTGAACATGGTTCTCCCACTCTCCATGCAGTTGCTCTAACCATTGAGCTTCTGTGACAACATACCGGTGGGACATTGAATTTCCCAAATGACTGAAGTTGTTTATATAAAAAAAAATTATTGAAATTAATTATACTTTTTAGAGATCTCAGCCTAGTCTTGACAGGTTTTTTTAATATAGATTTCCCTAGTGAGATGAAAATTCAATACTGCATCGAGTCATATTGCAGTAAACATTGCAGAAGTATTCAAATGCGTGTTTTGTCTAGCTTAACAACTTTACTGGTTTATTTGCCTTTGCAGCTGTAATATGAAGCCTTGTTTATTACTAGCTGCCATACCTGGTGTTGCACAGTGGTTGTTTAAATCTCCAATGATGATTTAATTAAATTTGCTCCCTGTACTCTTTATGAAATTATTTAGGTTTTACAATGATTTAGATTTTTTGTGCTGAATTCTCCATAAAACTGTAAAGGTAGAATCATAGTTCAATGCCATAGCCAGGATTTGAACCACGGATCTCTCGGTCTCCATCTGGTTGCTCTAACCACCGAGCTACAGTGGCAACAGGCCAGCACGGCAATAAATTCTCCAGCTGATTCACATTTTTCCTGGTAAACCACAAGGAGATCTCAAATTGTATTGAGATGACATGATGGAGAATTTAGTGCCATGCCGGCATGTTGCCATGGTAGCTTGGTTAGAGCAACCGGACGGAGACCGGGAGATCCGTGATTCAAATACCGGCTATGGCAATTGAATTTTTCAGCCGCCTGATTCTACCTTTCCAACCCTGTCCAACACACGGCTTGTGTGGAAGAACAATTAATTCCCTTAGAATTGTAGTTTCATAAAGTTCCCATCCCATGCTATTCGTAACAATGGACCAAAATTCACTGATATTCATGGAAATGGAATGAAATATCAGGTTTTGTATTTCTAATCTTAGTCTTCCCGCATTCCATTCCCCGCAACAGTCTTCATAGTTCTGGTAATATATACAGTCTGTACAAACATTTTAGGGACGAAAGATTATCCAAATGTTTTTATCATTTTTATGTAATATAAAAAATTATGAAGAAAAATAATATCATGCAAAACAATAACATTAAAAAAACCTTATTTGACTAACAAGATTGTCCAAGAACCAATCACTGAAAATTCAAACTGAAATAAATAAAATGTTATATGGATATTTCATGCAATTTTTCCAGCATGTAAACAAAATTTAAGTATATTTCCAGTATCAGTACACACCCTGTACTAACAACTGTAGACCACTTACAGCAACAGAGGGGGGTGTTGGTCTGATACTGTTTGACTGGGATGCCTAGTAGCACTCTTTTCACTATTTTCAAGTTTTTCCTTCACTTCCGTTGTTCCATTATCACACACAAAAAATAAATTGAGTTTTACTTATGGACGCACTTTAACTGCTGTGATCCTTAGCACCCCATTCCATATTGGGCGTGAAAGACTGGTAATTTTGCTCAGAGGCCTTTTTATCAGGCTTGAGGTTCTTTTATGTGGCGTAAATCTATGACACGGACCACTGGCTTTGCTTCCCTTTCGAAGGAAGCCATGCTAAGGATTTTTACAACCGAAAAATTCTATCGCCGTCTGCCAGGTTTGAAACCATGACCTCGGGAACTAGAGGCTAGCATGGTAACCACTACACCATACAGGATGGCTTTATTATTCACACACAGCATTACCACTAGAGTTGTCTTTATTTTTAACATTTACCTGTGTTTCGTCTGCACGAGCGCACTGTCCGGACTGGTTTAACTTGGTTAAAAGGGTCACATGTTGATTTAGAAGATTAATTCTTTCTTGCATTTCATGGATGATCTCATTTTTCTGCTTCAACACGTACTTAAAAATACGAATGCAGTTAGTAGAGAAAGGCATGTGAATGTTACACATCAGATGTTATATTTCACTTACTTTAGTCCTTTCCCTTGAATGACTATTAAGAGCCGAATAAAATTAATTAGTATTTGAACTACCATTGTCTAGTATTAGTGAATTGTGCTCTTATCAATGTATGCATTAAGCATTGCCATCTAGGTGCAAGGAGTTGAAGCACTACCACAAATCCACATCTGGCAAAGCTTGAGCTCATAGTATACTGATGTTGACAGCATTAGAGCAGGCTGAGATACATTAAAGCACTAATTTCAAGAGCTGGAGTTTGATAGGTCAGCAGACAAACTCTGAACTACATTAAAACATTTCCAATCTGTATAATACATCATCATCTAACATGTACGAGTGAGGAGATTCACGGGCATTCAACAAAGTCCTTAGGAAATCCAAGAGTGGGCACTCATAACATCAAAAAAGATTTGGTAAGTGTCAACTCTCACTAGACTGCTATTAAAGCTTCACTTATATCCATCATGTCGTTTCATTGTCATAGTGACTGAAGCAACAAATTCAGGCTTATTTATAAAGATGGGAAAAAACAAGTTTTGTGTGGCGATTAAACACTTCTATCACCAAAAGTGATCAAAGCCAAACTGGATATCTGCTCCTGTGTTTGCAACTGGGTAAATGAGTTTAAATGTGGCCATACAGCCACAAATGATAAACATTGTTCGAGAAGTGACTTCCTCTGAAATGATTCACAAATCAAAGTTCGTGAAACAGTTGAGGCCACAAGCATATCACAAGATACAGTGTCTTCAATTTTGTACGAAAAATTTGGTCTAACAAAAACCTCGGCAAGATGGGTGCTGTGTTTGCTCTAAGTGGAGAATAAAAGCAATCGTGCGATCGATTCAGAGGCTGGTTTGACACTTTTCTGTCACCATGTCCTGACGAGTCTCTGCATCAATACGTAACTTGGATGAAACACTTCTACACTCCAGAGACAAACCATCATCCTCCATGGTGTAGTGGTTACCATGCTAGCCTCTAGTTCCCGAGGTCGTGGGTTCAAACCCGATGGAGAGCATGGCTTCCTTTGGAAGGGAAGTAAAGCTGGTGGTCCCATGTCATAGATATATGGTACGTGAAAGATTCTCAAGCCTGATAAAAAGACCTATGAGCAAAATTACCAGTCTTTCACACCCAATATAGAATAGGACACTAAGGACCACAGCAGTTAAAGAGAGTCCATAAAAAAAAGCTTAATTTAATTTAAGAGACAAAGGAACAATCAAAACAGTGGACTTTTAAAGGGAACCAGCTCTGAAGAAAGTGAAAACAGTAAAATTGGCTGACAAGGTGATGGCTGAGATAGTCTGATGATGTTGTTTACGTAATTTATTAAGCTTCATGCATTGGAAGCCTAACTTGAAGAAGTATTGTTCTTGGAGTTTACTTTAAGAAGTTCGCAACACGCTTTGGGCGTCGGTTTGAATTTGTTGATTACGTAATAGTTACTGTTGTTATGCAATATGCTGCTACGTATGAGAAGCTGATTTAAAGATGTGTTTTTGTTGTTACATTCCAAGTTTTACACTATAATATTTAACTTAGTTATTAAAACTGTTTACATATATTATTTATGTTTGAATTTGCCTCGGCTGCGTCAGTAATGTTTGTAGAGTCATGTATTTCTTAGGCAGGGCGTGGTACAACAAGAATTTAGATTTACACAGATTTTAAATTTTTAAATTCACTTCTTTTATTTATCCTTTGCACAATTTAATAAAGCACTACACTTTTTAAGAGCTGTGAGATTCTTTAATACTTTCACTTAGCGCGTATACATATTTTACGATTCACATGTAATATTTCTTAGAGAACACAACTTCCATCTGGTCACTACCAAGGTTTGCCAGCAACTGAACATTATTTCAACCGTTAAACCTGTAAGCTTCGGTATTTCAAAATCTCTGATTGGCTAATTCTAGTCCAATAGAATATCTGCATTTTACTTAAAGCTTTTCTTTGCTGTTGATTGGCTAATTTTAAACTGTTACTGAAATTACATTATCGTTGCTTTAATCATGACTAGTAACTTTCAAACTCTCAAACTCATTATTGCTACAAGGTTACCTTATTATTACCTCATTGTTAGCAACTTAAAACTTATTATTCTCACAGCTCTTGCATTATTAGAGTATGTAATGTACTCACATAACATTATTAAAACATGTTTACAATAAAAATAAGCATTTGCAATGACTGTTACATACATTTAAAAATAATTATTACATACATATTGTTTCAAGGCGGGCTGTTATTGAATTTACTTATTATAAAAATACAATTGAAATTATTCAGTTCTTAAAATACTGCCTCATGGCCACAGTTTTTTGGGATGCACACGCATTATCTACTGATAATTACATGCAGAAAGGAAAAATGATAAATGAAGAGTATTAGGCATCATTACTGCACCAGTTGAACCAAGAAATCAAGAAAAGAAACATACTCATTTGGCAAAGAAGTAGATTCTCTTCCATCAAGACAATTCATGGGTGCACACCTGCGCAGCTCTGTTGGCGAAAATTATGGAATTAAAGTTCAAATTACAACTTCCACTGTATTCACCACATTTGGCCCCTAGTGACATTTTTTATTTCCAAACTTGAAAAAAATGGCTTGGCAGAAAATGATTCATGTCAAATGAGGTGGTCAGCTCCAAAGCAGATGCCTATTTTGAGGACCTTCCAAAATCCTACTTAAAAAAGTTGGGGAAATGCTGGGAAAAGTGTATCAAGCTAAAAGGAGATTATGTTGGGTGAAAAAATAAACCTTCCCAAAATAATTTGTTTTTCTATCATTTTCTAACGACTTACTGAAAGCCCCTCACATTTTCATGAGTGCAAAAGTAATGCAACAAATAAAATATTACTGGTAACAAGCAACAAATATCACAGAGGGAGGAATAGCAGAAAACAGCAAAAGTAAAACGTAACTACAAGCTGAAGCCATTAGAGTGGAGAATGAATACAATCAAGGTAGTGTAGCATCAATAACACTGGCAACACAGTTGTGGTTGCCACAGTAACGGCTACTCACACCAACTTCTTCCTCCAACTGCAGTGCCTAATGCCAGACACCAATTCTCAAAATTAGGTTATAGTTCTGATTTCCGTGGCATGCTGGTTCAATTCAATGACTTAGAGCCGGTTTCACCAACCAATGTTAAATTTTAAAGCAATGTTAAACTAATTTAAAGTTAATACAAATTCTGTTTCATTCAACAATTGTACCCTTGTCTTAAGGCCTTTAACAAATGTTGTCTCTAATGCTGCTATATAAGCCCTATGACCTTCGGGGGTTACCTCATTCTATCAAGTGATGACTGAACCCATTTCTGAGGTGGAGGCACCCAGCGGTTGGAATCCATTACCTCTGATGGTAGGGTAATGAGGATGGAGGATCTACAGCTTTTACTGTGGACTTTGAACCACATTGAGCCTTGGGGATAATTCACATGAGCAAGTCAGAGGTGAAAGTTTGGATAAGGCTGACTTAAAATCGCCACCACAGAGCCAAGAATTGAACCTCGGCCTCTCAGTACGACAGCCGGAAACGAAACCACTGTGCTACCCTGGTGCCCAATTAACAAATGTTAGAATTTAGAAAATGGCAAACCAAGCTGCTGATGCTGAGTTGCTGTATTTGGGGGTCTCTGAATGCTGTTCCCAACCAAAGAAGAACCATATGTAATAATGAATTTGAAAACCTGCAAAAGGAGTAATTTTTAAAGTGATACAGACTGCCCAAAGGTCGTGAGCAGAGTTGTAGAGGAGTTGGAATACTGCCAACAGAAACATGGATGTTGCCCCTAAGCTACAAGTGTTAATTATGCTACTTTTCATTCAATGGTAGGTAACAGTATTGAAATTTCCAAAGCTACCATTTGTGGGTTTATCTGGAAGGTTTCCAAAACAATTGGTTCAAGAGGTGAACAGCATTTTTGTTGGGGTCTGCTTGATCCTTAATCAGTGATAACATACTTTCATCCACCACCACCGTTTAAAACCATTATAAATGCTCTTCACACCTGGCATTTTTTGGTGCTGCATTGCAAATAAATTCCTTGCAGATTATTTCTTAGGCAGCATCCTTCTCCTTTATTGTAAGTCTGTCAGATTTTAAGCATTCAACAATTCTATACAGTAACTAGTTCTGATATTAACAACTTTTGGAACAGCAAAAAGTCAGTACCTCTGCACCTAGATTTTTCAGTTGACATTGCGATTCTAATCTCAAACAATTATGGAAATTACATGGAAATTGTCCATGAACGTAACTACTTGTCTGCTAGTGAAACAGCACTGCAATGGGTTGATGAAAGAGCTTTGGAGCATGTTCAGAAGCCACCGACTTCTCAAAAGCTGGGCTGTTGTCTTTGATATTAACAAAATAGTATTTTTAACATCAGTAGGGGAAACCGGCCCCAAAACTCATAAATAATTTCCTATGAGTAATGTTGTCCTGATAATTATAAATTTAGGTTCTGGTATCTTGAAGGGCATTTTAATGGGTTCTGGCATATTAAGGAAGCTCTTTTACTGCTGTTCCAGGCCTAAAGTGTGATTTGTGCTCTCAGAAAAGTCCAATATGAAATATTGCATTTTTACTTCTCTACCAAGTACATATTAGGTTGAGAAGCTATTGCATTCCATCCAAAAAATTGATACCGAGATTCTACCGGAAATAAATGTTTTGACATTCCCTGAGCAAAAACCAACAACACTTTTTAAAAAAAGATTCATGTGTGTGTATGAGCATCAGTGTGTGTCTGTGAACAACATAATTAAAAAATCTGATGTGTTACACTCACATGACTTTCTCTACTCTTGTACAAACTATTTTTACAAAGGCTTATTCTCCATCTACTTCATGTTAATTGAGATGTTAATCTTATTGCTAATTTTTTTGTAGATGTAGGGGGAATATATATTTACAAGGGAAATATAGAAATACAGTAGCCTTTAAGCATAGACATTACTCTTAATAGCTGGTTGCTAGGTGCAGCACCATTCTCTTTGCCACAGATTAATACTCTTTGCATATCCAAGACAAAAAAATGAATAACGAATTCCCATTTGAGAAAATAAGTATTGCAAAATTTAAGGGAATAACAAGCAATATCTCGAAAATGGTTCACTCAACAACAAAAAAATGTATATTACATAAGTTGTGTATTTTAGTGTGATCTACATTTTTTGTGTAGTAAAATTTTGTCTATCTCTTATGGTTTACCAGTTATGCAAAAGTCGTTCACAATGAAGAATACTTTTGGAGACATTCCCAGAAAATTCAAGATATACATTTCATTTGTCATGAAAATATCTGAAACATATGATATTTTAATCAAAATCATTAGAGCCATTTTTGAGAAAATTAAAACTTTCGAAAAATGTTCCATGTAAAGGGTAATCTGGGGAGGGGGGATTTTCTTGAAAACCTTTGTGTCGCATCTCTGGAAGATACTGAAACTAAATACCAAGTTTGGTGTTTATCCGGCTGTTCATTTCTGAGTTATGCTGTTCACAGACACACACACACACAGACACACACGGACATGTTTCCAAAAATGCTTTTTTTGGATTCAGGGGGTCTCAAAACATATATTTCCGGTGAAATCTCGGTATCGAATTTTTGGGTGGAATACAATACTTCCCCTACTTACTATACGTAGTAGAGAAAGTAAAAATCAATAGTTGGATAAATACCAAACTTGGTATTTAAGTTCAGTAGCTTCCAAAGATGTGACAAAGAGTTTCTAAAAAAAATCCCACTACCCTTTACTTGGAAGATTTTTCAACATTTTTGATTTTCTAAAAACTGGCTTTAACAATTTTGATTAAAATACCATAAATTAAAGATATTTACATGACAAATAAAGTATATATCTTGAAGTTTCTGGGAATAGCCTTTAAAGTCCTCTTCATTCGGAAGGAACTTTGTACAATTTGTATAACTAGTAAACGTTAAGCAATAGACAAAAATGTACTACACAGAAAATATAAATCTTTTTAAAACACAATTTATTTCAAGTAACTATTTTTTATAGCATCAACCATTTCTGAGACATTTATCAGTAATGGTTCGAATTGTTCACTATTTAGCCATTCCTTTTAAGTTCTTCAACATTCAGTTGTTTCTCGCGATATCATGGAAACAGTATGAAATTTTAAGGCCAGCATATAGCGTTCAGTTGTTAAACATTTGACTATCGCTGTTCTCTTTGTATCTATAATGAAATTTGTAATGCAGCTATTTCCGGAAAGATTTATCTTGATTAAAATGAAGTAGATAGGAAAATAAAGTTTTGTAGGAGTAATTTGTATACCCACTAATAAGTAGAGAATGTCATGTGAATGCAAAACATCAGATTTTTAAACTCAGAAGCTGTCCCCAGTAAAATATGCTTGGATAACAAGATTTCACATATTCAGGCTATAAACTAACATCTGAAGATGATGCAGTTAAACTCACTTGGTCCAGAAAAGTATAAGGTTATGCCTATATAAAACACTATCAAGGACAGTACTGTGTTATGGTAGTGAAGCATGGATGTTAAGGCAGGTGGATGGAAGAATAACAGCAAATGAAATGCATTTTATGAGAACTAAGCAGGATATATGAGAGGGAACATATACAAAATAAAGTTATAATGGAGGAACTTTGTTTGGAGCCTGTTCCCCATCTTATACGCACCTATCAGAACAACTGGATGAGATCTCATAGAATCCCTCAAACAATGCCCATTACCATCCCCATAGCAAGATATCTCTGGGACGCACGATGAAGAGGTTGAAAGAAAATTCTTGTTTTATGAGATCGCAACAGGTCATATGGCCTAACACTTGCTTGGATGGTGTGTTGATAATCAGGAATATAACCTTATCTTCTAGCAAGCTGGCAATGTTTTCTCTTTGCACTATTAAAATAAACTCTACGGTAGCTACTATATTATAACAAGCAGCATATTTGGTGATTTATCACTATTTTAAACCTGCAATCATAATACTAACGTTATATTGAGACAGTTTAAGATGTTACCTTCAGCATGGCATCATTGGAGATCTTTGGCTCATCGTCGATACTGAGTGAACTAAGACTTGTGGCCCTGGAGAACTCGAATGGAGTGTCCTCTACCTTGAAAGCAACAACCTCATCTTCAAAGACACTGCTTTTCACGGCACCACCAACAGCACCATTTCTTCCTGCAGCTGTATAACACATACACTTCGTTAATTTAGTTTACCAACATTTGCTGTTTCATTACTTTTGTATTGGACAAATTGTGGTTTGGTTTAAACGCAGGATCTACATATGAGGGGCATTGGAACAAAACACACTAATTCCACACATGAACGGAATGCTTTTTGAAATGGATTCCCTCTATTTTGATAGTGCTGAGTCGATCTGTGCAATTCATTTCTTTTAAATAGTACTCCTTCCTATTGTAAAATGGCTTTGAAATACAGCATTTGATTCAGAAAGCAATTAGTTCACTGAGACGAATGGAGCAAAATGCACTGTTTTATAGAAGCAAGGAATTGCTTATGTGACACTGTGTACATACATGCTTTTGACCGCTGTATTTGTGTTCTGTGGAACTAGAAATTCACGTGTTGCTGCCAAACAATATCAGATATTGCTTCCTTGAGTCTTCTTAACAATATTAAGTCATGCTAAATGAAAGAAAACGAATTTCCTTACTTGAAGATCTGAGATAGAGAGCATTAGTAGTACATTTGTTGAAGTACTAAAGCATGGAAAAGGAAGTAGCTGTTGCAGGGAATGATAATGGTACCAGAAAGAGAATGAAAATGCAGGAAGCAAAGCAAAGAAGTAAAACTGAGGTAAATAGCTTGTGTGATGTCGCTAAAATGTACTTTTTTGTATTACTCTCATGCAAATAATTGCAGTGGAATGCCTGCAAATGGTACTGAGATGACATAGTATCTTTGTCTTTTATGCTAATTTTTAAAAAATGGCAACAAGTATTAAGTTAGTATAAAATACAGATACGCTATTAATGGTTATGTGAATTTGAAATTATATAGAAAATTTGAGTCGGAGTTGAAACCCTTAACATTACTTGCATGTTTCACAACTTGACAATGGTTTCAGGAGCTAATTGCTCCTATCCTTGGAAGTGGCCAACTGGTTCCTCATGGTGTTGTCTGGTATGCAACTGTGTGGTGGAATCTGGAGTAGTGATAAACCCATAGTGGGTTTGGTGGCGGCAATTCAAAATTCATCACATGGTGTTTATGTTTTGTAATTAATAACTTTTCCTAAGTATCCAACTCTGCTGTTATGTTTTGTGGTTTTAAGAGTGTTATGTTTGTAATAATAATGATAATAATGATGATGATGATGATGATGATGATGATGATAATAATAATAATAATAATAATAATAATAATAATAATAATAATAATAATAATAATAATAATAATAATAATAATAATAATAATAATAATAATAATAATAATAGCCCGTTTACTTGATACACAAATTTTTAGCATGGTAAATTACAAATGTTTTATATTTACAAAGTGATAACTTAATGCTATAATTACAATTATTTATTGCAACAGGTAAGTTACTAAATAGCTCTTAATTCCTCTAATTTGTACAGTGACTTTTCAACTAAAAATTCCTTAAGGCTTCTTTTAAAGGAGTTTCCCTTTGCTGTTTTTATGTCCTCAGGTAACAAGTTAAATAGTCTGGAACCATTTACTATTGGGTCCTTTTCCAGGATCTTTTTGGTCGATAT
Organism: Deroplatys truncata; assembly: GCA_030765065.1. Taxonomy (NCBI): domain Eukaryota; kingdom Metazoa; phylum Arthropoda; class Insecta; order Mantodea; family Mantidae; genus Deroplatys; species Deroplatys truncata. The sequence continues at coordinate 20,125,841 of CM060978.1, forward strand.
ATATCATTTTTGCACCTTGTGTTATGCTTGTGAATATCAGGTTTCTTTTTTATCACATTTGAATTGATTGTAAATAACAATGCTCTATACACACAAAGTGATACAATTGTGAATATGGAATTTGATTTAAAACAGTTTCTACATGAATGTTTGGAATCTATATTATACATTATTTTGATGCATATTGTTTGCAGAATCAATACTCTTTCCAAGGTATCTTGGCTGCTGACCCCCACGCCTCAATCCCATAAATGAGATGTGGAAATATCATCCCAAAATAGATTTTATTCATTAGGCCTAAGTTATGAAATCCAGAGAGTATCTTGTATTTGTATTTTATTTCGTCCTTAGAAACACATACATGTTATTGGACACATCAATCGATTATATACAATATTTACATAAAAGCTTATTAGTTACATTATATACCAATACTTCAGAATAAATATAAAGCTTAACAATAAACATATTCAGTAATGAAAATAACTTATAGCTAAGTGCATGTATTAGGCCCACAGAACATGTTTTATTACAATATTATTTTTCTAAATATTCCTCTACAGAATAAAAGTAGTTTTCATGCAAGTATCTTTATAATTTATTCTTAAAATGTTTTGGTGACTTAATTTGTTTAATTAGATTCAGTAGTTTGTTGTACATAATGATTCCGTTATAATTAAAGCTTCCCTCATATAAAGTTGTCTACTTCATTTGCAATTTCACTGCCTATCTGAGCGACTAGTCTTCTAGTTTGTCTCTAAAGTAAGTTGAAACTCATTGTTTTAGTTTTATGCAAGTTATAATTTAGATTAAGTGTTTCAAAATATTTCGTGATGTTGTGATTTGTCATCCAAAAGTGATGTGCAACTGCAGATTTGTCCATCTGTTCGTATTTGATGTGTCTCATATGCTGTGTTAATCTGGTCTCTAAAGACTCTTTAGATTTGTCCAGCTTTTGGACGAGAAATCACAACAAATATAACACTCTTAAAACTGTCAAAACACTCAGCACAGTTGGATACTTGGGAAAAGTTATTAATCACAAAACATAAACACCATCTGATAATTTTTGAATTGCCGCCACTGAACCCACTATGGAGTTTCATCACTACACCAGATTCCACCACACACAGATGCCTACTGGACAACACCACGAGGAACAGTTGGCCACTTCTGATGATGGTAGCAATTAGCTCTCGAAACCAGTCAAGTTATAAAACAATAAGTGATGCTAAGTGTTTCAACTTCGACTCAAATTTTCTATATAAGTATTAAGTTCTCTTTTTCTTACATTATCATTCAGATACAGTGATAAGATCCAAACCTAATGAACTTTTTGCCATCCCTCTAAACCATTCACATCTCAACTGCAACGGGAAGTTAAATTTGAGTGTATGTGACAGGTCCAAGGTTTAACATTGACAGAGTCAGTGATGCTGATGCACTCTTACAGAAGAAGTTCAGGAGTGGACGGAGACGTGAGGCTGAGCTGTGGTATTATGTCAAGAGTCTGCATTCTACAGCAAAAACCAAAATGAAGAAGAATTTGCCTATTTGGGGGAAGAAATGGACATTGTTTAAATACAGAAATAGTTGTGTTTGTTGAAAGAAACACTGACAAATTAAATTTTGAAGACTACTTCTTTTTCCAAGAAATACACAAAGCAAAGTATAAAACTGTTTTTGTAAGTAAAATTGAAATTGTTTATTAAAATATTAATAAATATAACTTTTTGCCATTTTTTCTTAATGTCCAGGACAGTATTTTCAACATAATTGGTTCAGAATGGACTAAGTGCCAAACATTTTTAATTATAAATGTGGTATAAAAAAAAATGAGTGGTGATAACAGTATTTAGAAAAGTGGCATTTCCACTACAGTTAGGTATGAAGAAGTGCCGTTAAGTTTAGGAGATACCAGTTTTTCCTCTCCTGAAAAGTTTTTATTATGCACTTAATGTTTTTTGATTCAATGCTCTTCATATGTACTTTTAATATTACTTATACATTAGAACTCTGCTTAACCCAACTAAAGGGGGAAGAGCCGTTTCAGATAACACATTTTTTTACATAATTGATGGTAAAGATTTTAAGCAGTGAAAGGAAGAAAATAATTTTATTCCAAATGCATGTAACAATGTTTAATAAATACACTACTATCAACGTATGCATTACAATATTTACAATGATTACTTCATAAAATCAGTGATTTGTTTTTAAACTTTCTTCTCACAACGCTTGTGAGCAGCTATACCACACCACTGTTTGATAAACATTATATCTTTTACTGTTGATTCACTACTTTGTTCCACAAAATGTAGGGCAATCTAAAAACAAAAAGTTTTGTGTTACTGATAGTGGCGTAATCCAATACTTCCCATTAAAATTTGAATATGAACTTGTAGTCTTGCTAACATCTAATACTTTGAATCCTTGTCCACTGTCACTCTGTTGTTAATGGCTTTGAGTTTCTGTTCATTGCTTAATACAACATGCTTTCTTTTCACTCACATCTTAAACACAAATACACCACACTGACTAACACCAACAGTAAAATAACATTGAATGCTTGTGAAGAGTTAACACTTGTTATAACACTACAATATTTCTTGGAATGTTGAGGGGGTGAGGATTAACTGCACACAATACCAAAAACCTATACTGGAATTAAGGGTTGCGGCAAAAGAACATTGCCAATTGTTGCAGCAATGTTGCCAGCACGAATTTGAGAATATTGAAATTTTTCATTCTCTCTTTCATTACTTTTTTAACCGTCCTCCACTGTTTCAGTTAAGCAGGGTCTTAATGTGCATAAATTTGTAAAGAAAGCCTCGAGTGTTACACATCAGATTTTTTATTTTAAAATTGTGGCGCTTACTGACAAACAATGTATGTTTCAGGCATACGGATTTGCATACCTTGTCTTCCAGTAGGCTGCGATCGGATAGCTCGCGAGTCTTCAGGTAATCGATTAATGAATTCAACTGGTGGCTTGGTGCTTCGTGGGCTGGCTGGCACTGTCTGTGTTGGAGAGTCTGGCAGCTCACTCGGTGACACTATACCACTCGTTCGACGGCTGTAAAAACATTTTAAAACTATTAACATGCATATAGCTACAAAGAGCTTGAGAGAATGCACCTATGAAAATGCTAAAATTCACAATTTCCAACCGATGAAACGTTCACCACAACATGGAAATATAATACCAAGAAGCCACACAACATTTCAAGGAACTGTATTGATTAGTTTCTGATACACTCATTTTTACTTTCTCTACCACGTACATAGTAAGTAGAGAAGGTATTGCATTTCACCCAAAAATTCAATACCAAAATTTCACCTAAATAGCGCGTGCGTGCGTGTGTGTGTGTCTGTGAGCAGCATAACCCAAAAATGAAGAAGTCAGATAAATACCAAACTTGGTATTTAAGTTCAGTATCTTCCAAGGAGCAACACAAAGATTTTCAAGAAAATCCCCCACCCCAAACTCTCTTACATGAAACATTCTTTGGAATTTTTGATTTTCTAAAAAATGTCTCTAATGTTTTTGTTTAAAATACCACCTATTAGATATTTAATGATAAATAAAATGTATATCTTGCATTTTCTGGTTAAAAGCTTTGAAGTCCTCTTTATCCAGAAGAAAATTTAGATAATCTTGCATAACTGGTATATGTTAAGCAATAGATGAAACCATACTATACAAAAAAGTAGATTTCTTTAAAACACACAGTTTATTTCAAATAACTTTTTTTTTTGTGGCATTAATGAGCAAGTTCAGAAAAAACATTGAAAATTGATTGATATTTTATTCTTCCCACAAATGAAAACTGATATTCACTCCAAAATCAGGTATTGCACAAAAACCATCACTATTTAATGCATGAAAAATAATTCTGTAAACACCACATACAAAAAAGTTGAAAAATTAGTATCTTATTAAAACAATTGGAAAACTAATAATATGCAAGATATTATAAGCTGCCGAAACAAATAAACCATAATACTATTTGTTCTTTCTGTCTATTAAAAATGTGAATTTTATTTCCATTAATTTGGTGCATATACACACAGCATGCAATATCTCTCTTTATAATGTTAATCTTACTATATAAAAGTCAGTGTATGTGTATATGTATGTTCCTTAAAGGTTTCTACACTGCTGCACTGATTTCGACCAAACTTGGCAATGATAATTTTCGGCACAAGGCGAAAATTACTGTCTAGCTTAAAATTTGAAATTCCACCTCTTTTCACATGATTAGTTGTTTAATTTTATGTGATACCTATAAAAGCTCACAAAACCATCTATATCTTTCTCAATAATAATTGTAATAGGTTGAACATTGCCAATAATAATAAGTACTTAGGCTTTCAGGGCCTGACAAAATAACAAAGGAACAGCGAGTTCACATATTCGTTGATCTCCTCTCTGACATTAATCATGGAGTAATAACACAGCCAAATAAATAATTACAACAGCTAGGCCACCTGTGGCTATGCTTGAGATAAAGGCACTATAATCGCTGAAGGTGGTTTATTGTAGTTCCACTGTTGGGAAGCCAAAACTTGAAGTAATTGCAAGCACGTACGATACAAACTTTCTGGTGGCCTTTGCCCCATGTTCACCTTCTGGTGGCCTTTGCCCCACATTTTAAAAAAATTTAACTTTGTAATTTTAATGTTTATTTAAATATTATATATGTATGTTTGCCTCGGCTGCGTCAGTAGTAATTTGCAGAAACACGTATCTCTTAGCAGGGGTGGTGTGGCTAAATAATGAAGGTTTACACAAATTATTATTTTTATTTCATTCCTTTTTATTAATCTTTCACACGATTAAATAACACTTCACTGATATATCATACTGTAGAGCTGTGAGGTTGTTAATTACTTTTTAACACGTAAACTTTATATTATTCACTCCGTAATGCATTTTTTTATGTCTCACACTGAATACGCACCGAGCAAACTGCTCTGGAACGCTGCCTAGTAGCATCTGCCGCCTGAATCCATTAAATTTGTACATTTTACTATATTTCAAGTCTCTGATTGGCTAATCCTTCTGTAATAGAATACTTTTATTTAACTTAAAGCTTTTCTAGTTGTTGATTGGCTATTTATAAACTGTTTTAAATATTACATTATTGTTCCAAGAATTATTAGTAGCATTATTAAACTTTCCAATTTATTGCTGTCTCAAGGTTACCTCATTGTTAGTAACCTTCAGCTTCTATTCTCACAGCTCCTACATTTTTAAATTACTTAATACATTCACATAACATTATTATACATGTACATAATAATATAAACATAATACAATGACTGTTACATACTTTTTATATATTATTACATACACATATTGCTTTTAGGTGGGCTGTTATTATATATTTTTATTATATAATTAGACTGATATTTAAGTCTTAAAAATATGCCTCATCGCTTGGTTGAAAAATTAACAAAATTTCGAACTGTATTATATTAGATTGTGATAACAGCAACAGCATCAAACTAGACTTATTATTTTCTTCTATTATCTTCATGTGATTATTTATTGTATATCAACATAAAATAACACAAAAGAATTCAACATAATCGCATTGGCTACAAAAGTCTCTATTGTACTCAAACACTGCTAACATAAGGGTAATAAATAAGTCAAAGTTAATATCCTTCATTTTGCGATCATACTCCAATGTTCGGATATTCACTTATTATAATTTGTAGTTTCTCAATCTTCTTAAATCCACTGAATGTTAATTTTGGTCTTTCTTTTGTTTTGTCTTTCTTGTATTATCTTATTAGTTTTATGTATGTTCGTTACTCAGAATAAACAAGTATTGACGTCACTTAAACTACTTTATTTCTTCCCAATATGACCTGTATTTGACAACGTACAAGTCACTCAGCTGCATTCGCCAGAAATCATCATTACAAACTGTGGTATTTGTGATTGTTCAATAGTGCTTTTACATACTATTCTCTCAGTATTATTATACTCGCTGCCAAAGAAGAAAGGATTGACATTTTGCAGAGAGAGAGAGAGGCGACGTTGCCGCTTATCGCGACCACGTGGACAGCGCGTTAGAATTATATATGAAGGCGACTGGGTTGCATCTGCAATGTAGGGCAGGTATTATTTATATTCGTATATGAAGACAATTATAAAATAATTAACCTGCATGCAAAGGATAGAACATGCAAGAATATATCAGTATAAAGATCTGCGTTAACAAGAGAGACATATCTGTGAAGTATTGATACTTTAATGGGAAAATGCCGCTGATTCTTTCACAGAGCATATTATTTCCTGCGCTTGTCTTTTAATTGGGATACCTTTACCAAATACATTTTATTCGGTTACCGGGTATGCTCATTTTTCGTTTGGCTTGCTGTGTTTGTCACAATTTTGGATATTGTTAAATATTCATTAAAAGTGTTAAATCAATTGCAAATGCTCACAACACACACACGCAGATACTCGGACTCAAACACATGTAAACACAAAGCAAATAAATGTACAAATAGTATGATGTAAAATAACTTGTCAGTACACAGGCAATCTCTAAACTGATGTAAATACATTAAGCTGTGGCTAGAGGAAGCATTGTTTATAACTGCAGCAACAGCAGAAGATAAGACGTACAGTTCATGTTACTGCAACGGTCGCTTGCCAGGCGTGTCATGCTAATCACATGTTCCAGTATCGGCAACAAGGTTTTTGCATCTATCGTTGCTATGGATACTCTTAGTTATAACTGGTCCTTCTAATCATTTCTATGACGACCGCTATGACGTATCCATTCCCTCCCATTCATTTAAAGCTTTCTGCCACGTGGTTAGTAACTGTCAAACACCTTCTTGATTAGCACCGACTATATTTTGTTTTTATAGTGTCCTGAGAGTTTTAATTAAGTCTTGTAGTTTCATAAAGAACAGGTAAATTAAATTAATTATATCGCCATCAAGTTTAAAAAGCTACCCATGCAACGTTGGGTAAACTAGCTAGTATAGATATTATGTTAATTGGGGTTTTCATTATTTTTAGCATTAAGAGCAGAATAAACCCAATAATTTCCTCATGTACATAAAATCAGAGCTTTTGATTCCCAAGATGAATGTAAATATGATTAATACCTGAAGTCACTGATTACAGAGCTGCGATCATCGTGGATAGAATGCTGTTCGAAACTGCTGAGTGAACCCAGAGAGCTGCAACGGGAAAACATGAGTGGGGTCTCCTCTGCATAGTGGTCTGCTCCTCCAAATGTGACGACTTTACCTGTCAATACCAATTAAAGCACATCATTTGAACAGGAGTTTTGGCAAAATTAACACTACTTAATATTCTGTAGAACTCTGAAGCCAGAAAATTATTGAGTTATTACTACTGGCAACACTTTACAATGTAATACTGTAACTTCAGAACAAAACATCTGCTGTGCAGCATTCACATGACTTTCTCAACTAACTCTTCTGCAAACTATTCTTATAAAATCTTATTCTTCTGTCTACTTCTTGTTAACTGAGATAAGTTTTTTCAATTCACATTTACACATTTTATTGTAGGTATAAGAAGAACCTGTAGGCTAAAGCAATAGTCAGATTTTTATAAAACCAATTGCTATGTTATGGCTTTGGTATTGCATGCTCTTTGCATGACCATGAGAAAAAATGAATAATAACTAACCACTTGAAGAAAGTATGTATTTGTAAATTCAACCCAACAACAAAGAATATCTCAGAAATGGTCAAGACCACAAACATTTTAATTTGATATAAATTATGTGCTTTTATCATATCTACATTTTTCGTGTAGTAAGATTTCATCTATAATCCGTACGAAATGAGAAGGAATCTGAAGCAAGCCAATGGAGCGCTGCGTTGGCAGATGGTTTGCAAGTGTGACAGAGAGAGATGAGACACACAGCATAAAGCAAGACACAACCAGTGTAGCATACACATATACCCTGATCACTTGTCATGGAGTCCAGTGGGCATGCTTTCATCATTGTTAAACACTTAATTAAAACCACTACACTTATAACACTAAGTTTGAAACTTTAAGCTTATATAAAGAATACTTTTGCATCTAAATACACTGTCTAAAATGTAAATTACAAGCAACAAATTAAGAACCGAGGCTGACACGTCTTCACTTCGCTAATCTCAGGACTCAATTGCTCTAAGCTGTTGCAAACAGACCGAATGTAAACACAACACTGTTGTACAATGGTCAAGGTCTTTCAGCACCCCTCATTAATATCTGCTTTGACACATAACTAAAGAGCCAAACATTGTACAGACATGACAGTCTGATTCAAAATGTTTAGCCGTGCTTAGCTATAACACTATAAATGATGAGTACTTAACAACTTTAACAGCGTAATTAAAAATTAGAAACCCTAGCCTGCAACGGCACTTGAACTAGACAACTTCGCTCTAGCGCTATTGGCTGAGCAACTTTCACCAGCGTTATCTAGCTCTGCCTCAGATTCCTTCTTGTTTTTGTACAGATAATCTCTCTTACAGTTTACCAGTTATACAAAACTTACTTCAGAATGAGGATGTCACAGGCTATTCCCAGAAAATTCAAGATACATATTTTTTCATGTAAATATCTTAAACATAAGGCACATTTTTTTAAAATCTCTGCATTGCATCCTTGGAAAACGCATGCATGCACACATGTATGCAGACCTTTTTCTAAAAACACTTTTTTGTTTTGTTTTTTGTTTGTTTGTTTTTGGATGCAGGGTCCTCAAAGTATGTACTTCCATAACCATTTCACATTTTTGGATGGAATACAACACATTTTGTACTTACTAGGTATGTGGTAGAGAAAGTAAAAATGCTTTTATTTTTTTTAATTTATTTATTTAGTGAACCTCAAAACAGTGAAATCTCAGTATCAAATTTTTGAGTGAATGCAATTAGATTAGATTAGATACCTGACAGGGAAATGAACAGGAGGGACACATCGCACTGAAACCTTAGGTTTATTGTACGGTTTCCTCCCTGTTTTTGCAATCATCACCTCCCAAACTCTAATAAGTCTCAGGAATCAATAGATTAGGCTTTTATTAGATACTAACTCATTTGGATCAACAGTTCCAAATTGATTGTATCTATTCACTTCCAGTGCTGCACACTGGAATATTAAGTGTGAGGCTGTTTCCTCCTGCATTTTGGTTCTTCTGAGAGCCACATTGTCTGCAGGTGTTTTCTAAAATTCCCACGACCAGTCATCAAACCCAACATCAACCTCATCTGCTTTCTACTTAATTTAAGGACTGCAATACTCCTAAGACAGGATTGTTGCATCATTAACTTTCCATGTCCTTTGTTCCTGGATATGTTTCCAGTATTCTTATGCTGTCTTTGAATCCAGTCTAATAGATTTGTCCTTACCATTAATTTGGTAATACCCAAGACTGGTTCTGACCCTATAAATGGGGTCTGCACTCCAATTTTAGCTTTCTTTCCAATTACCCCAGTATGACCAGGGACCCATGCTAGATTAAGTTTAATACACTCCCCTATACTTTCTAGAGTTTCTCGACATTCCTTAACGATCTTTGATGTCGTGAAGGGAGCAGATAATGCCTGCAGTGCCCCCTGGCTGTCTGAGTATATCCAAATACTACAATTCCTGTAGCACCTGTGCTCACTCTCCTCCACACAAGCCCTGATGTCATATAATTCTGCCTGGAATACTGTGGTCAAAGCTCCCAAGGGATACCACTTCTCCAGCTTGGGCTGTCTTCCATATATACCAGCTTCTGTTCCATCTTTTGTTTTGGATTTATCAGTGAACCACACAATGTTTCCTGATTGGTGTTGATGATTAGCCTCCCAATGCTCTCTACCTTCAACTACAAACACTGAAGGCCTTATTAAAGCAGAGAGACAGCTTCATATAGTCTCCTCTCATTTCTGCAACTAGATTTATCCCCATATCATCTAATATTCTGGTATGATGTCCCAGATATCCAGTAGGTTTCATGTTGCCCCCAGTCTTTAATCTATATGCTCCAGCCATTGCTTCCATTTTAACCCATAGGTGCAGTGGAGGCAGCCTCAATGGAAGATGTAGGTGTGTTGTCAATTCCACCAGTGATGGCTAGATAGGCTTCTCTCCATACCTTCTTCAGTAGCTTGACAACCCCTACCTGCTCAGCCTTTTTCCACCAGACCAGGGGCCCATAGCTAACTATGGGCCCCACTACAGTAGTATAAATCTGGTGGATGCATCTGGGACTTAAACCCCAACTTCTACCGCGGGTTCTTTTGCTACTCATTAGTGCCATTTTAGCTTTGGTGCATGTTGCTTTAAAGTACAGAATCTAGTGAATGCTATACTCCCTGGAAGATGCTGGACTTAAATATCAAGATCTCTCTCAAAAGGGAGAGAATAAAATACTTCCTATATCCATCACATGTAAGTGATATAGAAAACAAAAGTATCAATTGATTAAATGAGCATCACTATACATCACTTGCTTGTTAATTACTGAAACATGTCTTCAATAATTAACAGTGGGATGTAATGTAGGCTGACCCTCATTTAATTTGAGTTCACCTCACTGTTCAAAACTCTTCCAGTTATTAGTGAATTAGTGTAATATTCAGGAATTCATCTGAGTAATGACAGATAAGATAGCATAATGAATGCTTGAAATGACATACGTACCTTCTCGTTCCCGTTGTTGTTCTTCAACCTTGGGCCCAGCTGCCTCAGGACTCTCCAAAGGCTGCTTATCAATAGGTGTGACCTTCATCAGTCCTTCAGCCTCTGCTGACGTCTCCTGCACCACTGCTGCGGCACTACTGAGCGAACTAAGGGAGCTCATACGAGAGAAACACACCGGAGTGTCTTCCTCACAGTACTGCACTGGTTTCTCGGGCGACATGATCGGTTGCCTTGGTGTGGGAGGCAGTGATTTCACTTGTGCACTCTTCTCCTCAAACCCCTTATTTAGATTGCTTGTGTCCACCACTTTAACAATGTCGCTTTTCGCCACATTGGGTTCTAAAGATTCATCTTTGGCATAATTTTCTGGAGATTTCTCACTTTTGGGCTGTTCACAACGCAAGTCAGACATGGATGTTGCGGTAGAAAAGTTATATGGTGTCTCATATGGTGTGCCCTCAGTACAATATGTTTTCAGAGTATCACTTTCAACTTCATTTTTTCGATACTCAGCCTCTGCCTCTTCTTCATCTTCTTCGGCATATTTGAGACTGTAATCCGTGGGTTGATCTAAATCTGTCTCGGCATAGTCCCCATATACCACATTTAGCTTCATGTTTTTACTTGCACCTCCGTGATGGTGATGAAATGGAGGGTATCCACGACCTAGGTCGTTCTGCGTTTGTTTTCCTCGATCATCATCGGGTTTGTCCGAGACCGTAAGACCTTGTTCCTCTACGTACTTCAAGCTATAATCAACAGGTTGCTCTTGAGCCTCGGCATCGTCATCGTATGCTAAGTCTGAGTATTTTGTTCGCAGAAACTGTCCTCGATGAGCGGCACTACCAAACACTCCCGCTGGCACTATGGGGTTGAAGGCTGACCTGGTACCTTCATACAGAATGTTCTTGGTGGGCTGTTTTGCTACAGAGCTAGAGGAGGTGTGTGTTTGATCCACTACCTGGGTACTTGCAAGCCTGCTCTCAATAGAGTCCTGAGCTGTTGACTTTACAGCATCATGGTAAGTCCCTGCAGATACAGCTGCTGCTACTGCCACTGTTGCCTGTGATGAGGGCTGAAACATATGGCATATTTCATTAATTTTCTGTCAACATTTAGTTTATGGTAGACACAAAATTTAATGGTGAGCGGCGGGAGGAGCTAGTGATCACAAAATCCACTGAAAGGCTTGACCCGCCTTGCAGCGTTATATAGTTAAGATGATGTGAAGTTGGTGATACAAATATCATTTGACACCACAAAATTTACTTGTGCTTCAGGAAAGAGGATAGCCTGTTCATGAAGAGCATTTTATTTTGAAGCTTACAGTCTAAAAACCAATTTCCTATGTTAACTGGTTGCAGAGATATGGAGGTGCAATGAACTCATCTTTTTTGTATCAAGGGATTCTGCTAAGAAGCTTTAAGTTCTCTCTCCAACTACCTTCATGCCTCGTTTGTTTATTGTGTCAGCATGTGCTTAAAGTAGATACAAGAGCCAGCATGAGGTGAGTGATAAGGAAGGAAAAGGCCTCTAAGTTGCTGATGTTATAGCTTCAGTAGAGAGTTTTGTTTTTGCCTTAGCAGTGATAATTTCAGTTCCATTATAGCGATTGTCTTATTTTATTGGTGTTTATTTAAAATGTCATTTAACAAACAAGATATGAGTGGTAAAAGTCAACCAATGATACATAAATGAGAAGTGTTGCATCACCAAAGCAGGAATATAATTTACAATGTGTATTCTTTTTACTTTGTTTGCCAAGATTTTGGTAATGCTGCTACAGAGGTTGACGTGTCATGGCGTGTGCCGCGAAACGTCGGGCAACCTACCCTGTAAAAAACACATCGCTAATGTGTGGCATTTGGCCTTTTAAATGCCCCAAAGTTGTTTAAGCACTTCCGATTATGTATTCTGGCGCGATTTATTGAATTGGTTATGTATTCTGGCGTGATTTTGTCAGCAATCAACATGGACAACTTACACATCATTAGACGCTGTCTAATGGAAAATTGGGACATAAAACAACTTGCAGAAGAGCTTGCAACCCCAGAGCTAGCAATGCGGTGTTTGGCATGTTGTCGCCCAATTAAAAACCAGGTGAGATGTGTGAATTGCAATGTGCCATGTCACCTACAGGCACATGGCAAGTGCAATGATGGAAAATGGTGGGGCTGTAGTCGCTGCAGGAAGAACACATCTGTAAGAGATTCTTCATTTTTCTCTAAGAGTAAGCTAAAACAGATAATCATGTTTGTTTACTGTTGTATTACATTTGTTTACTAGTGCAAAAGCACTAATAGCTTCATTACTAAATGCCAAGCATTAGACAATAACAATAGTTTTTACTGCTTTGCAGTTATTATTCAGTTTTATTGCATTTATTCCCTATTTTGCGCTTTTCTATTATGACAGTGTGTAACAGTTCGCAACAATACCAAACTATTTCCGTTTTTACTAACGCGAGAGCATTTTTTCAGTTTAACAGTTGGTACCTGACATTGCGCATTTACATCGTCCGCCATGACACGTTGACCTCTGGAGCAACATTACCAGGATTTTTAATACTGATATTAAGGTATGGCTTTCAGATTACTTTATTGTTAACTTAGCAATGCACACCAAGTTTGCTTGTTTGAGTACTACAGTAATACTCTATAAACTGCTTTTGTCTTATCACTGCATGTAACTTCGCTCCGCCCTTTAACGTGTGGCAACATCGCGCTTCTGCCATATTGGTCAGCTATAGCCACCATTAAATTTTGTGTCTGCCATAGTTTTGTTATTTTAAGCAAAGATTAAGAAAACATATAATTATTTGTAAAAAATATTCTTGTTCCTGGAAAGGTAGTATTAGATTCAGACTGAAAAATTCAAGTCTTAATGCACAGTAGAACCATGCTTAACAGAATTAAAGGGGGCAGAGCTGCTTCGGATAATCATTGGTAATGATTTTAAGTAGCAAAAGGAAGAAAATAACTGTATTCCAAATGCATGAAGTAATGTTTAATAAAAAAGTATACAGTATTAAAATATGCATTACAGTATTTACAAAGACTATTTAATTAAATCAGTAATCTTTTTTTCTGAACTTTCTTCTTGCAACGCTTCCAAGCAGCTATATCATGCCACTGTTTGATAAGCATTATATATGTAATTATATATATTTTGTTCCACAAAACTCAAGGCAACCTAAAAATAAAAAGTTTTGTGTTACTGAAATGGTTGTAATTCAACATTTCTTGTTAAGGTTTGAATACATATTTATAGTCTTTCTTGCCATGGTTCTATGCACCCTATTCTATATTGGGCATGAAAGACCGTTTTGCTCATAGGCCTCTTTATCAGACTTGAGGTTCTTTTATGCGCTGTAAATCTACAACACAGGACCACTAACTTTACTTCCCTTCTGAGGGAAGCCATGCTAAGGAAGGATTTTTTTTATGCCTGAAAAAATCCATCGCCCTATGCCGGGTTTGACTCTGTGACCTCGGGAACTAGAGGTACTCATGGTACCACAGAGGACGACAATGGGGTGGAGGAATACATAGCAGATATAGAACTGGCTGTTAGAATGTTATTATTATTATTATTATTATTATTATTATTATTATTATTATTATTATTATTATTATTACTATTACTACTACTATATTTATTTTACATTGTTTAACTACAGGGTCATATTGCGACGGATCTGTTAGTAAATAACTCTTAGATCGAGGTGTGGCAGACAGTTAGCCTTCTAGGTCTCATCCCTGTAACCATGCCATCTTGCTTCTTCACGTATTCACAGAGACCCTAGCGCATAGCACTGGATCTTCTGCTTCATGCAGTGCAGATGGTATTAGGGTGTCATCCAATTTAATTGTCGCTTTCATATTGAAAGGCGGACAGTTAGTCTTCTACGTCTCATCCCTGTAACCATGCCATCTTGCTTCTTCACGTATCCACAGAGACCCTAGCGCATAGCACTGGATCTTCTGCTTCATGCAGTGCAGATGGTATTAGGGTGTCGTCCAGTTTAATTGTCGCTTTCATATTGAAAGGCGGACAGTTAGTCTTCTACGTCTCATCCCTGTAACCATGCCATCTTGCTTCTTCACGTATCCACAGAGACCCTAGCGCATAGCACTGGATCTTCTGCTTCATGCAGTGCAGATGGTATTAGGGTGTCATCCAGTTTAATTGTCGCTTTCATATAGAAAGGCGGACAGTTAGTCTTCAATGTCTCATCCCTGTAACCATGCCATCTTGCTTCTTCACATATCCACAGAGACCCTAGCGCATAGCACTGGATCTTCTGCTTCATGCAGTGCAGATGGTATTAGGGTGTCATCCAGTTTAATTGTCGCTTTCATATAGAAAGGCGGACAGTTAGTCTTCTACGTCTCATCCCTGTAACCATGCCATCTTGCTTCGTCATGTGTCCATAGAGACCCTAGCGTATATCAACTGGATCTTCTGCTTCGTGCCATGCAGATGGCATTACGGTGCCATCTAGTGTACCTGCTTTCATTGTCTGTGGATAGATGGCACAGCATTCGCTATTACCACCTATTTTTCATTTTTACTGTTGTTTTAGACTTAAGGTGGAACTTTGGGTCATGGTATTAAATATCGAATCCGGTATTTACCTTAGTGACTGAGGAAAACAACGAAAAAACCTCAGTCAGATTGGTTGGCCCACAGGATTTGAACCTGGGACCTCATGAAGTTACTGCCTGAGTCATCCTGCTCGGTTATTAGAGTTTTAGTCCAGATGAGAAAGCATGTATCAGAAACGAATGTGAGAAAGCAATAAAAGGCATTCGCAGTACGAAGTATACCAACTGCATATAAGAATATTGTATGATCGGTAAATTTAAAGAATATAGTGTATACGAAAGGGCAATAACATTGTCATAATGGACAACGATAAATACATATATAGCACAGACTGTATTCTACAGAGCGATGAATTTATTGAAATCAAACATAACCCTTTAAATAAATTTTCACGGGAAGTCAATGCAGCTATCAAAGATAGTAATATTATTACCAAGTCAAAAATATTCAAAATAAAAACTGTCAACCCTATATCAGCCACCATTACACAGTTTACCAAAAATCCATAAAGCAGGAAATAAAATGTGACCTATCATAAGCTACATCAATACCCCTGCATATCAGTTGGCAAAATGGCTTGATACAAAATTCATCTCCCCCCCTCCATTTGAAAGCTTCAGCATTAAGAATTCTTTGGAAATAGTGGAGAAAATTAAAGACATTCAGTAAGGCAATGACATTTTGGTATAATTGGATGTAGTGTCACTACGAGGGTGGTCTGAAAAGTTTCCGACCTAATAGAGATACAAGACATTTTTTCAGAATTTTTTTTTTATTTTTCAACATAGTCTCCTTGTAACTCTACACACTTCTCCCAGTGATGCTCCCATCTCTGTAACCTGTCCAAATAGTACTCAGCATTTTTCTCTGCAAAATAATTGTTCACAAAGGTGATTGCCTCTTCATTTGACGAAAATCTCTGTCCTCCGAGCGCAATTTTCAGATGAGGGAACAAAAGGAAGTCGCTTGGGGCTAGATGTGGTGAGTAAGGCAGATGGTCAAGCAGTTCAAACCGTAATTCGTGGATTTTTGCCATTGCAACTGCTGAGGTGTGAAACAGGATTTTCTTTTTCTGCAAATGTGGCTGTTTTTCCGCAAGTTCTGCCTTCAGCTTGTCAAGTAATGATGCGTAGTATGCTCCTGTAATGGTTTTTCCTTTTTGAAGATAATTGATTGAAATAACTCCATGACTATCCCAAAAAACAGTCACCATCACTTTCCCAGCCGAAAAAACAGTTTTTGCTTTTTTTGGAGCCGGTTCCCCCTTTGCAGTCCACTGTTTGGACTGTATTTTTGTTTCGGGCATATAATGGTGTATCCAAGTTTCATCTACAGTAATTAATCAGCACCAAAACTCGGATTTATTGCGCCTAAACTGCGCCAACAGAGCGTTGAAAATGTTCATTCCAACACTTTTTGATCAAACTGAGTAAACGCGGCACCCAACGCGCGGACAGCTTTCTCATGTCTAAATGTTGATTTAATATGTGACAAACACGTTCTTTTGACATGTTCATAGCCTCTGCTATCTCTGTCACTTTAATTTGGTGGTCGTCTAGCACCATTTGGTGAACTTTGGCGATGTTTTCGTCGGTAGCTGTAATTTTTGGACGTCCCGAACGTTCATCATTTCCCAAGCTCTTACAGCCACGTTTAAATTTAGTTGCCCAAAATTTCATTGTGGTAAATGATGGTGCAGAGTCCCCATACACAGAATCCAACTCACCTTTGATTTGTGTAGGTGTATTGTCTTTCAAAAACAAATATTTAATGACAGCTCGATACTCGATTTTGTCCATTTTCATAAAAACACTCACATCACCTCACTCAAACGACTGTTACATAACAACTGAGCGTCCAAAATGGCTGAAACTTTGGTGAGTAACTGTCAACAGATGAACAACGAAATTCACTAGCTCTTATTTATGAGTGCTGCCATCTTCATGTTGAGGTCGGAAACTTTTCAGACCACCCTCGTATTTCCAAGTGTACGCAGGGAAAAACTTTTAATCTGTTTGGAAAAATGGTTATCTTTAGTAAATCTCAGGCATCTTGAAATACAAGAACTGAAATACCTCACAAACATTACAGTTCCTTGGAAAATACTACCAGCAAGGTTCAGGGCTAGCAGTGGGTAACTTATTATTACCTCTTTTGGCCATCTTGTTCACTTCAAACTGCATATTACAAAATTTTTTGAGCTATATTTTTAAAAGATGGTACCGCTATGTTGATATGTTTGCGATAATAAATAAAAACTTCATAGAGGATGCATTAAAACTGCTGAACCTGCAGAGAAAATATAAAGTTTACTATGGAAATGGAATCCAACATGTTGCCTTTCCTAGACTTGAAATTAATAAAAAATTATGGGAAAATCAAATTTGGAATTTTTAGGAAGGCCACTCACACACAAAAGTACATCAAAGCCAATGGTTTTAATCCTAGACAACATAAGCATGCAATAATCAACACACACACTCACTCATAGACTAGTCAACATACTGTTGAACAGTGTGGAATACAAGGAGCAGACAGAAATTTTGAAGACGGCAGAATGTAATGGTTTTACCAAAGAGATAGTAAAACAGAAAAAAATTCAAAAGATTTAAGCACGTGGACGAATGACAACACTCAAAAAACAAAAACCTGATATGCAGCATAGAAAATTTACCTTCCATCCGATAGCTATACACAAATTTAAAAAAAACACCATATCATTTTGGCACCTCAGAATGGATTATCTTAAAGGAACTTCATTAAATCAAACAAATTGGACAAACCTAAAAAAATTCAAAACCAAGGGTATATCAGATTAGCTGTTTGAATTGTGATAAGATATATATAGGAAAAACATAGAGAAGCTTAGAAGTGAGGAAAAAAGAACATTTCAGAAACATTAGATATAAACAGATAGACAAATCAGCAGTGGTCGATCATTTCTGGAAAACTAGCCGCAACATTAATGGAGAGAAATGCTAAAGAATTGGATGTCTGGGTGAAGATCATTATTAAGAAACATGAAGGATGTGTGATGAACTTTGAGATTCCTAATCACGTCAATGTCTATGCAGAATTGTTCCAAAAGAGGAAAGACAGAATATGCTTCAGTCACGTGAGTGCTGATGAGGACAAATGCTCTTGAAAATGTTCCAGTTTTAATAACTTGGTAAGCGAAGGTTTGTGTAAAGATAGTGTGACTCATTTCAAATTCAATACCATCTTGTTCAGCAGTATGTGCATGCAATGGAAAGTTTTCCATTAATTGTGAATGTTGTAATGCAGGTTATTGTGACCCTCTCCCTGCATAACCAAACAAACAAATTGATGGTAGGAAAAGTGTGTGTTGAATACAACTTATGAATAGACTTTGGATTTCTAGGCACTTAAAAAACAATTTTTGGGCAACTAAAATAGGCTCTAAAAATAGATACTATAGATACAGTTTTAAGCAACTACTGTGTTTTTCAAATGGGATGATGTTTGTCCTTGAGCGCGGCCAGAGCGGCAACCAATTGGGGTTCCGCTGTGTTGTCATATTGTATTCGCCGTAAGCTATGCGTGACGCGTGCTAAGCGAATGTGTTTCTAATAAATATAATTTGCGCTAAGACAAAAATTCAAATTTTGCAAAAAGTAACCCACTAAAAGGTAGGGAGTAATTTTCGTAACACAACCGTAAAAAACAAATATTTTTAGCTCAAATAGTTTTCATAATACAAACAAATAAACATTCCCATATGTTATAATATAACCACGTAAGCACTGTAATGGTCACATTATTTGTATGTATTGTATTATTGTATACATTATGTATATATATATATATATATATATATATATATATATATATATATATATATATATTATTGTAATTATACAGAACTACTGACTTGATGGTGATAAAGAATTATGTTGTAAAACCAAGGCGTTTGTTAAAGCTGAGAGAGAGAGCAAACAGCCCACCCAGCTCACTTGTGTTACTTGTAGAATGCTGAATCTGCAGAACGTGAGCCGTCACATGTTTATGATTGTGTGTTGTTTTTAAATCTGGGTTGGAGTTTATTTACCCTACACAGTTAATATCAGTATTCAGTTGTTGTTCAGAGAGCAAGCAGCAAGACTAAAATAGTGCAATGACTTATTGTGGAGAATTTAGTGGCGAGTCAAAGAGGCAGGTATTGCGAAGTCAGGCTCGAAGTATTATATTTAGGGTCTACTCGTTTTTTAAAAAATGTAACAATGAGGAACACAGAAATCAACTTGATTTCAAATATCCTCAACAGCTTACTGCTAAAGCGTGTGGTGTCGGTAAAGCAAGTGTGTCTCGCATTTGCGGAGAGGCAAGAAAATCTGTTCCCAGTGATGCTCCAGTGTTTGTATCGCCCAGAAAGCACATTGGACCTCCGAAGAGGATTACAAATTTAACTGACTTTGACAAGGACGTTGTACGCAGAACTGTGTTCGAGTTTTATGACCAAGGTGAATTCCCAACAATACAGAAAATAACTTGTGCCCTTAGAACTAAAATATCATACACTGGTTCAAATTCATCTACTTATAGAATTTTGAGAGGATTAGGGTTCAGGTACAGAAAGACAAATGATGGGCGACAATTTTTAATGGAGAGGAGTGACATTGTTGCGGCAAGAATAAAATTCTTACGCAAAATGCACGAAATTCGAAATTCTGGCGATACGAGATCTATATTTTACTTAGATGAGACATGGGTAAATAAAAACCACACTCAAAATTCAATCTGGCAAGATTCCTCAAAAAAGGGTGGCATGAAGGTAGCTGTTGGAAAAGGCAGTCGACTTATCATTTGTCATGTAGGGTCCGCTAAGACAGGATTTGTACCTGAAAGCAAATGGATTTTTCTGTCCAAAACCACCTCAGATTATCACGAAGAGATGACAGCTGATACGTTTAAAGAATGGTTTTTGAACAGATTCCTAAATTATTTAGAAGAGGGAAGCATAATTATAATGGATAATGCACCATATCATTCGGTTATTGAAAACAAAGTACCGAATACTGCCAGTAGAAAGAACCAAATTGTTGAATGGTTGCAAAAAAAGGGGGTTGAATTTTCGGCAACAGAAACTAAAAATGAGTTACTGCAACGAGTACTTCCATTTAAAAACCAGGGAAAAGTGTATCAGCTGGATCAACTTGCAATAGAAATGGGACACGAGGTAATCCGCCTCCCCCCTTATCACTGCCAGTATAATCCAATTGAGTTAGTATGGGCTCAAATAAAACGAGGGGTTGCAAACAGAAATAACACTTTTAAACTGACTGACGTTGAACGTCTTATTCACGAAGAAATTGACAAGGTAACTCAACAAGACTGGAAAGCCTGCGTGAGACATGCAGAAAAACTACAAGATGACGACTTTTGGAAAGAAATAGGCCGTGACGATATTTTGGAACCTATCATCATAAATTTGCAAGACTCAGATGATGAAGACAGTGTCAGTGATGAATTGCCTCTTCACGTAACTGATGACAGTGATACGGATGAGCCACTGGCAGTTCCATTGGATTAAAAGCACAGGTAATTCATAACCTATAATTATATAACACTTAAAAATACGTACGTAGCATGCGAGTATATTCCCAATTATGAATTTAAACACCAGGAGAATTATAAAAGTTTAGATAATTCAGTTTGGGTTGCTTTACGTCGACCATTCTAGCGACAGGCAGATGTGAGAGTGAGAGGGAAATATGAAAAGAGTGGGGGTAACAAGGTGGCAACGCTGTGCACGCAAATGCACCTCATTCGCTGTAGCTCAGAACTCTTCCCATTTGAAACTAATAATAAAAGTACAGTTTCCACAAATTAAACACTTGCTTTTATGTATGTAAAATGTATTTGTAAGTTCTAAAATAGGTTTAAAAATGCAATTAATTAATGAGAATTAAAAATTACGCAGTAACAAAAAAAGAAAATTTACTAAATTATTATGGCTAGAAACAACTAGAGATAGTATGGAGCCACCCCCGAAAAGATGTTGTTTGCAAAACACAATACAGCCTCAAAGACAGCAATGTAAAGCAACTGCTTGAAATACTTAATTGATGTTTAAAGGAATATAGTAACAGTGACGTCAAAATTATACTTGCATATTTGCAGAGTCAATTTTTTGGACACTATTAAAACAAAAAGACAAGTCAGCAGTAGCTTTTCACTTTTGGAATGAAAATCATAAGCTAACCCAAATCCAAAACTACTTAAAAGCATAACAGGCCACAATGAATTCACAAGATGGGAAAACAATTTAATATGGAAACATGAAGATCAATTAATAAATTTTGAAATCACGCTACTTGACATATCAGCAAAGAAGTTCATCATTCTACCGCCAGAAAGATGGCTGCAATCAACTACAACCAGCAACAGCAGTCACACCCCTAAGGTTGAGAATGGAAGTAACGGCTCCTGAAAGCAGTACCTCAAAAATTGAAGTATATGTGACATAGTGTCAAAAACCGACTCCACAAATATACAAGTATGTTTGAAAAACATTGAGACAGTATTTTTAACACTTATGATTTCAGTCTAATTATATAATATATAAATTCAAAACAGCCCGCCTTAAAGCAATATGTGTATGTAACACTATATAAAAATTGTATATTAGTCATTGTATATGTTTATATTATTGAATACATGTAATAATGTTATCTGAATGTATTACGTAATTTAATAATGTAAGAGCTGTGAGAATAATAGGTTGAAAGTTTAACAATACTACTTGTGATTCTTGGAGTAACAATAATGTAATTTTTGTGACAGTTTATAAAATAGCCAATCAACAACCAGAAAAAGCTTTAGTTAAATAAAAGTATTCTATTGGATTAGGAATAGCCAATCAGAAACTGAAATATAGCAAAATTTACAAATCTAGAAGTCAGTTGCTTGTAGACAGTGCTCATAACTGGACGCGTTGCTAGCAGTCAGTGTTACTAATCAGACGCGAGATGCGTCCTTGAGAAATTTAATACATATTTTGTGTGAGAAAATAGTTAACGTGTTTAAAAAGTGCAAGTAATTAACAAAAGAATCTCACAGCTCTCTATATCAGTGAAGTGTTATTTAAATCGCGTCAAGCATTAATAAAAGGAGTGAAGAAAAACTTAAAATCTGTGTAAGCCTACATTCTTCAGTCGCACCACGCTCTGCTAAGACATCCATGTCTCCAACAAAAAATACTAACGCAGCCGAGGCAAACATAAATATATAATATTTAAAGAGACAGTCAAAATTACAAAGTTAATATTTTTTTTCTTAAACATTTTTTTTGGGGCAAAGGCCACCGGAAAGTACATTTGGGGCGAAGGCTACTGGAAAGTGGGTGCTATACGTGCGGTTGTAACCAACTTCAAATTCGGCTCCCCAACATAAGAACTATAATACAACTCCTTCAATACAAACCATCTTCTCAAAAACATTTGTAAAGCAACAGAAGAAACCCAGAGAAAGCTTGTGAATATCAACAGTTAATGATGATGGAAATAACCATTTTGAAAGGGATTTCTGCCATACTGCAGTCAATGGAGATACTTTTTAACATGTGACAGGAGAAATTTTGTAAGTCTGAAGGTCCTCCAATGCGCATGCTCAAACTGACTGAAACGACTGGTGACTATTAGTTTTATTGCTTCTCGCATAGCAGCCAACATGTGCTTCATTTGTAACAACTGTAGACAACCTCTGAAAAAAAATTCCCATACATGTGCACAACAATCTGGAAGCGATTAGCAACTGATCACTTTTGAAAACTCCTGACCATGCTTTCTCTCGGGTTTTATTACTTTACAATCACGGTCATGCAGTGAAGTAGAATTTAAGAAGTAAGGTTTGCGTGTTCTTGGAGATATTCTTGCAAATAATAAAACTTTTAGAAATGACCCTCCGATTAGTAAGACGGATTTACCTCAGTGATACTGAGAACACCTAGATGCTCACATTTGTCAGTATTTGTAGCATCCTGACACCAAGAACCATTCAGGAAGACATTAGGCAGGGCTACCTGTGGTTAGTTAAAGTTTAGGCTAGGCGTAGTTAAATTAACAAGTTAGTGTTTAGTACGCATAGCTGGTCAGCATAATTTACAAACAATGTATATAATTACACTGGGGAACAAAAAAATTTTGTTTTCATGGTGCCTTGAATTTTCCACCAGATTCTGGGTATTTTGATGCTGCTGATTCCAAAAATGTCTTCCATTTCATCCTAGCAGCTCTAGTTTATGAGATACTGATATCTTTATAAATTCCTCCTATGACTACTTTGTTTTACAGCTTCATTTGTAACTTGATTACATTATTTGCATTATACTGATTTATTTTATCCAAGGTCTATCCATGTTGTTTGCAGATGTACTTTAATTATTCTGACATTTATGTCTCCTTTTCATAGGCACTGATATGGCTTCATCACAAAGAAAATGTGTTTTGTTTTATCTGTGGGGAATACACATTCATCCAACAAAGAAAACCCATAATGGATTTTGTAAAAAGAGCATATTTGGCCTATTTCACAGTAAAGCTTGGAGACCAAGATAAGTCTTGAGCACCTCACATTGTATGTAAAACATGCACAGAGTATCTGCGACAGTGGAAAATGGGAAGCGGAAGTGCTTGAAATTTGGGGAACCAATGATATGGCGAGAACCAATAAACCACATTTGTTCAATAAATGTAAAGGGCATCAATAGCAAAAACTGGAATACGTGGAAATATCCCGATCTATGCTCTGCAAGACGTCCTGTTCCACATTCAAAGGAGATACCTGTTCCAGTATTTATCAGTCTTCCAGAGTTATCAGAAGAAGTGGATGAATCAGCTGAAAGCTATGCAGTGATTTCACAGGACCTTCATCAGTTGTGTCTGGTTTTAATCAAGCAGAATTGAATGACCTCATTAGAGATCTTAGTCTTCCAAAGGAGTTGTCAGAATTGTTGGCTTCTAGGCTGGCAGAGAAACAATGTCTGTAACTGGGAACAAAAGTGACAGTCTATCACAAAAACAGAGCAAGATTTCTTGCCGTTCTTCACAACAGAAAACCAATTTGTTTTTTGCATCAATGTTGAAGGACTGTTAATGAAACTGGGTATAAGAAAATACACCCAACGGAACGGCGGTTACTTATTGACAGCTCAAACCGCAGCCTAAAATGTGTTCTTTTGCATAATGGGAACAAAACAGGTCAATAACAACTGGTCACTCAATTACTATGCATGAAAATCAAGCTACAATAGCTAAAATTCTAGAGAAGATCTCATACCGTGATCACCAATGAGTTATCTGTGTCGACATAAAGATGATGAACTTTCTTCTAGGACAACAAGGTGGTGCTTTATATGCCTATGGAACTCTAGAGCTAAAGATCAACATTGGGTGACAAGACAGTGGCCTCTTAGAGAAAGCACGATTGTTGGAGAAAAAAAAAAAAACATCACAGAACCTTTGGTTGACAGAAACAAGGAGGAAATCACATAAACGAGAATTCAGCCACCTGATAGAAGAAAATCAATGAACCTAATGCGACTAATGTATAAATAAATTATGGTAGTTGATAGAAAGTTGCTTCATGAAAAAGAATGTGCTTGATCCATCCAAATGTATTCTTTATTCAATTGTGTGCAAGTAATATAGTTGTATATGCGGACAGTAAGGTTAAATTGGTGTATAATGTGAATAAGCTGTATCTCAAAAATTAAAGCTGATAGGGCAAAACTGAAAGCATTTTTGGAATCAGTGACCCAAATATATTCAGAAATAGGTCAGATATGTAAGGCACTAAAATCACTGTTCCCCAGTGTTATATAGTTAGTGTAATTTAATGACAAAAAAGAGTGTTGGCTACATTACTTTGAGAAGAGAATTGGAGAATTTGGCTGCCCAGCATTCTTCTACATAGCTACATGCGCAGTAAGTAAATAAATAAATAATTATAAGACTTAAATAATGTTAATAAAACGTTTTTCAACAAGAAATCATCCAAACAAATAATTCTAAATACATATTACACTATAAACACGGGACCGTGTCCACCTATGCAGAGACCACACCCTTGCTTGACCCAGGATTGCTCGTGGGCCCTTTCCATTACGGACGATGCCTATTATATATACCACCCCCCCTATCTGGTCGAGTTTAGGCTAGGACTCATCCTGCCCACCACATATTACACTAAAGAATGTGAAGTTACACTTTGAAAAAATATGCCACAGACAGATGTAGAAAAAATCTCGCGTCACATGTTGTAAAGTTGAGCCAGTCACTGATCAATACCAAAGAATGACAAAGAGACCTAGAGGGACAAGTATTCTGTTTCTCTTTCTATAATTGAGCAAGTTTAGCTGGTAAAGTGCTAAGATAAACCAGGCTTTTTCCCGGAATGTCTCATTCCTACAACTGAACTATTACATACTCTTTCAATCAAACTAACACCGATATCAATACTTTATCTTTCATTGCTCTATGCCTTAAAATGGATCTCGAAGATCAAATTAGGCATTTTATGCAGGACCAAACCTGATTCCATGAATTTCATATACAATGTGAAGATGTTTATGTACACTTAGTTTATTCCTACGCATAAAAAATTAGTATTTAGCCTAAAATCCAGTGTCTACTTATGAATTTTTAACATATAAAATTTAAAAATTGATGCGAGATGTTCAGCACACACTTTAATTATTTAATAACAAAAGGTTGCTAGAATATTAGTAGGTATTTAAAATTAATAATTTTTCAATAATACCAACCTGCTTATCTGGTTCTTCTCTGTGTTGCTGCTCTATATCATCATCACCACTTCCTTCTGCATTTTTTTCCTCTTGTCGCTGTCTCATGCTGTTGCAGTAGCGATGCAGGAAATGTCTATCTGAAGAACTACCTTCTCCAGCGTTGATGCGTCCTGAGTCACTAATGCTTCCTGTTAGACCCGTAGCCGTTGGAGACGCCAGCAGATTTAACACCGTTCGACTCACTCGCTCGTATACTGTATCTGACAAAGTGCTGGTGACTGAGTCTCGGCTATCTGATCTCGCTACTGCACCTCTTGACTGGTGCCTCCCTGATGCCTATAAACAATAACATTATAGATTATATAATTTCATTTTTTTTACTAGTGTTTAATGTCTTCTTACTACATGTGGCACCACAATTGGTAGAGTGATGACATGAAATGAAATCATAACTGGGAAAGGAATTTTAAGGAAACATCCTAAGCCTAAGTTGAAGGCACCTTCCCAGCATTTTCCAACTATGAGGACTGACGAAAACCTGGAAAAACACCCCAGTCAGGGAGAATAGTCCTGGCAGGATTTGAACCATACTCCTCTCAAATGTGAGACTCACATGCAGGGTTACCCAACATCCCGGATTTTATGAGACGGTCCTGGATTTGTGCTAAATCTCCCATGTCCTGGACAGTTCCTATCTGGAACAGTAAGCGCCGGTTTCACCAACCGATGTTAAAAATACTCTAACATCTTGTTTGTTAATAAGGTGTTCAAAGTTTAACATAAGGTTAAAACTTTTGCATTTCATCAAGCTTTTACAGCAATTTGTTAGCTAACATTTTATTACTGTCAAAGACAACTGCGAACGCTAGCTTTCGAGAAGGCGGTGGCCGAACTACACTGTTTCTGAACGTACTCTGATGCACTTTTGTCTACGTATCGCTGCGCTCTCTGTGTCAGTAGCCAACAACTATTTACATTCATGGCAATGGGCATATAATTTTCACAGATGTTGGAGGTTAGAATCACGATGTCAACTGAAATAAATTCCTCACCATTTGAAGCACATTAATTAACATCTGGTTAATAAGTATAGATGTATTGTCAAGTGCGAAAAAACTGACGATCATACATTAAAGGATAAGATTGCAGCCTGGGACAAAAGCTGTGAGTAATTTAATTGGAATGAATGTGTTTCTCTTAAGCCCAGTAAGCAACTACGGCAATTTTATGCTAACATAAAGCGCAGCACCAGAAACGTTAGGTGCGAAGAGGGTTTAAGATGGTTTAAAACTGGTGGTTGACACTGCATTGAAACTAAAGTAGACGAAAATGTATTATCGCAGATTAATCAAGCAGATCCGAAAAAAATAGTTTGCTTCTTGAAGCAATTACTTTGGAAACCTTCCGGATAAACCCACAAACAGTAGTTTTGGAAATACCAACATTACCACAAGTAAATGAAAAATGTTAGTAGCATAAAATCTAAGTACCTAATTAACACTTAGGAAAAAGAGGCATGCTTCTGTTGGTAGTGTTCTAAACTCTCGTATTTCCCATAAAACCATGCTCATGGCCCCTTGGACAGTCTATATTGCCTTAAAAATTGTTCGTTTTGCAGGGCTTCAAATTTATTATGATGTACGACTCTTTTAGGAATGACATTCAGAAATGCCAATTGTAGCAAACTCGCATGAACAGCTTGGTTTGTGGCAGCCATTTTCCAATTTCTAACATTTGTTAAACACCTTAACACAGGGTTATGGGGATGTTAACTTAACACTGACTAACACATTGTTAAAGTTAACATTGTTTGATGAAACAGAATTTGTATTAACTTCAGTGTTAAATCAGTTTAACGTTGTGTTAAAATTTAAGCATCTGTTGGTGAAACCAGCCCTAACATAACTGTCCCTATTTTGGAGGACTTTGAAGCTTGACCAAAAACACGTTAACGTTTTCACCTTTGCAATTGGTAAAACCAACTGCAGATATTTTTTTATATTGCAAAAAGTAATTCCTGGTATGTTTTATCCTTATTATCATTATGTTCTATTATATTTATATATATATATATATATATATATATATAAATGATACGTTTTAAAGCCTATCGGCCTAGGAAATGTTTTTGATGTAGTGTCAGCTGAAAAATTCAATGTCATAGCTGGAATTTAAATTTTTCAGCTGACTCTACATCAAAACTTTTTACCCTGTTATAACAGTTGGAAGTGTTGTACTGATCCACTTACAATTGATGCATTGTTCACAAATTTGTCGATTTTTGGGCTTTGGCGAGCCTGGTGGATATGCATATAATTCAAACTGCTGTCCACTTATTTTCCCCTTTTGATTAATGACCATCAACATTGAAGGGTATTTGTTAGAAGCTTGTGAAATGAGTATGAACATGTAATTATTCTGTTGGAAAACAAGAAGTAAATTAATAATGGAAATGGATAGGAATTTGAAATGCTAAAGTGTAAGAAAGAAAAAAATCTGATGGTTACACTCACATGACTTTCTCTACTCTTGTAGAAACTATTTTTACAAATAGTCAGTTCAAGTTTTATGAAACACGCCTCTGGTGATGCGACAGAAAAATGCATGGATAATATATACTTAGGATCAGGACCCTCTAGAAACAATGGACCTGAACAGGGTTCGAGATCGAGAAAAAATGGCAGCAGTAGTTAGTGGTGATCCCAGGAGTTTACACATGCTAGATGCTGTGTTGTGTTTTAGACACCTGTTATTTATAGTATTTTAGTAACTGCGGCAGTTTATAATCACATTAGTGAAGCTATAGTGTTTGAAAACCTTTATTTGTGCAATTTAGGAAACGGGAATAATTCCAATCACGTGTTACTTATGTACTAATATTCCATCTAGACTATGTCTACATTAAATGTAAATTTCACCAGAAATACATGTTTTGAGACCCCCTGAATCCAAAAAAAGCATTTTTGGAAACATGTCCATGTGTGTGTTTGTGAACAGCATAACTCAGAAACGAACAGTCGGATAAACACCAAACTTGGTATTTAGGTTCAGTATCTTCCAGAGATGTGGCACGAAGGTTTTCAAGAAAATCCCCCACCCCAGACTACCCTTTACATGGAAAATTTTTCGAAAATTTTAATTTTCTCAAAAATGGCTCTAACGATTTTGATTAAAATATCATATGTTTAAGATATTTTCATGACAAATTAAATGTATATCTCAAATTTTCTGGGAATGTCTCCAAAAGCATTCTTCATTGTGAACGACTTTTGCATAACTAGTAAACCATAAGAGATAGACAAAATTTACTACACAAGAATTGTAGATCATGTTAAAATACACAATTTATGTCATATACATTTGTTTTGTTGAGTGAACCATTTTCGAGATATTGCTTGTTATTCCCTTAAATTTTCCAATACTTAGTTTTTCTCAAATGGGTATTCATTATTCACTTTTTTAATGTCCTGGACATACAAAGAGAATGGAATGCCTCACATAGCAACCACCTCTTAAAATATTTGACTATCGCTTAAAGCCTACCACATTCCCGTTGCAGCTACAAGAAAATTAGCAATAAGATTAACATGAAGCAAATGGAGAATAAGCGTTTGTAAAAATAGTTTGTACAAGAGTAGAGAAAGTCATGTGAGTGTAACACATCAGATGTTTTATTTATCTATTTGAGAATATAGTTTAAGTCATGGCTACTGTGGTGAAATAAACAAGAAATTGTTACAGTTGGGGATGTTAGTCGTAAATATACTTAACCTAAAACATTACGACACCGTTGTGTACCCAGGTGTAAATTGAGCTTTGGTTATAATGACTAGAGATGTAAATAATTGTGACAAATGCGTTGAAATATGCTATACACGGTGTTAGTTTTATAAAATATATTAAACTACGTACATTTGTGAGATATAATTATGGATATGTGAGTGTATGTGTATAGTGATTCTCATACATGGGAGCATTGCCATTCATATTTCCAGAATATTTACATTTAAAAGAAAATGGATCATATGCATAAATCGTGAACACTTTCCACTTCGGAGGATTCACCTGTATGCGTACATCATTTTGTTTTAGACTTTGTTATAAGAAAGGATAAATTCTCTTGTGATGGTTCTTTTATAACAACTCCAAGAAAGAGGTTAAACTGCAGAATGGTGCATTTCTGGCAATTTTTTTTAAAATCAACCATTATATTTGTGTGTTCTGTTGCTGCATGCAAAACTGTAGACTGTATGAATGTTATGGTTAGATAGATAACTTTATTTGTACCTTTTTTTTATATACAGAACCTTTTTACAATATTCCACTTATAAACTAACTTAACCTATGTACAAATTTCCTTACCAGCTATGCTGCTCCTTTTGCTGGCACCCTGGCCTTCTGGCTCATCTGAGCATCCCTTGCTACCCTTAATGCCTATTGCCCATCCTCTCCCTCCTCCATTTGCCCTTCTACTTGTCATATCCCTCTTACTTTTCTAATCCATTTCTCTTTTACTTTCTTTAAGAACTCCCCCATATTCTTATTTTTCTTTTCTTCTTTTCTTGTTAACTTTTTAATTACTACTATTTTTCCATCCATTTTTTCCCATTTTTCCTCTCCATTCTGCCAATTATTTGGATTCTGTCATATAATAAATGTTATATAGAAAATTTGAGTCGGAATTGAAACACTCAACATCACTTACATGTTTTACAACTTGACTGGTTTCAGGAGCTAATTGCTCCCATCATCGGAAGTGGCCAACTGGTTCCTCATGGTGTTGTCCCATATGTGTCTGTGTGTGCTGGAATCTGGTGTAGTGATGAAACTCCATAGTGGGTTCAGTGGCGGCAATTCAAAATGTGTTTATGTTTTGTGATTAATAACTTTTCCCAAGTATCCAACTCTGCTATGTGTTTTGTCTGTTTTAAGAATGTTATATTTGGTGTGATGTTGTGATTTGTTGTCCAAAAGTGGTGTGAAACTGCAAATTTGTCTATCTGTTTGTATTTGATGTGTCTCATGTTCTTTTAATCTGTTCTCTAAATTTCTTTTTGTTTTACTTATATATATTTGGTCACATTCTGGACAATTAATTTAATACATTCCTACTTTTTTGTTCTGAGGTATTTGATTCTTTGATTTGTTCACAGTAATTTCTCTATACTTAATCTGTTTTGTGAAGCTAGGTAAATGTTGTGTTTTTTGAAGATGATGTGGAATTTGTAGTGAGTCCTTGGGTGGAAAGTGAAACTGGTCAAGCTGTAAAACATGAGTGATGTTAAGTGTTTCAATTCCGATTCAAATTTTTGATATAATTTCAAATTCACATCACTGTTACTAGCTTATCCATATTTTATACTACTTGCATGAATGTTGCTTAAGGTTATGTACAGTGGAATCTCGTTAGCACGTTCCTCATTAACACGTTTTCCCGTGTATTACGTTGAATTATAAAAGTCCCGGTAACAAATCACCAAATATAATAAATAATTACGTTGATATTGTAATGAAAAGAAGCTGGAAACAGTGATGTGTATTGAATTTATTTAAAGGTGAGTCGGAATTGTTACACTAACATCACTTAAGTTTACTCACTTAACATGTTTCGGGAAACCGTTGTTCCCATCCTCAGAAGGTTAATTCGACTGAGTTAATTGAGTCGAATTAACCTTCTGAGGATGGGAACAACGGTTTCCCGAAACATGTTAAGTGAGTAAACTTAAGTGATGTTAGTGTAACAATTCCGACTCACCTTTAAATAAATTAAATAATAAATAATGTTTGCTTAGTGCGTTTTCCCGGTCCCACTTACTACGTTTGAAGTTTGACGTCCTCATTCGCTGTTTTGGCCAATCCTTGATCAGTACAGTGGGAGTAGGCGTTTAACACGTTCATAGTTTGACGTCCTCATTTGCTACTTTGGTCAATCCTTGGTCTCGGGGTGGAAATCGGCAGCCAATCACATACATGCATTTAAATATTTGTGTGACATGATTTCTGTGGGCAGGATAGAGAATGCTTTACCTTGGTGTGGTAAATGCGGTAAACGCTAACGATAGTTTCTAATGTTGAGTGATGACCAAACAACCGTAGATTGTATTTTAACTTTTCATTTACAATGAAAAAAAGAAAGTGTAGTAGGTAAATAACCAACATGAAAAACTGAAAATCCTCGATGTAATCACAATCCAAATATAAAACATGTCGATATAGTGCGGAAGTTAAACATTCCTCCTTCAACCTTAAACACGATTGTTAGCAAACCTAAATTGATTGAAACTGCTTTTAAAGAAGGGAAAAATACTAAAACAAAACTTTTCTCTTGGAAAATAGGATCAGAAGAGGACCGGAACGAAATTTGTTGCATGGAAACACCTCCGTATTCAAATCGTCTTGTATACACCAAAGATAATATTGTCTATTGTACTCGTAACACGATGCACGCTCATAATTTTTTCTTTTTTAGCAGAAATTGTTATCACGTGTGTAATAAAACACACAGCAAAACCACTATTGCCACTTCCACAATTCGCAATCTATTTTCTCAAAAACATTCATAACCTAAAAAATCCAAGTTGACCAAAATAAAAGCTTGAATTATTTATTCTCAGGCTTTGTGTATCCAAATCCATTTAAACATATTGAATTTAACATGGAAACGCAGATCGTATTCAGTATGAAATTGTACTCAAAATCGATTTAAATTGCCCATGGAGACGACATAGTAATTATTAGATTTTTATTACCTATGTTCTTAAATTGCAGATTTTGCATTTTCGTTAACACGTTTTCCCGCCTATGACGTCCAAATCCTTAGGTCCCTGCAAAAATGTACTAACGAGATTCTACTGTATTTCATATATTTCAGTTGCAGTGCTGGTTTAAGATTACTTATTTGTTACATTTCAGTCTGTCAGTGAGAACTCTCTTTGCAAAAACTAGTAAAGAACACTATAAGTCACAAAGTAATAGGATATTTTTGAATAATTATTGCTTGCAAACTCAGAAATGAAAAGCTTTCAGTGAAAGCAAAAGCAAAATTCCACCCTAAAGCTTCTAAATGTAGTAGCTAATTACTGTAAACAATAACATTTCATGGGTCAGCCATCCAGTGTATATTTTGTATATATAATATTGTGTACAGTGTAAATAGTGACAGGTAACTTTGAGCAAACCCAATCAGTGTGAACTGTAATATAAAGTTTTGTTTCATGCAAGTATTACAATGTTTGCAGTTTATAAAGTTATGTCCTTTGTAATTTAAAAGATGTAGCTGTAGTTTAGAAATGCTGTTAAGTTATAGCATGCAAAACTACATATTTCATTGGGCACCAATGCATTTAGTTTATTTTTTAGACAGTGTTTTTGTGTACAACAGAGCACATATCTATACAAAAAACATGTCATTACACCACATTAATTGTATTTTACTGCAGAGAAATCAAAGCTTGTAGACAAGAGCTGTTTAAAGTATTTCCCAAATTCCCACCACATACCGCCACCATTTTGGTTGTCAGTGTCAGGTCTGTTATCCATAGGGCCCTGTTAGGATACTGATCAAAGTTAAATGCCATGCTTTTTTCCTTGCAGAACACACTGGAAATGCATTCCAGAACCCGTTTTGGACTTCCTTCTAGACTTTTAGAATCAAAAGTTCATAAATAAAATTACCGATATTGAATTATTATCCGACATGCCCGCATTAAAATATTTTGCATTCCAATTGTTTTATGTTGGTAAAAGTGCCAATATTGCTTTGTTATTTCATTATTCCCAAGGAATTGTGCATGATTCTGCACACCATGAAAAGAACAGAATATCTCGTATCTATCAATAGCTTGGAATCACTATATTCATACAACACACGGATATCTCTTATATTTTATTCCACAACACAAATTATGAATGCGGATAATGTGAACAAATATTTAATGAACAAATCACAATTTTTAAAAACCATTCATTATAAACCTATGCAGCAAAGCATAGCCAACGGATTGAAGGCCCTAAGCCACAAAGTGTAGCCCCAGGATCTGTGAAGTTGTCGCGGTTACTTTTGTGTTATCTTATTGCTGAGCACCTGTTATTGTATTACTAGTTTGAATTTTGGGTTCTTTGTCCTCCGGCTAGCTATTATTACCCAAATCTCTTGAACAGGGTGTGTAAACGGAAAGGAGTTGTTACTAAAAGATAACACTAATAAAAGAATTTGTTTTTACACTTTTATTGCCTCACACTGAATTAATTTCATATATTTAATTTTGATACACGTCTGACTGAAACTGTTATATTTTCGAATGTAACTATAATCACTTATTTGCCGCACATTATTAATTCGCGTATTTCACATTTTATAACTAGCTTTACGATGCAAGAGATTCTGTAGAATTGTGCGACGTGTAACCCGTGGATGATTCTGTTGAACTGTGCGACGTGTAACGCGTGAATGATTCTCTTAAACTGCGTGACGTGTAACTTGTGAATGATTCTGTAGAACTGTGCGACGTTTGCCTTGTGAATTATGCTGTAGAACTGTGCGACGTGTAACCCATGAATGATTCTCTTAAACTGTGCGTTACCCGTCTTTGGCACAGAATTTATACTCCCTCACCCCGATATGCCTAAACATTATAACAGAGCTGCTAATGGTTAATAAAACGCGCCAACATTAGCGTCTATTTTTATATCCAATCAAAATTACAAACAAATATGCTCTAGGGAAAATATTCCCTCCATTTCTAAAGAAAAGCGCGCTACTCTGATGTCATTTGTTTGTCTCTTATAATTGGTAAACAACTCACCCCCTCGTTTCATTGTTATCTGCTCCTATTGTCAGTTTCAGTGAGGCCGTGTAAACTTATTTCCTAACAATACTTATAATTAACAAATATCTCAAATCAGTGTCATACAATAATGCTAATTTACACTACAATCACTCTGGCATTCACAGTGTTGTGATATAAAATACTGCGTCAAAGTGAAACTCCAATGATCCACATTAACATTTTCAAATGTTGGCAATATTGATTTAGTGACGTTTTACTGATTGTTGTGGCTTTCAGCTCAAAATGGCAATGGTTTCTGCTATATAAGTGTTGTTGCTTAAAAGGGTGGGTGAATGGGCCACATCAATTCATTCGAGCAATATCTATGATTCACTCCTTCCTTTAACGTTTTGGATTATTCTACATGCACTTTTTACTGGATTTGGTAAGTATTTTTATTGTAAAACCTTAATTGATAAACATGGTAGTGGTACCGAAAACAATATCTGATTCTTCAGCCGAATGCGAAAGAGGATTCTTCCAGATGAACCTATTTGTTGCTCCAGAAAGAGCCTCAGTGTAAATAAAGACATTAAGATGTTGCCCCTAACAGTGTTTCATCCAACAAAGTATGCAAAAAGTGGTTAATTCAAAGACATCATCCAGAAGTTGACACCAAAAGCAAGAAATAAACTGAAGATGGTGACATGTCTTTGTTAATTATAAAAATTGTTGGACTGCCCCTAACAGTGTTTCATCCAACAAAGTATGCAAAAAGTGGTTAATTCAAAGACATCATCCAGAAGTTGACACCAAAAGCAAGAAATAAACTGAAGATGGTGACATATCTAAGAGTTAGGAAGCCGCTTTAGATATTATGTAAGTAGCAATGCAAGGAAGTGTTGTTGTTTTAACGAGTTCTAACATTTCTAATATAAGCTTCAGAGCATATATTAATAACCTAAAATACAAGAATATAATTACAACAAATATAATTGCAACAGAAGTAACAAGTCCAATAGAATATATTGATATACAATATCAGAATGACCTGATATATACAATATACAAACAAAACAATATACCAGATGAAATCAGAGCCATAGCAATAGCTACGGAAAATGAAAGATACCCAGAAAAAGAATGGCTCCAAATATATACAGATGGATCCCTCATCAATAAAAAAAATGCTAGTGTAGGAGTATACTGTGAACATTTTGCACAGTATCTAACATTAGATGAAATGTCAAACCACTATGATGGAGAATTAACAGCTATAAAAGCAGCATTGCAGAACATTTTATATAGACCATACATAAAACAAAAAATAGTCATCTTATCAGACTCAAAATCAGCCATAGATGGAATAGTAAATTACAATAATAAAACAACAAGAAATATTAAAGAAATAAGAAACCTAATTAAAGCAGTTGAAACTAGAAATCATGTCACTCTACAATGGATCCCAGCTCATGTTGGACTTTTGGGCAATGAACATGCGGATCAATTAGCAAAGAAAGGTGCAATACAACAAATAAAACCTGCAGGAGAAATGGAAATAAATAAACAATTAAATAACATTAAACAACATTTCAAAAGATAGCAGAGACTTGATGAAGAAGATAAATTAAAAGATAAAGGTTATAAGAACATTAAAGATAGAGTTGATATACAAAAAATGCCAAGGAAAAGTGTAGTGGCCTTATTTAGGATAGCAACTGGCCACGATTGCCTTGCAGAACACCTCTACAAGATACAATGCCTACTTACGCCCAAGTGCACTCTTTGTGAAGCTGTCATCCTGAACAAACAATATCTCGCCAAATGCAAAGCCCTTAAAAGTGATAACTTACAGAGTTTATATTGGGAAGCCAGAGGGAAAATGATGCAGATCAATTAATCCATAGTGCCTTGGTGAACAACATTTGTATATTTACTTCCCTCTTCAGAGTTCTGGCAC
Source organism: Deroplatys truncata (assembly GCA_030765065.1). Lineage (NCBI taxonomy): Eukaryota > Metazoa > Arthropoda > Insecta > Mantodea > Mantidae > Deroplatys > Deroplatys truncata. Next base: position 20,162,635 of record CM060978.1, read on the forward strand.
CTCTTTGCCCTTAAAACAAGCCCTGGTTATATGTATTTTAAACCTTTTTTATACACCACACAGTGTTAAATTTGAGGCATCAACATGCTAGGTGTTAATGGAGTAATTTTCTAAATAACTGCGACAGGTGTAAACATACTCCAAAAGAAGCTTCTAAGGAACTCTTACCTGAGAATGAAACATCCTTGATATGTGCTGCCTATCAAAGCTTCCTCCTCCTGTCCTTTGATTTTGTTCAGTTGCCGAGAAAACAAATTTTTCATCCCGCAGAATGGTTGACGATGAAGGTGATGTACTTGGTTCAATGTTTTCACAGGTCTCGGCTAATGTTTGATCTAGTTCTTGTTCTAATGCACGCTGCTTGCGAGCATATAGGCCTGGAAGGCCAAGTCCCCCTGCAGCTGAAGGGCCCGACAGACCTGCAGGTGGGGGGAAGCCTCCAGGTCTGGCACTGAGAAGATTCTTGAGTGCTGCACTTGATCCCATGGAAATCATCTTATGCTTAGAGTGCACCAAGCTGCGTAGCATGCTTGCTGCTCCCATCTCCCACAACGCTCGCTGATCCTCTGCGCAGCGTGCAGAAAGATTCCACAAAGTTCCGCAAGCATTGCTCACCACTGTTAAGCTTGGCGACTTCAGCTGCTGTAGGAGCACTTGTAGACAATTATGTTCCCGCAGAATTGCCCTATCAGAAACAAAATAGCTTTAACACATGAACAACAATGAAACTGATCTGTGGGCTGGTTCTACAATGTCTGATAAACTTAGGATAGCTACACTACAGATAAATTGATCTGACTGATAAACCATATACTTATGTTTTCCTGTATAGGAAACCTACTCATAAACTGTTACTTATTAAGTTTGTCATTCTGAATTCAACTGTTGGAGGCTTCATAAAGAACAAAACAAGTGAGAGTTTGCTTCTGAAACAAAAAGTTGATTCTTGATAAGATAGCACTGTGTTGATTCAGAATTTTCAGCTTGTTAATGAATTAAACGCCATAATGTGTGAGTACACATGTGCTTTATCAACAAAAAAGGTATAAACAGGATGACTGAGGTATAAAATAAAGATTAATTAATTACCATTGCTTAACAGTTCTTCATTTGTTACTCCAGAACATACAGGATGTGAAAACTCAATGTGGCAGAAAATTGTAGAGTACAAAGGTAATATCAAACTAAGATTTTGAGGTTAGGAGCATTTAATTAGTAATTAATAAGTGAGGTTGAAAGTATATACAAACTAATTAAATATTATTACAAAACAACTTTGGTTGAATAGTGAACATGGTCAGTAAAAATAATGCTCTTTATGTCATTGCTTTGATTCAGCATTTCTAGTTCTTGGATTAAGTACTGTTATCAGCAAAGTGTGAGCTGTGACCAAAAAAATTTCTTAATCTCCCATCTGTACATACAAACATTTTTGTTTATTGATAATACCTCTTAGCAACTAGTTTAGGTACCTGATGTCTGTGCAATGATTCAATTATATCTTAAGTTGACAGTGAGGTCGGCAAAAGTTAAAATATAACTTTCAAAACTTGAATTAAAAAAGTATTTTTAAGGAATAATAATAATAATAATAATAATAATAATAATAATAATAATAATAATAATAATAATAATCTTTATTGTCAAAGAGCAGCATCCAACTGCTATAGACATAGTCATAAAACCTGTATGATTACAATTAAATTTTATAACAATGACATTTGCCATATATAGTCCTCATATTCACTAATACTATAAAAAGCCATATCCTTTAAAAAGATTTCAAGATATATTTTAAACTGCTTTAGGGTGAGTATTTGGATACTAGGAGGTAGTATATTAAAAAGCTTAAGACCTGTATATAAATAGTGATTTTGAGTTTTTCTCAGTCTAAACTAAGGCATTTCTAAATGTTTATTGTTTCTAGTATGATGGTTGTGTATAGTATTTCTAGAAGGTAAGGTTTGATGGTTTTCTTTTATATATAATAAACAACTGAATATGTAAAGACTAGGGACAGTTAAAACTTTTAATTCTTTAAAGCAATTTTTAATGAATCTATATTTTTTAAATTTTTGATGCAACGAATTGCTTTCTTTTGCCACTTAAAGACAGTGTTAGCTCCATTTGCACTGCCCCATAATAAGATTCCATAATTAAGATGAGAATGAAATAAAGCATAATATATATTCAACAACAATTTCTCTTTAATAATGAATTTTAATCTATTAAAGTACATACATGATTCTAGCCAGTTTCGAGGAAAGTTTATTTGTATGCACATGCCATTTTAATCTACTATCTAAATGCAATCCAAATAGCTTTACAGTATTTATATTGCAATCTTCATGTCTGAGAGTAAATACAATTTTTTCTGCTTTTGTATTATTAATTGCTAGTTGATTCATTTTAAACCAGTACGTAGATTTTTCCCACATACACTTATTAAATTGCTCAATAGTGTCCATATTTTCTGCTGTAGTAATAAAGGTAGTATCATCAGCATATAATATAGATTTATGTGGAAGGCAGTCAGGTAGATCATTTATATATATTAAAAACAAAAAGGGTCCAGGTACGGATCCCTGGGGTACACCTTTTCTAACTCTTAAGGCTTTAGAATATTTATTATGTATAGAGGCAATCTCAAATCTATTGTCCAGGTAGGATTTTAATAACAATAACTCAGAGTGTTTAATTCCATAAAATTCTAACTTTCTTATAAGAATATTGTGTGATATGTTATCAAAAGCTTTAGTTAAATCAATAAGTGTAACACATGATAACCTTTTGCTTTCAAAGCCCTCCAATATAGTTTGTATTACACTTTCCACTGCTTTTATAGTAGATAAGTTTCTTCTGAAACCATACTGTGAGGTATTAAGTTAAAGTTATCGAAGTAGTCATTTAATTGTCTATACATTACTACTTCAATAATTTTGGATACTACTGGGACTAAGGATATAGGTCTGTAATTCTGAATATTGTGTTTGTCTCCCTTTTTACGACAGAAGGCAGTTAAGTACATTAACTGTTTTAAACATATAAAACAAAATCCACTGTAAACTCAGTTATAAAGTAAATACCAGTATGAGATACAACTTTGCACAAAAGGTGAGGTTATTCACTCGCATACTATTATCCTACTGCAAGAAGTCACAACATCTGTGTTTGTATTTTCTAGCATGCGCTTGTTATTTTGTATAACAATATTTTGTTAATTACAATTTTGCATCCAAACACGCTTGGAATCATTCAATTATTTCACAAACAGTTCAAATAAGTAATAATGACAATTTAGGAACAGCTGATTGTGAAAACAATACAAACTGCTTCACAAGTTTCAGAAAAGAAAACTTCAACCCAGCCGTGATTGTGTATCAAGCTGGCCATGAACGACTTGCAATACAGCCAACATAACGTTTAAATCTGCTAACAGCAGAATAGCTATCTAAGGAATAAAAATGTGTCGTACAATTTGTTGCCTCATTTATATTCCAGTTAGGGTATTTCAAGTTCAATTACTCCAAGATATATTCTAAGTTTGTACAACTGGCCCTAAAGAAGCATTGTTATACTCCATCCAGCCCAAGAAAGGGTCCTGATGTAAACAAATGCACGAGCCACCACCACAGCCCACCTTTCAAGTGAATGAAAATAGTTTGTTACTACACTGCATGTATTATCGCCCTTTTTGTACTTCAAATAATAAAGACTATCAATAATGAAAGTATTTTTATAATCATTTCATTTAAACATAACTTAAATAATTCCTTTCTATTTATTATTAAGGCCATGCAACATTGGTATTATGACATTGTTTATTGGAGTGAAGCAACGCTCATGCTAAGCAGTATTGTTTATGTTGCGATCATGGCAGTGTAATTAAGCATACAAGTGGCAAAGTCCTTAAAAGTGGTAAAAAAAAATCTGATGTGTTACACTCACATGACTTTCTCTACTCTTGTACAAACCATTTTTACAAACGCTTATTCTCCATATGCTCATGTTAATCGAGATGTTAATCTTATTGATAATTTTCTTGTAGATGCAAGGGGAATTGGTAGGCTTTAAGCGATAGTCAAATATTTTAAGAGCTGGTTGCTATGTGGCGCTTTCCATTCTCTTTGCATGTCCAGGACTTAAAAAAAATGGATAACAAATTTGAGAAAAAGTATAAGTATTGGAAAATTTAATGGAATAACGAGCAATATCTTGAAAATGGTTCACTCAACAAAAAAAATGTTTATGACATAAATTGTGTATTTTAACGTGATCTATTTTTTATGTAGTAAAATTTTGTCTATCTCTTATGGTTTACCAGTTATGCAAAAGTCGTTCACAATGAAGAATACTTTTGGAGACATTCCCAGAAAATACGAGATATACATTTTATTTGTCATTGAAATATCTTAAACATATGATATTTTAATCAAAATCGTTAGAGCCATTTTTGAGAAAATTAAACTTTTCGAAAAATCTTTCATTAAAGGATACTCTGGGGTGCGGGATTTTCTTGAAAACCTTTGTGTCGCATCTCTGGAAGATACTGAACCTAAATATCAAGTTTGGTGTTTATCCGACTGTTCGTTTCTGAGTTATGCTGTTCACAGACACACACACGGACATGTTTCCAAAAATGCTTTTTTTGGATTCGTGGTGTCTCAAAACATATATTTCCGGTGAAATCTCGGTATCGAATTTTTGCGTGGAATACAATACTTCCCCTACTTACTATACGTAGTAGAGAAAGTAAAAAACAATAGTTTTGAATGTGTTCAACCTTTTGTTTGCTCTTTGAATGCTTTGTGACCAAGTAGTAGACAGGCAATATTGCCACTTTTGATTCTGAACTGTGTGTCATGTTATTACCCAAGAAATTTGATTAACAGCTAAGTTTTCACTAATAAAATATATTTCATAAGATTTCTTAATAAGTACACTTAGTATAAAAGTATGTATTTCTTTGATAATCAGTGCTGGTGCACTGAAAGATAGCACATGGTTAAGATAACTTTGGAAGGTAATGATGGCAATATCTTGAGCTCCTGAAAGTAAACTGCTGAGCGGGAAGAAAGCAAGCTCCACCACATGCTCATGAAACGTCAAGCGCAGAGTGATATAACTGCATTGTTTATGTCAGGACCCATTCTCGTTGGGCTGCAGGGAATATAGTGCCACTGTATACATTATACCTGTTCCCACATACTTACTATACTAGCCACTAGTTCCCGAGGTTGCAGGGTTCAAACCTGACAGAGGGTGATGGGTTTTTTCAGGCATAAAAATTCTTAGCATGGCTTCCTTCTGAAGGGAAGTAAAGCCGGTGGTCCCATGTGGTAGACTTATGGCACATAAAAGAACCTCAAGCCTGATAAAGAGGCCTCTGAGAAAAATTACTGGTCTTTTTATGCCCAATAGAGAATAGGACCACAGCAGCTAAAAGAGTATCCATAAACAAAACTCAATTTAATTTAATTTTTGTTCCCATATACAGTACTGCAAATGAAGCCTTTAATGTTCCTGTCATTAAGGAGTAACCTATGATTAGAGATGGTGATTTTTCACGAATGTGATACAGTGCAAAGTGCTCATAAAGACTTGCAGCAAAGTAATCAAGTAGCATGCCATATTGAGTTACATATAATGTGAACAGTACAGATCAATGCTAAAGTAAATTTGTTTTCATTCTAACTGCATGCATTACTAATCACTACAATAAAGCACAAAACCAATGGAGATTTTGGAATGAGTTACATGGAAATATTGAAAAGTGAACTGAGAGACGAAGAGGTTATAAAGTTAAATTAATGAAAAACAATAAAGCAATAGGAATAGATGGGACCCGACCAGAATTTATTAAGGAATGGTGTAGTGATGTAAACATAGTAAAGCTACTTGCAGGTCTGTTCAGGGGATATGTAGCAGAATATTGGAGGAAAGCAATAATTCACCCAAGGGGAGTGTAGACAAGTCCAATAATAATTATACAGATATTGCACTGCTCTCAAATGTTGGAAAAGTAGTTACAGGAATCTTAACAAATAGGCTACAAAATTGGATAGAGGAATATAACATTCTCTCTGAATTTCAAATGGGTTTCACAGGGGGGGAAGAATTGTAGATAATTTATTTATAATAAAGGCATTTAGTGGAGGAAAGGAAGATATGGAACATATAATTTTTTACTGTAAAGGAACAGAGCTTTGCAGAAAAGAGTGCACAAATGTGAAATGATTTAAATTAGACAAAAAGGTAGCATTAATTATAACTGGCGCAACAGTTCTAGACATGTGAAAATCTTAATGACAGCTATGAAGCGAGTTACATACCAGATCAGGAGGTGACCGGTCATCTGCATGCTGCAGGAGTGCGTGGGATAGTCATTGTCAAATATCCGCACACTGGTTATGCCTGCACTACACGATGAACTTATAGTTATATACAGTATATTTAAATGCACCGCTGTAAAATGCCCTTGATATAAAAACACTGTCAACCATCTGCCTCCAGTTCTTCCACACCTGACAGCCCTTCCTCTTCTGCGGAATCACTCACATCATTGCCGCCACCACTGCTGTCGCTACTTTCTGCACCATTATCCTGGATGAGAATTTTTTCTAATTGATTTTCTGCAATTCCGTATTTTTTGAAATAATGATTCTCAATTTATTCAACATGTCGATATACATTTTCCCATTCTGGCCTTCCAATTTCTGCAAATCGCTGGCGACATAACTGCTCCACATCTTTTAGTTTAAAAGTGATATTTCTGCAGGCCACCCAGTTTTTGACATCAGCCCAGATTAATTCGATTGGGTTTAGATCTGGGTGATACCATGGCAGTCTAAGTAACATTAATTGTGATGTTGTATTAATATCTGCCCAAGTATTATGAGTTATGACTTATGAAGGGATTTGTTGGCTTTAACTAAGTTATATTTGTTTTATTCATGCTTTCATCAAAAGCTATATTATGCCTAAGCAACCAGGTTTTTATTTCTTCTTTCAAGGAATTTGAGGTAGGTTGTTTGTCAATTTGAGTGTTGCCACATTGTGAAGCATTGTCGATAACCAGAATAGACCCAGCAGGCATATTAGGTATCAACATGGTGTTGATTCACTTCATGTAAATTTCTGTATTCATTTCTTGATGAAAATCTCCTGTTTTTTGTTGCGACTTGTAAAAGAAGGGCAATTGGAACGAACAGCATGAACGATAATAAGTATTTGCCCTTTGGCAACAGGTGCCTGAAAACCTAATTCGCTATCGTCACTTCAACTTTTAGATGTTGTATGACTGCTGTGTATGTACGATTCATCTCCATGCACTATAGTTTGACCCTCTAATTTGTACCTCTGAGTAAGGTACTCTTCCAGCTGAGATTGTATGTCGTGCTTTTCTATTAGAACTCTCCTATTTGGTTTCGTTTTCTTGCACTTAAACCCTAAATCTTTTATAATTTTTCTGAGATTTGTAGCAGCATCTTGAAAATTTATGCTGATATAAGTACATATAAAAGTATAGTCATTTGGAAAATTAGAATCAGACTGCAAAATTCAGTGCCATAGCTGGGATTTGAGACTTGTAGCACCATCTTGAACATTTATGACATCTTTCAGATTGATGAGCAATCTGCTTATTGTTGGCTCTTCCACATAGAAATTGTGAATCGTGCACCGAATGACGCATTTGTCGAAATCGTCTATTTCTGTAATACGTTCTTCACAGGTGTGTCAAATGGTACTTTCATCCATATGGTTTTTCTTATCTTTGAGAACTCTGGAAACGGAACTCAGTGAAACACCAGTTGCGTTGGCTACTCTTTCTTTCATTCTCTTAAGGCTTTTGTGGAACTCGGGTAAACATATATTTTCTTCCTTCATCTCTGCTTCTTGCTTCATGAAGTCGAGGACATTTGCAATTATTTCCCTGCTTTGATTACGTAATACCTTACCATTTAACTTTGAAAACGTAGGAGCCATGGTTATAAATATCACAAATATAAAATAAGCACTATTTACGTACTGCTCTCTTTGAAATTACAAGATGCGGATACTTTCTATGCAGACTGTATGTGTTACGCACTGTGAGTAAGCAAAGGTATTATATCGCTTTCGTTGATTAAGCTAAACATAAACCATTCCTAGGCTCGGCAGCTGGGGTAGCAATCAAGGTCATGATTCCAGAAGTTTTGCGCCAGTTATAAACTCTTTAGTAAAGAAAGCAAAAAGGTAGGCAATTACCTAACTAAAGTCAAACATAAACCTAAGGATTGTTAAAACACAATGTTTTAGATAATAAGGAAACTTTGGATATGAAAGGCGCCTGGGCTGAAAGCTTAGCCATATTCTTTTGTACTGATGCTTAGAACAAATAAAGTAAAATATAATACCTGTAATCCTCACGAACCGCTATGTGACTAGAAATGTTTCGCAGGATTCCTCCTGCATTTTCCACAATGGCTAATGTTTTTGATGGAGCCTTATAGCTCAACATATCCACCAGGAAGCCTAAGGCACCCTCCACTGCACATATATCTACCTGTAATTCACATTCATTTATAATAAATATTTAAACTGAGTTTTATTGGTATTACAAAAGCCAAATGATTAACAAAATAGATACCATTTTTATGCAAATCTAAAGTGCGCCTTTTTTGACCAAATGTACTACTCAAAATCATGGTACGCATTAGATTCGAGTGCAAATCTGTTCCATAGAATGCCAGTAACTTCATTCAATTTCTTCGTTTATTACGTCACGCTGGATTACTGGAGTTAACATGCATTCCGGACAACTCGTGACAAGCTAGCAGCTCATTTATCATTGAGCAGTTTTAGTTACGATATGGAGGCCAAGAGCAAACAGAGAAGAACGTCCTATGATGCTTCTTTAAAGCGAAAAGTAATCCTTTATGCTGAAAAAAATTGTAATAGAAAGGCAGGAAGGAAGTTCAATGTATCAGAGAGCAACGTTTGCTTGTGGCAAAAACAGAAATTGGCATTATTTACTACTAAAGCCAGTAGGAAGAAATTTACGGATCCTCACAAAGGAAGACATCCTGAAGTTGAAGAAAAAGTGTTGGAATTTGTGTATGAAAGGAGGAAGAATGGGTAACCTGTGATTAGTGACACTATACAAAAGAAAGCTAAAGTGGAGGCTGAATTCTTGGTATTCCAAAACAAGAGTTTAAGACTAGCTGTGGATGGGTGGATCATTTCATGCAATGGACAGATTAGTCTCTAAGAAGCCATACAAGAATGTGCCAAAGCTTCCAGCTGATTTTGAGGACAAACTACAAATGTTTCAGTGGTATGTCATTTCACTTCGAAAGAAAGAAAGAAAGAAAAGAAAAAAAAAACAACAATTTCAATGGGGCAAACAGGCAGTGCTGATGAGATGCCAATTTGGTGTGATATACTGCAGATCTACACTATTACTGAGAAGGGGACAAAGAAAGTTATGAAAGGTATGAAAAACAGTGTGTAACAGTAAATCACAGCGGATGGGTGCAAACTTCCCCCTTACTTAATCTTCAAGAGTGCCCCAAAACCCCTAAGAATGAAAAACTGTTTCCTGATTACATTATGCAGTTTACATTCAATAGAAACCCTTTTTTTCATAATTTTAAGTTTCAAATATGCGGTGCACATTAGATTTGCGTAAATATGGTAATTTTCAAACTCATTAAAATTATACTGTTTTATAAATATCATGGAAAGCATGTAAAATTATATAACCAGACTGTACAAACATTACTGTACAATTAATACAGTGTTCCATGCACTATAGCATTCCTATTGAGAGAAAATCTTCTGAAGTTTTCTCTATTCTGCTCGTGTATAATTTTACATAAGTATTACCCTTGTATGTTCATTTATTTTATTGCTAAAATAGTTACCTTGTTCATGCTGCAATGGGCTGAAAGATTCCAAAGAGCCGAAAGAATGGATTTAAGAGTTGATTCCTTTTTACCCTCCATAGCAGCTCGCATCAGGCCTGTTACAGCACCCACTTCTCGCAAAGTCTGCTTACTGGCGCCATCTGCTCGCCATGAGAGATTCCTTAGCACACTTGCTGTTACCTGTCCACACAAATTACAAACAGGATTTTTTAATGTTCTTAAAATTTATTAATTAAAGTAAAACTGTAATCCTTATAACGGCAGTAACACAACTGGAGGGGTAACTTTTTCTAAATCCCTATATAGGTAGACTTTGGTTGATAAAAATATGGTAAAAGTCATTCTGCTAGCTTTTTCATCTGTCACAGGTAATTGTGATTCGAAATTTGCACTTATTCCGATATTGTGCTAACACAAAACGTACACAATAGGCATGAATCATCTGATGTTACAAACTACACATTGTTCCTTTAGGATTCTTGGAATGGAAAGACTAATAATGCCATCTTTAATGTTGTTACATAACAAGAGAACTGTGACTCTCATGATTCCTCCAAAAATAACAAGATTGTGTGACTTCTAGATGTATATTCTTTTAAAAAGTATAATATTGTATTCAGAAGACTGGAAGAACTGTTTAGAAATAAAATATTAGCCATGCACACCACACAAGAACTACATGATAGGGGTCTTACAATGAAATTGCATTCTGTTGTGTACCTCCAGTTTGATTCACCAAACTTGAACAGATATGCTGACACATGCACGGCAAAAGTTGGAATAAATTACTGAGAAACAGGGATGGACTTTTCAAAATATAATTGAAACAATGTTCCTTGTTACGCAGTGTGTTTGTGGTGAAGACAAATAAGAAAATGTAGCGGTCATAAAACTACAGGATGCTGTGTCTGAGATCACTTTAAGGTTACAAAAATATCTACTATGTTATTACGACAGTATGAAAGTCAGATATAGCCTATAGCCAGAGTTGAGGTGTGTGCTAGTACAGCACATGTGAATTCAAGTTTTGAATCATGGTATCTCACAACAGGTGGAAAAGCAAACAGAATGACTTTTACCGTGTTTGTATTTACCAAAATCTATCTAATTATTGATTTAGAAAGAAACTTCCAACATTCTGCTCTTAGTGTATCTACCACAGCAATGAAAATGATCTGTTATATGTCCAACAGATGTCACTCTATGCCATACACTAGCTCAACAGATGTCACTCTATGACATACACTAGCTCTAACGCAATGTTGGCAACATATGAATAACTAATGCTGCCAAAGCCGGTAAGATACTCAGCCTCAAGGCGTAGCTGAGAGATTGAGGGCCCTCAGCCTCAAAGCGTAGCCGAGGGATGTTTTTTAGAAGGGGAGGAGTGTAGTAGTTGCATTCCTAAGCTTATGTTTCTGATTCACGAGAGTTTAGGTCAGGTTTAGTTTCTTTTATTTTTATATATAAGCTTAGATTTCTGATTTACTTATATATATATATATATATATATATATATATATATATATATATATATATATATATATATATATATATATATATATATATAACCTTGTTTTAATTAGTTACCAGTGGTTACATCAAAGCACGCGAGCAAAGTGAGCATGCGTTCCTAAGCTTAGGTTTTTTTATTCAAGGGAGGTTAGGTTAGATTTCTTTTATGTAGGCTTGCGTTAACTATCTACCACTGTTACAGTAAAGGAACTTCTTCATTTAATGGAAATAACATATTAATATAACAAACTTTCACAAAAAGAATACAAAAACTACAATTTTGGTGGATAGTCTTTCTTACTATGAATGCGTTGCGTTTTTGTCAGCGGCAACACTAAACGAAGAAGAAGAAGAAAAAATTCTAGTAACAACACCACATCGCATATTTAGCGGATTTCACTTTTTATTTAGGTTGGCAGTTCCCATTTTGCATGCGCTTTAGCAACATGGCTACATTTGTTGCGTTCATAACGCGATTTCCCTATAAAAGACACCTAAAAAGGGCAGGCAGGTGGACACCAGATATTGAAGAGATCACATCCACTTATAAACTCACTCCCAAGGTAATTTATTTGCTTTCCTTTTGCTTTTATAAGCATTTTCAACGAGGATACACTAAGAGCAGATTTGCCGAAACTTCCACTTGGAGTACTTCCCTTGTTAGAAAGAAAATCAAAGCAAATATTTAATACTTAGCTTGTTTAAATAAAACAAAACTTTTGGTTGCCTTAGAAACAGAAGTCTGGCAATACACCTTTAAAAATGAATACAGTGGAATCTCATTAGCACGTTCCTCATAAATGTGTTTTCCCATGTATTATGTTGAATTATACAAGTTCTGGGATCAAATGCACCAAATGTAATAAAAAAGCTTTTGTTTAGTACGTTTTCTCAGTCCCGCTTACTATGTTCAAAGTTTGATGTCCTCATTTGCTACTTTGGTTAATACTTGGTCACGGGGTGGAGACCAGCAGCCACTGACATGCATGTATGTACATATTTGTATGGGTGGGATAGAAAATGCTTTATAGCTTGGTGTGGTAAACGGCAACGACAGTTTCTACTGTTGAGTGTTGACTAAAAACATAGATTGTATTTTAACTTTTCTTTTGCAATGGAGAAAAAGAAAATGCTGCAAATAACCAACAGTGAAAAACTGAAAATCCTTGAAGAAGTAGATTGCAATCCAAACATGAAACGTATGGATATAGCGCGGAAGTTAAACATTCCACTGTTAATCTTAAACACAATTGTTAGTGAACATAAACTGATTGAAACTGCTTTTGAAGAAGGGAAGAATACTAAAACAAAACTTTTCTCTTGGAAAGTAGGATCAGAAGATGATCGGATCGAAATTTGTTGCATGGAAACACCTACCGTGTTCAAATCATATTGAATACGCCAAAGATACTATCTTCTATTGTAATCGTAACACGATGCACGCTCGTCATTTTGTTTTTGTTTTTAAGTGGAAATGGTTATCACATGTGTAATAAAACACACAGCAAAGCCATTTTTATCGCTTCCATAATTTGCAATTTATTCTTCCCAAAAACATTCACTGACCTCAAAACCTCCTTAAACTATACAGAGAAACAAACTAACATATGTTTAACAGGTTCGCCAACGTAAATCCAAATTGACCAACATAAAGGCTTAAATTATTTATTCTCTGACTTTGTGTATCCAAATCCACCTCAATACATATTGAATTTAACATGGAAACACAGATCATATTCAGTATGGAATTGGACTCAAATCGATTTCAATTCCCCTGAAAACATACTAATTATTAGATTTTATTACATTATTTGCGGATTTTGTATTTTTGTTAACACATTTTCCCGTCTATGATGTCCAAATCCTTGGGTCCCTGTAAAAACGTACTAACGAGATTCTACTGTATTTTAGAATAACTTTCAGACACAGCTTTTATAGCAAAACCCCAAGCTCTTACCTGGCGGAGATCTTCACTTGGTGACTTAAGCTGGGCAACAAGAGCACGCATAAAGGGACGAAAAGAACAAAGTAAAGCTTTGTTTGCACCATCACCAAATGTAAGGTTAGTAAGAGCCATGCCTGCATAGCGACGGAGTGTCACACAATACTGGTCTCCTGTGGTGCTCCCATGTGCTTCATGGTCCACCTGTCAACAGAAAGTAACAATAAAACTGTGAGAAATAAACTGGAAAAAGAAAATCTGAAGATTTAGAAGACCATATTTTAGAAATTCTAGAAACATTCACTTGAAGCTTTCCTGGCAGAAATATGAAAATAATTTTCATCGGCTAACAGCCAGGTCAACTCTAGAAGGATTTCCAAACTTTCAAGAGCTAACGTTGCTTCTCATTCCCTGAAGATGAGCGGCATTAGCTCTTGAAAGCTTGGAAATCCTTTAAGAGTTCACCTGGCTGATAGCCTGAGAGAAGTTATTTTCCAGAAATATGAAGCAGACTATGGTTCTCTTTTACGATTCAAAGAAACAGCTTAGAAGTACTTACAACCCACAATTATGTACAACATATCACCGTCATGTAACATAATGCTGTTAGGCTTTCTGCATTACAACCATGTTGGCACAAAATACAGCATGCATTCTCTTAACACTGCTGTACTTCACTAACATTAATTTTACCTCTTCTGTCACCAGCCCTACACTTTCAGCAGGTTCCTAACTGAGAGCTGGCAGGAGGAAGAGACATGCTTGCTGATATCACACAACTGGCTCACACTGACATAGGGTGTTCTACAGAGCTTTTATTTGAAGTCCTGTACATCCCTTTCTGGAATATAGTTTCAATATTTGGACTTGCTATGTGAATGCAATCAATTAGATCTGCTTAAGGAAATATTCATGCAGGATGGCTAAATTACCAGCATTCTGATAATCACATAAGCTCTTCTTTAATTCGGCTCATGAATGTTTGGTTAGTAACCATGTATTTGTGCAACAATTTTTATAGCCACTCATAGTTTCCAAATCCTGATACACAATTTAAATATTTTCTGTACTTAAAAAAGTTAGGACAAAGCATTGCCTGTAGTTTAATTTATTATGTGCACATGTTTCACAGTTATAAAAATAGTTTATTTTTTTATTTCTTGTATTAGATACAATATAACCAGTATATTTTATGATATGAAACCAAATTAAAATAAATTCTGATGTGTTGAACTCACATGGCTTTCTCTACTCTTGTACAACTATTTTTACAAATGCTCATTCTCCATCTACTTCATGTTAATTGTGATAAACATTTGCAGAAACTATCTTATTGCTAATTTTATTGTAGGTGCAAGGGAATATGGTAAACTTTAAGCAACAGTCAAATGTTTTAAGAGCTGGTTGCTATGTGGAGCATTCCATTCTCTTTGTATGTTCAGGACATAAAATAAAGAATTCCCATTTGAGAAAATAAGTATTAAAAAGTTTAAGAGAATAACAAGCAATCTCTCGAAAATGGTTCACTCAACAAAAAAAAATGTATATGACATAAATTGTGTATTTTAACGCGATCTACATTTTTGTGTACTAAAATTTTGTCTATCTCTTATAGTTTACCAGTTATACAAAAGTTGTTCACAATGAAGAATACTTTTGGAGATATTTCCAGAAAATTCAAGATATACATTTTATTTGTCATGAAAATGTCTTAAACATATTATATTTTAATTGAAATCGTTAGAGCCATTTCTGAGAAAATTAAAATTTTAGAAAAATGTTCCATGTAAAGGGTAATCTGGGGTGGGGGGATTTTCTTGAAAACCTTCGTGTCGCATCTCTGGAAGATACTGAACCTAAATACCAAGTTTGATGTTTATCCGACTGTTCGTTTCTGAGTTATTCTGTTCACAAACAGACATACACACGGACATGTTTCCAAAAATGCTTTTTTTTGGATTCAGGGGGTCTCAAAACATATACTTCCAGTGAAATCTCGGTATGGAATTTTTGGGTTGAATACAATACTTCCCCTACTAGAGAAAGTAATAAACTGATGTGTGTACTGTCAGTTGTTCTTGCAGGCACTGAGAAGAGTGGAAGTGGATATCTTTTAATTTTATTCAGGGATTATCTACCACACAGTAGTTTTCTTACACCCATTCATAATTTTATTTCTCCACAAATCCTTATCCTCTGCATCTTATCTATTAGTCCTCTAGATGCCATGCTTCTTTGGATCCCACCCACACATTGTTCTCTTGGTTTTCCCCATCCTCTTTTCACATTGACCATGATACATTAATTTACAAGTTGTGCAATTATGGTGTAAGGGGAATTCCATTAAAGTGTTTTGAGTCATATCTTAGCAATAGTAAACACCTAACTGAAATTGAATCTGGAATAAGAAATTCAAAAGAGATTAAAGCTTCTCATTCTGGTTTGGAAAAGGTTAAAAATGGAGTACCTCAAGGTTCGATACTGGGCCTCTTACTATGTTTACTGTATATTAATGACCTGGCCATAAACAATGACTTCCTTAATGCTAAATTTACTCTCTTTGCAGATGACACAAGCCTTTTAATTTCTGGTAAAGATAAACTAGAACTTAAAGTAAACACCAATATGGCAACAGATTATGTAGTAAATTGGTTTAGTAACAACAGACTTGTCATTAATAAAAATAAAAGTGTTACCTTAGAATTTTGTCATAAAGTTAAATTTCTTGGAATTTGGGTTGATAGTAACCTTGACTGGGGAATCCACAATGATATACTATCTAAAAAATTATCCCAAACATGCTTTGTATTATATACTCTTAAAACTTCAATTAACTCAACGTACTTAAAATGGCCTACTTTGCATATTTCCATAGTCATTTATCATATGGTACAATATTTTGGGGAAAGTCCAGTTATAAAAATAGAATCTTTATAATACAAAAAAGGGCAATCAGAATAATGTTAAACGTTTGCAGCAACACAAACCTTCGTTCATACTGTTGAATATCTTGACTGTTCCTTCGCTATATATTTTTGAAAATCTAGAAACAATGTATAAGCAGCGAAATAGTTTTAGCACAAATGCTGATATTCATAACTACAATACGAGAAATAAATCTAAACTGCACATTACAGGTCATAAAAGAACCCTATATGAAAAAAGTTTATATTATAATGGCATTCAATTGTTTAATGAACTCCCTACATATTTAAAAAGAAAATCTCATTGGTTAATAAATATCTCACAAACAAAAGGGGAATATTATACATCCTATTCGTGGATTTTGAAAAAGCTTTTGATACAATAAATATGGAAGCTTTATGGGCCAAACTGAGTATGAAAAGAATTAGTAATAAGTTTATAAGATCAGTACAAAGGATATATAACAATAATGATTTTTATATAAGGTTTAATAATAATGTAATGACGAAGGTGATTAAAAATTGTATAGGTTTAAGGCAAGGCTGTAAGTTAAGTCCTATATTATTTAATTTGTTTATTGATGATATTTTAGAGTCAATTAAGCTGAAAAATGGCCATCCTCCAATAATTGGGAATGAGGAGATACCAGGGTTATTATTTGCAAATGATTTGGTTGCAGGATCTATAACCATTGTGGGACTAAACAAAGTAATTGGAGCAATTGAGAGGTTTTGCAACAAGTGAAACCCTAGAGTTAATACAAGCAAAACAAAAATAATGGTATTTAAAAAGGGTAACAAGCTAAGAAAGGGAGAAAAATGGAGTTGGAAAGGTAAGGAAATTGAGATTGTTAAGTATTTTGATTATCTAGGAGTAAGATTAAGCAGTAATGGTAGATGGTGTTGAAACGGCAACTCTAGGCTGAGCCCGAGAACTGTAATTATAGATAATTTATTAATTAACTTTTATTGATGTTAAATCATACTATGTAAATATCTTTTTCTCATACTGCTTGTATATTTTAAGAAGGGTGATTTAACGTTATGTATGTATCTAGGTTACTAATATTAGAAGAGTTATAAATGGTTTAATGTAAATAATTTAAGCGCTATGTTAAAATACTGTCCACGACGAAATGTTTTAGCTACAGGAATAGTGCTTTCGAAGGCAGAAAATCTAGTTTTATGACATCTCTTTGGGTCGCAGTGCCATTATTCCTACAGCGAGGGTGTAACGCCTTTGTCCCTTTATTTGATAATTCGCCGTGACCAAGTGAGAGAGACAGATAGCTTAACGGTAAACTTGGGAAAAGCCGCGATTTATATTAAACTTGGACCAATGAGATCCCTGGAAGTTTATACGAAATAGTTAAGACGCGTCGAGTGGCGCTAAAAATGGACCAATAGGAAAGGAAGCAGCCCCAGAAGCCTGCGACTATAAATGGATCTGTTTGGAGCAAATTCGAGGCAGTTTTTAGTAGACAGTTTTGTCATGTCAGCTTAGCATTGCAGTTTGTTTGACAGTTTTGTCATGTGTGGTCAGGGAGAGATGCTGCAGGATGTGTGAGATATCGCGCCAAAAAAGGGAATCAAGACAGTTTTAGAAACACACCTAAGATCCGCTACTCGTAAAGAGATAATAAGCATATTTAAACTTCGTGTCATATCCGCGCCGCATTTTAACAGCGGTGGACAGTATTTTACGGCGACAATACCAGTGTTGTATACTACGAGTGTTAATTAAATAAAAAGAAACGGCAGTGTCATCTTCTCATAACCAAAGCATGTCTATGTCTTCCTATATCACCACCCGAGATCTACGCTTTCCTTTACCGAGGATAAGTCCATGCTCCTATATAGTTTAAAGAAAACTACTGCAGCTAGCCGAGGATAAAATTGAAGAGAACCAGCACACTGCGAACTTCTGGAACCAACGGGAGAAGCATCAAGGTAAGCCTACAGCAACGGACGGAGGAGGTGACAGCCGCAGTGTGAACAAAAGAAACAGGTTTTAGCTAAAGGAAAAGTAGCACTGAAAGCGATTAGAACTTGTTTAGACAAAATACCGGGATGCAAGTAAAATGGTTAGAGTATATGGAGCAGTAGTTGAGGCAAAAATGCTCTATGGTGTGGAGATTTGGGGTATAGAAGATGAGTGGGAACATGTAAATAAGGTGCATAGGAGTTTTGCAAATTAATTTTGGGTTTACCGAGAGTTTCACCTAATGGGATTGCACAAATGGAGCTAGGGAGATTCAGTAATAAAACAAAAATTATGGAAAGAGTAGTGAAATACTGGTTCAGGATCAAGGAATTACAAAATAATAATACATTAAAGCAATGTTTGGAGGTTCAGCAAAAGTTTAATAAAGAGGATACTTGGTATAAGCGTCTACAAGGAATTCTAAATGAAATAGGATGTGGAGATATTTGGAGGGATAGCCAGGACGGGAGAAAGGGTGTTGGAAAAGAGTTAGATTGAGAATTGAAGACATGGAAAGACAGGAAATAATTGGTAGTTTCAACTCCAAAAGTTCATTGTGTATATATACAGAGCTTAAAAGGACATGGGAAAGGGAAAATTATGTTGATGTTTGTAACAAATCAACAAGAGAGGGTTTTTCATGGGCAAGGACAGGGGTGGTGAGTTTAAAAGGTTTATGGGAAGGAGAAAATCAAGGAAAATGCCCATTGTGTAATAGGAATTTTAACAATTATTGGCATTTAATCCTAGAACAATGAGAGAAAAATTGCGAAAAATCAAAAGGTCCAGTTTACCAAATGAAATTATAGGTATAAGGAAGTTATCAGAGGAAAGTTTAATAGAGATAGGAAAATATTTAGGTGCAGCGAGAAATAGATGGCTGAAGAAAATTAGAAATAAGGAATAGAAACAAATCGCAGACTAAGAAAGGAAAGAAGTAAATAGGACCCAATAGCTTGGTAACCATGGTGTTGGATGCTATGGGTCCTTAGAAATGCAACAACTTAGTGAAGTGAGGAAAATGATACGTAAAGGGCACATTTAGGGATAGAATTTAAGTATTATTGAAACTGTATTTGTAAATGTAGTTATCGAAGTGATATAAATATCTATTTAAAAAAAAAGTTAAAACCCTAAAAGTCTTCAAACAAGATTTGAAAAAATTCCCAATACAGGGTTGTCTTTATTCAGTGGAAGAATATCTAGAAATGAATTAGTTTATAAGTTTTCCTATGGAATATGCTATATTTACAATTCCAAAATTTAGTTTAGGTACCTACTTTATGTAATAAATTAGGATTTCTATATTTGTGTATTACATCTAATTAGACCTATTCATTTTGTACTAATAATTGTATTGTTGACGAAGCCAATATTTCTGAATTGAAATCAAATGGTGAATAAAATTTGAATTGCTTACCATTCTAGCACCTTTCTTACTATTCTATCATTTCCCATTCTTTTCACATGGCGAAGCATTATAATCTTCTCTCTTCTAATATTTCCAATACATCCATTATTTCCCGAATATCTGTATTTCTAATTTTATCCCTTCTTGATATTCGAGAAGCCCTCCGCCAAAAATACACCTCTGTTGTCAATTTTCTCTCTTGTTGCCTACTCATTGTCCATGTTTCTGCTCCATAGTATCAAGCTCAACATTCCAATTGTGTTTCTTCTATTTCTAATCTACTAGTGCCATCTACTGATATGATTGATCCCAATAATTTATTGATCATTCTAATTTCTTCTAGGGTTGGGTCGAGCGATTCTTTTGCGTTAATCGATTCATACGATTCGTTCACGAGTCATGAATCGATTCATACGATTCGTTCACGATTCATGAATCGTCCCCTTGTTTGCTGGTCTACCCTACTGCACGATTCAATCATGAATCGTGTCCACCACGATTCGTTCATGAATAGTCCGCTTGCCTGCTGGTCTAACCCACTGCACGATTCAATCATGAATCGTGTCCACCACGAATCGTTCGCTTGCCTGCTGGTCTAACCCACTGCACGTTGCACGATTCAATCATGAATCGTCCGCTTGACTGCCGCCTATTCTCACTCACAATTCTTATATGAACTGTGCCCCGTTTGTACTTTGCAGTTTGCAGACAAAATGCGCAATCAGGAATTTGTTGTTACGATGAGGGTTATGATCTTTTTTCTTTCACGTAAAAAAGACAATGTATGTAAAAATGCTTTCCGCACTATTTTGGGTAATACACTTGGAGTTTCCTGAATTTGTCAATGAAACCACCCTGTGTGATTCCACTTAAGTTGCGATTACATAAGGTATTATGCAAAGTAATTATGAAGATATTATTATTATATTCTTCTTCATTTCGATGATTAGGTATTCCACCTGCCTTTGCATTCTTTACTCCCATCTTTTCCTGGGGAGTCCGATGTCTCTTTTTCCTGACGATTTGTACTTATTAATTAATAGTGGTATTCTTTCTTCAATCGTGTAGTGTAGTTCATATGATCTTTTCAATTAAATTAATTTTCTTTGATTTTATCATACAATTTATAAATATTCAGTTCTATAATTTTATGTTTCATTTATTATTAGATCTAATCTAGTGCATCCTTAAGTTCTTCGTAAAAATCGTTTCCGCCCTCTGAAGTTTACTTTTGTCCACTTTTTATTATTATCATTATCATCATCATCACCATCATGCCATCATTCATCACCACTACTGCAGTTGCGCGGGCCAATAAGCTCTATAACTTTTATAAATACGTGACCGTGCGTGCAGAGAATAATAATTTTTATATAAATTTTACATCGGCATATTCGAGGTACTATTAATGCATTAGAATTGGCTTAGTTATATAGATGCATGTTCCTATACTTTTAATGTAGATTATAGTATATAAATTAATGCTTTTCAATTATATAATTTTAAACACTTTAATATTTTATAATCTCAATGTTAATCAAACCAAGAATTCTAAAATTCTCTATTTTTCCTACATTTTGCATATATTTTGGTATTGTATATTATAATATCTACTACACTGTAATCATGCAATACTGTGTATCAAATCTCCCAGTAGAGTACTGAAAATTACTTCCAATTGTTTATACCACGTGCTGCAGCCTACGTTCATCCATTGGCAATGCTTACGATTCATTTTACTGTGCTTTACAGCTATTTACACAATTTGTTTTTAAGAATTTATCTTTCTCGGCTGAACTCGGTACTCCTAGGTTATGACATCAGCATCTCAAAGAATCGTGTTGATCTACCAATTCATATTATGAATTCTAGCGATTTTTTAGACCTGTGTAATTCACTCAATACTTTGATCATTCCGGTGTACTACGAATCGACAGAACCTGGCAATACTTTTTTTTTATGTGGTGGTGTTTTTTATGCTGTTTTCGTATACCATGCTACAGTTTCACAATGCTTGCCACTTGGTAATTTCCTTGCTCATCATCGTACTCAGTCGGCAACATTCGTCCGGGCTCGGCTTGGCAGCCAAAGTGCAAGCGAGAATGAATCGAGAATGTCCTGATCACGATTCTTTCTGAACGACGATTCATGCATGATTCTTACGATTCTTTCTGAACAATGATTCATGCACGATTCTTACGATTCATTTTGAACGACGATTCATGCACGATTCTTACGATTCATTTTGAACGATGATTCATGCTAAGACTGCCATGATTCATGCGATTCTTTCCTTGTAGTCGTTCATATGAATGATTCGTTCATGAATCGCCCCATGTCTAATTTCTTCATTGCTAAGCTCTAACTTTTCATGTGTGTTCATTATTGATGATGATAAATATTGTGCTTTGTTAAAGCTAATATTAAGTCCACATTTTATTAATTGTGTATGAAGCGTCTTTAATATCTTGTCTTATTAGTACTTGGTCGTATGCAAAAAGTAATTAATGTAGGGGTAATTTTGATTCATTGGGATTCTCATCATATTCATTTTTTGGGCCATTGGAGTAAATAAGCATCTATATATATTTTAAAGACATAGAAGTAACTATTGATATTAAATACTGAACTTAGAAAGAGCTGAAAACATTAAACGCAATGTGTTTTTGTAAGGTTATTTCTCATTTTCTTCCAGGCTGCCTGTTGTGAAGCATAATACACGTCAGGCTTCAAGTCTGAGATATAATAATTAACCTTTATTTTCCAAAAAAAAAAATGTTGAGACATGTATTAATATTATTTTTTAATTATTTTCAGCCAAATGTAATATTTTAAACACGAGTCTGACAAAGTCTTCTTATAAGATGCTGCAATAATATTCTTTGCAGATATTATGGTATAATATACAAAGGTGGATCAAATATAAATTGGAATTTTCTGCTAGTGGTTCAGGCAGTAACTGAACTTGTTTGTGATTTTGAATGAGCAAAATTCCTCTATTCCTTCTCCATCAGTGGCACAACAAGTGAGGAGAAAATACACATGGCCATTGAGCAATACATTATCCTAAAGTTTCTCACCAAGGAGTAAAGCCACCCAAAATGTTGAGAAGACTCCAAGCACAGTTTGAGAAAGAAGCTCTTTTGAAGACCTAAGTTTATGAATAGCACAAAAAAAAAATTCAATGGGATGGGAAGCTAAGGAAAATCTGATGTGTTACACTCACATGACTTTCTCTACTCTTGTACAAACTATTTTTACAAACGCTTATTCTCCATATGCTTCATGTTAATCGAGATGTTGAACAAGAATCTACAAGAAAATTAGCAATAAGATTAACATCTCGATATCTCGATTAACATGAAGCATATGGAGAATAAGCGTTTGTAACAATAGTTTGTACAAGAGTAGAGAAAGTCATGTGAGTGTAACACATCAGATTTTTTGTTTTGGATCAATTAAAAATTGAATTTGGGATGAGTCACACTATCTTTACACAAACCTTCACTTACTAAGTTTTTAAAACTGGAACATTTTCAAGGACATTTGCCTCCTCATCAGCAGTTAGTGACTGAAGCATGTTCCTTCTTCTTTCCTCTTCCTCCTCTCCTCGCTGAGTTTCTGCTGCCGTCTACTGGTAGGGTAACAAAGCTCTAACAAACTACTTGGTGGGGTTTCAAAATTTACAATATTATCTACATTCTTAACAATAAATATTTTCTCCCAAGTAGTCAGTTCTAGTGATGAGGAAACTGGTTTGACCAATTTTGTAGTTCTCAGACCAAAAATGATGTGATACAGCAGATTTGTTTGTTTCTGTTTTATGTTTCAATTTGATGCTCAAGTTTCTCTTGGTTTTTCCTATGTAGAATGTTTCACAATCTTCACAGTTGATTTGGTAGATTCCTGATTTTAGTGCATATGAGACTGTTCAGCAGATTGTTCAGCCTGTATCTATTTTGAGGAGCTAATCGGATGCCAAACCTATTGCAGATTTTCTCAAACTTCCTAGATGCTCATGCTAATGATGAGGATGAATGCCCTTCAAAAATATTATTTCAATTTTAATAACTTAGTAGATGAAGGTTGAGGCAGTATTTTAATACCTGAATAATTTCAATTGTATTTTATAATAAGTACATTCAATAACAGCCCGCCTTGAAACAATAAGTATGTAATAATTATTTAAATTGTATGTAACAGTCATTGCAAATGCTTAGTTTTATTGTAAGCATATTTTAATAATGTTATGTGAATACATTATATACTCTAATAATGCAAGAACTGTGAGAATAATAAGTTTTAAGTTGCTAACAGTGAGTGATTGTGGCAATAATGTATTTAGAGTTTGAAATGTACTGGTCATGATTAGAGCGACGATGACATAAATTCTGTGACAGTTTTAAATTAGCAAATCAACAGCAAAGAAAAGTTTTAAGTTAAATGCTGAAATTCTATTGGACTAGAATTAGCCAATCAGAGACTTGCAATACCGAAGCTTACGGATTCTGACCGTTGAGGGCTATTCAGTTCCTGGCGAGACTTGGTAGAGTATAGATGGGAAAATGTGTTCTCTACGGGTGATTAGTAAAAACAGATATATATACTAAGTGAATGTATAAAAGATTCTCGCAGTTCTTTAAAAAGTGTAGTGGTTTATAAATATGTGCAAGAATTTTAAATAAGAGAAGTTAATTTAAAAGTTTAATTCTGTGATGTCTACAATAATTGTCATACCATGCCCTACCCAAGATACATGACTCTAAAGTAAGACTGACGCAGCCGAGGCAAATTCAAACAGTAATATTACGTAAGCATCAAAATTCAAACTGACACCCAAAGCGTTTTACAAACTACATAATGCAACTATTATTACATAAAACAATTCTTCAAATTTAAACATTACACAACAACAGCAGCAAATCATCATCTTTAAGTTGGCTACCAATTGCGGGACAGATAAAATAATTTACGTAAACATATATTACGTAACACCACACTTCAAGTTGGGTTCCAAGCGTGTGGCTAAGAACAACAACAGTAAAACTTCAACAGTTGAAGAACATAACTTCTTCAAGGTTTGTGTAAAGACAGTGTGACTCATTCCAAATTCAGCACGAAGAAAGCTTCACTGTTTGCAGTGCTTCTGTTTTTAATAGTAAAGTTAAAAAGTTGTTTATTCACCTTGCAAAAATAATTCTCCAAATCAATGTATCTAAATGCCTACTTTATTTAATTTCAGAAATTGTACAGATACTATACCTGTATGAGCTCAGCAATGGCATGCAGACCTCCAAGTTGACACATGGCATGTCGATGTTCTTCATCAAACGACAGTTTCATAAGGGCTGCAATAGTAGGACCAGGGTGCCTCTCCATATCATCTGCGAATAACACAACTGAAGATGAGATCAATAGTTCCCATAACAAGCTCTGGTAAATAACTTCATGTGTGAATGAATGAATTCATTACTGCTCCATGATCTAGAGGTACCTTGTACCAAGTACCTCTGGTTCCTGAAGTTGTGGGTTCAAACCTGGTGGAGGGCGACAGATTTTTTTGGGCATAAAAATCCTTAGCATGGCTTCCTTCAGAAGAAACGTAAAGCTGGTGGTCCCGTGTCATAGATTTACAGCATGTAAAAGAACCTCAAGCCTGATAAAAGGGTCTCTGAGCAAAATTCCAGTTTTTCACGCCCAATATAGAATGGGATGCTAAGAACCACTGTAGTTAATGAGCGTCCATAAGTAAAACTCAATTTATTAATAAAATTCATGTGGCAACACACACTAACTTCACTCTTACAAGATAATTACCTTGAACGCGTTTCGAAGACACCTTGTCTTCAAAATGCATTCACGGTAATTATCTTGTTAGAGTGTGTTGCCACATGAATTTTATTAATATTTTAATTACTTCACTGTGTTTCCCATTAAGTGTTATGTTAAAACTCAATTTATTCATTCATTCACTGCTCCATGAATAGATGCACAGTTGCAGTTCTTCTGTTTATAGTTCATGCTGTGGTTGTACATATAATGAGTACACAAAAAGTTCACAAATTTAAAATTCATTTAAGTCAATGCATCTGTGAAAAATTAAACACCACGATCTTCTTTTAATCAACCTGAAAGTTTTACTACATATCCAGAACACAAACAAACGCATATTTGCCAACTTCTTGAAACTGAAACCCGTAAAACTTTCCCTTGTCCAGCAAAGTGTAATTACTTTGCAATCACATGAAATTTTGAATGCATAAAATGTTGAGAGCAGTAATGCATGAAAATTACTCATAAAACTAATGAGAATTCTGTTTTATAAGAATCCTTGAAGATTGGTAGAACTGCTTCTTACTGAAATGCTTCCTAATGCCAAAACAAATACTTACTAAAGCAATGAACACTACTTCCTGGCTATATACACATTTCTTGTCCATATTTTAAACAAAAACTGTCTCAAAAATGGAAAACTTATATCCCGCAGCAATAGAATGCGACTAAGATAAACAATATACATGAGGGAGTTAATTTTACAATTCACAATGTTCATTACTGAATGCTCATACCCTGGTAACTAGAGGACACTAATGCTGCAATTCGCATGCTATGCATTTTATTGCAGCCCAGTATAGGGGGACCATGATCGTGATGATGGATAGACACATGGTAAGCTCTGGCCTATCATAGCATCATGTATCAGTTATCCAGTACATTCAGTCTGTAATTTTAAGTTATAATATAATGCAACTGAATTTAACGTTCTGTCATGTACATGGTGAAAATCTATAACATTTTGAATCTACTCACAAAGCCATAATGCTTCCTTTCCCGTAAAGTTGTAAAAAGGCCTCTGCTCCCATACATTTTACAGGCAAACCATAAAAGTTGGCAAGTATGCAAATGGAACGTACAACATTTTAATGAGAGATTTCAAACTGCTTTTGATATGGTAATACAAAATGCTCCTTGCAATATTTTTAGCATCTGTCTTACAATTTTATTTAAAACTTTCTGAAGCTGTCCTGAAAATTTCAAGCATTTAAATCAGCAAACACTATGGTATGCAGAGAATTCTAAACAGTAAAAATGTTGGAAAAGCAAAAAGAATGGATACTCACTTTGAATGCTGTTTGGTTGTTGAGAATTTATAGCTTCCCGCAACACATCGCAATACTCTCGTATCTGTTCCAGTAGCCTCAGCACTCGTGCTTCCCTTCTTCCTCGCTTGTCATCTGGATGTGAGTGCACCATGTTGTGTAAGGCTTGTGCTGCTCGCTGCCTCGTGTCTGCATCTGAATCTGGAGCGTGCAAAAGCTGCACCAGCAATGGCAGACAGCCTGTAAATAAATGCTGTCATTTAGGTTTGAAAACATATGAAGCAGCATGAAAGTTTCTGGGCATCTATATATGTAAAAGTCAATGTACGAGGTGTGATCAAAAAGTAATTGGAATTTTTGTTTTTCTTAAAACATTTTTATTTAATCATTGACATCAACTTTGTCCCCTTCAAAGCAATCCCCCTCAGATATAATACACTTGGCCAGCGCTTTTTTCAATCTTGGAAGCACTTCTGGAACTCACTTTTTGTTATGGTGTTCTGCTCCTTCAGCGATTCTGTTTTTATCTCATCAATGGTGGCAAAATGTCATCCTTTCATGGTTCTCTTCAGCCTCGGGTAGTTCCTGAGGTCATGGGTTCAAACCGGTGAATACAGTGGCTGAGGCAGCATAACAGTTTTGTTTTTTGCCAAAGCATCACGACAAGCACTGAGGTGTTAGCAGGTGCATTATTGTGATGCAATTTCGATGATTGGTTTTGCCACAGTTCTGGTCGTTTTCTTTGGATTGCTTCATGCAAACAGCGCATAAC
This sequence comes from Deroplatys truncata, assembly GCA_030765065.1. Classification (NCBI taxonomy): domain Eukaryota; kingdom Metazoa; phylum Arthropoda; class Insecta; order Mantodea; family Mantidae; genus Deroplatys; species Deroplatys truncata. The sequence continues at coordinate 20,190,191 of CM060978.1, forward strand.
TTCCAGGTAGTATTCCTTATTAATCGTACGAGCATAAGGCAGGAACTCCTGATGTACTATCCCATTGTAATTGAAGAAAACAGTGAGAACAACCTTCACATGTGATTGAACTTGTCAAATTTTTTTTTTTTTGGTCTTGGCTCTTCAGGTAGTTTCCATTGGGATGATTGGGCCTTAATTTTGACATCATACCCATATACCCATGCTTTATCACCTGTTATAACCTTCTTTAGAAGTTCTGGATCGTTTTTAACTTTGTTCAGCAATTCCTGAGCGATTCATTCTGATCAATATCTGATTGTACCACTTACGAATATTACTACCAAAAAGGGGTGTTAAGACCAAATCTTCGCCTATATGTCAGCTGAACTGTAACCACATTGACATCATACCCATATACCCATGCTTTATCACCTGTTATAACCTTCTTTAGAAGTTCTGGATCGTTTTTGACTTTGTTCAGCAATTCCTGAGCGATTCATTCTGATCAATATCTGATTGTACCACTTACAATATTACTACCAAAAAGGGGTGTTAAGACCAAATCTTCGCCTATATGTCAGCTGAACTGTAACCACTGAATTACATTTTGCAAATTGCTAGACACAAAAATCTGTTTGCCCACATGTTGCCATATTTTGTTATTTTACCATGGTTACAAAACAAAATAAAATCTGTGGATGTAGAATTCAAACTTCCAAAGTTACTGTTCAATTTAAGTTGTTGTTCTTTTACTTCACTTCAAGGATTAGGCACTTTGCCCATTCTGGCTTCCCAGTAATTGTCTCCAGTGTCTCCTGGGTTGTCCTCGTTCTCTTCTTCCTCTCGGATGTAGTCTAATGCTGCCTTCCATTCTTAGTAAATGTTCTGTCCAATCATGTCTATTATCTAATTATTTTCTTGTATACTAAATTGATATTGAGCCCTTCCCTAACAAATTAATTTTTTTATCTTATATATTGTGACATTTGGTTAGGGTAATGTTTGTTTGTTGGTTGGGAAATGTATGTACTAGTGTGTGGGTTGGTAACAGAGATCGTATGATGTCAGAATAGTGGTGGGGGAAACCGGTTTGTTAGAAGGTAGCGTCAGTTGCCTCTCGCTCTTGCAAGGGAGCACTCGTGTAGCATGGCCACAACATGATCGACGTGTCGCCGATGGCAAACAGGTAACATTTTGTATCTATTAATATCCAATACATCTATATCAATCTAGGATTCTGGAATGTGATTTTCAGTAGCTATTTGATCCTTCTTCCTTCCCATACAATGTTTTAGGAATCTTTAGGTACAATTAGTAATTTTGTTGAGCTCGCCCGTTGGACCTCGTGTAGTTTATGATGCCTTAAATACCGGTACCTATCGCTCTACCCCCCGTGTTTTTAGCTAAAATATGTAAAGAGGTTACGATAATTGGTGTGAGGCACCAGGCAAATAGGCGTGAGTCGCTGAGAATAATGTAATATTTTGTAGTAAAGTTTTTTTTCCCCTGAAATGTAGCGTGTTTCGTCATCCACGTGTTTGTTGGAACATGTAACTCCTTAGTTTGGCCTTAATGGTAAGGGTTCATATTTGAAAATTCTGGTGGCATGTTCTCAATTCATTTAAAAGTATTTCTGTAAAAGTCCTGTCTTAATATCTTTATTTTGGGCTCACTTTAAAATTTTATACATTGTTTTGCTGTTGGCGGTTGGCATAGCGTCGGTAATTCTTGGCTTCATTTTCCCTTACCATTATGTAAATTCTGTTAAATTCTGTTTGTATGAGAAATAGTTTGCACTGTTCTTCTAAATTTCTAATTTTTTTGTGAATTGTGGAAAATTGGGCGATATTTGCAACTTTGATAATGTGGTCGTCACGTGTTAGCTGGTGTGTTTGGGGATGCTGTTTTCTGTGCTAATTGGTAATATTGTTGGGAGCTTGTATGGCAAACAGGTAACATTTTGTATCTATTAATATCCAATACATCTATATCAATCTAGGATTCTGGAATGTGATTTTCAGTAGCTATTTGAACCTTCTTCCTTCCCATACAATGTTTTAGGAATCTTTAGGTGTAATTAGTAATTTTGTTGAGCTCGCCCCGTCGGACCTCGTGTAATTTATGATGCCTTAAATACCAGTACCTATCACTCCACCCCCCCCCCCTGTGTTTTTAGCTAAAATATGTAAAGAGGTTACGACAATATCCTCATACATCGTTTTACATTCCTTAGAAATTTCATTTCTGCCAATAGGATTTTACTCAGTCCCCCCCCCCTTCTTTCTTTCTTAGTTGGTACCCAGGCTTCACTACCATAAAACAATGTGGGTAAAGCCATTAGTTTGTAAAATTTCATTTTAGTTTCCTTTCTAACTTTTGTTTTTAAAGCTTCTTTGGATGGTCCCACATACTGCTTGAAACTTACTAACCTCTTGTTCAATGTTCTTGTCATTATAAAAGCCAAGATATTTGAATCTGATACTTGTTCTAAAATGTTCTTTTCTAGTACAATCTTTGATCTAACTGGATCCTTTCCTCTAAAAGCCACTATTTTCATTTTCTTAACTGAAATTTTTAAATTATAACATTTACATAAATTACTTAAAAGATACATGGATTTCAAGAGCTGTGTATCACTTTCTTTAATCATTATTTGATCATCTGCAAATATATATATATATATATATATATGTTTATTTATTTATTTATTAAAAAGGGTGGGCGAGAAGCTGCACACTACAAAAACTGTGTGGAGTATTATAAACAAGCAAAGTAAAGCTCAAATGGGTAAACACTCAAATATATGTCTGAGCCAAGATGGGGAAGTACTACATGATCCTGCTGAAATCTGCGAATTATTTAACAACTTCTTTATAAATACCAATGATAGTCGTATAACTAACAACATAGACAGTAAAAAAACTAAAGACAATACAGCAGTGAATAGGCTGTACCTGCATGAGACAAATGATGATGATGAAATATATAAAATAATAAGCAACTTTAAAAATCAGCAATCCTCCGGATGGGATGACATATCATCTATAACACTAAAGCATTGCAAACAAGAATGATTGTGTATACTGGTGCATTTAATAAATTACTCAATGAATGATGGCATATTCCCAGAAATATTAAAGATTAGCGTGGTACGACCTATTCACAAAAAAGGTTCAAACACAGATGTCAGTAATTACAGACCAATAACTCTAACCTCGGTATTCAGCAAAGTCTACGAGAAAGTACTTACAGCTAGGATAAATAGGTTTTTAAAATATAATAATACCCTTAATGAATTTCAACATGGATTAAGAAATAAATTATCAACCATCACAGCTATAGTGGAATATGTACATAAATTGTTGGAATTGAAAGATACCCGTAAAAACACAGCAGGGATTTACCTAGACCTCTCCAAAGCTTTTGATTCTGTGTCCCATGATCACTTAATGACAAAATTAGAATACTACGGTTTTCAGAGGACACATTAATAAACTACTAGCAACATATGTTAAAAACCGGGTGCAATGCACAGAAATAAATTAAAAAAAAGGTGACACTATACACATCATTAAATCAGAGTATAATTTAGTAAAATCGGGGGTACCACGAGGATCAGTACTGGGACCCACACTTTTTTTATCTATATAAATAATTTACTGGAACCGGAAAACAGCAAAGTGATCTATGCAGATGATACATCTGTAATATGCTGGAGTGAAAGTAAAGAATGTTTAGAAGGTAAAATGACAAATACAACATCACATTATCTCCTACACAATAAAGTTAAATATAAGAAAAACAAAATTCATGACGTTTCAAAACAATAATATAAATATAAACATTAACAAAACTGCTTTAGAACAGATAAGAAGCTATAAATTTCTGGGCATACACATAGAAGAAACTTTATCTTACAACATACATGTAGAAATTGTCTGTAAAAAAATGAACACAGGACTGTACCTATTGAGACAGTTAGCAAAATACGAAGACACCAATATTCTTAAAGCAGCATACTATGGCATCATTTACCCACATCTAACATATGGTGTTGAAATTTGGGGTGGAACAAGTAAAACCAATATGGACAGATGATTAAAAATATAAAACAAGTGCGTAAGAACTGTGTTCAACCTTCGGTTTCGGCAATCCTGCCATGAAACATTTATAACACAAAACATCCTAACTGTAGTTTCACTGTATGTGTTTAAAACCATTATACTTGTTAAAAATAGAAAGCAATTTGACATACTCAATAAAGACTGTCATTCATACGATACGAGAAGAGCAAACGATTACCATAGGGTGAGCACAAATAAAAGTCAAACAAATAAGGACCCATATAAAATGGGAGCTATACTATATAATAAATTACCACGTGCAATTAAGAATACCAGAGATTCAAAATTTAAAACTGTCCTAAAATCATTCCTGATAGAGAAATGCTATTACTGAATTATAATGGATATATGTACTTATGTAAATATTATTAAGTCAACTGTATTAATCATTCCTGATAGAGAAATGCTATTACTGAATTATAATGGATATATGTACTTATGTAAATATTATTAAGTCAACTGTATTAATCATTCCTGATAGAGAAATGCTATTACTGAATTATAATGGATATATGTACTTATGTAAATATTATTAAGTCAACTGTATTAATCATTCCTGATAGAGAAATGCTATTACTGAATTATAATGGATATATGTACTTATGTAAATATTATTAAGTCAACTGTATTAAACATTCCTGATAGAGAAATGCTATTACTGAATTATAATGCATATATGTACTTATGTAAATATTATTAAGTCAACTGTATTAAACATTCCTGATAGAGAAATGCTATTACTGAATTATAATGGATATATGTACTTATGTAAATATTATTAAGTCAACTGCATTAAACATTCCTGATAGAGAAATGCTATTACTGAATTATAATGGATATATGTACATATGTAAATATTATTAAATAAATTGTATTGTATAGCTATAATTGACAGTGTCAGATGCTCTTGCAAGAGTCTGTTGACTGCAATAAAGTTGTTGTTATTATTGTTATTGTTATTATTGTTATTGTTATTATTATTATGATTATTATTATTATTATTATTATTATTATTATTATTATTATTATTATTATTATTATTATTATTATTATTATTATTGTTGTCTGAGTCTTATATCTGATAAACTCCTTTCACTTCTTTTAATTCCAGTGTTTATGATACAATTATATTTCTGTACAAACTCTTTATTACCAAAATTAAGCATGCCCTCATTTTCTACTACCTCATTTTATTCGGTTTACCATGTCAAACACTTTATCAAAATCTATAAAGGGAAGGTGTGTTTCCACGTTCTTTTCTCTACTTTGTCCTATTATCTGTCTAATGGTAAAAATATTGTCCGTGCATAATCTCCTTTTCCTAAATCCACTTTGCTCTTCAAGCAGGCAGTTCAATAATTGTTATTCTATGAGGGTGATTTAAATATAAATGGTAATTTTTTTAAATGCATTTATTGATTAATCACGTACACAAGTGACACCTTAAGTTTTTTCCCTATATAACCTCCTTCACACTCTACACACTTTTACCAATGATTTGGAAGCTTGAACATTCCTTGTACAATGTTTGAGGTTGCACACATGCTCCTGAAGGTCTCCATGGTTTTCAAATTGCTGCCCTCCAAGCAATTCTTTCATGGGCACAAACGAAAAATAGTCAGGGGGGGGCAAATCTGGACTGTAGGGAAGGTGGTCGAGGGTTTCCCAATGCATGTCCTTCAATGTGTCCCTTGTCAAATTTGCAGTGTGAGACTTAGCGTTGTCATGCAGAAGGATAGCGTCTTTGATGGGCATATGACATCATTGTTTCGGTAGGTGCCTATTGCTGTTTTTAACAACTGGAATAGCAAGCTGCATTTGCCATAAGTTGGTCGTAAAAAAAACCAATGAGTAAAATTCCTCTGCAGTCAAAAAATCTGTCACGAGAGCTTTTCTGGCTGAGAGGCAGGTCTTGGCCTTCACTGGGCAGGCTTCAACCTTCCTCCGCCACTCCTTGCTCTCCATGGTGGGTTCCGGAGTGTAATGATGGACCCATCTCCATCACATGCAACGATACGCCTCAAAAAATCTTTCCCTTCTTGCCGGAATTGATTCAGAAGACTCACAATCTGCAACCTGACCTGTTTTTGCTGTTCAGTTAACAACTTCAGAACCTATCAAGCACTAATTTTTCTAAAGCCAAGATGTTCGCTAATAATGGCATGAGGACTCCCAATGTTGATACCAACTTCTCATGCGATTTCTTCAACAGCGCACCAGTGATCACCTTTGATAAGCTCTTGAATGACATGGAGACTTGATCTCGGGTGTTAAGCATGACCTTCATTTTCTACAATTTCTCGGCCGCCCTTAAATTCTCTGGCCCAAGTAAACACCCGGTTCTAGAACAGTGTAGCATCCCCAAACTGTGCCTTCAAACGCATTAAAATCTCAAGAGGGTTTAACATTTTCATTGGTTAAACATTATATACTAATGTTGTGCAACAGACAAAGAAACCTCTTGTTCACTCATGGTTGTACTGACACCAAAACAGAGAAAAGCAGCTAACCAAGCCGATTCCCCTTCCCTAACACACTGACCTTCAATCCCCCACTCCACCGTCCCATTCAAAACTGCTTGCTCAGTATACCAGCTCGATTACTGTTTATATTTGAATCACCCTTGTATTATTTTAGTACACTTGACAGACATGAGACTGATTCCTCTACAATTTTCACTATTATTATGATCTTCTCTATTGAATATGTTTATAGCTAGAACTAGTTCAGGTGTCTTCCTCAATTTAAGTTATGATTCAAAATGATACTGTATACTGCAGAAAAAAATATAACTTTAAAATCATTTATGTACACACTGTATATTTTAAAAGGCAAAATACAAGGTACGTCCAGAAAGTAAGTTCCGTTTGGTAATAAAATTAAATTGTGTACAGATACAGAAAAATTATTTATTGCACAAAATTCTACAACTCTTAAACTACTTTTCCACATAACTGCCGAAATTTTGCAGGCATTTGTCATAGCGTGGCACAAGTTTTTGTATACCTTCTTCATAGAAGTTTGCCGCCTGTGTCTTCAACCAATTGGAAACATTTTCTTTCAGCTCTTCGTCATTGTTGAAGTGTTGACCGCCAAGGAAGGACTTGAGATGTAAGTACAGATGAAAGTGCTAGGAGCTAGGTCAGGGCTGTACGGAGGATGGTCAAACACGTCCCAGCCAAATCCCTGTAGGAGGTTTTGCATCACATTTGCAGTGTGTGGTCGTGCGTTGTCGTGAAGAAAAACAACACCTTTTGACAGCAATCCTCGGAGCTTATTCTGTATTGCGCGGCGCAATTTCCTAAGTGTCTCGCAATAAACATCTGCTTTGATTGTTTGACCACGCGGTAAGAAATCAATGAGTAAGATGCCTTTCCAGTCCCAGAACACTGTGCACATCATTTTTCGAGGTGTCAAGATTTGTTTCGGCTTAACCTTTGCTGGGGATGAAGTGTGCCTCCATTCCATTGATTGCCGCTTACTTTCAGGGGTGTCATAAGAAACCCAAGTGTCATCTCCTGTGACTATCTGTGTCAGAAATTCTTCGCCGCCTTCATCATAACGTGTCAAAAACTGAAGTGCACTACCCATCCGGTTTGTTTTGTGTTGCTCAGTAAGAATCTTTGGTACCCAACGAGAGCAAAGTTTATGAAATTTCAGTTTTTCGGTAACAATTTCATGAATTAGTGATCGTGAGATTTGGGGAAATTCCATAGCGAGAGCACTAATTGTAAACTTGCGGTTTTCCTGGATCTTGTCATCAATTGCGTGAACCAGTTCTTCTGTAACCAAAGATGGACGCCCACTTCGTTCTTCATCGTGCACTTCACTACGTCCTTCATTGAACTGTCGGACCCATCTTCTCACCATTGAATCACTCATCGCATTTTGTCCATAAACTTCGCAAATTTGCCGATAAATTTCAATTGGTTTCACTTTCCTAGCATTCAGAAAAAAAAATCGCAGATCTGGTTTCACAAGTGGCAGGATTTTCAATCAACACCAACATTGTAAACAAGCACAACAAAGCGTACGTGGCTGACAGCAATCTCAAAATGCCGCACGTTTTGTTCTCCTTGATACACAGTGTCTACCGCGCATGTGCGGAACTGCGATCGCAGCGTTTCAGCGGAGAGAAATTGAAACGGAACTTACTTTCTGGTCGTACCTCGTATTTACAGAAAGTTTCAAAATAACAGCAAAATTCATAGTTTTATATATGCATTTGGCTTGTTTACTTTTAAGTTTGTGTGTAAAGTGCAGGATCACTCACCTGACTGTCTCATTGCAGCGCAGGAGTCTGGAGAGCTGCTCATGGCTAACAATGTGCGACTCATGTCCTCCCGGTCGTGGGTTCCCAACATGGATAGCAAACTGTACACCATCTCCACTTTGGCACCTAACTGCTGTTGGCTGTAAGTTCTACGAGCTGCAGCCACTTCATTGGGCAACAGCAATCCACCGCTCCCAGAGCCCACACTTGACGTAAAGCTCATAACACTCGATACATCCTGTGTACATAAACACATCTTTATTATAACATATAGAAGTGGTTGCTAATATACAATTTCACTAAAATAGGTTCAATGCCTCAGAACTAGTTTCGAGGAATCACTTCCTCATCGTCAGCTGATTGCAACTGGTTGGCTTTCCTCTGATGGTTACAGGTGTTTCTTTGTCCCTCTAGTGGTGGTTCTACAAGTTTAGTAATCAAATTTTTGTCCATAGGGATGTCGAAATTCATTAACCTTGGACGAAATTTCCAAACAAATATTCTCTCCCAAATGTTTAATTCCGTAGGTTTTTGTGCCTGCTTGATAAGGGATACTGTATCCTCAATTTCATGTCCCTGTATACAAAAATTTTTCGTCTTCCCTGGATTTGATGTTTCGAAAATGTTCCTTAAGCCTCGTTTCTATGTTACGCTTAGTTTGACCAATATAGATTTGTTCACAATCCTTGCAATCTATTCTATAAATCCTGGGTTTATGAGCTGGCATTTTTTACTTTCTCTACTACGTACAGTAAGTAGAAGTATTGCATTCCACACAAAATTCGATACCGAGATTTCATCGGAAATACATGTTTTGAGACCCCTGAATCCAAAAAAAGCATTTTAGGAAACATGTCTGTGTGTGTGTGTCTGTGAACAGCATAACTCAGAAAAGAACAGTCGGATAAACACCAAACTTGGTATTTAGGTTCAATATCTTTTAGAGATGCGACACGAAGGTTTTCAAGAAAATCCCCCCATCCCAAACTACCCTTTACATGGAACATTTTTCGAAAATTTTAATTTTCTCAAAAATTGCTCAAACGATTTTGATTAAAATATCATAGGTTTAAGATATTTTCATGACAAATGAAATGTATATCTCAAATTTTCTGCGAATGTCTCCAAAAGTATTCTTCATTGTGAACGACTTTTGCATAACTGGTAAACCATAAGAGATAGACAAAATTTTACTACACAAAAAATGTAGATCGTATTAAAACACACAATTTATGTCATATTCATTTTTTTTGTTGAGTAAACCATTTTCGATATATTGCTTGTTATTCCTTTAAATTTTCCAATACTTAAACTTTTTCTCAAATTCGTAATTCATTTTTTTTTATGTCCTGGACATGCAAAGAGAATGGAATGCGCCACATAGCAACCAGCGCTTAAAATATTTGACTATCGCTTAAAACCTACCATATTCCCCTTGCATCTACATGAAAATTAGCAATAAGATTGCCATCTCGATATCTCGATTAACATGAAGCATATGGAGAATAAGCGTTTATAAAAATAGCTTGTACAAAAGTAGAGAAAGTCATGTGAGTGTAACACATCAGATTTTTCTTCTTGGTTTGCATTTATGAGGAATTTTATGCTAAATTTATTTTCGGGGATGAGTGCCACATTACTATCATTGAAAACTTTCTTGAATTTGTTATGTGCCCATGGGTGAAATGTGACTTTTTTGTATGTCGGATTTTGTTTGTGTGGTTTGAGGGTTGTATTTTCTTTTATCATTTTTTGTTGCTTGAATTTTTTGATTAACCTGTCCACCATATCTGTTTTGTTGCCATTTTTTCTAGCTGTTTTTAAGATTTCTTGGTATTCTAAGTTATATTCCTTTTCATTGAGGGGGATGTTCACTAATCTATGGGTCAAACTTTTAAAAACTGCAACTTTGTGTGATGGGGGATTGTAACTATTGTTTTTTTATATAGGTATCTGTATAGGTGTTTTTTCTGTATATTCCAAAAGTTAATCTATTGTTCATCTTTATTAACTTAGCTGATTTCACTAAGGCGAACTTCCTCAAGCTGAAACCCGTAAACCTTTCCCTCTTCCAGCAAAGCGCATTAATTTTGTGATGACATGAAATGTGTAATGCGTAAAATGTTAAGTGCAGTAAATGTACAAAAATCACATGTAAAGTAAAAGGGAATTCCATTTTATATGGGTTCTTGAAGAAGAATAACCTAGATTTTCTTTGGGCTGAGAAGCCATGGTCTGTTGGAGTTTCTTTGTCCAAATATTCTATCTAACACGAAGTACACATCTTCAGTGGCAATTATGAAGTCTTCGCACTGCTACCTAAACAAAATCTCCAACCATTATTCAAACAGAAACACGCCATGATAAAGACTCTCGTAGACTGCGCTTCCTGCATCTGTGAACCTAACATGCTACAACATGAACTACACCATCTTCAACAGGTTTTATGTTCAAATTGCTACATAACCCAAGAAGTCTGAAAGGTTTAACCTACCAGCTCCAAACAAGAACTGCTGGCACAGCTTTCCTGCCATACTTCAGAAATGTTACGGATAGAATCGAATGCATACTCAAGCACCACAACGCCAAGCCCATAAGACAGATAAAGAACTTAATATGCTTGACCAAAGCCCCATGGACCTAAATTAAATCGAGCTTTATTTATGGACGCTCTTTAACTACTGTGGTCCTTAGCGTTCCATTCTATATGGGGTGTGAAAGACCAGTAATTTTGCTCAGAGGCCTCTTTTATCAGGCTTGAGGTTCTTTCTTGAGGTTAAATCTATGACATGGGATCATCGCTTTACTTCCCTTCTGAAGGAAGCCATGCTAAGGATTTTTACACCCAAAAAAATGCATCGCTCTCCACCGGGTTTGAACCTGTCACCTCTGGAAATAGAGGCTAGCATGGTAACCACTACACCATGGAGGACGACCCCCCAGGGGCCTGCTTGCTTCAGTTGGTGTATACTGGATTCCCTAGAAAGGTACCACTCAGCAAGGTGTCAAACTCAGCTTTCTGAGCACAAGAGGTGCTGTTGTATAGGCCAGTCAGACAAGTCCGCAGTCACAGAGCATGAACTATGGGAAGAGGGAGAACACATTTCACTATCAGGAGATGACTGTTCTTTCATCATTGTCATACTACCATGTTGGGAAGCCATAGAAATTTATAAACATCCAAACAACTTCAAGAGAAAGGAAGAAGCACTCAAACTGAATAAAAGCTGCCATCCAGTAATTGAGCATATTAAACGAGCACAAACACAGAAACATCACGGAAACCAATCATCAACTGGGGCAACTAAACCCCTCCCAGCTCAGCCAGCCAGACCATTCCCTTGGAAGCAGTCCAGGTATAAATACAGCAGCATTTCCAGCTAACAAGTCAGGTGTCACTTGCAGTGTTAGATGTAATGCTCAGACAAGAAACTCCAACAGACTACGACTTCTCAGCCTGGAAGAAAACCTTAGCTATTATTAATTAATATTGAAGCTTTAGAAGCTAGTAACAGTGATGTGTCATAATTTAAAATCAAGAGAGTTGAAGGTTGTTACACTACATCACTAAAATGTTCTTACTTGAACGTGTTTCGGGAGATGGTTTGCTCCCATCGTCAGCATGTTTTCAACTGATTTTGCCGGTTATTGTCTGGGGAATGTGTGTGGCTAGTGGTGTTCTCTGGTGCTGGGCTGATGAACCTCCAAAGGCTGTTGGGTGGCGGCAGTTTGAAATTCATTAGGTGATTCCTGTGTTTGACGATATGTATTTTTTCCCAGATGTCCAATTCATTGCTGCTGTTGATCGGTTTTAAGAGTTTTATGTTTGGAGTGATTTCATGGTTTAAAGACCAGAAATGATGAGTAAGAACATTTTAGTGATGTAGTGTAACAACCTTCAACTCTCTTTACTTTAAACTTAGCTATTATTCTCACTTTGGCCGTGAAAGCCTCCAACTACTTATAGTCCTTGAAGACACATATTAAAGCAAAGAACATTCCTTCCTAGACCATACACAGATTTCTAGTTCATATTTACATTTCATAACATCAACTATAAACAAAATTGGTAAGCTTGTATGCTGCAGCCACAAAATGAGAATAAGATGAACAATTTAGGTGAGGGAATTGACTTTACAATTCATATCATCCATTACTGAATGTCCATGCCCATTTACTGCTGGTTAGTAGAGACACAATCAAGTTTTAAACCCACACACTATACATTTTGTTGCAGACCAATGAAAAGGGACCGATCATGATGAAGCATAAACACACAGAGAAGCTCTGGCCTATCACAGATTGTATACCATTCAGTATGTAGTCTTAAATTACAATATAATGCAACAGAATTCAAAGCTTTGTCATGTCCATGGTGGAAATCTGTACACTTTGAACCTGCCCACAAAGGCGTAAAAACGTCTCTTTTGCTGTAAACTCATATATGTATGATAATACATTTGTAAATCAAGTACCTGTTGGACACCTCTGGTTCCACCGATGCTGGAGGGACCACTGTGCCAGAGAGAGCGCTCCACAGGCCAGGTGCCGTGATAAAGGGATGATAAATTTTCTGATTTGGCACCATTGCTGTGCTGCTGTGTTTGTGTGCAGCTACTCATCTTCCCCTCCTCCACACCTTCGGCTCCCTCGCTTCCTTCATTCTCCTTGCACTGGGTCAACTGCAGTAATAGCAAACAAAGATGCAATTACTCAGTGCCAAACCCACACCTCAAATTTACTTGCAACAAATTCAATTTTAGAGGGAGGTTAAGCAATTTGCCCCATTTTCTCTCTCTCTCTCTCTCTCTCTCTCCCTCCCTCTCTCTCTCTCAATTACAAAACATTGTGTTACATTCACGTGAATTTCTGTAACCACCTTTGTTTATTTTTATATAAGTTCAGCAGACTCTTCTTACGAAAGCCTGTTTTTCTAATTACTTCATGTTAATTCAGATAACCTTTGTAGAAATAGTTTCATTACATATTTTGTTGAAGCTAGAAGAGGAATACAAGAAACAAATTGATAGAATGTTTAGAAAGTAGGCTGCTACATGCTAGCTATGAAATTCCATAGTGTTTCCAACAAATTGCTAGAAACAACAGAATACCAACAGCACTTTAAACATGGCAAATTCAAACCAATAATGACAGATATCTTGTGAAGCAGTATTTTTAACACTTGAAAATTTTCAGTTAAATTATACATAATATGTAAATTCAATAACAGCCCGCCTTGAAGTAATATGTATGTAATAATTTTTAAAATGTATGTAACAGTCATTGCAAATGCTTATATTATTGTAAACATGTTCAATAATGTTATGTGAATACATTACGTAATTTAATAATGTAAGAGCTGTGAGAATAATAAGTTTAAAGTTGCTAACAATGAGGTAACCTTGAGGCAATAGTGAGTTTGAGAGTTTAAATGTTACTAGTCATGATTAGAGCAACGATAATGTAAATTTTGGGACAGTTTAAAATTAGCCAATCAACAGCCAGAAAAAGCTTTAATTAAATGCAGGTGTTCTATTGGACTAGGATTAGCCAATCAGAGACTTGAAATACAGAAGGTTAAAAGTTTATATGGTTGAAATATGTTCAGTTGCTGGCAGACCTTGGTAGTGACCGGATGGAAGATGTATTCTCTAAAGAAATATTATGTATTCGTGTGAATCGTAAAATTACACATACGCATTAACAAAGTGCAAGTTTTAAATTAAAGAATCTCACAGCTCTTAATATCAGTGTAGTGCTATATAATTTGTGCCAAGGATTAATAAAAAGAAGTGAATTATAACTTAAAATCTGTGTAAGCCTACATTCTTGTCGCACCACGCCCTGATTAAGGGATACGTGACTCTTAAAACAATACTGACGCAGCCGAGGCAAAAACAAATATAAATAATATCTATAGAAGCAGTTTAATAACAAAGTTAAAAATATATTTTTTTAAACTTGGAGCGTAACAACAAAAATACATCTTCAAAAATTGGCTTCTCATATGTAGCAGATATTACGTAAAAAACAATCCACTTCAAAATTGATGTTCATACATGGAGCTGATTAAATAAATAAACTCCAAGACAATAACTACTTCAAGTTGGCTTTCCAAGCGTGAGGCTAAATAAATAAAAAATAAATTCAACAACAGTAACTCCTATGTAAATAATATTCAACTTCACTTAAAAATGGCTGATGCCACAAAAAAAGTTATTTTAAATAAATTGTGGGTTTTAAACAATTCTACATGTCTGAGTAGTTTTTGTCTATCTCTTAATGTTTACAACTTATACAAGATTATACAAGATTTCTTCCAAATGAAGAGGACTTCACAGGCTATTCTCAGAAAATTCAAGATATATATTTTATTTGTCATGTAAATATCCTAAGATCATTAAAAGTCATTTTTGAGAAAATACAAATTTGGAAAACTGTTCCATGTAAATGGTAGTATAGGGTGGGAGATTTTCTCGAAAATCTTTGTGTCGCATCTTTGGAAGATACTGAAGCTAATTTCATTTTTACTTTCTCTACCACATACCTAGTAGGTAGAGAAGGTATTGCTTTCCACCCAAAAATTAAATACTGAGATTTCACCAAAATACACGTTTTGAGGTCCCCTGAAACCCAAAAGAGCATTTTTAGAAAAATGTCTGTACTGTCTGTGACTCAGGAGTTTAGCTTTGTCCTTGAGGTTGACGTAAGCAAACCTGAGAGAGGGTTGTGTTATTCTTTCCTATCGCTTTATTGTTTACACCCTGTTCCAAAGGTACTTATCCTTTCTTTCCGCGACAACAAATATTAGGCGAAGTAACATCAATATTACATTATTACCGCATCAAACAAAACAATTATGATCATAATTTCAATAAGTGAACTTGTAAAGCGTGTATACATGTAAAACAGTATATTTACGACACTATACATGTGGAATATTATTTTACTAACCTCATTAATCCAAAGGGTATGCAAGATTGATGCAGATGATTCGGAGTTCGAGTCATCGGATGATATCCCTTCTTGCTCATCAGAAGAACTGTCGTTTGCATTTGAAATAATAATCTGATCGATCACATCAGAAACCACACGATCCATGGACAGTAACCATCTTCTAATTTTCTAACATGCCGGTGATATCCTACCCAGTGTTCTGCAGGTACCGCAGAGATTCCTTCGTTGGTTAAACTCAATATACGAAATAACGAAAATTCCCCAGTAACGTTGCGCTCCCTTATGAAGGGCTTTACTGTCGCCCATGCAACCTCAATGGGATTAAGATCGCAATTGTAAGGCGGCAGATACAGAGAGGAGTGTCCATGTGCATTAAGAATGCGGTCAATCTTAAATACCTTTTCTCTTGGTCAATGAGTGTTTCCTGCACTACCATCAGTAAGCACCCCTGTGATCCCATCAGCTTGCCAACATTTCTTGAATGTTAAATTATTGTCCATCCACATTTCATCCAAATAAACGATATCCCTGCCTTGACTTCGGTATTCCCCTAGCTCAGCCAAGTATTTGCATCTCCATTCAACAATTCTTGGCTTTTCGATTAAGATTGTTCGCTTTCCTCGGCACTTGCGCTATCTAAATCCCAATTTCAGAATAACTCTCCTTAACTCTCCCCCCAAGGAAATTGTATCTTACTTCTAACTACAGGAGTAACTTTCTGCATGTTGGAACTACCTTTTTATTGACGTAGAAGTCCATTATTGTCCGCTTAATGAGCACACGTCGAAATCGCCTATATTTATATTTCGTTCTGGATTTGGAGGTCTTGTCTTGCCTGCAGTACGTAAAGGGCTTCCTTCTGTTCTCTTCGCAATTTCTTGTCTTATATTCTTAATTGTTCCCGCAGACACACCGCACTAATTGCCTGTTCTCTCATCCCTCGCGAAATCCGTAGAATTAGTTGTTTCTGCTCTGCTTCCTTTTTGCATTGCTCGTTTACATGGTTTATTATTTCGCGAGCCTCGCTATGAATGGTTTTTCCCTTTTTCCGAAAGTTAGCCATTTCACTAATGGATTATATTAATTTGACACTCGCGATACAACGCGTTTTAACACGTAGCATCCTCTGACACTGCCTGCAGTAAGACTGCACTTGTTGAGAATATTTTTGAACTGTTGGTGATGCACTATCTACACCTTACGCAAGAAGCTCCCAGGCCACTGCACGCTTGCAGTTCAAGGACAAAGTCAATCTCCTGAGTCACTGACAGTATGTGTGTCTGTCTGTCTGTGAACGGCATAACTCAAAAGTGATAAATACCAAACTTAGTATTTAGATTTAGTACCTTCCAAAGATGCGATGCAAAGATTTTCAAGAAAATCTCCCCATCCTAAACTATCCTTTATATGAAACATTTTTCAAAATTTTTGATTTTCTCAAAAATGACTCTAATGATTTTGATTAAAATACCTTATATTTTGATATTTACAAGACAAATAAAATGTATATCTTGAATTTTCTGGAATAGCCTGTGAAGTCCTCTTCATTCTGAAGGAATTTTGTAGAATCTTGCATAGCTGGTCAACTTAAGGGACAGACTAAAACCTACTTCACAAAAAATCTAGATCTCTTTAAAACATACAATTTATTTCAAATAAGTCTTTTTGTGGCATAAGCCATTTCTGAGGTATCCGTTATTAAAGGTTTTAATTGTTCAGTACTTGGTCATTCTACTTTCAACATTCAGTTGTTTCTCGCAATGTCATAGAAACAGTATAGAATTTTAAGGCCAGTATATAGCGTCCAGTTCTTAAACATTTGACTATTGCTGTTCCCTTTGTATCTATAACGAAATGTGTAATGTTACTATTTCTGTAAAGGTTTATTTGGATTAAAATGTAGTAGATAGAAAAATAAGCTTTAGTAAGAATAATTTGTATACACAGTTTGTATACCCACTTATAAAGATAGAGGGTAGAGAAAGTCATGTGAGTGAATCACATCAGGTTTTTTGAGTTATGGCACACATGCATGCTTACACACAGCATTTTCTAAAAATAATTCTTTTGGATTCTGATGAAATCTTGGTAAAGAATATATGGATGGAATGGAATATTTTCTTTACTTGCCGTAAATAAGTAGCAGAGAAAGTAAAAATGTGGTAAAACTTTCATCACGGAAGTCAGCATTGTTGTCAGCACTGTCCACACTCTTAACAAAGGCAACAACACAAAAATGTGGTAAAACATTCACCACAGAGGAGGGCAAAAGGGCCCCTTTAGAATAGAATAGAATAGAATTTATTCACCTTAAGAAATACAATGAATTCATGGCTTTGTCAAAAAGAAAATAATACATACTGTAACAGACTTATTACACTTCTTTATACACTATATTTTACAAAGTGATCAAAATACTAAATACAATTGATTCTAGTACAATCTTGATCTTGAAGGCAGTCGTCAAGCTTTCTTTTGAGCCAAAGTGCATCACTCGCATGAACAGACCCATGAAACAAACATCAAAACAATGTATTCATGAATTCATCAACGTAATAAAACATGTAGTTTAAGTGTAGACCTTTAATGCTTTGGGACTTTTGATAGCCTCAGGGAGTTTATTATATAAATTAACCCTTTATGGAAGACTGAATTCAAGCTTTTGGTTAATTTGCATTGTTGGAGATGGATTGTCATTGATGTTCTTGTACTGTATGAATAGTTTGTGAGCAATTGGAAGCCCGATGAAAGCTGGGACTGTATCTGAGAGATATGGAATTCTAATGGTAACCAGTCGGTTCACAAAATGCAATCAGTGAATACTATACAGCCATTTTTTGGGGCTATTTGTGTTACGCTCAGTTCTCATGGTACAGGAGCGAAAGGAAGTTATGAACTACCCGCTACAAATCTTCTTGTCCTAGTAATGCCCTGTTTGATAATGCTCAACAAGTTATGAAATCTTTACACCTAAATTCATGACAGGCAGGTTGTAGGGGCAACATCTGGCGCATGTTAAATATAAAGAAATTATACAAAAGAAATATGGATCAACAAAAGAGTATGAAAAATAAAAATAGCTGGTGGACTGGGGTAGAAAAAATCTGATGTGTTACACTCACATGACTTTCTCTACTCTTGTACAATCTATTTTTACAAACGCCTATTCTCCATATGCTTCATATTAATCGAGATATCGAGATGTCAATCTTATTTGTAATTTTCTTGTAGATGCAAGGGGAATATGGTAGCTTTTAAGCGATAGTCAAATATTTTATCGCTGGTTGCTATGTGGCGCATTCCATTCTCTTTGCATGTCCAGGACATAAAAAAATGAATAACGAATTTGAGAAAAAGTATAAGTATTGGAAAATTTAAGGAAATAACAAGCAATATCTCGAAAACGGTTCACTCAACAAAAAAAATGTAAATGATATAAGTTGTGTATTTTAACGCGATCTACATTTTTTGTGTAGTAAAATTTTGTCTATCTCTTATGGTTTACCAGTTATGCAAAAGTCGTTCATAATGAAGAATACTTTTGGAGACATTCCCAGAAATTTCGAGATATACATTTCATTTCTCATGACATTATCTTAAACATATGATATTTTCATCAAAATCGTTAGAGCCATTTTTGAGAAAATTAAAATTTTCGAAAAATGTTCCATGTAAAGGGTAGTCTGGGGTGGGGGGATTTTCTTGAAAATCTTCGTGTCGCATCTCTGGAAGATACTGAACGTAAATGCCAAGTTTGGTGTTTATCTGACTGTTAGTTTTTGAGTTATGCTGTTCACAGACACACAGACACACACAGACACACACACACACACACACACACACACACACGGACATGTTTCCAAAAATGCTTTTTTTGGATTCAGGAGGTCTCAAAACATGTATTTCCGGTGAAATCTCGGTATCGAATTTTTGGGTGGAATGCAATACTTCACCTACTTACTATACGTAGTAGAGAAAGTAAAAATTATGGAGAAGATAGGAATGGGAGATATTTGGAGAGCAGGAGAAAGAAATAGCAACGGCTTCTGGATAACAGTAAGAAACAGAGTGGAGGACATAGAAAGACAAGAGATTTGGGGAAGCTTAGAGAATAAAAAATCTCTAGGGTTCTATAGAATAGTAAAAAGGAAATGGGGAAGAGAAGGGTATGGGACTATTATAATAGAGCTGAAAAAGAAGTGTTTGCATGGATGAGAACAGGATCAATGTACCTGGCTAAGAGCCAGAAAAAAATGGAATTTGTGAACTATGTGGAGGCAGTGAAAGCACAGAGCATTATATGACAGAACGCAAAGAATTAGCAGAATGGAGAAAAAAAAGTATGGGAAAAAAATGTATGTAAAAATAGTAGCAATTAAAATGTTAACAAGAAAAAAAGAAAAGAAAAATAAGAGAGATAAGAAAGGTAGAAGGGCAAACAGAGGAGGGATTACAGGTAGTTAAGGGTAGCAAGGGCTGAGCCATAAGGCCAGGGTGCCAGGCAAACTGAGCAGTATATGTAGAACATAGCTGGCAAGAAAATTTGTACATAGGTTAAGTGAGTTTATACGTGGAATATTCTAAAAACGATATATACAAGATTATACAAACTCTTATTATATAATACAAAAGTAAAGTGTTAGAGGAAATAAGAATAATTACAGGAAGAAACGCATCAAAGTAGGAAATAATCATAGAATAAAAGAGAGGCTAATTAAGAAAGAATAGAGAATGGGAAAACAGATATGAATAGTAAATAAGTATATATGTAAATGATTAATTAATACAATAATATTATGCATGCAGAACCGAACATTGTAAATGGTAAGATTTGTACAGGATGCTGGCTAACAGAGAAAGGTAATTAGCAACCAGACCAATAGTGGGTAGCTGGAAAAAATCCATCACATGGAGTAGGCTAAATAGGTGCCCAAAGAGAACAGGGATTAGGATGAATAGGAAAGAAGTGAGTTGTGGAAGTTACGTTATTTTACACCATAAAGAATGATGCCATATTGTTTTAAAAGCTGGAGAAATATTTATGAAATCATTAGTAAAAATATTAAAATTCTACAGGCCCTTTGTAAAGTCACATGGTATAGCCATGTTAGCAGGGGTGGGTGGTAAAGCTGGTTAACAAGCAATGCATCCGTTAGTGAAGCAGAACAGTGGGAAGAACTCAGGTAATAATACATGACTACTACACTCTCCGGGAAGGTATTTTAATTACTCTTTCTTCTACATTTTCAGGTATGTAAATCATATTAAATCGTAATGTTTACTTTGTGAATAATATATAGTTTAGGCAAATGTAAACTCTGAGTGTTCTTTGGGTCGATTCCTGGTACCATGTAATTATCCTTTGTTCATATTTTTCCTACCTGAACTATACCCCTAGTCCTACCCATGAGGATGACTGAAATGAAGCTTAAACTATCTAAAAACAGAGTGGGCACCAAGATAGACTGAAACAGGTAATATTAGAATAGACAGAGATAACTCAGAATTCAGAAACCAGTGTAGTTTTGCCATCATACATGAATGGTTTTATTTTCATAAGATGGCAAATACTGTAGCCAATGGTCAAACACGTTATACACTACATGATCAAAAGTATCCGGACACCTGACTGAAAATGACGTACAAGTTCGTGGCGCCCTCCATCGGTAATGCTGGAAGTCAATATGGTGTTGGCCCACCCTTAACCTTGATGACAGCGTTCACTCTTGCAGGCATACTTTCAATCAGGTGCTGGAAGGTTTCTTGGGGAATGGTAGCCCATTCTTCACGGAGTGGGGAACTGAGGAGAGGTATTGATGTAGGTCGGTGAGGTCTGGCACAAAGTCAGCGTTCCAAACCATCCTAAAGGTGTTCTATAGATAGGATTCAAGTCAGAACTCTGTGCAGGCCAGTACATTACAGGGATGTTATTGTCGTGTAACCACTCCACCACAGCCCATGCAGTATGAACAGGTGCTCGATCATGTTGAAAGATGCAATCGCCATCCCTGAATTGCTCTTCAAAAGTGGGAAGCAAGAAGGTGCTTAAAATATCAATGTAGGTCTGCGCTGTGATCGTGCCATGCAAAACAACAAGAGGGACAAGCCCCATTCCAGGAAAAACACGACCACACCACCTCCGAAATTCATGTTGGCACTACACACGCTGGCAGATGATGTTTACCGGGCATTTGCCATACCCTGCCATTGGATCGCCACATTCTGTACCGTGATTCGTCACTCCACACGTTTTGCCACTGTTCAATCGTGTAATGTTGATGCTCCTTACACCAAACGAGGTGTAGTTTGGCATTATTCTGCATGATGTATGGCTTATGAGCAGCCGCTCGGCCATGGAATCCAAGGCTTCTCACCTCATGCCTAACTGTCATAGTGCTTGGAGTGGATCTTGATGTAGTTTGGAATTCTTGTGTGATGGTCTGGATAGATGTCTGCCTATTACTCTTTATGACCCTCTTCAAATGTCAGTGGTCTCTGTCAGTCAACAGACGAGGTAAGCTTTTGTGCTGTACATGTCCCTTCACGTTTCCACTTCACTATCACATCAGAAACAGTGGACCTAGGGATGTTTAGGAGTATGGAAATCTCGCATACAGACTCCTGACACAAGTGACACCCAATCACCTGACCACGTTTGAAGTCCGTGAGTTCCACGGAGCGTCCCATTCTGCTGTTTCACGATGTCTAATGACTACTGAGGTTGCAGATAATGTGTACCAGGCAGTAGGTGGCAGCACAATGCACCTAAGATGAAAAACGTATGTTTGTGGGGTGTCCGGATACTTTTGATCACATAGTGTATATTACAGCGGGAAAATTAGCATCTGCTCGGCAGAGTATAAAAGGTAGGCAATTCTGAGAAACCTTCTTCCAATTCTGATGTTAAAGAGGTCCACTTCACATTAGTCTGGGCAGAGGGAAGCGTGTGAACTCAGATGTAGATCTTGACAAAGTAGCGGGGAGTCAACATGAAATAATGTGTATTTCAGGGAATTGCAAAGTTGCCCAGACACATATAATACATAACTGGCTAGCAGTTTCATTATTTATGCAACTGGAATAAATCCAGACAAGCAGCAACATGTGGCTTTATTCAATTGTCATTACCTGACCTAAGATAAAGAGTAGTATAGGTAATTAAGGGTAACAACAATGACGACGATGAGATGAAGAGAAGCAGCAAACTTTGAGGCAGCATTCCAGACTTCAGTAGCAAACTGTTACAGTCGACATTACTACATGGTCCAGAAACATGAAAACCTGATTGCATCCTAAAGGATAACATTTTTGTTTTTAAGGTAATGTAACTGAGAAATTTGACCAAAAGATCTGAAAAATTAAAACGTTAAATTTTTCCATAATAAATTAATATGTATTCTAAACTGTTGTTGTTGTTGTTGTTGTTGTTCACCAATGGCACTGGGGATTAATTGATCTGCATCATTTTCCCTCTGGCTTCCCAATATAAAGTCTGTAAGTTATCACTTTTAAGGTCTTTGCATTTGGCGAGATGCTATTTGTTCAGGATGACATCTTCTTCACAGAGAGTGCACTTGGGTGTAGGTAGGCATCGTATCTTGTAGAGGTGTTCTGCGAGGCAATCATGGCCAGTTGCCATCCTAAATAAGGCCACTGCAGTCTTCCTTGGCATTTTTTGTATATCAACTCTATTGTTAATACTCTTTTAATTTGTCTTATTCATCAAGTCTCTGCTGTCTTTTGAAATGTTGTTTAATGTTATTTAATTGTTTGTTTATTTCTATTTGTCCTACAGGTTTTATTTGTTGTATTGCACCTTTCTTTGCTAATTGATCCACATGTTCATTGCCCAAAAGTCCAACATGAGCTGGGATCCATTGTAGAGTGACATGATTTCTAGGTTCAACTGCTTTAATTACGCTTCTTATTTCTTTAATATTTTTTGTTGTTTTATTATTGTAATTTACAATTCCATCTATGGCTGATTTTGAGTCTGATAAGATGACTATTTTTTGTTTTATGTATGGTCTATATAAAATGTTCTGTAACTCTGCTTTTATCACCATAATATTCTAAACTTTAAGAAAACATATCGTTTTTTTCCACTTGGCACATTTAAACTACGAATTAACTCAAGCTCTAAATGGGCAGACGCATGCTTAATAATACACACACCCAACTTTAAACTTTGTTTTCTCGCAAATCTGTTTTCAGCACTTTTCCATAGGTACTCAAAATGTTCCATACAATGCAATTCTTAACTAATTAATTTCAAAATTTTTTACTCCCTCTCAAAAGTAAATTAAAGAAAATGGCCATATATATTTACTTTCTCTACCACGTACCTAGTAGACAGAGAAGGTATTGCATTTCACCTAAAAATTATTGAGATTTCACCAGAAACACATGTTTTGAGGTCCCCTGAATTAAAAAAAAAGGGTTTTCAGAAAAAAGTCCATCTGTGTGGCTGTGAACAGCATAACTTAAAAATGAAAACCTTCCAAAGATGTGACACAAAGACTTTCAAGAAAATCCACCCAAAATACACTTTACATGGAACATTTTACGAAATCTTTTATTTTTCTAAAAAACGGCTCTAACGATTTTGATTAAATACTCTATATAAATTATATTCACATGTCAAATAAAATGCACATCTTGAATTTTCTGGGAATAGCTTGTGAAGTCCTCTTCATTCAGAAGGAATTTTGTATAATCTTGTATAACTGGTATACATTAAGGGATAAACAAAAATGTACTACACATAAAATGTAGATCTCTTTAAAACACACATTTATTTGAAATAATTTTTTTTTTGTGGCATAAGCCATTTCTGAGATATCCATTATTAATGGTCTGAATTGTTCATTGCTTGAAGCCCTGTCGACATTCAATTCTTTCTTGCAATGTCATGGAAACAGTATGGAATTTTAAGACCAGCATATAGCGTCCAGTTGTTAAACATTTGACTATTTCTGTTCTCTTTGCATCTATAACGAAATGTGTAATGTAGCTGTTTCTGCAAAGGTTTATTTGTATTAAAATGTAGTAGAAGCAAAAATAAGCTTTAGTAAAAATAGTCTTTATACTAACTGATAAAGATAGAGGGTAGAGAAAGTCAGGTGAACTATCGCATCAGTTCTTTTTTTTCTCTTTTTTTTGGGCTAATAATGCTTGAATTCTGAGAAACAAATTATTAACTTTTGGAGAGTGCAAGTAGTAATAAAGTTTCTACAATAATTAGGGATTAATGTAAAAAATCTGATGCATTACCAAAGAAAATAAATATCAAATAAACTTCTACAGAGTACTTGAAACCTGCACTCATGAATTTGAATTAATACAGCGAGTTCAACTGCATGTGCTGAGGAAACATTTTCTCACCTCTCTGGTTTTCTCATCCTCCTCTTTGGGTTCGTCCATAACATTTTCCTTGTTATTGGCAAGTGTTACTCCAAGTCTGGCCAGCACTGCCGCTGCTGACCACTCACCACTGTTCAGTCCCCCATTGTGCTGCTGCAACACAAACATCAAACTGCTGTCATTTCAAAAATCAACTTGCTCAGGCGTGCATCTTAAGCAGACTTAAACACCACCGAGTAATAAGGGAAATGTACAATGAAACAAATAAGTATGGGTGGATAAAGGAAGCCAACAGCACTTACGGGAGATCATAAGGCCTATCTTGCCAATGTTAAATTTGCTAAATTCATAACCTATTATTTCAAACTATTTACCATATGAGATTGACATCTTTACAAGATGTAGATGAATGTCTTGCAAGTTCACTGCTATACTTTTATACCAGTATGTTTATTAAAATTGTTTTTTTTACTTTCTCTACTACGTATAGTAAGTAGGGAAGCATTGTACTCCACCCAAAAATTTGATACCGAGATTTCACCGGAAATACATGTTTTGAGACCACCTGAATCCAAAAAAAGCATTTTTGGAAACATGTCCATGTGTGTGTCTGTGAATAGCATAACTCAGAAACGAACAGTTGGGTAAACACCAAATTTGGTATTTAGGTTCAGTATCTTCCAGAGATGCGACTCGAAAGTTTTCAAGAAAATCCCCCACCCCAGATTACCCTTTATATGGAACATTTTTCGAAAATTTTAATTTTCTCAAAAATTGCTCAAATGATTTTGATTAAAATATCATATGTTTAAGATATTTTCATGACAAATGAAATGTATATCTCAAATTTTCTGCGAATGTCTCCAAAAGTATTCTTCATTGTGAACGACTTTTGCATAACTGGTAAACCATAAGCGATAAGACAAAATTTTACTACACAAAAAATGTAGATTGCTTTAAAAAACGCAATTTATGTCATATACATTTTTTTGTTGAGCGAACCATTTTCGAGATATTCCTTGTTATTCCCTTAAATTTTCCAATACTTAAACTTTTTCTCAAATTTGTTATTCATTTTTTTTTGTCCTGGTAATGCAAAGAGAATGGAATACTCCACATAGCAACCAGCTCTTAAAATATTTGACTGTCGCTTAAAGCCTACCATATTCCCCTTGCATCTACAAGAAAATTAGCAATAAGATTAACATCTCGATTAACATGAAACATATGGAGAATGAGCATTTGTAAAAATAGTTTGTACAAGAGTAGAGAAAGTCATGTGAGTGTAACACATCAGATTTTTTTTTAAATAACCAATTATGTTATTAACACTAAAGTACATGCACAAAGCACCTAAAATTTGTTTTTATCATCCTAGAATTTAATTTAGCTATCTTCAATAATTTCTGAGAAAATGGGCCATTTATACCAGACAATGTCATTCACAAAAGAAGCTGTTCAAAGTAAAAATGGAGAAAATTTGCAAAGAAAGACACCACATGGCTTGAGCACACAAAAGCTGCCAAACTTAACAGTAGCACCAATTGTACAGCAGAACTTCCCCTAAAAGAAGAGCTAAAGTTTACCTCTCCACTCCAAAAAGCATAGGAGTTATGATTTTTCCCCTGTGAAGTGGTGCAGATTCACAGTGGAAAATAGAAGATGCCGGACCATTTTTAAAAACTACAGTAAAACTTCTGTTATCCGAGACACTTTTAACCAAAATGACTGAAGATAGAAATATTTTTGCTTAAAATGAATTTAAGAAACATTGTTAACTTGTGTTAGGAATGACATAACGGAATACGTAGACTATGACCTTGACTGTTTCATCCCTTCTCTATGAGAAGGAAGGAAATCTATCTTTCTATTTCTACAAATCGCTGCCAGATAGCATTATGGTATCAAAAGATGTGAAGAATGACACCTTCTAACTTTCTGCAAATGAAACAGTGGCATGACATAGCAACTAGAAAATGAAGGGAAAACAAAAAGCAAAAGAAAATAGAAGACTTTTTCAAACAAAACTAATGCTGCATTATGTAGTTAAAAGTATTGTATGCACTATGGAACTCTTTTTTTTGTTAACACAGTAGCTTGCATTTATTAAATACTTTGTTTACATTGTATCAGTATTCTATTGTTTTTACTTACTTTCACATAAAACTTCAAAAATGTTTCTTAACTCCTAAAAATGACACTTATTTTTATCCAAAAAGTTAGTTATTCCAAACCACCTTCCCCCCTTTGTTTATGTTAACAGAGGTTCTACTGTATATTTAAAACATAAATATTGTGCCTACAATGATGATATACATAAAGATAAAGGGGAAGTTACATTATTAAGACTGCACAAAAACTAAAAATGTCACTTATTGGTAATTTTTGCCATTTACTCATCCCTTAAGCACATGGTTTGCTTGATTTGAATTGGAGCAGAAGTGCTAATAACAACTGGAGAGGTATGACAGGTCACATAATGCTTGCCCAAGGTTATCATTATGAGTAAAACAAGCATAAACGTAGGTGCTGTTAGCTTCATTCACTGGCTGTTTCTTATTTAAGTGTATAAATTAGCAAGTGTTTGAGTTTCAAGAATCTAAATGTCAGCAAAATCTAAAATGCTGTCTATGCCCTCATAATGGAATACTAGTCGGCCATGATATGAGTCCACTTGGAGGAGGGTGCCACTGTTTTGACAATGTGTAACGTCATCAACCACAGCGATCAGAGGGGAGTGAGGGGCAAGGCGATAGTGGGAATGTACATTTGCACAATGAAAACATCTGCAGGCCACAACCTCACTAGCAAATGCAACTCAGAACTGTGGATGTTTTCTTTACTTGACTGTCCTTCCGATGCTCCACCCACTTGCTCCATAGCTGTTTAGTTCTTCCTACTGAACGCACTCATATCATGACCGACTAATACTAAACATAAATATATTTCTATCTGCTTCATGTTAATCCAGATAGTGCTTTTTCATTATCAGCGTCCTGATTTTGATGACCTAAAAATGTTGTATAATTTGAGGCAGTATTTTTAACACTTAAATGATTTTAGTCAAATTATATAATAAAAAATATAATAACAGCCCACCTTAAAGCAATATGTGTATGTAACAATATATAAAAAGTGTATATTACAGTCATTGTATATGTTTATATTATTGTATACATGTAATAATGTTATCTGAATGTATTATGTAATTTAATAATGTAGGAGCTGTGAGAATAATAGGTTAAAAGTTGCTAACAATGAGGTAACCTTGAGGCAATAATGAGTAAGCAAGTGTAATAATGCTACTTGTCATTCTTGGAGCAACAATAATGTAATTTTTGTGACAGTTTATAAAATAGCCAATCAACAACCAGAAAAAAAGCTTAAGTTAAGTGAAAGTATTCTATTGGACTAGGAATAACCAATCAGACTTGAAATACAGAAATTTACAACATTTAGGCGGTAGAAATCAAGTCAGTTGCTTGTAGACAGCGCTCATAACTGCACGTGTTGGTTGTAAACAGTGTTGCTAACCGGACGCGAGCTGCGTCCTCGAGAAGTTTAATACGTATTCAGTGCGAGACGAAAATAGTTTACATGTTAAAAAGTGCAAGTAATTAACAAAAGAATCTCACAGCTCTCTATATCAGTGAAGTGTTATTGAAATCGTGTCAAGGATTAATAAATGGAGTGAAGAAAAGCTTAAAATCTGTGTAAGCCTACATTCTTCAGTTGCACCGCTCCCTGCTAAGACATTAATGTCTATAAAAAATATATAAATACTGACGCAGCCGAGGCAAACATAAATATATAATATTTAAAGAAACAGTCAAAAATTAGAAAGTTAATATTTTTTAAACATTTTTTGGGGGGCAAAGGCCACCGGAAAGTATATTTGGGACGAAGGCTACCGGAAACTTTTTACCATACGTGCAGTTGCAACTACTTCAAGTTCGGCTCCCCAACAGTTGAACTACAATACAACTCCTACAACAAAATAACTTCTTCAAAATTGATGCTAATTTTTTTTTCAGAAATGACAATAATCACAACTGAGATTTATTTAATTTATTAAAATCAGTGTGCAAAAAGTTATAAATTAATTTATACTTAGGTAAAACTACTACACAAGCAGAAAAAGTAGGTACTTATAACAATGAGACAATTTAGAAATTAATTGTATATATATGTTCCGTGTTCTTGTTTGAAGAATCGAAGGGAAAATTAAGAAAACTGATTTGGAAGCAGGTCTTACAAAACTGTAGAAGTAAGTCTTTTGAGTTCTTAGATTATACAAAATTCATGGCAAATGAGGACTTCACAGCTTATGACACGACAGAAGGATAAGAACAACTTGACTGTACACACACTCATTAACTCAAAAAAAGAGAAAACTGACCTGTCTCATCCCTAGTTTAGGTCACGAATTCAAAAGTGTAATGATACCTGCTCCCCTGATATTGGTCATCCCTCCATCCACAAGCAACCCTTTCTAGTAAAGGGTGTACGAAGTTACTCTCATTTTTCAGCTGAATAGTGAAATTTCTGATGTTTGAAAAGTTATCCGTGTGTAAAATGTAAATAATATAAAACTCTTTCAATATTCAGTGTAAATGCAAGAAAATGACAAAATAATGACTAAAATCGAAAAAAATGGCCTAAAATAACCTAATAAATATGCACTTTCATAATCTGGGAGCCATGTTAAGGATTTGTGTACAGGTTAGCAATGACTACGATGTAACAGTTAAAAGAGTCCGGTCTTAGTCATTACCAGAGCTAGGACAAATATCCTTTGGCTTACAATGTGTGCACACAGCAACTTTGTATCCACAGTGAGCAAGGGGAAGCGGCTGCCAGGGGTAGAACGGAACATAAACTTAGAACTCACAGAGAGCAACTCTACCACACCATTAACGCAAGGGAACTACGACTGTCAACTTGCAGCCCCGAAGTCACGTGTACTAGGTAGCGAGGTAGGTAGAGTCATTCCTCACTCAATGGATGTTTGTCCTAGCTCTAGACATTACATACTTTGCTGTATTACAAGGGGAATACAATAATCAAAATTTTAAAACTGGGTCGCTATGTGATGAGTTTGAAACTCTATTCTCTTTGCACGACTTAGAAAAAAATAAATAGCAACTAAGCACTTGATAAAAGTATTTGACAATTTAAAGCAATAACAAACACTAACTCATAAATTTTATTTAATATAAATTGTTTTAATAGACATGCACTTTCGTATGTATAATATTTTGTCTATCTCTTACAGTTAACTAATTAAGTCACTAGAATGAAGAGGACTTGAACAAGCTATTCCCAGACAATTCAAGATATAAGTTTTATTTGCCATTCAAATATCTTAAATGCATGTTATTTTAATTAAAATCGTTACGGCAATTTTTGAAAAACTTAAAAATAACTAAGGGAGGGATTTTCTGCAAAATCTTTTGTAGATCGTTGGAAAATTCTGAACTTAAATATCAAGTTCGGTATTTACGAGTCTTTTCATTTTTGAGTTATGCTGTTCACAGACACAACACAAATTCACGTACACCTTTTTCTAAGTGTTTCTGTTTTTGGATTCAGGGGCCTCAAAACATATATTTCCAGTGTTAAGCAATAGACGAAAACATTCTACAGAACATATACAGATATCTTTAATACATGTTATTTATTTCAAATAATTTTTGTGACATAATCCATTTCCGAGATATCCATTATTATGGCTCGAATTAGTCATTCTGTTAAAAGTCCTTTCAACATTCATTTGTTTCTCGCGATTGTGTGGAATTTTAAGGCAGCATATAGCGTCCAGTTGTTAAACATTTGACTATGGCTGTTCCCTTTGTATCTATAACGAAATGTGTAATGTAGCTGTTTCTGCAAAGGTTTAGTTGGATTAAAATGAATTACATAAGAAAATCAGCTTTTGTAAGAATAGCTTTCACTTTCTCTACTACGTATAGTAAGTAGGGGAAGTATTGTATTCCACCCAAAAATTCGATACCGAGATTTCACCGGAAATATATGTTTTGAGACCCCCTGAATCCGAAAAAAAGCATTTTTGGAAACATGTCCGTATGTGTGTGTGTGAACAGCATAACTCAGAAACGAACAGTTGGATAAACACCAAACTTGGTATTTAGGTTCAGTATCTTCCAGAGATGCGACTCGAAGGTTTTCAAGAAAATCCCCCCACCCCAGATTACCCTTTACATGGAACATTTTTCGAAAATTATAATTTTCTCAAAAATGGCTCTAACGATTTTGATTAAAATATCATATGTTTAAGATATTTTCATGACAAATGAAATGTATATCTTGAATTTTCTGGGAATGTCTCCAAAAGTATTCTTCATTGTGAACGACTTTTGCATAACTGGTAAACCACAAGAGATAAGACAAAATTTTACTGCACAAAAAATGTAGATCGCGTTAAAACACACAATTTATGTCATACATTTTTTGTTGTTGAGTGAACCATTTTCGAGATATTGCTTGTTATTCCCTTACATTTTCCAATACTTTTTCCCAAATGGGAATTCGTTATTCATTTTGTATGTCCTGGACATGTAAAGAGAATGGAATGCTCCACATAGCAACCAGCTCTTAAAACATTTGACTATCGCTTAAAGCCTACCAATTCCCCTTGCATCTTCAAGAAAATTAGCAATACGATTAACATCTCGATTAACATGAAGCATATGGAGAATAAGCGTTTGTAAAAATAGTTTGTACAAGAGTAGAGAAAGTCATGTGAGTGTAACACATCAGATTTTTTTAAAGGTATCTCACGAAGTATTTGAGGTCGGAAGCCGAGGTATTTTGCGTGCTTTTAGTGTAAGTATATCTAAAACTGATTATTATTATTATTATTATTATTATTATTATTATTATTATTATTATTATTATTATTATTATTATTATTATTGTGAAGTATAATATAGGGGTATAATAGTATGTATAGAAATTATCATTCTGAATTTGTAAAAGTAGTCTTCTTTAATGGTTGTTGTGTTGAACAGAAGTCCCAATTAATGTTTGAGTTGTGTGCATCGAAATCTTTTCTTTTCTTCCCATAAGCAATTCATGGTCATCAGAAAAAAGCTTTTCCTCGAAGAGTTATGCGTCTTACCTTAAAATATTCCTATAGAATACATTATAAATAACAAGTTCTGACTGCAACTTCTTGTATCTCAGAGGTTTGGATGAGTTTATTTCGATATTTCCATTGATTCATGTACATGTCCCATCAAGAACTCCATTTTGTTTCAAGACTTTTCGCAGTTGCATCACCATTGGTTAATTTATTTAACTCGGTGAACTGCAGGGCGTTTACAGTTACGCAAGAGATTGGGTCTTTCAGACAAGAATGTCAGTTGTAGAGTGCTGTTTCAGTCTGCTATGTTACATTCTTAACCATGCCCTTCATTTGATAGCCTGCACTCTTGAGTTTATTACCAATCCTTTCTCTATTAGCACTTAGCAACAGTACCTATATCATTACATCACTTACTATTCTCTGATGGAGCGCTTACACAAAAATGAGTACATTTGGACAGCTTAGAGTCAATCCAATTAAGTCATACAAATTCATTTTTGACTTAAGGCTGGTTCACAACCAACAACCGTTCAGAACAGGGCGCTTCGGATGATCTATGATACCGGGCGTACGTTCCCGTCACATATCCTACACACCCATTCCGGTCTCCCATATCGTGGACGTGGTGCGGGAGAGAACCCGTACCATGTACTCGAAGCTCGCTTACCATACCAACTAGCTGGTGAACTCTTTGGGCCGCTACGACCACAAGGCCCCAAGGCGGAGAAAGAGCTACCGGTTGCCGAAGGACGGCTTGGGCCCCCGAGGCTGAGGTCTGCCAATCCCTCATTTTGCAAACTTCCCCAAGTTATGCAGCATTGGGCCCGGTCGCTAGCTGGATGAGTGACCATCTAGTAGCGACCCGCCCTGCTGCCAACTTGAGGACCCCCATCCCATTACCTGCATTCCCATCTTGCTTTGCTGCCATGCCGGCCTGCTTAACTTGACGACCACACAAGCGGTCGTCCAAGTTAAGCAGCATTGGGCTTGGACACCACATGGTCGCTAGTCCGCCCATGAGGGAACACCGAGACCCAGCCAATGGTAGTGCACAAAGCTAAACCCCGCCCATGACAGATTGACAAACATCAAAAGCTTGTGTATATTCTATTAACCTCCTTTATCGCACAGATAAAGCCGCATACGCGGCTAGGTACTGTGGCGATTATATTCCGCCCAGGTAAACCTGGGCGACCTGTTCTCGATTGCTGAGAACGGTAACCAGAACGAGAACCAGAAAGTTGAAATACATGTATTCAAAAAGGAATGTTCACAACCGACGGGAAGCCTTCCCGGGGCCAGGGGGCGGAAAGAAGAGTTGCCCAACTTTTAACTTTCTCGTTCTCGTTCCCAGGCTGGGCATATTAGATCCCTATTGTGCATATTAGACTCTTCACTCTGAGGTTGTTTTAGGCAGCCGTGACATGAAACAGCCACTAGTGCTCTCTATAGTCGCAAGCTGGAAACATGAAAGTGGAAGGAATTAGTAGTAAATGTGTTTCCTAACCTCATCCCGACACCCGCAAATCTAATCAGCGTTGCTTCCTCTGGTGAAGGGGTCACTTGTAGTTTGTTTATATGCAACTAAAAACTGGCTATTACCTAAAAAAAACAATGGCAAAAACCACAAAGAACACTAAAACCGGTGGAAATGAAAAAAGAACAATAAACAATTTTAATATATACCATTAAATAAAGGAATGAAAGCTTGGCATAAGTAGAGGGATCGGAAATGTAATGGATATATATTTAGATAATGTTTACTCTATCGAATTTTGACGTTGGCTTGGCTAAATTGGAAGTAGGTGAAAAAATGGCATTGGTCAGTTAAAAACAAATGAAATCCCAATGCGCAAAATCGACTTTCACTTAGTGATCGATATGCATTCCCGTTCTTGTTACCGGGCTGTTGTGAACCAGCCTTTACATTGTGCTTGAGAAGCCATTACTAGAGATACCATCAAGAAAGTCCGTATTTACTGAAGTGGACACCAGAGAGCAGCACCAAGATATACGCCTCTGAATATAGCATTCAGAATGTTCACAGAACAATTGAATAAGGATTTTCATGTTACTATGCCGTTACATTCTGTATAAAGAATAGTGCATTGTTGACAACGTACATAGTAGGTAGAGAAGGTATTGCATTCAATCCAAAAATTCGATACCGAGATTTCACCGGAAATACACGTTTTGAGGACCCGAATAAAAAAACGGAATTTTTAGAAAAATGTCCACGTGTGTGTGAACAACGTAACTCAAAAACGAAAAGTCGCATAAATACAAAACTTGTATTTAGGTTTAGTACCTTCCAAAGATGCGACACAAAGATTTTCAAGATAATCCTCTCACACCAAATTACCCTTTTCATGGAACATTTTTCGAAATTTTTCATTTTCTAAAAGATGGCTATAACGATTTTGATTAAAATGCCATATATTAAAGATATTTACACGACAAATACACTGTTTGTGTTAAATTTTCTGGGAATAGCCTGTGAAGTCCTCTTCATTCGGAAGGAATGTTGTATTAACTTGTATAAGTGGTAAACGTTAAGCGATAGACAAAAATGTACTACACAAGAAAACGTAGGCCTCTTTAAAAAAAATACAATTTATTTCAAATAACTTTGTTTGTGGCGTAAGACATCTCCGAGGTATCAATTATTAATTATTCGAATTGTTCAATACTTTGTCTTTCTAAAGTCCTGTCGATTTTCAGTTGTTTCTTGCGGTCATGGATACAGTGTGGAATTTTAAGGCCAGCATATAGCGTCCAGTTGTTAAACATTTGACTATCGCTGTTCCCTTTGTATCTATAACGAAATGTGTAATGTAGCTGTTTCTGTAAAGGTTTATCTCGATTAAAATGAAGTAGATAGGAAAATAAGCTTACGTAAGAATATTTTGTATACTCATTAATAAACAAACGATAGAGGGTAGAGAAACTCATGTGAATTTAACACAATATATTTCTAAAACTCTGATTCTTAGTTGCCAACTTCCAGAAATTCAAACCCGTAAAACTCCCTCGTTCAGCAAAGCATAATTTTGTGATCACACGAAATTTACAATGTGTAAAATATTTAACGCAGTAAATGTACACAAAAATTTCACGTAAAATAAATGGGAATTCTGTTTTATAAGACTCCTCGAAGACTGGTAGTATTGTTTCTTTCTGTCATTCTACCTGGTACCGCAGTAACACATTT
The DNA here is from genome assembly GCA_030765065.1 of Deroplatys truncata. Classification (NCBI taxonomy): domain Eukaryota; kingdom Metazoa; phylum Arthropoda; class Insecta; order Mantodea; family Mantidae; genus Deroplatys; species Deroplatys truncata. The sequence goes on from CM060978.1 coordinate 20,225,209, forward strand.
GCTAGGCTATACACAGATTTCTAGTTCATATTTTAGACTTCATAACATCAACTATAAAACGTCTGTCACAAAAAGGGGGATTGGATTGGCTACGGAAGGGACTCGGCACTGATCCACATAGGAGACATTGTACCTCGCCTCACAAGAGGGTGTCCCCGGGAGGAAGGATGAGGCGAGAGGAGACACCGGAGTGGCGGCACAGGAATGGTAGGGTCCCTAAATTTCCAGATAGACCCCACCCCACACAGAGGGGGTCCAAAGCTCAAGGGGATTCGGATACCCCGGCATCCAGCCGAAAGCCGAGGGACGGAGAGTCACAAAGAGCATCCTTTTTCACCTGCCACACTGCACCGTAACACCATCGTCGACACTTCCAACCCTGAAAGAGACCAACGGGTGAATGATGAAATGAGAATGGAGATGAAATGGAGGGACAGAAAATTCGAGGATGGAAGAATGCTTCCCAGCATTTGCCCGGCGACATGGGTCAGGAAGGTCGGCCACGGGAATCGAACCCACGACCTCCCGAATACGGGCCACAGACGAAACAGCCTCAGCCATCCCGTTCAGTACAAAAAGGGGGGGGGGACTTACTTGTCGTTTCCATAGAAAGCGAATAGCATAAATAATTTACGTGAGGAAGTTGTTACACTAGCATCTAAAATTACATTTTTTAAATAAAAATGTTCATTTTTTCACGCTTTAAAATTATGTGGAGTATTAATACATACATTAATCTAGTTTGTTAGGGAAATTCAGAGCACAAAAGATGCAAGTTAGATTTTGTTGTTAAAAGCCTTCACAGATACACGATGACTTCACTTTCCGAACTAAAGTGATATGTATCGGTCGGAACAGTTATTTATGTATAGTTACAATATAGTTTTGTGTTTGTAGTTGGAATTTTCTTTGCCAATTCTAATATTTTTATGACTTACTTAGATTGATCTCTGAACCGTCTATTTAATGTTTGAAGCCCGCTTATCTAGTCTTTGGGTACCTTCAAGCCTTCATGACCTCATGCTTAATCGATACCATAAACATCAAAAGCTTTCTCTTCTTCCTTTGGGCTAGTAGTTGAGTACCCTAGTAGACTTGGAGGCATTCCGTCAACATGCTGTCTCCATTTCCATAATTTGTGATGTTTCCTAAAGTGAATATATTCCTAACTCTTGTATTATTTTATTATTTGTTATTTTATCTAAAAGAGTGCATCCATTCACGGATCTTAGAAATCTTATTCAGACAGCCTGTATGTTCTTTTATCAGCTAGTCTGTGCCCATGTTTCAGATACTCTGGCTTTAACCTCAGATGTCTTACTTAGTTGGCTTTTTACCTTAGGTTTGTGTTTCTTTACCAGCAAAACGTATTTTATTCATTCTTGCCTTCACTCACTCTGGAGGATGGGGAATAGTTGCGAATTAAGAAATCTTTTCATAAAAGCCTAATCTAGTTTGTATTTATGCAGTGGTGGAGATGCACATAGGCAAATCACCTGTTATTTGCCTCACTTCCATTGTCACGTGCCATACAGTGACAGAGATTAAGTAAACGGTGACACATTCGAGCAGAACAAAGTACTAAGTCTAGCAAGAATGTCCACGTTATGAAGACCTACAGTTACCAGCTGTACCCGCACAGATGTAGGAGGAATGTAATGTCTACAGTTTTCAACAAAACGAGTACTAACCTGGCACTCATTACTTTGCAACAGCTGCCTGTCTAAAACCATTTATTTGACGTAACTTTAACGTGAAATCTAACACGTTGAATTATATGGATCTATAACGTGATTTAACTTAGCGCGACGTAACTTCGGACTTTTCCCTCCCGTTAGGCTAAGTTGGATGTCAAGTGACTAATGTGAAGCAGTGGCTTGGAGTAATGAAAGCAACTACCGTCATGTGAAGTTCATGTAATCCCGGACTTAGAGCTGGCGTGCACTAACAATCTCGCAATTAAGTTACTTGCAAAATATATTTCCATACAAAAACTTTTCTAGTATTTCCAAAGAAACACAATCTGGATACATAATCATTGTTTCCTTTTCCTTATCCGGCCAAGTATCGAGCGGGATGGCGATAACGTCTGCGGTTCGCATTCTGGAGTTCCGGGTTGCATTCTCGTTGTACCAGGTTTTCCTTGTCATCGATACCTCCGACTTGCACCTATCACTCTGACAGCGATGCTCTAGCTGGAAACGTTAGGGACCCCGCCTGCAATCAGGTCTGCCCACCTTTCGTACTCTCTCGCCTCCCGGAGGTTCAGTAAGCGCAACAGGCCTAGTCGCGGTGCTGAAATTCTCCCCGTTTCTAATCCACAGCCACCTGGCAAAGTAGTGACGGAAAATGACCTTGTAGAACGCTTTCAGTTTACTACATTTACACGGTGTACTGACCGCTCTGGGTACTAAAGTTGATCTCCGTTACATTATTATGGGCTACCTTCAAGCAATATGCCATGTTAAAAATCCTTGTAGTGTGTGCCTGTGTGTTGGGAAGTCCCACTTACAACACAGACTATACAATGTCTTAATTTCCTCAAAAACGCGTTTTTCAATGCAGTCTAGAAAACAAAATCATATTGTCTCCCTCATTATTTCCTCTTTTGAAAAACGTTATAACAGAAAAAAGCATAATATTTTTCTTGTTTACAACATTTCAATAGGATGAATATTTTAGAATTTCTGTCAATGTTTCGTTACTATTATTCCTGTATGTAAACTCATTCCATGAGAAAAGTATATTATGAAACAAGTTTATAATGCTATAATAATAAATGTATAGATAACATTATAAATTAATTTCATACACTATTTTTTGGGGAAACAAAATTATAAAGCCTAAATAAAAATATACTGTGAGTGAGAGTGTGTGTTTTGTTTTTGTGATGCCATTGTATCTATGAAGCTTAATTGTACTTGATTTGTTTGTTGACATTGCAAACAGGAAGACATTCATTTCTTATCTATCTTTTGCTGAAGTTCAACGTCCTTTAACCTGGTAGATCATACCACACGATGAGTGAACGATGCTCAAACAGCTTATTTACCCGACATTATAATAAAACGTTACCGACGTGGGCAAGACATTTTAACAGATGCTGAAGAAGCACAATTATTGCTTACTCCAAGGAAATCATGTACTAGTTATTAGAAAGAACAAGAGCGATTTTTTAATTGGACGGAGAGTAAAACTGTTATGGATATTTCAGAACAGGTTACTATTATCAAATTCTATTCTAAATTATGTTTGGCAGTTAATATTAGCTTATGCACTTATTTAACTGCAGTTATATTCATACTGTCTGCTGCGTAAAGGGCGTCATCATTGTGGTATTTGCACTCCAAAACTAAAGAAAGGAGCTGATGTTGCTAACTTTCCTAAAATGCAACTAAGTACATATTTTATGGCGTAACCGTCGCTATAGTAATCTTATTAAACTACTGCCATTGATGTAGTACATTATTAACAATTTTGACCAACAATAAATATTGTTTATCGTTTTGATGTACAAAAAAACATTTAGTTAGGTTTTAATTTGCACAGCACTCCAGAAAATGTCGCCTTATTACCGCTTTTCAAAACATTACTCAACGTACCTTTCACAGAGAGGGAGGGAGATGGAGAGAAGGTGTCGGGTCGGGGGGGGGGGATATACATTTACTATGCACTGAACGTTAACCATGTATTTGTTCATGTCGTCCTTCGTGGTGTAACGGTTACAATGCTGGCCTCTAGTCCTTACGGTCACGGGTTCAAACCCGGCGGAGGGGCGGAAGAGAAGTAAAGCCGGTGGTCCCGTGTCGTAGATTTATGGCACGTAACAGAACCTCAAACCTGATAAAGAGGCCTCTGAGCAAAATTACCGGTCCGTCACGCCCAATATAGAATGGGACGCTAAGGGTCACAGCAGTTAAAGAGGGTGCATAAATAAAACACAGTTTATTTGTATTTGTTCATGAATGGTTACACATTTATCGATACAATTTAAATAGCTCCTCTTGAAGAGAGCTGAAACACCGCTTACATACCGTAATGGGAACTGAACCACCGCACATATTAGGACGGCTATTTACTTTACGGGCTGGACATTCAATACTGACCGACCCAATTCACAACTCGTGTAATTTTGAACCAATCAGGACAGACTATCACTGAATTAATATTGCCGAAATGACATTGTCGCAATTGTTGTGCAACTGTTTAGAAATTATTGCGGCTGATTCGCAATTGTCTCTGATTTATAAGCTAAAGAAATGAAGAAAACGTTCTTAAAGAACATAGAAGGCCGTGCATAACCTCAATTGCATAATATTATATAAAATACCCATGTTATTTTTATGTTACCAACATTGTTTATTAAACGTTTTATTCAGTAAATAATCTTAGCAAATACTACTCGATATTAGTCAGATATCCAACTCACTCGATATGATCAAGCATGAATTCTAAACTGTATAACATTTTGTACGCAATCTGTATAAAATGATGTATTCCAACTAATCTAGATAAACGGTCTGCAGAAATTAATTATGTTAATGACAAGAACTTCGCAGGTGGTAAATTGTCAAAAGAAGCTCTTGCGCTTACAATCCATTGTAAGAACATCAGAAAAGATTCTAATGGTGCATTATGCACCTTTTTCATTTGTTGGGTACCAAAACAATTTTTCTGGACTGTATTCCATACTGGCTCCGAGCGTGTCTGGAGGATGCTGCGGCTCAAATCACAGTTTTGCAGTACTTTTTTCCCACTGTATGAACAAAAGTGCGAATTCTGCAACAACAAGTTTGTCTGGCGCATATTTTTTTAACGAAAGAGCGCAATATTTTGCTGCAAATGCCCTTAACTGACACCAACAGACGTGGATCAATATCCTATTCTTGCGCCACGTATGCTGCGCATCAGCGTGGGATGAAGTGCCGGTATCCACTTCTAGGGGACGGGGGGTTCCCTACTGCAAAACCTATTTGCACATTAATGCGGTCCATCTGCTGTATCTTAATGCAATTTGTTTTACTTTCTCAACTACTTGCCCAGAGCAAGTAGAGCAAGTGTTAAATTCCACACAAAAATTGATGCAGAGATTTCACCGCAAATAAGGCTCCCTGAATAAATAAATCATTTTTTTGAAAAAGAGATGTGTCTGTGTCTTCAAGAATGCGACGCAAAGACTTTCAGGAACCCCCCCCCCCACCTCAAACAATTTTTGTTATATGGAACAATTTTCGTTATTTTTTTCTCTCTCAAAAACGGCTCCAACGATTTTGATTAGAATGCCATATGCTGAAGATATTTTATGACAAAAAACATTTATATGTTTAATAACTTTCAATAAATAGCCGTGAAGCCCTCTTCATTCGTGACTTTTGTACAATTGGTAAACCGTGAGAGATGGACAAAATCTTACAACACAATTTGTCAAATAATTTTGTGACATTAACCATTTCCAACATATTCTTTGTTACTGGTTTGAATTTTCAAACGCTTTTACTTTTTTCAAGTGCCAAGTTGCTATTCATTTTTTCCCGTGGTCATACAAAGAGTATGCAATTTCATCACATGGCATTCGCTTTTGAAAAATCTTACTATCGCTTTACCTACTGTATTAATAACGTGTAAATGTGTAATGAAAGCTTATCTGGATTAACAACAAGTAGACAGAAGAATAAGCATTTGTAAGAATAGTTTGTAGAAGAGTCAGTAGAGAAAATCGCTTGAACGGAACACCACAAGTTTTTATACACTTATCTCAGTGTTAGTAAAAAATCTGATGTGTTATACTCACATGACTTTCTCTACTCTTGTACAAACTAGTTTTACAAACGCTTATTCTCCATATGCCTCATGTTAATCGAGATATTGAGATGTTAATCTTATTGTTAATTTTCTTGTAGGTGCAAGGGGAATATGGTAGACTTTAAGCGATAGTCAAATGTTTTATGAGCTGGTTGCTATGTGGAGTATTCCATTCTCTTTGTATTACCAGGACGAAAAATAAACGAATAAAGAATTTGAGAAATAGTATAAGTATTGAAAAATTTAAGGGAATAACAAGGAATATCTCGAAAATGGTTCACTCAACAACAAAAAATTTATATGATAAAAATTGTGTATTTTAACGCGATCTACATTTTTTGTATAGTAAATTTTTGTCTATCTCTTATGGTTTACCAGTTATGCAAAAGTCGTTCACAATGAAGAATACTTTTGGAGACATTCCCAGAAAATTCGAGATATACATTTTATTTGTCATGAAAATATGTTAAACATATGATAGTTTAATCAAAATCGTTAGAGCCATTTTAGAGAAAATTAAAATTTTCGAAAAATGTTCCATGTAAAGGGTAATCTGGGGTGGCGGGATTTTCTTGAAAACCTTTGTGTCGCATCTCTGGAAGATACTGAACCTAAATACCAAGTTTGGTGTTTATCCGACTGTTCGTTTCTGAGTTATGCTGTTCACAGACACACACGGACATGTTTCCAAAAATGCGTTTTTTGGATTCAGGATGCCTCAAAACATGCATTTCCGGTGAAATCTCGGTATCGAATTTTTGTGTGGAATACAATACTTCCCCTACTTACTATACGTAGTAGAGAAAGTAAAAAGTTCTACAATGTGTAAGCAAGACCCGATTATTGCCTTCTCAGCCAGACTGTTAATTCTATAAGAAACATCGCAATGCAACAATAAGTTCGCGACGCATTGTTAAGTGGCTGATGTTTCGCTCCACGCGGAGTTAACAATGCCTTACGCACGGGATTCAGTAGCAAAGGCAAGCCGCATGTTAACCTTTACAGTAGGACAATTTTCACTTTGCAATTAAGCTAGCACCAATTACTAAATAAGAATAGAAGACGGGAAGTGATAGTCGAAGAGTACTCCGTGCCAAATAATACACTAAAGCCGTCTTTTCTGTAGCTCGTGCTTATTCGAGGAGTGCGCGCGAATCAAACTAAACAAGACATTTGCTAACATTTTTGAAAATCGGCCGGATTTTCTTATTTATTTATTTATTTCTTGTGCCCTGTAAAAGAGGCCACTTTATTCTCAAATAAATTAAAGTAGAAGAAACTGAAAACCAGCATTTCCATGTAAATAGCCTTCCCATTTACGACGGTCGTCCTACGTGGTGTAGTGGTTACCATGTGGAGGGCGATGGCTTTTTTTCGGGAGTAAAAATCCTTAGCATAGCTTCCTTCGGAAGGGAAGTAAAGCCGGTGGTCCCGTGTCGTAGATTTACGGCACGTAAAAGAAGCTCAAGCCTTATAAACAGGCCTCTGAGCAAAATTACCGGTCTTTTAAGCCCAAAATAGAATGGAACGCTAAGAACCACAGCAGTTAAAGACCCTCCATAAATAAAACTCAATTTGTTTCCATTTGCGGCTTCTACATTTTCAAGGTCGATGAATTTACATATGTATCCGGCTTTTCAGCCTTTGACCTCACTCGCCTAGTGGTTGGTCTTTCTCCCCTAGAACTAAAGACAACACTGCCTCGCTTCCGCAGCACTCCCCCACCTTAGTGCTAGTCCTCAGATGTAACTTTTAAAATTATGTACTTCCTTTCCCTTTGGTAGGACGAACATGATCCATATTTCTTATGAATCAGCTTACGAAATTGCTGCAATGAAGGATATTAGCACGCTGCATAGGTTTTTATCGAGTCTCACGCCTGAGGAACAGTAGGTGTTCCACACTTCGCTGTATGGATCGATGCCCTTTGTTCTCTCTGTCACTGATTTTAATCTCCTAATGCAGCGTGAGATGTGAAAGGAAAGGGATGGGATTTGCTTCCACTGAAAACTATCACACACAGTTTTCCACATCAAAGTGTGAGAAACTTTTACGGCAGCTGTTTATTTTTAAAACACAGCGCTTCAGAAACAAAAGCCTTTCCTGCACACAATACAAATCTCAAATGCATCCTTCTACGTATTATGAAGTTCTTTAGAGACGGTGCCAAAATCCGTGCGGTTTTACGATTGCGATACTTTCAATCGACTTTTTCTTTCAAACATTCAATTCATGTCATTCTTCTATCTAAACTTTTTTTACTTTCTCTACTACTTAATACTGTATCTATCTGAAGGATATGGAGATTTCACTGGAAATGGGCGTTTTGAAGTCCCCTGAAACCCAAAAATTAAGAGTGTGCCTGTGTGTGTGCCAAACTTGGTATTTAAATTCCGCATATTCCGAGGATCCGACACGAAGATTTTCCAGAAAATCACCACCAACCGCAAACTACCCTTTATGTGGACAATTTCTTATTTTCTCAAAAATGGCTCTATCGATTTTGATTGAAAGACTACATGTTTAAGATATTTACATGACAAATAAAATGCATGGATTTTCTGGGAATAGCCTCTGAAGACCTTTTCATTCCGAATGACTTTTGTAGAATTGATAAACTGTAAGGAATAGACAAAATCTTACTTCATAAAAAATGTAGATATCGTTAAAATATAGAATTCATGTCAATTAACATTTTTCGTGGCGTTAACTATTTCTGGGATATTCTTTGTTATTGGTTTGAAAGTTCAAATACTTATACTTTTTTGAAGTGGTAACTCATTCGTTTTTTTTTTTGGTTTTTTTTCGTGCTCATGCAAAGAACATAGAATTTTAAAGCCATCACATAGCGACACGCTTTATAAAAATCCGACTATCGCTTATCCGACTTCGCCCACTGCATTCTCCTTATACCTACAATGAAAGTTTATCTCTATTAAAAACAGTAAAAAGAATAAGCTTTCGTAAGAATGGTTTATAGAAGAGCAGGGAAAGTCATGTGAATGCAACATATAAGATTTTTTTAAAATTTGAACTGTTTCGAAAACACAAGGTATAGTTAGACTTCACATTATGTGATCACGGTGCCCGTTATTTTAGTCGTCGTCTTTCAATCCATTTATAGGAAACGTTTGAGCAAATGATGCAATAGCACTGTCCGAGATGCTGTTTCCTCAGCTGTGTGTCATGGTTCTTATTTCAGAATTTCTGGCACTGGCTTTGGTCTGTCGCCATCTGAACGTGTGACGCACCTTCCCTAAGAGTCTATGAGTAAATAAAATGAGACTTAAATCCTCTTCCTATTGATGACTAAACAGTCATGTGCAGATGATCAGTGTCGAACTGCTGCCACTAACATCGCGGAATAGCAACTTTAGTATTACTTCATAAAAAATTGTGTTACATTCATATGGCTTTTATTTGTAGGTACAAAGGGGATAGAGGAGGCTGAGGCGATAGTCGAATCTTCAAAAAAGCGAGTCGCTGTATGCTGTCTTTGAAATTCCATACTCTTTCCACGACATGGCGAGAAACAACTGAAAGCTGACAGCATCTCAAACAAAATCAAACCAATAACAAGATATCTCGGAAATGGCTGATACCACACACACACACCCAAAAAAGGAGAGAAAAGAAGAAAGAACGTTATTTGAATTCAAAGTGATTTAAAATACAAGACTACTCAAAATTCATTCAGAATGTAGAGAACTTTACAGACTATACCCAGAAAATTCAAGCGATATTGTTCCGTATCTGTCAACAGGCCCGCGGTCGCTAAACTAACAATACAATAAACACATGTATTCCTTGTTTGTACAGTTTAACACATTGGAACACAACAAAATTAATACATGCGCTACAATATTTGTTTTATCATCTGAAACAAGTGCGTTGTTACGCTTACATTTCAAATATATAACGACTTACACCTAGTATTTTAATAATAACTCCAACGCTTCTAAATCTAAAAATACGTATGTAATGTTCTATCAATTTTAAAACTGAGGCAATAAACATTCTTGACTTGTGATGCTTTTTTCAAATGTCTACTTTTCTCATGTAATTTGCTGAACACCCTTAACTGTAAGCAACACCATTACTTAGCGAATGTACACGACATTGTCTCTAGCTGCGTGTTAATATTAAACACAGCCGATCATTTATATTAACTTACAAAAATAATTCGCTTAGGTAGTAAAATCATAAATATTATGTACTTACTGAGAACATGTCTTATAGTAGATTTTGATCAAAGAAGCGAAAACAAACAAAAGCCGATCGAATGTTTTACAAATCAAGTAAGCCAATAACAACAAATGAAAACTTGTAAAGCACACGCCATTGCATTTACGTTTCCATTAAACGAGTATTGTAACACTATTCTTATAAAAGCTTATTTTTTTATCTACTTCGCTTTAATTGTGTTAAATTGTGCTCAGTAATGGCTAACTGTTTAAAAAAAAATAAATATACTATCCACGAAGTGACGGGAAACAAACAAATTGACACTTAATATCCAGTTAACTTACGTGCTACCAACATTTCTGATTTTTACCCTTTGAAGTTTTAACGTCTTTTAACCTGGTAAGTTAGAGAAGGCTGTGATTTTATCGTGTGCGGAACAACGGTTTTCTCGTTGGAATAGGTTATTTCAGTTTAGTTATGTACTCTTGCTTTTCATAACACCAAAGTTTAATCTATTATCTTTCCAGTCAGTTTCTTTTGTTTAATACTCAAATATACAGTTTTGTTTATTTAAATTAGTTAAAATTGCCCTTATTTGAGGGGTCAATGTTGCAATATGGGCCGTTCCATAAGGAAGGTCCCTTAATTATATTGTATGTAAACGATATATGTCAAAGTAATCTCTTATGCTAACGATGCTACATTATTATGTTAGGGTACTGAAATCAACAGGCTAAAAATGAATATGAAACATGCAGTGAAGTGTCTTTTTGACTTCTTTTAAGCTAATAACCTCAAATGTAATATAAACAAAACCGAAATAATGCAGTTTTTCTTGGAAAATAAAATCTTACAAGAGAAACTTTGCCTTCAGATTGAAAATGATAATATGGAAGAAGTGTATGAATATAAAATCATGGGAATACATGTAGACAACAGAGTGTCATGGGCTAAACATTTAGACATCTTATGTAGCACAATTAGTAAATCAGTTTATTTATTAAGGTCTTTTAAATCATATTAGTAGAAAGGTATTTAAAACTAATATGGATTCATTTACCCACATATGATAATATATGGAATTGAATTATGGGGTTGCGCAGCAAAAATACGTGTAAACAGAGTATTTATTTTGCAAAAAAAGATGTTTAAGAATAATATATAACCTCAAACCAACGGAATCATGTAGAGAAACATTTATTCAGAATGAAATGTTTATACTCATTATATGTGTACCATGTTATTCTCCTGGTTACTGATAAACAACTAACCAAAAATAATGAAATCCATTCTTACAATACTCGAATGAAAAATGACTATTACAAATAAATCCACGTTAAAAAGAATATTAGATATTCTTTAGATAGATTAGTGTGATGGGAATCAATCTATATAATATATTACCAGCAAGATTAAAATTATCTGCTCCACTTTTAAGTGTCATCTGAAAAAAACTCCATATTCAGAAATGCATGTATAATCTTGACGAATTGTGAATTATCCAAAGTTTTTTCTGTTTACTTATACTTTTATTTAATACTATTTATGATACTGACATGGCTAACGTTCTGTAATTAATCTACAGCTAATAAAGATTTGAATTTAGGGATGGAGGTAAGCCAGGAGATAAATGTATGTGCAAATAAAACTTAAACTAATGATGTTAGCTTATATTTAGAAGAGGATTCTAAAATGTGGAAAATGTAAGTAAAAAGTTTACTTATAATTTGTGGCAGTAATTTGTATCACAACAATGTAAATGCCAGAGTGATTGTAGTGTAAATAAGCATTATTGTACGACATTGATTTGAGATGTTTGTTAATTATATACATTGTTAGGAAATAAGTTTACACGGCCTCACTGAAACTGACAATAAGAGCGGGTAACAATGAGCGAGGGGGTGAGTTGTTTATCAATTATTAGAGAGAAGCAAATGACGTCAGATTAGCGCGCTTTTCTTAGAAATGGCGGGAATTTCTTCCTTAGAGCGTATGTTTTCGTAATTTTGATTGGATATAAATATAGACGCTAATGTTGGCGCGTTTTATTAATCAATAGCAGCTCGGTTATAATCTTTAGGTATATCGGGTGAGGGAGTATAAAGCATGAAGCAGGGGGACAACACTGACCAAGACATAACCGTGGAAAGAGAAGTGTGTCCACAAACACCAATAAAAAAAAATCATACACAAGACAAAGAAAGTGATGGTCACACCCACACCATGAAACAAGACAACCAAACTCCTCAAAACCTTATTCCTCCCCACACCCATACTCATATACCCACAACAGGCTGTTGCCGAGCCACTGCGAAGGGTCAATGCCCACATAAGTTAATAAGAAAATCCTGGCTGAAGAGGGAAATAACCCTAAAACAGCCTTGGTTAGCGAAAGCTAACCAGAATTACCTTTTTGATTGATTGACAGGTTTTGCACAGTCCAACAGAAGCATTCGCGTGTAATACGTCTTTCAGTTCAACATAAGTATTCGTGGGTTATACGTCACAAAGTTTAAGAGAATCGTCGCGCAATTCTACAAAATCTCTCGCGTTGTAAAGTTAGTTATAAATGTGAAATACGCGAATTAATAATGTGCAGTAAATAAGGATTATAGTGACATTAGAAAATATAACAGTTTCAGTCTGGCGTGATCAAGAATAATATGTGAAATTAAAGAAGTGTGACGGCAATAAAAATGTAAAAACAAATTCTTTTATCAGTGTTATCTTTCAATAAAAACTCCTTTCCGTTTACACACCCTGATCAAGAGATATGTTCGACTGAGTAGTAATAATAGCTAGCCGGAGGACAAAGAACCCAAAATTCAAACGAGTAATACAATAACAGGCGCCCAGCAAAAGATAACAAGAAGTTACCGCGACAAATTGGCTCTCATATGTGGGGGAGATAAACATGTAGCATCTTCCAACTACCAACAAATATTCTACTTCAAATTTCAAAGATGTTGGACCAAATGTTGTTGATATCGTTGGTAACCAAGGAAATCAACAACGTGCATCCTATGAAGTTAGGAAAATGCCTGTTCGAAGACAAACATAATTTCGAGTTTGTTCTTCCAGCAGAAAGAACAGGTTTGAGGTACATTTTAGATCATTTTTGGAAGCAAATGCCTTCCTAAACTCTAAACTTGATTATAAACATAATTTGAAATCTTACACTCCTTCTTTTACAATTGTACAGTGAAAAGAATTGTAAGAGGAATAGATACCAGTGAGAATTAGTTTAAAGGGAGAGCAAAAAATGACACAAATGCAGAGATAATAAAAGTTTACAGGTTCCAAGAAAGATTTTTGAGGAGGATAATAAAACCAGGTATATACCTACTCAATCTGTGTTAGTCACCTTTAGAGCTGCCTCCTTTATGGAGTGTTAGTGTGGATCCCTTTGAGGAAAAGCCTTTTCAGTCTAAAAAAACTGCGGTCTGTGTGGGCACTTTGCAAAGTATTACAGGAATAAAAAATCTGATGTGTTACACTCACATGACTTTCTCTACTCTTGTACAACCTATTTTTACAAACGCCTATTCTCCATATGCTTCATGTTAATCGAGATATCGAGATGTCAATCTTATTGGTAATTTTCTTGCAGATGCAAGGGGAACATGGTAGGTTTTAAGCGATAGTCAAATATTTTAACGCTGGTTCCTATGTGGCGCATTCCATTCTCTTTGCATGTCCAGGACATAAAAAACAATGAATAACGAATTTGAGAAAAAGTATAAGTATTGGAAAATTTAAGGGAATAACAAGCAATATCTCGAAAACGGTTCACTCAACAACAAAAATGTATATGACATAAACTGTGTATTTTAACGCGATCTACATTTTTTGTGTAGTAGTCTATCTCTTATGGTTTACCAGTTATGCAAAAGTCGTTCACAATGAAAAATACTTTTGGAGACATTCCCAGAAAATTCGTGATATACATTTCATTTCTCATGACAATATCTTAAACATATGATATTTTAATCAAAATCGTTAGAGCCATTTTTGAGAAAATTAAAATTTTCGAAAAATGTTCCATGTAAAGGGTAGTCTGGGGTGGGGGGATTTTCTTGAAAACCTTCGTGTCGCATCTCTGGAAGATACTAAACCTAAATACCAAGTTTGGTGTTTATCCGACTGTTCGTTTTTGAGTTATGCTGTTCACAGACACACACACGGACATGTTTCCAAAAATGCTTTTTTTGGATTCAGGGGGTCTCAAAACATATATTTCCGGTGAAATCTCGGTATCGAATTTTTGGGGGAATACAATACTTCCCCTACTTACTATACGTAGTAGAGAAAGTAAAAAAATATGTCTAAATTGTGGAGAGGAACATGAAATAACTGCATGTTTTGAATGTATGCATTTTGCAAGGGATCACCCTGCCAATAAGTGCTCTAAATACATTTTCGAACAGGGAATAATAACGAAAATTCAGCACCTTTGGAATTTCTAGAAGACAGGCCATTAATATGTTAAGAGATAGGTCATCATCTGCTGATGCTGTAGTTTCTAATAATGGTGCAGTTCCAAATTGGAAATTTTATGCAATGTAGTTGAAAAGCGTTTGGAAACCTTTCCTAATACAAAAAACAAACACAAACAAAAAAATGTGATGTGATACATTCACATGACTCTCTATCCTCTCGTTTATTGGTGGGTATACAAACTAGTCTTACTAAAGCTTACTTCATTTTAATCCAAATAAAATTTTGCAGAAATAGCTACACTACACACTTCGTTATAGATACAAAGGGTACAGCGTTTAACAACTGGACGCTATATGCTGGCCTTAAAATTCCATACTGTTTCCATGACATCGCGAGAAACAAGTGAATGGACAGGACTTTAAAAGAATGACTAACTATTGAACAATTCGAACCATATCTCGGAAATGGCTGATGCCACAAAAAGAGCTATTTGAAATAAATTATTTGTTTTAAAGATATTTACATTTCTTGTGCAGTACATTTTTGTCTACTGCTTAACATTTACCAATTATATAAGATTATACAAAATTCCTTCCGAATGAACATGACTTAACATTCTCTTCCCAGAGAATTCAAAATATACATTTTATTTGTCATGTAAATAACTTAAATGTGTGGTATTTTAATCAAAATCGCTTTTGAGTCATGGTTCTCAGACACAGGTGCGCGCTTGCGGACCTTTTTTTAAAATTGTTTTATTCAGGGGGTCTCAAAACATGTATTTCCGGTGAAATCTCGGTATCGAATTTTTGAGTGGAATGCAATACCTTCTCTCAAACTACTATGTGCGTGGAATGGAGCTGTTTCACTTTAGGCAGACATTTACCTATTTCCCTGCTCCTCCCTACCTGCCAGTGGCGCCCAACATGTCCATAACTGATGCTATACAAGTTTGCGGTAAATACTTTAGCCTTCATTCTTCTGTGCCCCCGCATTTAAATTAGCTCTTTATCCGGAAATGGACCTACCATAATAATTCAGAGTTTAACGCATAAACCTTCAAAGCTGTTAGCAGTGAGCAGGTGTTAAGGTAAATAAAAGACGAAGCAGTGCCATTATTACTTGCTGCGGGTCATGAACTTTGTCAGTGTGCATGCCGCACAGGAAGTTAGCCAAGTTGCCATGGCGGCCGTCTAGCCGACAGCAGTAATTTGCATGCATAAGGGCTCTTCAACAGAGGTGAGAGGTTACTCCATGAGGCTGTTCTTTATTTATATTCCTTAGTCAAAAGGAGGGACTGAAGTAACTTTAAAAGTAATGCCCAAGGAACGTAATCACACGAGCACAACTTTACAGAAACCTTGGTAACAACATATTAACACTTTTTTAAACTCAAAATTAAATATAAGGAGTGAATTTAACCAAAATATATATCACGAAAATGAAAAAATATCATTCTGTTTTCGGTCTGTTATGCTATACAGAAGGAAACCTCACATTTCAATCGTATTAGTTTACTACCGCCAATTTTCATATTTTATGTATACCGAGGCAGTATTTTTTATCGCTTAAATGATATCAGTCTAATTATAAAATATAATAACAGCCCGCCTTAAAAGCAATATGCGTATGTTATAATATATAAAATGTATATTACAGTCATGGTATTATGTTCATTTTATCATGTATATGTGTAAAATGTTATGTGAATGTATTTCGTAGTTTAACAATGTAGGAGCTATGAGAATAGAAGCAAGCTGCCTTTCGTAGCAAACAGAATTATAAAGTAGAAGCCAAAGGTTGCTAACAATAAGGTAACCTTGAGACAGCAATAAATTAATAAGTTAAAAAAGGCTACTAATACTTCTTGGAACAATACTAATGTAATATTTAAAATAGTTTATAAATGGTCACGTGGATGTGAAAACAAGCCAGAATAAAAATTAAAGTATTCTATTGGAGTAGGCTTAGCCAATCAGAAACTAGAAACAGAGAAATGTACAAATTCAAACTGTTGACGCTAGTAGATAGCATACCCACGCAGTTCGGTTCGGTACGGGTTCAGTGGTTGTATGTGAGACATGATAATTCATTGCGGTCAGGATAAATATAAATGTTTACCTGTTAAAAGTGTAATTAACAATAATGTCACAGCTCTATAGTAAGATACATTAGTGAAGTGTTATTTAACCGTGTGAAGGATTAATAAACAAAGTACAATACAATTATAATCTGTGTAAACTGTATTCTTCAGCCGTACCAGGTCTTATTAAGAGATACTTGCTCTAAAAAAATACTATTGACGCAGCCAAGGCATAAATAATAAATAAATAAACATTAAAATAATTATTACACATAAAATAAACACGACACAGCTGCAAAAGTTGGTTCCTAAATGTGTGGCGAAGGCCACCGGAAAGTTTGTACCCAAAGCGTGGGGCGAACACTCCAAGAAACATATCTCCTGCAAATTGGCATTCATTACATGCGTGGTGCAAAACAGCTTCAATACTATCCCTAGATTTTATGTGTACAAGCTCGATATCAAACGAAACAGTCATGGCATTCTTAATATGCTAATAACATAAAATCTCCGTATAACGTAATATAGCAACAATCAAACTGAATCAATGAAGCTGTCGCAGCCTTCTTTATGCTTATCAACATTTTCGGGAGACGGTGGAAGCGATCGGTTATGTTTCGGTCACAAGGCATACGGTACGCTATAGTCGGATAAATACCAAATTTTGGTCCAGTACCTTCCAAACAAGCAATATAAAGATTTTCAAAAAAATCCCCTTTATATGGGACGCTTTCCGAAATTTATTTTCTGAAAAGTAGCTCTAACGATTTTGATTACGAGTAGAATACCATATATGAAAGCTATTTACATATAAATAAAATGTATATCTTGAATTTTCTGGAAATAGCCTGTGAAGTCCTCTTCATTCAGAAGGAATTTTGTATAACTGATAACGTTAAGTGACAGACTAAACGCACTACACCAGAAATGATTTAAACACAATTTACTTCAAATAACTTTTTTGTGGCATAAGCCATTTCCGAGATATTCGTTATAAAAGGTTCGAATTATTCAATACTTGCTTTTAGCTCTGTCGATTTTCAGTTGTTTCTCGCGATGTCATGGAAACAGTATGGAATTTTAAGGTCAGCATATAGCGTCCAGTTGTTAAACATTTGACTATCGCTGTTCTCTTTGTATCTATAACGGCATTAATAAAAATAGTTTTATATCCATTAATAAACGATAGAAGGTAGAGAAAGTCATGTGAATGTAACATAGAGTTTTTAATGGAATACAAACTTCCTCTGTGGTAAGTGCTAAAGAAAGAAAGAATGAAAGTAAGATTCAAAAGACAAGGAACCAAACCACAGACATATGTACGGGCCAGATTTCAGCATTAAAGGTTAATATTTTAATGTGTAGAGGTTTTATTGATAGCTTTCATTAGCTGCACGTAATTTATTAGCGACATGTGATGCGGTGCTTAGCGACAAAATTGCAGCCATGATCTTGACAGATTTTCCCTTCTCTCTATAGACCTTTATTTATTCACAGCCCTCCTACATCATTATTCACCCTCTCACAATCGACAACATACATCCCCTGATAGTGTAACGCAATTCCGGGGTGTGCTGCGACTCCAACTTTTCATTTGGTACAGTAATATCGTTATAGGAAGTTGCCCCCCACACTCACAATATTTCTCTCCCCCATGTAACGGCACTCGACATTAACAAACACATTTTACGTGCAAGCCTACTTTCAATGAAAAATCCGTTATGTCGCTAGTACACAGCCTTCGTTTGGACGCGTGGCCCTGCACTGCACTGCACTGCACTGCACTGTTTCCAACCGGTTCTATTCCCTCTTCGTATATCAGCTGAGCAATTGACGATAACTCTGTGTTGTACAGACATGATGGTTGAGAGACCACGTGTTTCAATGTTACAGTGTGCTGTTATAATGCCAAAAACTTAGTATACTTTTATCACAGAATCTTCATATATGATTCCTATGTGACAACAAACTCTTGTAGAGAAGTGAGACAGATTCCATGCTGTTATAATACCAGCACACAGAATCTTCATGTATGATTCTTATGTGACAACAAACTCTTGTAGAGAAGTGAGACAGATCCCCTGCTGTTATAATGCCAGCACACAGAATCTTCATGTATGATTCCTATGTGACAACAAACACTTGTATAGAAGTGAGACAGATTCCCTGCTGTTATAATGTCACCACACAGAATCTTCATATATGATTCCAATGTGACAACAAACTCTTGTAGAGAAGTGAGACAGATTCCATGCTGTTATAATACCAGCACACAGAATCTTCATGTATGATTCTTATGTGACAACAAACTCTTGTAGAGAAGAGAGACAGATTCCATGCTGTTATAATACCAGCACACAGAATCTTCATGTATGATTCCTATGTGACAACAAACACTTGTATAGAAGTGAGACAGATTCCCTGCTGTTATAATACCAGCACACAAAATCTTCATGTATGATTCCTATGTGACAACAAACTCTTGTAGAGAAGTGAGACAGATTCCCTGTTATAATACCAGCACACAGAATCTTCATGTATGATTCTTATGTGACAACAAACTCTTGTAGAGAAGTGGGACAGATTCCCTGTTATAATACCAGCACACAGAATCTTCATGTATGATTCTTATGTGACAACAAACTCTTGTAAAGAAGTGAGACAGATTCCATGCTGTTATAATACCAGCACACAGAATCTTCATGTATGATTCTTATGTGACAACAAACTCTTGTAGAGAAGAGAGACAGATTCCATGCTGTTATAATACCAGCACACAGAATCTTCATGTATGATTCCTATGTGACAACAAACACTTGTATAGAAGTGAGACAGATTCCCTGCTGTTATAATACCAGCACACAAAATCTTCATGTATGATTCCTATGTGACAACAAACTCTTGTAGAGAAGTGAGACAGATTCCCTGTTATAATACCAGCACACAGAATCTTCATGTATGATTCTTATGTGACAACAAACTCTTGTAGAGAAGTGGGACAGATTCCCTGTTATAATACCAGCACACAGAATCTTCATGTATGATTCTTATGTGACAACAAACTCTTGTAGAGAAGAGAGACAGATTCCATGCTGTTATAATACCAGCACACAGAATCTTCATGTATGATTCTTATGTGACAACAAACTCTTGTAGAGAAGTGAGACAGATTCCCTGCTGTTATAATACCAGCACACAAAATCTTCATGTATGATTCCTATGTGACAACAAACTCTTGTAGAGAAGTGAGACAGATTCCCTGTTATAATGCCAGCACACAGAATCTTCATGTGTGATTCCTATGTGACAACAAACTCTTGTACAGAAGTGAGACAGATTCCCTGCTGTTATAATGCTATAACACAAAATCTTCATGTATGATTCCTATGTGACAACAAACTCTTGTAGAGAAGTGAGACAGATTCCCTGCTGTTATAATGCTAGAACACAAAATCTTCATGTATGATTCCTATGTGACAACAAACTCTCGTAGAGAAGTGAGACAGATTCTCTGCTGTTATAATACCAGCACACAGAATCCTCATGTATGATTCCTATGTGATAACAAACTCTTGTACAGAAGTGAGACAGATTCCCTGCTGTTATAATACCAGCACACAGAATCCTCATGTATGATTCCTATGTGACAACAAACTCTTGTACAGAAGTGAGACAGATTCCCTGCTGTTCGTGAATCTCACAGAAAAACGGCCCGTAATCTTGTGAATAGATTTAGGGAAACGGGATCTATTCTTGATAAGAAACCTCCGTGTTCTTACAGAAGAAAACGCCGATGTCATCGGAGAAAAGTCGGAACGAAGTCCAAAGAAATCTCTGAGAAAGCTTGCACAAGAATCAGGAAAGTAGCAAAACCTCGGTTTGGAATGTAACTAAGCTTTTAAAATTAAAATCCCATAAGATAACTGTCGTTCAGGAATTGCGATAATGTGAGTAAAATTAATTTTTGAATTGTGTGTTGGATACTGTTAACGATTATATTTTGTTAAAGGGTGTGATAGATGTGTGGACATCGTTCTTCTAAGACGATGGTGCCGGTCATTTAATTGTTGAATTTAAGGGAATATAGTTATCTGACTATGGCGACAAACAGCGTGCTTCCCAGTGCCAAGACAATATTCCGTTAGACCCACCACAAATCCACACGAAGGTTCTGTACATAGCATGCTGACTACTTAACCAAAGTCGGTGGCTTGCATTCGTGTCAAGTCAAAACAACCGATTTTTACTTTCTTTACTACGTAAGGGGAAGTATTGCATTCCACCCAAAAATTCGATACCGAGATTTCACCGTAAATACATGTTTGAGTCCCCCTGAATCCAAAAAAAGCATTTTTGGAAACATGTCCATGTGTGTGTCTGTGAACAGCATAACTCAGAAAGAACAGTCGGATAAACACCAAACTTGGTATTTAGGTTCAGTATCTTCCAGAGATGCGACACGAAGGTTTACAGGAAAAACCCCCACCCCAGATTACCCTTTACATGGAACATTTTTCGAAAATATTAATTTTCTCAAAAATGGCTCTTAACGACTTTGATTAAAATATCATATGTTTAAGATATTTTTATGACAAATGAAATGTATATCTCGAATTTTCTTGGAATGTCTCCAAAAGTATTCTTCATTGTGAACGACTTTTGCATAACTGGTAAACCATAAGAGATAAGACAAAATTTCACTACACAAGAAATGTAGATCGCGTTAAAATACACAATTTATGTCATATTCATTTTTTGTTGTTGAGTGAAACATTTTCTAGATATTGCTTGTTATTCCCTTAAATTTTCCAATACTTATACTTTTTCTCAAATTCGTTATTCATTTTTTTTTGTCCTGGTAATACAAAGAGAATGGAATACTCCATATAGCAAGCTTTTAAAACATTTGACTATCGCTTAAAGCCTACCATATTCCCCTTGCATCTACAAGAAAATTAGCAATAAGATTAACATCTCGATATCCCGATTAACATGAAGCATATGGAGAATAAGCGTTTGTAAAAATAGTTTGCTAAAGAGTAGAGAAAGTCATGTGAGTGTAACACATCAGATTTTTTTTAATGCCATGAATAAAAGTTAAAATGTAGGATAAAATAAGCTGGTAAAAGAACAGAGAATTATATCACGCAAGTAAAACCATTTATGTTACTTAAGGGGAGATTAAAATTGAAGAATTTGTTACGTTCCCATGACCCAGTATTTAGAGTCTACAAACTATTCTTCTGTCTGCTTCAAGTTAATCCACATAAACGTTTGCACGAAGTCATTACACTTGTCGTTATGGGTACCTACAAAGGGACAGCGGTAGTAGATGTTTGACAGCGCAACACTGTATACTGATCTTGAAATTCCATCTTCTTACCATGACATAGCGAGAAACAAGTAAATAGCGACAACACTTTAGACAATCTATTGAAAAATACAAAGCAACATTATCGGACATCTCAGAAATGGCTGACGCCGTTAGAAAAATATTTGAAATAAATTGTGTTTTGAAGAGATGTACATTTTTATTTTCTCTACTACGTATAGTAGGTAGGGAAGTACCTATTGTATTCCACCAAAAACTCAATGTCGAGATTTAATCGAAAAAATATGTTTTGAGGCTTCTTGCAACCCAAAAAAGGTCTTTTTTCAAAAAAAGGTCCGTGTGTCTGTGAAGGCATAACTCAAAAACGAAAAATCGGATAAATTAAATTTTATATTTATGTTCAGTATCTTCCAAAGGTGCGACACAAAGATTTTCAAAAAATCACCCACCCAACTACCCTATACACGGAACGCTTTTCTAAAATTTTGACTTTTTAAAAAAATGCCCACGATTTTGATTAGCATACCATATATTAAATATGCTAACATGACAAATAAAATCCATGTCTTGACTTTTCTGGGAATAGCCTTTGAAATCCTCTTCATTCGGAAGGAATTTTGTATAATCTTGTATAACTGATAAACGTTAACCGATAAACGAAAACGTACACACAAAAAATTAAGATCTCTTTTAAAACAATTTATGTCAAATAATATTTTTTGTGGCATAAGCCATTTCTAGGATATCCGTTATTCATGGTTCGAATTCCTCATTACTTGGGTCATTCTTTATAGTCCTATCAACATTCAGTTGTTTCTCGCGATGTCATGGAAACAGTATGGAATTTTAAGGCAGCATATAGCGTCCAGTTGTTAAACATTTGACTATCGCTGTTCTCTTTGTATCTATAATGAAATGTGTAATGTAGCTGTTTCTGCAAAGGTTTATTTGGATAAAAATGTAGTAGACAGAAAGATAAGTTTTAGTAAGAATAGTCTATATACCCACCAATAAACGATAGAGAGTAGAGAAAGTAATGCGAGTATGCCACATCATATTTTTTGTGTAGAAGGTTTTCATGCAAACATCTTAAACATGTATTTTAATCAAAATCGCTAGATCCATTTTTGGAAAATAAAAAAATAACGATAATTTTTCTATGCTGTGAGGGTTTTTGAAAGTCTTCTTGTCCCATCCTTGGAAGATGCTCAATTTAAATACCAATGCTGTTCATACGCACAGAATTCTAATGTGCTTTTATTCGGGTAGCCTGCCTCAAAACGTGTATTTCCGATAAAATCTTGGTACTGAATTTTTGGGTGAAATGCAATACTTGTTCTACTTACTGCAGGTAGGCAGCAGACAAAGTAGAAAGTCATACTAATTGCTTAAAAATTACAGAATTTCCAAATTTCCCCTTGAGGCAGTATTTTAACACTTAAATGATTTCAGTCTAATTATAAAATATATATATATACTATAATTCAATAACAGTCCGCCTTAAAGCAATATGTGTATGTAACAATATATAAAAAGTGTATATTACAGTCATTGTATATGTTTATATTATTGTATACATGTAATAATGTTATCTGAATGTATTACGTAATTTAATAATGTAGGAGCTGTGAGAATAATAGGTTAAAAGTTGCTAACAATGAGGTAACCTTGAGGCAATAATGAATTTGAAAGTTTAATACTACTGGTAATTCTTGGAGCAACAATAATGTAATTTTTGAGACAGTTCATAAAATAGCCAATTAACAACCAGAAAAAGCTTTAGTTAAATGAAGGTATTCTATTGGAGTAGGATTAGCCAATCAGAAATTGAAATACAGAAATTTACAAATTTAAGCGGTAGAAATCAAGTCAGTTGCTTGTAGACAGTGTTCCTAACCGGACGCGAGATGCGTCCTCGAGAAATTTAATACGTATTCGTGTGAGACGAAAATAGTTTACGTGTTAAAAAGTGCAAGTATTTAATAAAAGAATCTCACAGCTCTCTATATCAGTGAAGTGTTATTAAAATCGTGTCAAGAATTAATAAAAAGGGGTGAATTAAAAAAATTACAATCTGTGTAAGCCTACATTCTTCAGCCGCATCACGCTATGTTAAGAAATTCATGTCTCTAAAAATAATACTGACGCAGCCGAGGCAAACATGAATATATAATATTTAAAGAAACAGTCAAAATTACAAAGTTAATAATTTTTTAAACATTTTTGTGACGAAGGCTACCGGGTACCCTACGTGCGGTTGCAACTACTTCAAGTTCGGCTCCCCAACAGTTGAACTACAATACAACTCCTACTTCAAATTGGCTTTCCATACGTGAAGCAACAACCTATTTCAGATTGGCTCCCAAATCCTGGGGCAGATAACAATACAACAAAATATACAACTTCACCCGCAACAAACGAAGGCAATCACATTTCTGAGAAGTTTGAGAGTAATCTGCCTCACTCTAGACATCGCACTCAAATACTTACACAGAGCAGAAGACAAACTCTATAACATCAGAAAGAATTCACCATAACGAGATCTAGCCTGATGCACTTCTCAAAGAACTATGAATGAACGGAGCGTTGCCAAAGAGCATATCCACCAACATCTCCGCCCACTGCTCTACGGTTTCAGCACTTAACTTCAGTGAAAGTGCACACTAACTGCTAAAGGAAAGGACACATTCCATGTTTGAGCTCATAACTATATTAACAGCTGGTTCCCAAAATAAAACATCATATCCTCACTCATCTATCACCTCTGCACTCATTTCACTGGATGTTGTATCGAGTGGCGAAGCCACCAGTAAATATAGTTATATTTAATTAAGTACTACACGATTGCAACAAAGTATACAAAGTTTATAATTAGGGGAAGGTGGGGCAAGAGTGCCATGTTAAGGTTCAAACAGTATTTTCTTCCTCTAAACAGAATCATACGTATTTTTTCCCCGTATATAAGATAAGCTATCATTACACAAGAACATGATAGAGTATTA
Source organism: Deroplatys truncata (assembly GCA_030765065.1). Lineage (NCBI taxonomy): Eukaryota > Metazoa > Arthropoda > Insecta > Mantodea > Mantidae > Deroplatys > Deroplatys truncata. The sequence continues at coordinate 20,250,053 of CM060978.1, forward strand.
AGACAAACTCTCCCAAACATTCTGAGATATTTTGATTTACATAAAGAAACGTCAGTTGACACTCTTGCCCCGTAGGCTGGGGTAAGAGTGTCACATACATTGAACAAACTGAGACATCATTATTCCCTACAAATATCACAAATAAAAGTTCCTTTCACGTGATTAAATTCTGTACAATCTGTATGAGACATTCCTTTACATTCTTGACACTGAACCATTGGCTCATCAGGTGGATCTGATAACCTTTCTTGGCAAATTAAGCAAAAGTGGACATCGTCTTTTTTCTGGTCTTCAGTAGTTTTCTGTGACATTGCAGTATCACACTTTGGTTTCTTCTGTATCTTTGATTTTAACAGAGCCTTTGTGGTAGTTGAGCGATTAGTACAAGCTTGTTTGCTTTCAAGCATTTTTTATGTGGGCTGCTGGTCAGGATAACCGATTTATCAGGTTTTCTTCCTCTTAGGGTTGGAATTTTAGGAGAAGGTAATTGGAAGTGGGGAAATAGTTTCAATACTGGAGTTTTGGAAACAGGTTTAATTTTATCTGCTTCCTTTTCATCAACGAAGTAAAAGCTTTCCCTCGAAGTAGAAGCTATAGGAATGAACTCCTTTGAATTCCTTCTCTTATCATTCTCTAGGGGCAGGATGCTTGAATCTTCGGTATTTTCACTATCCATTTTTCTCTGTATTTATGATTTATAAATTTTGTTACAATGAATTGTTCACACTACGTTCACAGTACGGGGTAAGAGTGTCAATCTGGCACTCTTGCCCCAGAGTCAGCTGACACTTTTGCCCCCAGCTGCACGGGATTACATCTGGTGACACCATGGAGTGGCGGCTACATACACTACTAACTCTTCGCGTGCAATTGGATTCTCATATAAGTGGGGTTAAGCCATAATAACTGAGATATACCAGAAATTACCTTACCTGGGAATAAATTGGGTTTCCTGTCATGGAAATATAAGATCAAATTATGAAAAAAGTACTTTATTATACAACAAAAACAATAAATTTCTAGAGCTGCTGTAATGCACAGCCCAACAAACATGCCATCTAACTCAGTGTACCCAACCTTGCAACAAAGTCACTAAGCCCGTATTTTTTCACTTAAAGGGGGCTGACACTCTTACCCGATATGGCACTCTTGCCCCACCTTCCCCTAATTATTTATAAAGAACAAATATACAAGAGAAGTAACTCATTTGCTTTCTCTGTCTTCTGGAAGGTTTATAAAACAAGGAAACTTTACGAGAGACAACTTTGCTGATCCAATTGGATTGTTTATGTTATATCCACGACATTTTGGAACTATTAAGTGTTTATTGAAATTGAGGTTTTAATTTGTTTACGATCTTTAACTAGTATGGTCCTATATTGGGCGTGAAAGATCGGAAATTTTGCTCAACGCCTCTTTGTTTCCGACGTAAAAATCCTTAGCACGGCTTCCTTCTGAAGGGAAGTAAAGCCGGTGGTCCCGTGTCGTAGATTTACGGCACATAAAGAACCTCAAGCCTGATAAACAGGCCTCTGAGCAAAATACCGACCTGTAGATCTGCATTATTGAAATATATGATTCCTACAAATTTCAACTAATTTAGCTGAATTTTTGATCAGAGATTTTGTTATCATAATTATTATAGCATAAAATTCATTTTCATCGTCCTACGCACCAAAATTTCCCCCCAAAAGTTATTTTTAGCAATGAAAATCGAGTCTCATGTGATGAGAGTTTGGAAATTTTAAGGTTTTACATGTCGAATATTGTTCCTCTTTAAAATGAAATAGTATTAAACTACTAAAACGCTAAATACAAAACTATACTTTAAATAAAAAAATCTGATGTGTTGGACTCACATGACTTTCTCTACTCTTCTACAAACTAATTTTATAAACGCTATTTCTCCATCTACTTCATGTTAATCCAGATATCGAGATATTAATCTTATTGCTAATTTTCTTGTAGGCGCAAGGGGAATATGGTAGACTTTAAGCGATAGTCAAATATTTTAAGAGCTGGTTGCTATGTGGAGCATTCCAGGATCCAGCACATCATTACAAAAAAAAAAAAAAAAATCCCATTTGAGGAAAAGTATAAGTATTGGAAAACTAAAACAAACAAATATATATCGGAAATAGTTCATTCGGCAAAAATGGAAAAGCAAGAAAAAAACAAACAAACAAAAAATCTGATGTGTTACACTCACATGACATTCTCTACTCTAGTACAAACTATTTTTACAAACTCTTATTTCTCCATCTATTTGATATTAATCGAGATAAACTTTTGCAGAAGCGATCTTTTGACATGCAAAGCGAATTACATTTTACACATAGCGACCAGTTCTAAAAATATTTGACTATCGCTTAAGGCCTACTATGTTCCCCTTGTTTTGTATTTGCAAGGGCAATATAGAAATACAGTAGCCTTTAAGCATCGACATATCTCTTAATAGCTGGTTGCTAGGTGCAGCACCATTCCCTTTGCCACAGATTAATACTCTTTGCATATCCAAGACAAAAAAATGAATAACGAAATCCCATTTGAGAAAATAAGCATTGAAAAATTTAAGGGAATAACAAGCAATATCTCGAAAATGGTTCACTCAACAACAAAAAAATGTATATGACATAAATTGTGTATTTTAACACGATCTACATTTTTTGTGTAGTAAAAATGTGTCTATCTCTTGTGGTTTACCAGTTATGCAAAAGTCGATCACAATGAAGAATACTTTTGGAGACATTCCCAGAAAATTCAAGATATACATTTTATTTGTCATGAAAATATCTTAAACATATGATATTTTAATCAAAATCGTTAGAGCCATTTTTGAGAAAATTAAAATTTTCGAAAAATGTTCCATGTAAAGGGTAATCTAGGGTGGGGGGATTTTCTTGAAAACCTTCGTGTCGCATCTCTAGAAGATACTGAACCCAAATACCAAGTTTCGTGTTTATCGGACTGTTCGCTTCTGAGTTATGCTGTTCACAGGCAGACACACAGACGGACGTTCTTCCAAAATGATTTTTTTTGATTCAGGGGATCTCAAAACACATATTTCCGATGAAATCTCGGTATCGAATTTTTGGGTGGAATACAATACTTCCCCTACTTACTATATATAGTAGAGAAAGTAAAAAAGCGGTGTTTAGACCTCGTCAACCTTCAGAGAACGTAGACTCAAGATTTCAAAGAAACCGAGCAGAAAATGCGTCACGGGCAGCATTTTAGAGTAACAAATAAAAAGAAGACAATTTAACGACTTTGGTAAAATATATTTACATGGCAAATGCAATGTATATCTTGAATTTTCTGGGAATGGCCTGTTAACTCCTTTTCTAGCATCAATCATTTCCGAAAAATCCGTTCTTACTGGTTTACTGGTTTTCAATGCTTAATTTTTACTTTCTCTACTACGTAGAGTAAGTAGGGGAAGTATTGTATTCCACCCAAAAATTCGATACCGAGATTTCACGGGAAATACATGCTTTGAGATCCCCTGAATCCAAAAAAAGCATTTTTGGAAACATGTCCCTGTGTGCGTCTCTCTGTGAACAGCATAACTCAGAAACGAACAGTCGGATAAACACCAAACTTGGTATTTAGGTTCAGTATCTTCCAGAGATGCGACACGAAGGTTTTCAAGAAAATCCCCCGCCCCAGAGTACCCTTTACATGGAACATTTTTCGAAAATTTTAATTTTCTCAAAAATGGCTCTAACGATTTTGATTAAAATATCATATGTTTAAGATATTTTCATGACAAATAAAATGTATATCTTGAATTTTCTGGGAATGTCTCCAAAAGTATTCTTCACTGTGAACGACTTTTGGTAAACTGGTAAACCATAAGAGATAGACAAAATTTTACTACACAAAAGATGTAGATCGCGTTAAAATACACAATTTATGTCATATACATTTTTGCTGTTGAGTGAACCATTTTCGAGATATTGCTTGTTAGTCCCTTAAATTTTTCAATACTTTTTCTCAAAGTCGTTATTCATTTTTTGTGTCCTGGTAATGCAAAGAGAATGGAATACTCCACATAGCAACCAGCTCTTAAAATATTTGACTATCGCTTAAAACCTACCATATTCCCCTTGCATCTACAAGAAAATTAGCAATAAGATTAACATCTCGATTAACATGAAGCATATGGAGAATACACGTTTGTAAAAATAATTTGTACAAGAGTAGAGAAAGTCATGTGAGTGTAACACATCAGATTTTTTTAAGTAATCTTCGCGATGTCATGGAAAGAGTGCAATTTTAAGGCCAGCATATACGGATCCGCTTTTAAACGATCTGTCTATCGTTTCGACTTCTTGGATCCTTGATAAAACTATTTCTGCAAACATTTATCTCGATTAAGACGAGGTACATAAAAGATAAGAAACGAAAGTGGGTAGAGAAAGTCACGTGAATGTGTAACGCATAGTCCTTGTCCCTCACTTGCGAGAGAACAAATTGTATTTATTGTAACATTATTGTAGCTCCGCGTTTGGAAGCCAATTTACGAGAGCAAATATATGTTTTTCTTTACGCGATGCCATCTTGTGTGACGTCACTCCTTATTTGGTTCGTTTAACTCCATCTGGCGTAGCAATTTGCATCAATTAGGGTTCGAAAGAATTTTAAGTTTTGTATATTGTCCTCCGGCTAGCTATCATATTATCTTAGTAGAACAAGTATCTCTTGCAGGGTGTGAAGCGGAAAGGAATCTTTTGTCTAGAAATGATATTGACGAAGAAATTGGTTTTATAATCTTTATTGCAGAACACGTTCACGAACACTTTCACAGATTTATCTGGATAATCGCCATACTGAAACTGTTTTTAATAACTTCTCACTTTTAACTCACGTACTTCAACTTTATATATTTAACTGTATAATACTTTATAATAGTTCTTGTAATTCTGTTGCGCGTAACTTGACGAAATAAATGAACGGAGAATTTTGTAGAACTGGTGGGCTGACGTGTAATGTGTTGAGAATCTTGTTGAACTGGGAGAACGCTCCCTTGAACCTACACTATTTATAGGCTTGCCTCAAGATACGCCTAAAGATTATAAATGAACTGCTATTGGCTAATAAAACGCGCCAACATTAGCGTCTATTTTACTATCCAATGAAAACCACTAATACATATTACTTTAGGAAATGTTCTAGAAGCTTTTTTACCGAAAACCCGCGAAACATTACGTAACTTCCTTGTTCCCGGTAATGATAAACAACTCACTCCACCGCTGCATTCCTGCGCCATTACTAACAGTTTCAGTAAAGCCTTATATTATTATTTACCAATAATAATTACAATCAATAAACCTCTGAAATCAATGTCACATCAAAATACATATTTATATTACAATCATTATTTACCTTTAAGTAATTTGTGATACAAATTACCGTATCACACTGCATCCACAGAAAGCCAATATAAGGTATGTAAGGCGCGGAATATGCAGCAGCAAAAAGGTTGAAGGCGAGAGAGAATGGTTTAACCGTACACCGCTGTGCGGTTCGAACCAAATGCTGCAGTGCACGTTAATGTTTAATGAGGAGAGGGAACCTTCCTCAAACACGGGACTCTATGTATGTACAATCTGTATGCTCCATTAGTACGCTATTAATACAAATGTTCGATAGAATAAAACCGAATGCTCATAATAAGACGTGACGAGCATTTACAAACCCTTACTCAAACAAAGGACATCTCAACTGCCTCCGCATTTCAATCCCAGACTTTTTCTTTACCTAGAATCATTCCTTCCCTCTGTTATTTTGTATTTTCTCAAAAATGAACAAACATTTTGTTTAAATAACGAATTTGTTAACTTTTACAAGCAATATGATGTATCTATATTTTTAATTTTTGCAGAATATTCTGTGAATTTTATGAAAAGCTATAAAAACAGATAAAGGCATACAGGAAGTACTCACACTTCGTTAAAATATACAACCTATACAATTAATATTAGTTACCATTTCTCAAATATCTCTGTCTGTGTCTGTAAAATTCTTTCATTTTAAATACACCTGAAATGTTATGTGGTTTCTCAACAACTTAATATCACGGCTGGTATACTGACCTTTTATACACTTAACTATTACCCACCTTGAGACAGTATTTTTAACACTTAAATGATTTCAGTCAAATTATGTAATATAAAACAATAACAGCCCGCCTTAAAGCAATATGTGTATGTAACAATATATAAAAAAGTGTATATTACAGTCATTATAAATGTTTATATTATTGTATACATGTTCAATAATGTTATGTGAATGGATTACGTCATTTAATAATGTAGGAGCTAAAGTTGCTAACAATGAGGTAACAATGAGGTAGCCTTGCGGCAATAATGAATTTGAAAGTTTAACAATACTACTTATGATTCTTGGAAGCAATAATGTAATTTTTGTGACAGTTTATAAAATAGCCAATCAACAACCAGAAAAAGCTTTAGTTAAATAAAAGTATTCTATTGGATTAGGAATAGCAATCAGAAACTTGAAATACAGAAATTTTACAAATTTAGGCGGTAGAAATCAACGCGTTGGTTCCTAATCGAACGCGAGACGCGTCCTCGAGAAATTTAATACGTATTCGTGTGAGACGAAAATAGTTTACGTGTTAAAAAGTACAAGTAGTTGATAAAAGAATCTCACAGCTCTCTATATCAGTGAAGTGTTATCAAAATCGTGTCAAGAATTAATAAAAAGGAGTGAATTAAAAATATAATCTGTGTAAGCCTACATTCTTCAGGCGTATCACGCCCTCTTAAGAAATTCATGTCTCTAAAAAAAAAAAAAAATAATAGTACTGACGCAGCAGAGGCAAACATAAATATATAATATTTAAAGAAACAGTCAAAATTACAAGTTTTTTTTTTTATTTTTTTTGAGACGAAGGCTACCGGAAACATTTTACCATACGTGCGGTTACAACTACTTCAAGTTCGGCTGCCCAACATTTGAACTACAATACAATTCCTACTTCAAATTGGCTTTCCATACGTGAAGCAACAAACCTACTTCAAATTGACGCCCAAAACATGGGGCAAATAACGTAAAGATACTATCTACTACAACCTATATATATACAATGTGTATTATCGTAATATTAAATAACTGAAAGTATAAGTCTATTTACTTCATGGGCCATGCATTCAATAATGACCAATTCATGTGTCTGAACCAATCAGGTTGGAAGACTATTATTGAAATCTTGTCGAAAGGAGATTGGCACGCCTGATTCGCAACTGTTTGGAAATTGTCGCAGCTGACTCGCAATTGTTTCTGATTGTAAGCTAATGAAACGAAGATAACTTTCTTAAAGAACATGGCCGTGCTACATTGTGATATTGGTATGAATAAATGCAATTCAATACTATTACATAAAATACTTATGCTATTTTATTAACATTGTTTATTAAACATTTCGCTCAGTAAATAATTTAGCAAATACAACTACCCTCAAGCGTGTATTACTTAGTTATAAATATTTATAAAAATGATTAAAAGAAGTACCTACTGAAGAAACGAGATTTTAGTGAATAATTTTTTAACACTATGAAAATAAATGATAATGCGTAGAGAATCTCCGTGAATTTTTATTGGTCCTTGCAAGTTATTAAACGATAAGAGTACTTAAAATTGCTAATTTATATAAATGTCAATCAATTTATCTTACATTTTACCACACATTTCTCTAAGATTACATATATAGCAAAAATGAATTTTCATTGTCGCATTTTCCCAACTTTCTCAAAAATTAATTTTCAAAAAACGAACACCGAATCTCGTGTGCAATGCCAGACGTTACAAACATTTTTAAAGTTTTAAATTTTGCATATTATTCTTTAAATATAGATGTCTACAACTAAATAATACATTTTTAACCTAGGAAAAATAATTAAGTATGTGACACTTTTAATTTTCTAAAATTCAATAATGTATCAAATTATTAAAGCCCTGAATCCTAAGCTATACACCGAACATCTGAAAGAAATGGAACAAAAATTGCTCCAAGAGAAATACTTTATATAACGTCAAAAACCTAAGTAAACAAGATAACAGGAAAGTCAAGTTGTAAAATTTTACGCACCACTTCAGAACATACGGTCGTCTATTTAAATGTCGCTATGGTCAAAACTCAAAACCGTAGCCGGAACTGATTCTACAATTTGAAAACTTTCATATCAACATGTTAAAAAAATAATGTTTAGTTTCACTAGCGCCTACTTATTTAAGGTATAGGAAGTATTGCATTCCAACAAAAAAATTCATAACTGCCGGGATTTCAACAATACATCTTTTGAGGTCCCTATATCGAAAAAAATATGTATGAAAACGTCGGGCGCGCGCATGTAAACAACTCATAAACGAAAAATCGGATAAGTAAAATTGGTATCAGCATCTTCAAGAAAATCTCCCCAACCCAAACTATTATTATGTGGACTTCACGGGCTATTCCCGGAAATCCAGGATGTGCACTTTATTTGTCATGTAAATATCCTTAACATATATTATTTTAATCAAAATCGTTAAAGCCATTTTTCAGGAAGTCAAAAGAATGTAAAAATGTTCCATGTCAAGGATAGTTTGGGGTAGGGGATTTTTCTGAAAATATTCCTGTCGCATCTTTGGAAGATACTGAACTTAAATACCAAGTTTCGTATTTAACCGAATTGTCGTTTCTGAGTTAGGCTGTTCACAGACGGACATTTTTCTAAAGTAAAAAGCTTCCTTTTAATTCAGAGGGCTTCAAAACATGTATTTCCGCTGAAATCGGTATCGAATTTTTATGGAATGTAACTACGTGGTAGAGAAGGCGAAACTGTAGATGTTAAAGCAGACAATTTATGTCAAATAAAGCTTTTTGTGGGGTTAATCATTTTCGAGATATTCTTTGTTATTGGTTTGAATTTTCAAATACTTTATACTTTTCACAAGCGCAAATCGCTGTTCTTTATTTATCTTTCTCTTTTCTTTCGTTTTTGTGTTCATGCAAACAGAAAGAATTTCAAAGCCATCACAAGCGAGCAGCTTTCAAAAGATCTGACTATCGCTTAGGCCCACTATATTCTTCTTATACATACAACGAAATGTGTAAATGAGTAATGAAGGTTAATCTATATTAACAAGAAGTAGGTAGAAGAGTTAAGATTTTGTAACAATTATTTGTAGAGCAGTAAGTACAGAAAGTCATGTGATGCAACACACTCTGTCGCTATTCAGTTGGAAAGAGTATGGAATGTTTAAGACCAGCATGGTATCGAACTATTGTTATATCCCTCTTGTATCTATAACGAAGCGTGTAATGAAATTATTTCTGTAAAGGCTTATCTCGATTAACATGAAGTAGGTAGAAAAAAATCTGTGTTACACTCACATGACTTTCTCTACTCTTGTACAAACTATTTTTACAAACGCTTATTCTCCATCTACTTCATGTTAATCGAGATGTTAATCTTATTGCTAATTTTCTTGTAGGTGCAAGGGGAATATGGTAGGCTTTAAGCGATAGTCAAATGTTTTAAGAGCTGGTTGCTATGTGGAGTATTCCATTCTCTTTGCATTACCAGGACAAAAAAGAATGCATAACGAATTTGAGAAAAAGTACAAGTATTGAAAAAGCTAAGGGAATAACAAGCAATATCTTGAAAATGATTCACTCAACAACAACAAAAATGTATATGACATAAATTGTGTATTTTACGCGATCTACATTTTTTGTGTAGTAAAATTTTGTCTATCTCTTATGGTTTAGATATTATGCAAAAGTCGTTCACAATGAAGAATACTTTTGGAGACATTCCCAGAAAATTTGAGATATACATTTCATTTGTCATGAAAATATCTTAAACATATGAAATTTTAATCAAAATCTTTAGAGCCATTTTTGAGAAAATTAAAATTTTCGAAAAATGTTCCATGTAAAGGGTAATCAGCGGTTGGGGGATTTTCTTGAAAACCTTCGTGTTGCATCTCTGAAAGATACTGAACCTAAATACCAAGTTTGGTGTTTATCCGACTGTTCGTTTCTGAGTTATGCTGTTCACAGACACACACACACACACACACACACACACACACACACACACACACACACACACACAGACAAACACACACGGACATGTTTCCAAAAATGCTTTTTTTTTGGATTCAGGGGGTCTCAAAACATATTTCCGGTGAAATCTCGGTATCGAATTTTTGGGTGGAATACAATACTTCCCCTACTTACTATACGTAGTAGAGAAAGTAATAAGCTTCCTAAGAATAGTTTGTAGAAGTTATATACAGGAAAACCTGCTTTCAACGAACCCCTTGTTAAACGGAAATCTGTCGTAAACGGAATTATTTCATGAACGTATGAATTTTGGGGTGAAAAACATGCTAAATTCCCTTTATTAAACGAAAACTGTCACGAGGACAATGAAAATCAAAGTACGTCTTTTAACGGAAACGTTCCAGTTCCGGGATGCAGAGTTTAGAAAATGTTGAGGATCCTATGAGAGTCTGCTCTAAGTACGTGATGTTTAAGTTGAAACCTGACCATTTTGGTGCTAAGTGACCGGTCTAGGAGGGGGGGGGTGCAAATGACGGTCCGAATATTGAGAAACTGTCACACTCACCCTTCACTGCATAGTTAAGTTAGCAATAAGCACGGCTGATTGTCTTTTGTTGTTGTCTCTTCCCTTTCCATTCCCTGCTCTAATGACTTGTGGGACAGCATAGAATACAGCCCTAAACTTACATAGGTGATGATTTAGTTCAGCAGTAGTCACCATGGCTTCGAAAACAAGAATTGTGCTAGACCTTAACACGAGAGTGAAATTGATTTATGCTAGTGAATGTGATAAATTGAGCGTAAAGCAGATCATGAAGGTGTTCAACGTAGGCAAAACTCAAGTTTACGAGATTCTAAAGAAGAAATCAGAAGTTCTGAAGAGGTGGGAAAATTGTGCTATGGAAAAATAAAGAGAACTTAAGGCAACTGAAAACCAGGGCATTAATGAAATAGTGTGGGAGTGGTTCATTAGTGTTAGGGTAAACAACCACCGCATATCGCGGCCTATGTTACAGAAATATGCTAAAAAGGTAGCTGAAAATCCGGGTAAGACTGAATATAAAGCATCTAATGGATGCTTGGAGAGTTTCCGCAAAATACATCAAATAGTTTTTAAGGAACTTTGTGGTGAATCGAGTGACAATATTGAAACCATCGCTGATTGGATTGCTAAACTACCTTCAATAATCGAAGGATACGAACCTGAAAACACAGCAAACGGCGACGAGACGGGACTATTCTTCTGTGCGTTTCCGAATAAATCATTGTATTTAAAAGATAAGAATAGGTGTATATTTATGGTTTAATTTTGTTAATAGACTAGACCCGTTCAATTCGCTAAAGACAGGCTTTACTGTACAAATAAACGGTAGTACATGCCTGTTAATGTAACATGCACTTCTTTTATTATTTTTCCTCGAAATTTTGTCGAAAATCCAGTATGGAGTACCCGAAATTCCCCTAATACTATCGAACAAAATGCACTTATTTCTAGGCTCAATGACTAGCCAGCAATACTCAGTTAATTAAGAGAATTGAGCAAGCCCGAGGAATCTGTATTTTGACCAGGACTGTAGTGAAAGGTTTCGCTGCTGAAAAAGTGCACTTCCGAGCTGTTTCCCCCTGGCAGCCACACAGTGTCCCATGGCGTCAGCTTTATGTGTAGCAGCGGAGTCGAGTATTGATTTCTGATGCTTAAAGCTGACACTCGCTCAACACGACCGCTTCTTCAACTGAGACAGGAATCCTTAGAGATGGTCCACCAATCCTTTAATCACATTTCTGCGGCTCAAACTTGCTCATTAATGTCACGCGGCTTTAACTTTAATTACCTTCTCTAGCAGTTACTTATAGCAACTACAGAAAGCATCTATGGCACATCACCCAAAAATTAGACGTTGAGATTTTACACGAAATAATCTTTTAAGGCTTGAATTCAAAAATAGCTATTTATATACCAAGTACACAAAATGAAACTTTTACGTACGTGGTGCATACAATAGTTTTCACCAAAAGCCCTCTAAATTACATTAAATAAAATAAATAAATGTAATATAAGTACTGTACAAATATAAAAGACATAGTCATTTGTTGACATATCTCACAGCCGCCTGAATCCTACGATATGAACCGCACCAACGCCTCCTAGGAAGCATTGGCCGTAACAATACGAGATGGTGCAGTACTTATTCTGAGCGCTCGTTTCTAAATTGTGACTGAAAATATGGGTGAAAATGGCGAGGAAATTTCAATCCGAGCCAGAGACATTGAATCGGAGCAGCAAAATCTCGGCAGCAGCATGAGTAGGAATATATTGCATTATTTCTCTTGTGAATGTTACATGAAACATCAAAGACACTGAAAGCTTCCTCGCTATGGTCCAAATACTCAATGCTTAAAACTACTTTGTATTTAAAAGGAAATATATCTATCGTTTTTTTGCAAAGAACTCACTTTTCTTAAGCGTAATTCTGAGGAATACCAAGGAAATAAATCGAAACTTCTTTCTAGGGAGGAAGTGAATAGGTTTCACTATCATCTGGATTTTGTTTCCAGACGACTTTAACGGTCTAGGCCGCTGAAATACTGTTTTTCGGCGTGTTAACAGTCCGACAAAGAACTTTGTGTGGGGGGGGGCATAACTCAAGCACGAAAAAGCGGTTAAATACCAAACTTGATAATTAAGTTTAGCATCTTTCTAAAAAATTCAAGAAAATCTCCCCACCCCAAACCAAGCTTTACATGAAAATTTTTGTATTCCAAAAAATGGCTCTAATGATTTTGAATTTTCTGGGAATAGCCTGTGAAGTCCTCTTCGTTCAGAAGGAATTTTGTATAATCTTGTGTAACTGGTGAGCGTAAGTGACAGAAGAATATATATTTGTGGCATCAGCCATTTCCGAGGTATCCATTATTAATGGTTCCAATTCATCAATACTTAGCCATTCTTTTAAAGTCCTGTCGATTTTCAATTGTTTCTCGCGATTTCATGAAAGGAGTATGCAATAGCGTCCAGTTGTTGAACATTTGACTATCGATGTTCCCTTTGTATCTATAACGAAATGTGTAATGTAGGTATTTCTGTAAAGGTTTATTTGGATTAAAATGAAGTAGACAGGTAAATAAACTTTTGTAAGAATACTTTACATACCCACTAATAAACGATAGAGGAAAGAGAAGGTAATGTGAATGTAATACATCAAAATTTCTTTTAGAAAAACAGATCCGCGCGCATCAGTGAACGACACAATTCAAAAACGTAAATCGGATAAAATTGAAAAAAAAGGTCAATGATTATTAAGATGCGTACGTTTGAAATAAAAAAAATCTGATGTGTTACACTCACATAACTTTCTCTACTCTTGTACAACCTATTTTTACAAATGCCTATGCTCCATATGCTTCATATTAATCGAGATATCGAGATGTCAATCTTATAGGTAATTTTCTTGTAGATGCAAGGGGAATATGGTAGCTTTTAAGCGATAGTCAAATATTTTATCGCTGGTTGCTATGTGGCGCATTCCATTCTCTTTGCATGTCCAGGAGATAAAAAATCTGATGTGTTACACTCACATAACTTTCCCTACTCTTGTACAACCTAATTTTACAAACGCCTATTCTCCATATGCTTCATGTTATCGAGATATCGAGATGTCAATCTTATTGGTAATTTTCTTGTAGATGCAAGGAAAATATGGTAGCTTTTAAGCGATAGTCAAATATTTTAACGCTGGTTGCTATGTGACGCATTCCATTCTCTTTGCATGTCCAGGACATAAAAAAAATGAATAACGCATTTGAGAAAAAGTATAAGTATTGGAAAATTTAAGGAAATAACAAGCAATATCTCGAAAACGGTTCACTCAACAAAAGAAATGTATATGACATAAGTTGTGTATTTTAACGCGATCTACATTTTTTGTGTAGTAAAATTTTGTCTATCTCTTATGGTTTACAAGTTATGCAAAAGTCGTTCACAATGAAGAATACTTTTGGAGACATTCCCAGAAAATTCGAGATATACATTTCATTTCTCATGACATTACCCTAAACACATGATATTTTCATCAAAATCGTTAGAGCCATTTTTGAGAAAATTAAAATTTTCGAAAAATCTTCCATGTAAAGGGTAGTCTGGGGTGGGGGGATTTTCTTGAAAACCTTCGTGTCGCATCTCTGGAAGATACTGAACCTAAATACCAAGTTTGGTGCTTATCCGATTGTTCGTTTTTGAGTTATGCTGTTCACAGACACACACACAGACACACACACAGACACACACACACACACACAGACACACACACACACAGACACACACACGGACATGTTTCCAAAAATGCTTTTTTTGGATTCAGGAGGTCTCAAAACGTGTATTTCCGGTGAAATCTCGGTATCGAATTTTTGGGTGGAATGCAATACTTCCCCTACTTACTATACGTAGTAGAGAAAGTAAAAAATGAATAACGAATTTGAGAAAAAGTACAAGTATTGGAAAATTTAAGGAAATAACAAGCAATATCTCGAAAACGGTTCACTCAACAAAAAAAATGTAAATGATATAAGTTGTGTATTTTAACGCGATCTACATTTTTGGTGTAGTAAAATTTTGTCTATCTCTTATGGTTTACCAGTTATGCAAAAGTCGTTCATAATGAAGAATACTTTTGGAGACATTCCCAGAAATTTCGAGATATACATTTCATTTCTCATGACATTATCTTAAACATATGATATTTTCATCAAAATCGTTAGAGCCATTTTTGAGAAAATTAAAATTTTCGAAAAATCTTCCATGTAAAGGGTAGTCTGGGGTGGGGGGATTTTCTTGAAAATCTTCGTGTCGCATCTCTGGAAGATACTGAACATAAATACCAAGTTTGGTGTTTATCCGACTGTTCGTTTTTGAATTATGCTGTTCACAGACACACACATACACAGACACACACACACACACACACACACACACACACACACACACGGACATGTTTCCAAAAATGCTTTTTTTGGATTCAGGTCTCAAAACATGTATTTCCGGTGAAATCTCGGTATCGAATTTTTGGGTGGAATGCAATACTTCCCCTACTTACTATATGTAGTAGAGAAAGTAAAAATGAATAACGCATTTGAGAAAAAGTATAAGTATTGGAAAATTTAAGGAAATAACAAGCAATATCTCGAAAACGGTTCACTCAACAAAAGAAATGTATATGACATAAGTTGTGTATTTTAACGCGATCTACATTTTTTGTGTAGTAAAATTTTGTCTATCTCTTATGGTTTACCAGTTATGCAAAAGTCGTTCACAATGAAGAATACTTTTGGAGACATTCCCAGAAAATTCGAGATATACATTTCATTTCTCATGACATTACCCTAAACATATGATATTTTCATCAAAATCGTTAGAGCCATTTTTGAGAAAATTAAAATTTTCGAAAAATCTTCCATGTAAAGGGTAGTCTGGGGTGGGGGGATTTTCTTGAAAACCTTCGTGTCGCATCTCTGGAAGATACTAAACCTAAATACCAAGTTTGGTGCTTATCCGACTGTTCGTTTTTGAGTTATGCTGTTCACAGACACACAGACACACAGACAGACACACAGACAGACACACACACGGACATGTTTCCAAAAATGCTTTTTTTGGATTCAGTGAGTCTCAAAACATGCATTTCCGGTGAAATCTCGGTATCGAATTTTTGGGTGGAATGCAATACTTCCCCTACTTACTATACGTAGTAGAGAAAGTAAAAATTATTTGAAAACGCTAACGTATTACTCACACGACATTCTCTATCCACTACTCTATATAAACTATCCTTACAAATGCTTATTCTTCGGGTTAATCGAGATAAACATTTCACTGTAGATACAAGAGGGACACGGGAGGCTGAAGCGATAGTCAAATATTTAGAAACCGGGTCGCTAGATGTTGACTTTGAAATTCCATACTCTTTGTAAGAACCGACTTGGCATGTCAGAAAAGTATAAAATATTTTAAAATTCAAAGTAATAAGCACAAATATTTCGGAAGTGGTTAATGACACACAAATTCATTTGATATAAATTGTTTTTTAACAATATCTGTGATTTTGTTTCATTTCTCTTTAACTTGTCATATCGAGGGCTTTCATTTGATCACTACTGATGATGCCTTTACCCTCTCAGCTGTGAGTATTCTTAATGTTGTTGTTTTTTGTTTTAAATATTTTGTGCTCTTAAACACTCACATTCACTCCCGCATTCACACAAGCAGTCCTTACGGAGGTTAGGGAATATATATATATATATATGTGTGTGTGTGTGTGTGTGTGTGTGTGTGTATGCGCAATATATCCTCGCCCCAGCTGAGAATCGAACCCGGGTCCTTTGAGTTCAGAAGTCTGCCGTTTTTGTGTATTTCTTACGGATTACCAGTTACCTATGCAAAAGCATAAAATAATCATTAAAAATACAGGGGACTTCAGAGGGCCCACCTCCGTGGTGTGGAGGTAGAGTGTCTGCTTCATATTCAAGAAGTTTTGAGTTCGAATCTCGGTTAGGATGGGTTACCTAGACAAAACGTTTTTTCCCTATCATGAGAAGACGAATCTAGGTAACTCAGCTCTAGGATCCCGGGCTCATTTGAGCACCATTTCAACCATTTCGTACATTCACCGTCCGATATGACAATTAAAAGACGTAAAACTACACGTAAAAGTTAGATATACATTCTGTCATTCAAATATCAACATATGGTATTTTATCATTGCATTTTTGAAGTTCTCATTCGCAATTCTTTTGACGCCCTGGTGAGTTGAGACGAATGTATATATTGTTCATTTCTATAGGCCCCATTTCTAAGATGTTGACTGAAACATTTGATGCTGCTTTTACTTTTGAACTTCATAGGTTAAGTTACTGTAAATTTTGAATAAGGTTATGTTTACGTAATATATTTAACTTGAAGGTGATGTGTTGTTACGTATTTTTAAACCTGAAGATCGTATGCTTACGTAATTGTATTTTACGTAATATTTATTTAGTTGCATTTATGGAGTTTGCAACACACGCTTTGGGCGTCGGTTTGAATTTGTTGATTACGTAATATGCTGTTACGTATGAGAAGCTGATTTCAAGATGTGTTTTTGTTATTACACTCCAAGTTTTACACTATAATATTTAACTTTTTTTTTTATTAAAACTGTTTCTATATTATTTATTTATGTTTGAATTTGCCTCGGCTGCGTCAGTCTTGTTTGTAGAGTCATGTATCTCTAAATTAAGGTGCGGTGTGACAATGATTGTAGATATCACAGAATTTAAGTTTTTCAATTCACTTCTTTTATTAGTTCTTGCACATTTTTATAAAGAACTACACTTTTTAAGAACTGTGAGAATCTTCAATACTTTCACTTAGCACGTATACATATTTTACGATTCACACGTAGAGAACACATCTTACATCTGTTCACTACCAAGGCTTGTCAGCAACTGAGCAACTTTAAACGGTTAAACCTGTAAGCTTCGGTATTTCAAGCCTCTGATTGGCTAATTCTAGTCCAATAGAATATCTGCATTTTACTTAAACTTTTTCCTTGTTATTGATTGGCTAATTTTAAACTGTTACTGAATTTACCTTATCTTTGATATAATCATGACTGGTAACTTTTCAAACTCTTAAACTCATTATTGCTACAAGGTTACCTCATTATTACCTCATTGTTAGCAACTTAAAACTTATTATTCTCAGTTCTTGCATTGTTAAAGTATGTAATGTATTCACATAACATTAATAAAACATTTTTACAATAAAAATAAGCATTTGCAATGACTGTTACATACAATTTAAATAATTATTACATACATATTGTTTCAAGGCGGGCTGTTATTAAATTTATTAATTATAAAAATACAATTGAAACTATTCAGGTATTAAAATACTGCCACAGTTCATCGTTTTTCAGTTACTTTCACACGCGCATTCACTCTCACGTCTAAACTTTCAGACTCTATGGATGGTAGGGAACAATCTCAATTAAAGAAAAATTTCCACCTTCCCGGCTGGGAACGAACCCGGGACTTCCAGTTCAGAAGTCAGTTCGCTGACCACGGAGGCAGTCTATATGAATATTAAAGGCAGCATAAAACGACATACCTTTTAAATATTTGACCGTCGCTCTAGCCTCCTGTAAGCTCCTGTTTCAAAATGAGCATTGAAACCACTCTGGCCAACACCAGCAATTGTTAACATCTGCTTTGTTGCTAGGTAAATATAACAAAATGCAATTTCACTTATTCCCACAAAGCAAATAGCTTACAGTTACTGGCAAGCGTGTATATTTTCACAAAGCAGCATGGTAAATGTTTACAAGCCGAGTTGAATCAGTATTTCTCTCCATTTTCAGGGCTGCCAACGTAAACACAATTGTGGTGCGTATACAAAATCTGACCTATCTGCCATTGTGCCGCATTTGAAAAGACTGGAACCATAAGGAAACAATGATGCTATTGTGCCATTTCACTCACACGTTTACAAAATTATGACGTAGCTTTGGATATGTACAGTGGAGTGTAAGGATATCGATGGTGCTCGTTTCCTAGTGCTTTTCTTCATTCAATGTTGGCAGAAACTTAGCATATGTGTTCCACATCAGTTCTGAGTGAGCTAATCTCTTATTAATCTCTTATTAGTATGAATTCAAGTCCCACATAAATGCATCAGCCAATGAGAAAAGGCCAGCCCTAGGTGAGGGGCGAAAGGGGAGCAGTTTCACATGAGTGGCTGGAAGGCATGCTTCGTCAAGACTGTCCACGCCAGCCCCTCACTGAGTTCATCTCGTACTGGTTTGGTGTCAAAAGTCTGACACTTAGGCATTAACAGGCTGGTGTCAGGCTCAGGAGCGAACAAAAAGACAAACAATAAGTGGAAAGGTAGCACCAGATAAGTTGGTGTGACAGCGGCGGTTTAGTGTTTCCTTACCGTCAATAGAACGGCACGATTCCAAGCATTCGACTGTACACATTAACACAAAATTCCGCATAAACTAGAGGAAACAATACAATAATTATATGGCAGCATGATATCAAACGAAATGGTTATAGAAACAGGAAACTATAGACGCACCGGCTGTGGCTTACGGCTTATCGTAAAGGCTCCGACTGGTCGGGAAGAGATAGCCTACAGGACAGCACTCTCATCCAGCGTTAATACCAGATATTCCTTCTCCTCCCTGCCTCCCGAACATTGTAGAACTCTGGAAAATTCCAGCGGCTATATGAGCGGGGTTTTCGCAAGTGAGCTAGTCAGTAAATGAGCCACTGAGTGCGTTTCCGGTGCGACTTAAATGCGTTCTACGAGTGAGGTTGCGACTACAGTGAGTGCTGCTACCGAGAAAGATTAGAGAGGTCTTGTATTCGACTCCCCAGCGAGCGAATCGGAAGGAAGAAGAGGCTGCTACTCGCGAAGAAAGTGAAGTGACAGTGGAAAGTGGACAAAGTTGCAATATAGTACATCTTATAGGATTTGTAAACTTCAAGGACGGAGTATATGTACTTTATCTTTAAAAAAATGCGAGGGATTTTCAAGTGATCATCAGAGTCGGATAAATTTCTGTAATTGAATTTTGCAAAATGTCAATGATAGAGTAATTGATCCACGCTTCATATTCTTCTCTGACGAAGTATGGTTCCATTTATATGGCCATGTTTCGTTGCAAAATAACATATGTTGCATTGAAAGGTAGAATCAGACTGAAAAAATTCAATGCCATAGCCGGAACTTCAACTACATCTTCCCATTTCTTCCGGTTACTCTAACCAACTGAGCTAACATGGCAACATGCCGGCAAGATATTAAATTTCCTAGCTGATTCGCATTTTTACTTTCTCTACTACGTATAGTAAGTAGGGGAAGTATTGTATTCCACCCAAAAATTCGATACCGAGATTTCACCGGAAATACATGCTTTGAGACCTCCTGAATCCAAAAAAATCACATGTGTTACACTCACATGACTTTCTCTACTCTTGTACAAACTATTTTTAAACGTTTATTCTCCATCTACTTCATGTTAATCGAGATAAACATTTGCAGACTCTATCGTATTGCTAATTTTCTTGTAGATGTAGGGGGAATATATATTTACAAGGGCAATATAGAAATACAGTAGCCTTTAAGCACATACATATCTCTTAATAGCTGGTTGCTAGGTGCAGCACTATTCCCTTTGCCACAGATTAATACTCTTTGCATATCCAAGACAAAAAATGAATAACGAAGTCCCATTTGAGAAAATAAGTATTGAAAAATTAAGGGAATAACAAGCAATATCTCGAAAATGGTTCACTCAACAAAAAAAAAAATGTATGACATAAATTGTGTATTTTAACGCGATCTACAGTTTTTGTGTAGTCAAATTTTGTCTATCTCTTATGGTTTACCAGTTATGCAAAAGTCGTTCACAATGAAGAATACTTTTGGAGACATTCTCAGAAAATTCAAGATATACATTTTATTTGTCATGAAAATATCTTAAACATATGATATTTTAATCAAAATTGTTAGAGCCATTTTTGAGAAAATTAAAATTTTCGAAAAATCTTCCATGTAAATGGTACTCTGGGGTGGGGGATTTTGTTGAAAACCTTCGTGTCGCATCCTTGGAAGATACTGAACCTAAATACCAAGTTTGGTGTTTATCCAACTGTTCGTTTCTGAGTTATGCTGTTCACAGACAGACACATACACGGACGTTTCCAAAAATGCTTTTTTTTTTTATTCAGGGGGTCTCAAAACATATATTTCCGGTGAAATCTCGGTATCGAATTTTTGGGTGGAATACAATACTTCCCCTACTTACTATACGTAGTAGAGAAAGTAGAAATCGTCTAGATCATTGCGCAATAATTTCATTAACAACGGGGGGAGGTAAATGAACTTAATCTATTCAAGTTTGAAAAGCTAACCAGTCAACGTCGGGCAGCAACTGAGAGCTTCTTTTGATCTCCTGATGAAGGGAAAATTTCCGTAATATACACGGGATTTTTTTTAAACAAATTGCATAAAATAAAAAGTACGTATATTATATATACCAATTTTACCGAACTGCGACTGGTGGTCTGCAGAGGAATGCAGCAGTGCTAGAGAGGTGGGGGTGACTGTATTTCCTGTGTGGACGTATGCCCAAAGGAATGCAGTGCAAAAAGCAGGGAAGGGTGCCAATGTAATCAATATTTCTTCCCCATCGGTACTTCAAGGGGAGATCTCGTCAACATACACAGGGGGAAAGTTTGCACGAAGGGATGATTCTGCAAAAGAAGTCATGCACTATGTAGATTGCAAACACTCCAGCCTTCCCCCTTTTAACATATGCTAGAATAGTGTAAGTACAGGGGAATATCGACCACTTGCACGATTTAATCGACGAATTCGTGCTCGATACTTAAGAATCCGAAACATTTCTATGGTAACAAGTTCATCTAGCTTTCTGGAGTTGTCTGGCTTCAAATTGGCCTTAATTCAACAGCAGGTTACCTCCTTATTGGACGGGACTCTGCAGTCTGCCACACAATATTCCCTCCTACGTTAAAACCTACTGTTCATTGCACTGTAACACTACCAGAGGTCGAGATTATTTAAACACAATCATTTTCTAAACACCACAGATACTAAAAGTATTAATGTGGGAGTGAACTGTCCGTTTCATAGTAAAAATCCATAAAAACCTCGTATTGCATTCAAATGACTTTCTCAATTCACTCTTCTATAAACTATCTATTTCTTGATGATTGAGATAAACTTTCATTATACATTTACACATTTCATTGTAGATAAAAGAAGGATACAGTAGGCTAAAGCGATAGTCAGATGTATAAAAATCTGATGTGTTACACTCACACGACTTTCTCTACTCTTGTACAATCTATTTTTACAAACGCCTATTCTCCATATGCTTTATGTTAATCGAGATATCGAGATGTCAATCTTATTGATAATTTTCTTGTAGATGCAAGGGGAATATGGTAGCTTTTAAGCGATGGTCAAATATTTTAACGCTGGTTGCTATGCGGCGCATTCCATTCTCTTTGCAAGTCCAGGACATAAAAAATCTGATGTGTTACACTCACATGACTTTCTCTACTCTTGTACAAACTATTTTTAAAAACGCTTATTCTCCATATGATTCATGTTAATGGAGATATCGAGATGTCAATCTTATTCATAATTTTCTTGTAGATGCAAGGGGAATATGGTAGGTTTTAAGCGATAGTCAAATATTTTAACGCTGGTTGCTATGTGGCGCATTCCATTCTCTTTGCATGTCCAGGACATGAAAAAATGAATAACGAATTTGAGAAAAAGTATAAGTATTGGAAAATTTAAGGGAATAACAAGCAATATCTCGCAAACGGTTCACTCAACAAAAGTAATGTATATGACATAAATTGTGTATTTTAACGCGATCTACATTTTTCGTGTAGTAAAATTTTGTCTATCTCTTATGGTTTACCAGTTATGAAAAAGTCGTTCATAACGAAGAATACTTTTGGAGACATTCACAGAAAATTCGAGATATACATTTTATTTTTCATGACAATATCTTAAACATATGATATTTTAATCAAAATCGTTAGAGCCGTTTTTGAGAAAATTAAAATTTTCGAAAAATGTTCCATGTAAAGGGTAGCCTGGGGTGGGGGGATTTTCTTGAAAACCTTCGTGTCGCATCTCTGAAAGATACTGAACCTAAATGCCAAGTTTGGTGTTTATCCGACTCTTCGTTTTTGAGTTATGCTGTTCACAGACACACAGACACACAGGCACACAGACAGACACACACACGGACATGTTTCCAAAAATGCTTTTTTTTGGATTCAGTGAGTCTCAAAACATGTATTTCCGGTGAAATCTCGGTATCGAAATTTTGGGTGGAATACAATACTTCCCCTACTTACTATACGTAGTAGAGAAAGTAAAAAATGAATAACGAATTTGAGAAAAAGTATTGGAAAATTTAAGGGAATAACAAGCAATATCTCGAAAACGGTTCACTCAACAAAAGAAATGTATATGACATAAGTTGTGTATTTTAACGAGATCTACATTTTTTGTGTAGTAAACTTTTGTCTATCTCTTATGGTTTACCAGTTATGCAAAAGTCGTTCACAATGAAGAATACTTTTGGAGACATTCCCAGAAAATTCGAGATATACATTTCATTTCTCATGATATTATCTTAAACATATGATATTTTAATCAAAATCGTTAGCCATTTTTGAGAAAATTAAAATTTTCGAAAAATGTTCCATGTAAAGGGTAGTCTGGGGTGGGGGATTTTCTTGAAAACCTTCGTGTCGCATCTCTGGAAGATACTGAACCTAAATACCAAGTTTGGTGTTTATCCGACTGTTCGTTTTTGAGTTATGCTGTTCACAGACAGACACACACACACAGAGACACACACACACACACACACACACACAGACACACACACGGACATGTTTCCAAAAATGCTTTCTTTGGATTCAGGAGGTCTCAAAACATGTATTTCCGGTGAAATCTCGGTATCGAATTTTTGGGTGGAATGCAATACTTCCCCTACTTACTATACGTAGTAGCGAAAGTAAAAAAGTGGGTCGCTATGTGACGGCTTTGTCATGTTCCTTGCATTACCAGAGAAAAACGAATAGCGGCTTACCACTTGAATAAAATATAAGTATTTGAAAATCCAAACCAACAACAAAGAATATCTCGGAAATCGTTAACTCACAAAAAATGTTATTTGCCATAAATTGTGTGCTTTTAATGAGATCTGCTTTATGATTTATTTTAAGTCAGATTTTCTCCATCTCTTACGGTTTACAGGTTACGCAAAATTAAACAGAAAATTAAACATATTATGGTATTTTAATAAAAAATAGATCCATTTTGAGAAATTAAATTTTTCATGCAAAGGGTAGTTTAGGATGATATAACTTTCTTGAAAATCTTCGTGGAGCTTTCTTGAAAGATGCTGATCTTAAAAAATCTGTTTTTGAGTTACCTATGCCGGTCACAGGCACATCAAAACATTTTTTTTAAAAAATACATCTTTGTTCGTCCTTTTAAAATACTTTTACAGCCAACAAAAGGGGATTTTTTCAGCAAACATTAACAATTAAGAGCCGAGTAAGCAAAAACTGAATTTTGAATAAACCTCTTCTCAGTTCTGGCCTTCACGTGCAATTATTATTTGTGTATGGGGTCGCTGGTTGCTATTACATTATTCACATACAAATGTTTGCATTAAAAAGTCGTTTAAAGCATAAAAAACATAAAAAAACGAATAACGAATTCCCATTTGAGAAGAAGTATAAGTATTGGAAAATACAAAACAAATAACAAGGAATATTTCGGAAATGGGTCACTCGACCAAAAAAAGAAAAGTATATCACATAAATTGTGTGTTTTAACGAGATCTACATTTTTTGTGTAGTAAAATGTTGTCTATATCTTACTCTTTACCAGTTATGCAAAAGCCATTCAGAAAGAAGAGAACCTTTAGGGACATTTGCAGAAAATACAAGATATACATTTCATTTGTCATGAAAATATCTTAAACATATGATATTTTAATCAAAATCGAAACAGCCATTTTTTGAGAAAATTTAAATTTTCGAAAAACGTTCCCGTGTAAAGGGTAGTCTGGGGTGGGGGATTTTCTTGAAAAGCTTCGCTTCGCATCTTTGAGAATACAGAACCTAAATACCAAGTTTGGTATTTATCCGACTTTTCGTTTTTGAGTTATGCTGTTCACAGACACACCCAGACCTTTATCTCAACAGGCTTTTTTGGATGAGGGGGCCTCAAAACCTGTATTTCCGGTGAAACCTGGATATCGAATTTTTGGGTGCAATCGGTACCTTCTCTACCTGCTATGTAGATACATGGCAGAGAAAGTAAACGACGTACAACCAGAAATACTATTGGCAGCTTAATTTCCTTAGCTCAGGGTTATGAGATAAAATGCCTTCATGTGTAGTAAAAATCTCAGATCTCTGTTTTAACTGGCTTCTGAGAAAAAGGAACTTAAAGATATAACATTTATGTTCCTTATCTAGCAAACCTTTTTAGAAGTTAATTTTTTACTATCTCTACCACGTATAGTAAGTAGGGGAAGTATTGTATTCCACCCAAAAATTCGAAACCGAGATTTCACCGAAAATACATGTTTTGAGACCCCCTGAATCCAAAAACGTTTTGGAAACATGTCCGTTAGTGTGTGTGTGTGTGTGTGTGTGTCTGTGAAGAGCATAACTCAGAAACGAACAGTCGGATAAACACCAAACTTGGTATTTAGGTTTAGTATCTTCCAGGGATGCGACACGAAGGTTTTCAAGAAAATGCCCCCACCCCCACATTACCCTTTACATGGAAGATTTTTCGAAAATTTTAATTTTCTCAAAAAGGCTGTAACGATTTTGATTAAAATATCATATGTTTAAGATATTTTCATGACAAATTAAATGTATATCTCGAATTTTCTGGAAATGTCTCCAAAAGTATTCTTCTTTGTGAACGACTTTTGCATAACTGGTAAACCATAAGAGATAAACAAAATTTTACTACACAAAAAATGTAGATCGCGTTAAAATACACAATTTATGTTACATAAATTTTTTTGGGTTGAGTGAACCATTTTCGAGACATTGCTTGTTATTCCCTTAAATTTTCCAATACTTATACATTTTCTCAAATGGGAATTCGATATTCATTTTTACTTTCTCTACTACGTATATTAAGTAGGGGAAGTATTGTATTCCTCCCAAAAATTCGATACGAGATTTCACCGGAAATACATGTTTTGAGACCCACTGAATCCAATAAAAAGCATTTTTGGAAACATTTCCGTGTGTGTGTGTGTGTGTGTGTGTGTGAACAGCATAACTCAGCAACGAACTTTCGGATAAACACCAAGCTTGGTATTTACGTTCAGTATCTTCCAGAGATGCGACACGAAGGTTTTCAAGAAAATTCCCCCACCCCAGATTACCCTTTACATGAAACATTTTTCGAAAATTTTAATTTTCTCAAAAATGGCTCTGATTATTTTGATTAAAATATCATATGTTTAAGATATTTTCATAACAAATTAAATGTATATCTCGAATTTTCTGGGAATATCTCCAAAAGTATTCTTCATTGTGAACGACTTTTGCATAACTGGTAAACCATAAGAGATAGAAAAAAGTGTACTGCACAAAAAATGTAGATCGCGTTGAAATACACAATTTATGTCATATACATTTTTTTTATTGAGTGAACCATTTTCGAGATATTGCTTGTTATTCCCTCAAATTTTCCAATACTTAAACTGTTTCTCAAATGGAAATTCGTTATTCATTTTTTTTGTCCTGGTAATGCAAAGAGAATGGAATACTCCACATAGCATCCAGCTCTTAAAATATTTAACTATCGCTTAAAGCCTAGCAATTTCCCTTGCATCTACAAGAAAATTAGCAATAAGATTAACATCTCGATATCTCGATTAACATGAGGCATATGGAGAATAAGCGTTTGTAAAAATAGTTTGTACAAGAGTAGAGAAAGTCATGTGAGTGTAACACATCCGATTTTTTCCGGTGAATTATAAAGAGACAGATAAAAGTGTCTATGTTAATAATAGAGTAATTTCTCTACACTGATATCCATGTTTCCTGGATTATCTGCATGTCCCATTCCACTTTATGTACCGTATAAAAAGTTTCAAATTTCTTTCGCAACAGCCCTTAATGAAGTAAGCACTCTTTACTGTTGAGCTTGTTACTAAACTCTAAATAGTCAGAATATTTCACAATATTTTGCTTTCACACCAAACAGAAAATTCCCGCACCTGATCAGCTCATTGCCGGAATTGAGATTTTTATTGCTTCTACACGATTTACCGACGTCAAACGCACTGCTGTTATTAAGATTAGATTAGGAAGGCCTTAAACCTACTGTCCATTCCAAACCAGAGTTCCCTCTGATGTAAACAGAAGCACGTGCTTCGGTTTGTCATGAACCCAAGAATATACTCCTACGCCAACGTAAATAGTTCCTTAATACATGTACTGTATTATGAAATATTAGAGCAGGAAAGGTATACAAGTGCACATTTTATTGCGGCTATCATAAGAACTCATCGCTAAAGGTAATGGATATATACTAGCTGTTAAGAGATTACAAAATATTATTTTCGTCTGCTATTGCGCTGACGCCAAGATCATCTTGCTTGTTAATACCAACCAAATGCACCACTACCACTCTCTTACATACACAAGAAATGCAGCAATGAATTCCCAAAGGTGCTATCTGAGTACCGAATAAACACTTTGGGTAACACAGGATATATGATAAGCGAACAGTCATTCATAATACGCTAGCACACGTATGCCTAGCTCAGGTCTAATCTTGTGATTTAGTCAGTTGGTATTTGAGCTCACATGGCAGAGGAAGGTGCGTGTAGTGCGAATAAACTGTTCAAACAGAGAAGCGGGAAACAGTTAAAAAGTGGCTAAAAACAAACAATACTTCATATATTCAACTCACTATTACAAAAATACCCGACACTTGCATTACTGCATATTACAAAACTAATATCGGATTTTACAGGCGTTTCAGTGAGAAGTGTAACGAAAGGCAGCAGGGAATATAAACAGACATAATACAACATAGAAGAGGATCAAATGTGGGAACTTGTTTTAAGTGCGACAGTGCTGTGGAATTGTGGATAAGCTTGCCATTATTTTGGAGAATAGCTCTGATTCTGATATGGCAGTTGAGTCATCTTCGGAGGATTCGGATTTGGGTGTTGCACTTTTGCCCGAGGATTGTGATTAACGTAAGTAAAATGTTCGTTGCCGCATACTTATAAAATCGATTGTTACCTCAGGTTGCATTTTGAGCTATGATTCTCACGCAGGGCGCCTTTTTATAGATTAAATAGTGTTCAACAAGCACGTGGGAGGGGAACAAGCAGCCATTATGGGCGGGGATTGCGAACTACTTTCGCGCGGATAATACAAAGAGTTTGTTTTCAGTGAAAGGCACTCTGGTTTGGAATGGACAGTAGGATATGTCAAAAGCTTAATAAAACTTGGCTTTTACAGCCTGTGTCACTGCACAAGACATTACATCCTTACTTGCACGTACGGAGTGTCAGGATTTTATAAAATTGTCAATTATGTACAATAACCTTATTCTTTTTGCACACATAAAGTGCACAACATTTTAAGTTATGATGCTAAAATGTAAACAGTAAGCATCAAATTTCTATTACATTAAAAAACTGTCACGTGTACTCAATAGAAAATTTCTTCCCTTCAATGCTTAAACCGTTGCTTATACGCAAAGATTGTCAGAATTTTAAGATATACACTTTTTTGCATATAAAATAATAAAGTGCACAAGGTTTCAGATTATGTGCCATAAATATACAGTAAATATCAAATTTCTACTACTTTGAAAGTTAGCATGGTTAGGTACTGAGTATAAAATGCAGTTCCCTTAGCCTTTACAGCCTGTGTCACTGCTCAAAATTTACATTTTTACTTCTATGAAAAGCTGGTCAAAATTCAGTATTAAGATCAAAATATCAAATATATACACTGCCGTTTGTATAAACTGCAGCACCAAAAAAGAATTTCCTGAACAACTCCAAACTCGGTGGAAGTGTAGAAGAGTTTGCAAGCAATAAGTGATTAGGTTTGTAGAGAGATGGGGTACACGTAGGCCGAGCAGAGCCCTCTCGTGTCGGTCCGACAAGGCCAGTGTTGCGCCCAGTGTAGTCAGTGCAGAGCTGTCAAACAATAAAGTGAGTGCCAGTATGCCTCGTCAACCTCAAAGGGAGCCATATCGGCATGTGAGTGAGTCCGAACGAGGCAGAATCATCGGTCTCCGGGAAGCGGGTTTGTCATAGCGTGACATTTGGGCTCGTACAGGGCATGCTGCTACGACAGTGATGTGTGTGTGGGAGCAGTGGATAGATGAAGGTCGTACGCAGTGACGAGCGGGTACTGGACCACAGCACGGGATGACGGTCATCTTGTCCGCATGGCCATAGCGGAGCGTACAGCTTCATCCACAGTGTTGGCTCGACGCTGCAACAGGTGTGAACTTGTCTGCATCAACGGTTCATCGCCGTCTGCTGCAGGTTGGACTGATTGCATGCATGCCATTACGTCGGCTTCCATTGTCCAGAAACCACAAGCTCCTCCGACTGCAATGGGCATGTGAACACCGTCACTGGGGTGCCGAGTGGCAAAATGTAGTCTTTTCGGACGAGTCCCGCTTCAGCGTGTCCTACAGTGATGGCCGCATACGTGTCCGGCGGTACTGTGGTGAGCGCAACCTGGAGGGTTGCATTGTTGAACGGCATAGCGGACAAACGCCAGGTGTGATGGTTTGGGGTGCCATTGGTTACAACAACCGATCTCGCCTCCTATGAAAATTGAGGGCACTTTGAATAGCAACCGGTACCTAACGGTGGTTGTAGAGCCTGAGGTACTCCCCCTGCTTCAGGCATCTCCACAGGCCACATTTCAACAGGACAATGCCTGGTCACATATTGCGAGGAATGTACAAGCCTTGTTCGAAGAGCGCCGGGTACCATTGCTTCCCTGGCCTGCACATGTCGCCCATCGAACATGTCTGGGATATGGTTGGTCGGCGTCACAGTCCTCCAGTAACCAGTGTCACGGATTTGTGGGCTCGAATACAAACTGCGTGGAGGGAAATCCCTAAGGAACTTATTCTGAACCTTTTTGATTCAATGCCACGGCGTAGAGCAGCTCTAATTGCAGCGCATGGAGGCCACACCAAATACTGAATATTAGGGCTCAAAGGTCATGTATAGATTTGAAAAGTTTATCATTTGTTACTTGTCATGTACCTAACCTGTGCTATTAAATTCATGCGCTTCCTTCTTGGTGTTGCAAGTTTCACAAACAGCAGTATATATTAAATATATTAAATGTATTTGTTATTTGGCTTAATACAGTAACGTAACATTATAGGAATATGTAGTATACCTGAACTTAATTGTCAACATGCTAAATTGTGGTTTAAATATTCTTCTAGAGAGTAAAAAGATTTATCACAGAGGTACTCTTTTAGGGAGGCTTTAAAAACTCTGAAATTGCTAATTTGTTCCTTGAGATTGCTGGGGAGAGCATTATATATCCTAATTGTTTCATAGTAAACACCTTTCTGGAAGCAAGATAGTTTTACATTTGGACGATGTGATTTTGCCTAGTGTTAAGTTATGTACTTCCATGTTTTTCATAAAGTTATGTCGATTATTTGCATAAAATTTTAAGATGCAGAATATATAAACACAAGGTAAGGTTAGTATACCTAGTTTCCGAAATACTTCTTTGCATGACTGCCTGTTATGAGTATTGCAAATTACTCGTATAACCTTCTTTTGTATTAGGAGTATGCGTTTACGATTCCTGAGTTGCCCCACTAAATTATTCCGTATTCCATGATGGAATTAAAATAAGCAAAGTAAACTAACTTAAGCGTATCGATGAAATTTTACCAGAGTTCTAAAGGCACAAATCTTAGGTGTGATGTGGTTAACACTGACTTCCAATCTAAGTGCTTGTCTACTAAAAGACCTAGACATTTGACTTCCTTAGGTTGTTCCAATATTGAATCATTAATTCCTATTCATTCATTCCTATTAATGATTTTATTTCATATATTCCTATACTCTTAAGCCGCTTGTATACGATTAAATTTTTGTCAAATTCAATACTTTACAAGACTTTTCAAGAGTTGTCACAACTCACAACTTTTCTTCTCAAATTGCTTCCAATACTTTTAAAGTCTTGAAATCAAATAAGGAGATGCTCTAAACGGTCAAAGATTTGACAATCATTTGATGGCTTTGGCCAATGAAATGCGAGTATTCACAGTGCGTCACGAAATCCGCAACATGGCTGAAAGCGAAAAGTAAACAAAAATATCTACCCGGCCAAGGTATGTTGTATGCGAACTTATTAGGTTATACACAAGCTAGCCGTGTCTGTACATCGAGAGATCCGTGGATTACCGCAACATGGAGCAGATGAAGGCGATTATGAAGAAATACTTGCCAGGCAGTTTTCCGAACTAAGTATACATTAATGCAATGTTATATAATGTGGTTAACCTATCAGTTGTTATTTACATCGTATCCCACACTCGTAATGTGATTTCATTGGATATAATACATGAAAGTGCTACATAATATTAGTAAAGAACAATATTTAATTACGAATTGTTATACTGTGACGCAAATGCCAAATTGCTTTGCGCGTGATATATTATCAATGTGTTCTGAAGGGTTTCAGTTTGGCGAAGCGGTAACTTGTAAATGCACATTTTTGACATTGTCAAGCCTTGCCAGGTCATGCCAAGTCTTTTCCAATCTTGTCACATATTGAAAAATATTTCACAATGTTTCTTGTAAACACTTGAATTGAAGAAAAGTTTGATCGTTTACAAAGGGCTTAAAGACATCTCTACAAGCATTTGATAGGGAACGGTTAGGTAAATGACATTCAACAGTTCAAAAATCCAAGTGTTTTAAAATACATTTGACGCTGGACGCGTATTTTGCCTTACCTCAACAGGCGACTAAGCTCCCGCTTTCCTTCACCTTTCTAGTGGAAGGAGGGCATGATTCAACGCAAGAAGATTTTAATCACTGTGGAATGCAGTTTCGCAACCTATCGACACGGCATTCGAATCCAGGTTAGGGCCAAAATGCACGTTAACGATTTCATGCATATAACACACATCCAAAAGTACGTAAAACGGGGGCACATTGGCAGCTTTTTACAGCATTTCTTTTTACTTACATTTAAAGTATGTCCATCTATGTTTACAAATTAACCTCATCACGACATCCAAAAAATTGATTACTTTTACAAAAAGCCATTTTTTATAATTAGCTGTTTTTATAGTAAGAAAATACAAACTATTCTTATAAAAGTTTATTTTTCTATTCATTTTACTCGAGAAAACCCTTTGCAGAAATAGCTACATTACACATTCGTTATACATACAAAGTGAATAGCGGCAGTCAAATGTTTGAGATCTGGACGCTATGCCCTGGTCTTCAAATTTCACACTCCTTCCATGACAGCGCGAGAAACTGATTATCGACAGGAGTTGAAAACAATGACAAAATATTGAACAAATCGAAGCAGTAATAACGAATATCTCGGAAATGCCCGATGCCGCAAAAAAGTTACTTAAAATAAATTGCGTATTTTAAAGGGATGTACATTATTTGTGTAGTACATTTTCGTCTATCGCGTAAAGATTGTCAGTTACGTAAGATAATGAAAAATTCCTTCAGAATGAAGACTTCACAGGCTATTCCCAGAAAATTCAAGATATACATTTTATTTCTCATGTAAATATCTTTAATATATAGCATATAAAAAAATCGAAAAATGTTAGAGAGTAGTTTGAGGGGGGGGGGAATTTTCATGAAAATCTTTGTGTCCCATCTTAGGAAGGTTTGATGTTTATCCGAAATTTCCTTTTTGAGCTATGCTGTTCTCTCTCTCACACACACACACATACACACACTAACCATTCTCTAAAAATGCTTGTATTTTGCACCCAGGGAGACCTCAAAACATGTAATTCCGGTGAAATTCGGCATCAAATTTTTGGGTGGTGTGCAATACCTTCTCTAGCTACTAGGTACCGATCCCTTAACCCCCCAAAAAGCATGTTTAGCAAATGATCAGTGTCTGTGTATGTAAGTGTGTCTGTGAAAAGCATAACTCAACGAAATGTCGGATAAACACAAAACTTGGTATTTCGATTCAGCACCTTCCAAAGATGCCACACGAAGATTTTCAAGAAAATCCCCCCACCCCAAACTACCCTTTACATGGAACATTTTTTCGATTTTTGTTTTATTTTCTAATGGCTCAAACGAGTTTGATTGAAGTACCATATATTAAACATATTTACATCACAAATAAAGTGTATACCTTGAATTTTCTGGGAATAGCCTATGACGTCCTCTTCATTCGGAAGGAATTTTGTATACCCTTGTATAACTGGTAAACGTTAAGCGATAGTCGAAAACATACACCAAAAAATATAGATAACTTTAAAACACACAATTTATTTAAGTAAATTGTTTTGTGGCACCAGACATTTCCGATATTCGTT
The DNA here is from genome assembly GCA_030765065.1 of Deroplatys truncata. Classification (NCBI taxonomy): domain Eukaryota; kingdom Metazoa; phylum Arthropoda; class Insecta; order Mantodea; family Mantidae; genus Deroplatys; species Deroplatys truncata. The sequence goes on from CM060978.1 coordinate 20,283,322, forward strand.
GTTAATGGTTCGAATTGAGCAATAATTAGCCATTTTTTTGAAGTCCTGTCAATTTTCAGCTGTTTCTCGCGATGGCATGGAAAGAGTATGGAATTTTAAGGCCAGCGTTAAGCGACCACTTCTAAAACATGTGACTATCGATATGCACTTTGAATCTGTAACGAATTGTGAGCTATTTCCGGAAAAGTTTATCTACATTAAAATGAAGTACACAGGAAAATAAAGTTTCGTAAGAATAGTAATTTATATACTCACTAATCAGCGATAGGGGGCAGAGAACGTCATGTGAATGTAACACATCAGATTTTTACTTTCTCTACTACGTATAATAAGTAGGGGATGTATTGCATTCCTCTCAAAAATTCTATACCATGATTTCACAGGAAATACATGTGTTTAGGCACCCTGAATCCATATAAAGCATTTTAGAAACATGCCCGTGTGTGTGTCTGTCGGTCTGTGAACAGAATAACTCAAAAGCGAAAAGTCGGATAAATATCACTCTTGGTATATTTTAGTATTTTCCAAGAATGCGACACGAAGATTTTCAAGAAAATCCACCCAACGTAGACTGCCCTTTGCACCTAAGCAACATTTTTCGAAAATTTTTATCTTCTCAAAAATGGCTCTAACGATTTTGATTAAAATACCATACGTTTAAGATATTTTCATGACAAATAAATGTATATCTTGAAGTTTCTGGGTATGTCCTCAAAAATCCTCTTCGTTCTGGATGACTTTCGCATGACTGGTAAACCGTAAGAGACAAAGTTTTACTACACAAAAAATGTAGACCTGGTTGAAACACACATATACATTTTTTTTTCGAGTCACCCATTTCCGAGATATTCCTTGTTACCTGTTTGAATTTTCCAATACTTACACAAAGAGAATGGAATGCACCACATAGCAACCAGCTCTTAAAATATTTGACTATCGCTTAAAGCCTGCCATATTCCCCTTGCACCTACAAGAAAATTAGCAACAAGATTAACATGAAGCATATGGAGAATAAGCGTTTGTAAAAATAGTTTGTACAAGAGTAGAGAAAGTCATGTGAGTGTAACATCAGATTTTTTATTCAGTGGGCCGCACAATATCAATAATTGCTGATATATTTTAATTTAAAGATGGCATCATTGAGAGAAAATCTTATTTTCCTTAATAAACAAACTTATTGGTAGAAAAGCATATGAGAAGACATCTATATCCTGTAAACATTTCGGTGTGATAAGCAGTTTGTGACTTAATGTGTCATGAATTCAGCAGATTTAATATTGGTGGGATAGGACCTTTAATCTCCTCTTAAAAGGTAGGTTGCTACTCAACATAATCTTCCTTTAACATATTTAGCAATTGTAGCTTCTTTCTGTTTGTAATTCTATTAAATAATTTTGTTCTACACTTCAATCAGGTTTACATTTATTCGAATTGTATTTATTTATAAGGGTACGGAAAAACAAAGCGCAGAAAACTGTAGAGTGAAAAGACAGTGCCAAAGTAAGCATTCTGAGGTTTGGAACAGGAGATCGCACATGCATGAACATACTTGAGATCTGACTTTATGAAACAAAAAATGAAATGTAACTCGCACCGGCAAGTCCCAACTAATGGGTACTGAATTGAACAAGACGGTATTACCGTACCAACCAGAAGGCTTCACATCAAACACACCTAGTGAAAGTGACTAGTACTGTACAAGACTACGTTTTGTTTACTTCTGACACGCCATAAACACGTTTCACAAACAGGGACTCGTGTAGCGCTTCTAACCTCAAAATGCTTATTTTTGGTATTGGCTTTCTACTCTAAATATTCTGCACATCGTTTTTCCCATATCAAAAACATGATATTGACATGTGATGAGAGATTACCAAGATTGGTATATGAGTGGATTCCAGCAAGAAAATGGAAAACCAATGAATGACAAGATGGAAATACGACAGAGTTATTCAAAAAGAAGGAACAGACTTTAAATATTTATTTCTAACGAACGCCAACATTTTATTTTATGTGTTCAAAATGAGCACCATTTGTTATGCGAGGACGACCAGTGCTTTTCCGTTTGCATACGCAACCATCTTCTACGAATTTATTGTATCAGTTGTAAAGTTATTATGACGAGGCGGCTCGAGGCTGAACTTACAACGAAATGCACGCTGCAATGAAACAATGGATTCACTCTTTGTATAATGCAGCACACAAAACGTTTCCTGTGGCGTTGCCATTTTCTCGTAAACAAACACAGCGCCGCTATAGACACTGAATGGAACTAATAGGTGGGGCTTAAAACTTTGAACTTTCCTCTATTCAATTATGTCCCTATGTGTCGCTATCTATCGTCATTCATTAGAAATAAATATTTAAAATCTGTTTCTTCTTTTTGAATAACCCTGTATATTATGCAACGAGACTATAATGGTAGTAATTAACACACGAGTCTCATAATCTTCATACGAGCGTCTTAGTTATCATTATAGTCAAGTTGCATACGCCTGTTTTTGGTCGACCACACTATAATTTCAAAACTTTGAGTTTTTACAAAAAGATATTACTTTGTTAATTTGTGTGCAGTTAAATGCCCGCAGGAGCTGGCCATCTGTTGCACTATTCGCGCGTTTGCAACAGATGGCAGTACTATTGAGTGTATGTCGTATTTATTGATTTTTGGCAGGTAACGTGAAAACAACACATATTAAAGCAAAGGAAATGAACTCAATGTACTAGAATATTAAAATTACAATGAACAGAATTTATTTTAAGTACACCTTTGTTTATCTGGAATGGATCCCGGTGGACTGCTGCTTTGAAGCTGTTAAAAGGTATGGGTGAGCTGCGCGTGCCTTACATCACATGTGGTCAGCGTATTATAGTGTAGTCGACCGAAAAAGAGCTTTGAGAGAAAACAATTATGAGAAGGGCAATGGTTGGGCAGAGGAGAAATTCATAAATGACCATGACTGATGGCCTATCAGAAGTTATCAATAACATTGGCCGAATTTATAGCTATGCTTTTGTGTATGTTGCTTCAAAGTAATCTTCATGTCTTGAAAGGCTTCACGTTTGCTTATATTACTGCTGAGACTTGTAAAGTAACACATGGCAGGTTATTGATGAGATGCAACAAAACACTAACACAGGTTGCCGAACAGTAGGGGTAGACTTTGAGACTGAGTCTACCTAAATAACTTGCCAAGAAAATAAGTAAATTTTTAAACATATAAATAAACACAGCCTCATACAAGAGTTGAAAAACTAATTAATACAATCACCTTCACCGCTGCTTACCCCAAACCCTACTGTCAGATTGTAGTGCTGTGTACTAATCTCATGATGCGGCAGCAAAGTCGAGTAGAGACTGAGATGGCCGAGCGAGTGCAAGTCTCATCAACAGTGGACTTATATAGCTTTTCCCGCGAAACTTCGACCTCTCGTTGTAGCAAGACATGTCTATATTTTGTTGTGCATTAAGGGCACAAAGGCAGCAGCAGAGACTTAACACGTTTAATGAGGTGTTTAGTCTTGTGTAGCTGTCTCTCCAAGGCCTGAAAACAGGGCAATAGGAGTTGGAGACAAGGGTAGGGCAAGGCAGTGTAACATTAACATTTCATTCCTCAGTTATTGGTGAACCAGCATTATGTGCGTGCAACCGTGCAGTAAGTAAAGTGTTAATTTTACGTAAACCTGTGTATTTTGTTCATTGTGCGTGTTTTATTTATGACTTTAGGAATATGGACAATTCCACTGATTTAGTGGATTACTTATTAAAAACTCAGCAACAAAGGCAATTTTTTAGGGTTATTAGATTACTTGGTTAACATAAATTTGGATAAGGTGTACACAGAGAGCACTAAATTATTGCGACTAGTGTCCCCATTGCCTGTCACTACAGCCAGCAGTGAGTGTAGTATGAGCACGCTTAAAAGAATTAAAACTTGTTTGAGGAATGCTTATGACAAACCAAACACTCTCATGTTTAGGAGATTAGCAATTGAAAGACAGGTATTAAGTGAAATGTGTGGTGACCATACTTTTAAATAACGTGTGATTAACATCTTCACGGAGAAGAAAAATCACCGACTGGAGATGATATACAAGAAAATCTAAATGAGTACCTACATGTTTTCATGATTTACAATCATACAATGGTTTGTCAACAGTTTGTAAAGTTACACCTAACACTATATTTTATAATCTTATATGTTCAGTCAATTTCAGCAAGTGCAGTGATGCTAATCACTACTAAAACAACTACCTAATAATAATAGTAATAACAATCGAATCGATATGGAGAATTCACATTATTTTATGAAACACTGATGTATGGGAATTTGTGCATCATTTAAAAAATTCTAAATTCACGCTTTAAAATCTGGTATACCCAGAACACAGTGTCAAGCTACGCCACTGCAATCAACGAAGCTATATGAGAGTGCAGTAACACAAGTATAATACAGAGCCTTCGATTCGACGCGTGGCCGTGTTAAGAGGAGTTACACTGTGCTGTTTCTAACCGGCTCTGTTACATCTCCGGGTGCTGGCTAAACAATTGACGGGAACTCTTGTATTCTACCGAGATGATACGTTATGAGTACACGTGTTTAAGTGTTAGTCCTCTTATAATGCCAAAACGTCCGTATGGTTTAGCATACAAAACCCTCGTGTATGATTACTATGCGACCAACTCTTGTAAGAAGTGAGACGGATTCCCTGCTGTTCATGCGCCTCACAGAGAAACGATTCGTAATCATGTGAATAGATTTAGGGAAACGGGGTCTATTCTTGACAAGAAACTTCCGTGTCCTCACATATCAAAGAAACGTTACAACTAAGTCCAAAGAAATATCTGAGAAAGCTTGAACAGAAATCCGCAATTTCGCAAACCTCGGCTTGGAATGCCACTAAACTTTTAAAATTAAAACCCTATAAGACAACTGAAGTTGAGGAATTGCAGCCACACGATAATGTGAGTAAAGTATTAATTTCTGCATTTGGGTGTTGAGGCAGTATTTTTAACACTTAAATGATTTCAGTCAAATTATATAATATAAAATATAATAACAGCCCATCTTAAAGCAACATGTGTATGTAACAATACATAAAAAGTGTATATTACAGTCATTGTATATGTTTATATTATTGTATACATGTGTAATAATGTTATGTGAATGTATTACGTAATTTAATAATGTAGGAGCTGTGAGAACAATAGGTTAAAAGTTGCTAGCAATGAGGTAACCTTGAGGCAATAATGAGTAAGAAAGTTTAATAATACTACTAGTCATTATTGGAGCAACAATAATGTAATTTTTGTGATAGTTTATAAAATAGCCAATCAACAACCAGAAAAAGCTTTAGTTAAATGAAGGTATTCTATTGGAGTAGGATTAGCCAATCAGAAATTGAAATATGGCAAAGTTTATAAATTGGGAAGTCAGTTGCTTGTAGACAGCGCTCATAACTGGACGAGTTGGTTGTAGACAGTGTTCCTAACCGGACGCGAGATGCGTCCTCGAGAAATTTAATGCGTATTCGTGTGAGATGAAAATAGTTTACGTGTTTAAAAATGTGCAAGTATTTAATAAAAGAAACTTTCAGCTCTCTATATCAGTGAAGTGTTATTTAAACCGTGTCAAGCATTAATAAAAGGAGTGAAGTAAAATTATAATCTGTGTAAGCCTACATTCTTCAGCCGCACCACTTCCTGCTAAGACATTCGTGCTTCTAAAAATAAATACTGATGCAGCCGAGGCAAACATAAATATATAATATTTAAAGAAACAGTCAAATTACAAAGTTAATATTTTTAAACTTGGGGCGAAGGCTACCGGAAACTTTTTACCATACGTGCGGTTGCCACTACTTCAAGTGCTCGGCTCCCCAACATAAGAACTACAATACAACTCCTACTTCAAATTGGCTCCCAAAAGCGTGGGGCAAATAATAACAATACAACAAACCTTCATCAGTGTTGGATAATGTTAATGATCTCCTCTATTGGCCCACATGGTTTTTATTTACATGGCCATGAAAACTTAATGACTGCTAGTACAAATTTTGTTAAAAGGTGTGAGAGATGTGTGGACACCATTTCCAAAATCTTCTATGACGAAGGTATGTGGTTATTGTAGTTATTGCATGCGCCTGAATTTAAGGGGCTATGAATATCCGACTCCGCCGGCAAACAGCGTGCTTCCCAGTGCCAAGAAAATTCCTGTTAGGCCGGCCACGCGTCCAAACGAAGGCTGTGGAGATGAGGTAAAACTTTTCTTACAGAAACAGTATATTATGTACATAATCATGATCCAATAGCCGGTTTACCTTATGTGTATCCCAGGTGGTGGTGGTCGTGGTGGTGATGATGGCAGTCGAGCGGTGATGTTTCTGCGAGGACTTCTTGTGTGAACGTTTCTTCTGCAGGACCTCGGGGGTCTCTTCCTCGCCTACACCCTCGCCGAGAGGCTCCAGACTCTGCAGAACCAGACGGAGCTCGTTCCGCTTCGTCTTGGCCGCCTTCCTCTGCTGGTGCTTGTTCACCATGGGTTCTCCGCTAGCGACTAGCGACGTCGGCCTGGGGATCCCGGAGGCCTTGGAAGGCGACTCGTGCTGATTGGTGGCAGTGGTCGCCATTCAGAGGTTTCCATTGTCATGGAACACTACCATTGTTCCGACTAATTGTTCGTGAAACTCGATCATTATTTCGATAGTTATTTCCGAGTAGGGCGACGAAGCCCCTTGAGCTGGCTGCTGTACACATTCATTACTGGCTTCTTCACAGCCCACATGGGGGGGTTTAAACCCGCTTCCAGATAATCGATAGCAACATCCTTGTTCGGTCTGTCCGTCATTTGTTGACGCGTTTAAAGACACTTGTGCGCTATCTTGGTACGCATGAGGTCACCTTGTATGACGTGTACCGGTCATCTGTTCCAGTCGAGCTAGGTTTTTATTTTTCGCCGCAGACCGCAGCCTTGCGATCGAATTAGCGGCGTGTATCACTTGCTGCAGTTCCTCTCAGCCCTTCTCCGTACACGTCAATAGCTCACGCCTCAGTCTCAACTCGGGATATACACACAGCGTCACTCTTGTCCTGCATTCTGATATTTATGTAGCTAACATTTTGGGGAACAATCCTAAAAAATCTGACGTATTAAATTCACATGACCTTCTCTACCCTCAATCGCATCTTAATGGCTATACAAATTATTCTTAGGAAAGTTTATTTTTCTATCTACTTTCTTATAACTACTAAGGGAATAGCGACAGTCAAGTTTTTAAGAACTCTATGCTGTTGTTAAAATTCCATACTTTTTCCGTGCAATCGCGAGAAACAACTGAATGTCGACAGGGCTTTAAAAGAATGACACAAGTATTAAACAAATCGAGCCATTAATAACGGATATCTCGGAAGTAAAGTGTCTGTTTTAAAGAAATTTACATTTCTTGTGCAGTAAGTTTTTGTTTATGGCTTAACGTTTACCAGTTATACAAGATTATATAAAATGTTTTGCGAATGAAGATGACTTAAGCCATTCCCGGAAAAGTGAAGATATACACTTTATTTGTCATGTAATAATCTTTAATATATGTTGTCTTAAGCCGCTTGTACACTATTAAATTTTTGTCAAATTCAATACTTTACAAGATCTTTCAAGAGTTGTCACAACTTTACAATTTTTCTTGTCAAATTGCTTCCAATATTTTTAAAGTCTTTGAGAGCAAATAAGGAGATGCTCTAAACGATCAAAGATTTGACAACAATTTGATGGCTTTGGCCAATGAAATGTGAGTATTCACAGTGCGTCACGAAATCCGCAACATGGCTAAAAGTGAAAAGTAAACAAAATGTCTACCTGGGTAAGATATGTCATATACGAATTGATTAGGTTATACATAAGCTGGCCGTGTCTGTACGTCGAGGGTTCCGTGAATTACCACAAGATGGAGCAGATGAAGGCGATTATGAAGAAATAATTGCGAGGCAGTTTTCTGTCCGAACTAAGTATGCATTAATGCAATATTATATAGTGTGGTTAACCCATCAGTTGGTGTTATTTTCACTGTATTCCACACTCGTAATGTGATTTCATTGTATATAATACGTGAAAGTGCTACATAACATTAGTAAAGAACAATATTTCATTATGAACTGTTATACTGCAACTCAAGTACTAAATTGCTTTGCGCGTGATAAATTATCAATGTGTTCTGAAGGGTTTCAGTTTGGCGAAGAGACAACTTGTAAATACATATTTTTGACATATCAACTCTTGCCAGGTCTTTTCCAATTTTGTCACATATTGAAAATTATTTCACAATTTTTCTTGTAAAGACTTGATTGAAAAAAAAGTTTGACCGTGTACAAGGGGCTTTAATCAAAATCGTAGAACCCTTTTTCAGAAACCAAACATTTCGAAAAATGATCCATGTAAACATGTAGCGTGGAGTTGGGGGCATTTTCCTAAAAAAATTTCGTGTCGCATCTTTGGAAGATACTGAAACTAAATGCCAAGTTCGGTATTTATCCGACTTTTCGTTTTTGAGTTATGCTGTTCACACGCGCGCGCGAACGTTTTCCTAAAAAATGTTTATTTTGAATTCAGGAGGCGTCATAGTATGCATTTCGTGTGAAATCTCGATTTCGAATTTTTGGGTGGAATGCACTACCCTCTTTACGTGGTAGAGAAGGTAAAAACTGTACATTTTAAGAGGATCTTGCCTAAGGCAATGTATCTATGAAAATAAAAAAATCCAGTCTTCTTCTGATTGCTTTGAGTATTTCACCACATACTCCGAACATAAAACATACAGTGCGCACAAAATGTTAACACATTATATCAAACTGTTGTGGTCCTTAGCGTCCCATTCTATATTGGGCGTGAAAGACCAGAAATTTTGCCCTCTTTATCAGGTTTGAGGTTCTTTTACGTGCCGTAAATCTACGACATGGGACAACCGGCTTTACTTCCCTTCCGAAGGAAGCCATGCTAAGGATTTTTACGCCCGAAAATATCCATCGCCCTCCGCCGGGTTTGAACCAGCGATCTCGGAAACTGGCGGCTAGCATGGTAACCACTACACCAGCGAGGACGCCTCTTTTTTTTTCTTAACTTTCTCTACCATGTATAGTAAGCAGCGGAAGTTGTATTTCACCCAAAAATTTGATGTCGAGATTTCACCAGAAATAAATATTTTGAGGCCCCCTTGAACCCTGAAAAAGTGTTTTAAGGAAAACGAAAGCCGGTTAAATACCAAACCTGATATTTAAGTTTAGTATCTTCCAGAGTTACATCAAAAAAGTTTTCAGGAAAATCCGCAGACTCCAAGCTACCCTTTACATGAACTTTCTCAAAAAAATTTATGTTCTAAAAATGGCTAACAATTTTGATTAAAGTATCATATATTAAATACATTTACCAGACAAATAAAACATATATCTTGAATTTTCTGGGAATAGCCTGTAAAGTCTTCATTCGGAACGAATTTTGTATAATCTTGTATAACTGATAAACGTTAAGCGATAGACGAAAACGTACTACACAAAAAATGTAGATGTCTTTAAAACACGATTTACTTAAAACAAGTTTTTTGTGGCATAAGCCGCTTCTAAGATATCGGTTATTAAAGTTATTCAATTGTTCAATACTGGTCATTCTTTTAAAATCCTATCAACATTCAGTTGTTTCTCGCGATGTCATGGAAACAGTATGGAATTTTAAGGCCAGCATATAGCGTCCAGTTGTTAAACATTTGACTATCGCTGTTCTCTTTGTATCTATAACGAAATGTGTAATGTAGCTGTTTCTGCAAAGATTTATGGGGAGTAACACGCAGTAGATAGAAAAATTAGCTTTAGTAAGAGTAGTTTGTATATCCAGTAATAAAGATAAGAGTAGAGGAAGTCATCATGTGAATGAATCACATCAAATTTTTAAAATAATTGATAACGCATTTTAATTAAAAATTGTATAATTAAGGAAATAATTTTGTTACTTAATAGACAAGTTTATTGTATAATATTAGATCAGTGAAGATAGTAATCATGCATCTGCATTGTGTTAAAATGTCAGTCTCACGTGTTTTAATAGTTTCTGAGGTAATTGGTCAAGAAATTAGGATTTAACATATGGTTTTTAATCGATCTGAACCAAATTTAGAAATTGGCAAACAAATTTCAGAGCGTGGACAGATACTTTTAAGGCTCTAGTGGAACTAAAATAATAGTGGAAGAACTGGAAAAATTGATACTATTTTTACTTTCTCTGGTACGCACGCGCATGTCTATGAACAGCTAATTCAAAAAGGAAAAGTCGGTTAAATACCAAACTTGATATTTAAGTCTAGTGTCTTCCAAGCATTCGACACGAAGAATTTCAAGAAAAAAAGCTTTACTTTTGTAACTTATGTATTGACTTTTCTGTATCTAGCGATGCATGGAACGTGTTTCTCACTGTCGTGGTTTGTTTGAAATAATAGCTATTTATGTATGCTTAAATAGTTTTTTGTAAAACCTCTCTAAATTACATGAAATGAAATAAATACATGTAATATAAGTATTGTATAAACATAAAAGTCACAGTCAGTGATTTGTTGACATAGTCTCACAGCCGCCCGAATCCTACGCTATGAACCGCACCAACGCCTCTTAGGAAGCGTTCACCGTAACAATACGAAATGTGGATGTAGATGGCAGTGCTTACTCTGAGCGCTCGTTTTTAAATAATAAGCAGCTTGTGACTGAAAATATGCGTGAAAATCCAGTGAAAATTTCAATCCGAGCCAGAAACATTGCATCAGAGCAGCAAAATCTCGGCAGCAGTATGAGAAGGAATATATTGCGTTTAAAGACTGGTGCAGCGTTTCATGTGATATTTACATGAAAAATGAAACACACTGTAAGCTTCCTCACTATGGTCCAACTACTTTGTATTTAAAAGAAAATGTCAAACATTTTTGTAAAGTAATCGTCTTTTTTAAGCGTAATTCTTAGATTTTTACATTCTCTACTACGTTAGTAAGTAGGGGAGGTATTGTATTCCACCCAAAAATTCGATATCGAGATTTCACCGGAAATATATGTTTCGAGACCCCTGAATCCAAAAAAAAGCATTTTTTGAAACATGTTCGTGTGTGGGTCTGTGTGTGTGTGTGTGTGTGTGTGTGTGTGTGTGAACAGCATAACTTATAAACGAACAGTCGGATAAACACCAAACTTGGTATTTAGGTTCAGTATCTTCCAGAGATGCGACACGAAGGTTTTCAAGAAAATCCCCCCACCCCAGATTACCCTTTACATGGAACATTTTTCGAAAATTTTAATTTTCTCAAAAATGGCTCTAACGATTTTCATTAAAATATCATATGTTTAAGATACTTTAATGACAAATGAAATTTATATCTTGAATTTTCTGGGAATGTCTCCAAAAGTAGTTTTCATTGTGAACGACTTTTGCATAACTGGTAAACCATAAGAGATAGACAAAATGTTACTACACAAAAAATGTAGATCGCGTTAAAATACACAATTTATGTCGTATACATTTTTGTTTTTGAGTGAACCATTTTCGAGATATTGCTTGTTATTCCCTTAAGTTTTTCAATACTTATTTTCTCAAATGGGAATTCGTTATTCATTTTTTTGTCTTGGATATGCAAAGAGTATTAATCTGTGGGAAAGGGAATGGTGCTGCACCTAGCAACCAGCTATTAAGAGATATGTATGTGCTTAAAGACTACTGTATTTGTATATTGCCCTTGCAATTACAAAACAAGGGGAACATAGTACGCCTTGAGCGATAGTCAAATATTTTTAGAACTGGTCGCTGTGTGTAAAATATAATTCCCTTTGCATGTCAAAAGATCGTTTCTGCAAGAGTAGAGAAAGTCATGTGAGTGTAACACATCAGATTTTTTGTTTTATGATCCAGTATTTTGTCTAAATGCCTGTTAAAGTTTATATGACTGGTCAATGCCATCTGGATTTTGTTTAAAGGTTTTCATGACTACTTCAGCGGCCTAGGCTAAACTCGGTTAACAGTCCCACAAGCAGCTGCTTTAATGAGCGTGTACCAAAAAAGTGTAAATATGCTTCTGTCTGACCGTAATCCTATACTTTGTCTTGCTTAGTAAAAAAGAAGCGTTAATATCATTCAATAGTGTGTTTGTTTACATTTACTAATTCCCTTGACTTCACACAGTGAAAAAAGTGTTTAGAAACTAAAGCGGAAACTAGCCTATCTGGTTTGTAACTATTTTTCCAAGCCCAAACTACCGTTTACATGGAGAAATGATTTTGATTGAAATACCATATGTTTAAGATGTCTGTATGGCAAATGAAACGTAGTTTCTTATATTTTAGGGAACAGCCTGTGAAGTTGTCTTCATTCTGAATGATTTTTTACATAACCATAACAGAAATCTTACTGTACAAAAACCGAGTGAGATGGCTGCGGTAGCGTGTGAGGCTAGAAGTCCCGGGCTCGATTTCTGTCCACCGCCCAGGGTTTTGCCTGGTCGGTAGGCGAATTCTGGAGTGGTTTCTCATCTACCACGATTTCCTTTCCCTCATTTCCCTTTACTTCGCAACTTTCACGTGTGTTTCGTTCCAGACAGACGGCGCGCATGCTTGCTCAAAGGAAAGAGTACTCCCTGTGGAAACCAGAGGGCTGCTTGTTCGACGGGTCGTTCATCGCTCTTTCTATACAGCTCCAGCAGTGGTATGAGTCTTCGAGCTTGGACATGTTAGGGACTTCCGCGCGTCTTTGTGGCCTGTCTGCCTGCGGCCTCTTGCCTCCCGCGATTGCTTCACAATATCCCTCCTCCTGGGAGGCTAGCCACAATAGATCTAATTAGGCCGCAGTGCAATAGATGCTCCCCCTTTATTGTATAACCTATACTGTAGAAGAAATAGATCTCTTAAAGCCTACACTTAGAAATACAGTTTTTGTGGTGTTAACCATTTCTGTTATATTCTTTGCTATTGGTTTGAATTTTAACATACGTATACCTTTTAGTAACAGGTGAATACAAGTCTTATTCCTCGTGGTCATGTAAAGAGCATGGGATCCCAAAGGCATCACATAGACACTGGCTTTTTAAACATTCTGACTATCGCTTTAGCCTACTTTATTCTTCCTATACATACCTACAACGAAATGTCTAATGAACGTTCATCTACACAAAGAAATATATAGAAGAATAAGCTTTTGTAAGAATAGGAAAGGTAAAATCAGACGACTAAAAAATTCAATGCCATAGCCGGGATTTGAACCACGGATCTCCCGGTCTCCGTCCGGTTGCTCTAACCACTGAGCTACCATGGCAACATGCCTGTAGGACATTAAATTTCCAAAATTATGGAAGAACAATTAATTCCATTTTGTAAGAATAGTTTGTAGAAGAGTGCTTAGAGAAAGTCATGTGAATGCAATACATCAGATTTTGCATATTAAAGATCAAAATAAGCACCGTTCAATAATTTTGGCACATCGATTTCTTTCGGAAAGTTTCTGCTTTCTTAGGATGAAAGGAGGCGAGAAGGACATGCGAAAACTATTTTCCTTTCACATTCACTTTGATGGTATAGAGTTTTGAGTGGCGCCTGAGCTTGAGATAGGAATTAGCCAGCAAGGTTGGTGCGACAGACGCCGGGACAGTCATACATTCCTGAGCCCGGGATGCCACAATTTAGGAGTCACGTGCTGCATTTAGCAATAACGAAACTCGGGTATTAATACCACTACGAGCAGTAAAGTTTCGGAAAGTTCGCTCCTTATGGCGTTTGAGGGAGTTATGGTATACTAGCTGGCTTATCTAACGTTGTACGGTTAGCGTTTTAAATTTCAGTGACGAATTAATTCATTTACCTTCCCTTCTTTATGAGATTAATCTACAATGATCTAGAAGGTTCCTTATAGTGAATCCTACCATTTGCCCCACATAACTGTAACTTCGTTAAGCTCCTAATAACGAATGAAAACTCCAATATTCATGTAAAAAGATGTGAAACATTATCGGAACGTCTGATCTGCCTACCCCTCCCCTCCACCCTCCGACAGTTTCCAAGTTCTGCAAATGATGCATAGCCTATAAGTAACCTTTGAAGGTTGTGGCAGTAATTTGTATCACAACAATGTAAATGCCAGAGTGATTGTAGTGTAAATAAGCATTATTGTATGACATTGATTTGAGATGTTTGTTAATTATATGCATTGTTAGGAAATAAGTTTACACGACCTCACTGAAACTGACAATAGGAGCGGATAACAATGTGCAAGGGGGTGAGTTGAATATTAATTAGAAGAGACAAACAAATGACGTCAGATTGGCGCGCTTTTCTTAGAAATAGCGGGAATATTTTCCCTAGAGCATATGTGTTCGTAATTTTGATTGGATATAAATATAGACGCTAATGTTGGCGCGTTTTATTAACCAATAACAGCTCGGTTATAATCTTTAGGCATATCGGGGTGTGGGAGTATAAAAAGCTAAAGTCAGAGAATAATAACAACCATTTGGCTGAAGAGGGACATAAACCCTAACCGGCCATGGTTAGCCTAGGCTAACCTAAATTAAGCATTTATTATTATTATTATTATTATTATTATTATTATTAGCAGATTTCGTCAGTCCAACAGAAACATTCGCGTGTAATACGTCGATCAGTTCAACATAAGTATTCGTGAGTTATACGTCGCGTAGTTCAACGGAAGCATACATAAAATACACATTACGCAATTCTACAGAATCTCTCGCGTCTTAAAAGTTAGTTATAAATGTGAAGCACGCGAATTAATAATGTGCAGTAAATAAGTGATTATAGTGATATTAGAAAATATAACAGTTTCAGTTTGGCGTGTATCCCGAGTCAATATGTGAATTTAATTAATTGTGATGGTAATAAAAGTGTAAAAACAAATTCTTTTATCAGTGTTATCTTTGAGTAACAAATCCTTTCCGTTTACACACCTTGTTTAAGAGATTTGCTCGACCGAGAAATAATAGCTAGCCGGAGGACAATGAACCCAACATTCAAAGTATTAAAACAATAACAGGCGCTCAGAAATAACATAACACGAAGTGACTGCGACAAAATTGGCTTCCATACGTGGTGCATATAAACATGAAGCATCTTCCAACTACAACTACTAACAAATATACCACTTCACGGTGGATGAATCCTCGGTCGAAATGGTCTAGTAATTTTTTAGATAATTATAATAGGTTAAATCTTAAAACCTTTGTACCTTCCTTCTGGTTCCTGGTTATTAAATAACATAAAAACGACACAATTCCAACACTATGCAGAAACGTTTAACATGCGCAACGAAATAAGATGCCGCACTCCCAGGCCACCAAGTTAACCTCTTTGAAAACCACACATAGTCTGCGACCATCTTCTCAGTTAATATAACACGTCGGTTCACTGATTTCTAATGTTACAAGTTTTCTCTCGTTATAGAATTATTGGTAATGTTGCTCCAGAGGTCGACGTGTCATGGCGGGTGCCGCGCAATGTCAGGCAGACTACCCTGTAGAAAAAAACATCGCTAATAATTCCGCAAATATGTGGCATTTGGCTTTTTAAATGCCTCAAAGTTGTTTAAGCACTTCCGATTATGTATTCTCACGCGGTTTATTGAATTGGTTGTGTATTCTGGCAGTCAACAATCAACATGAACTTACGCATCGATGCGGAGAATGAGATCTTAAATAATGATGGTCCTAATGGAAAATTGGGACATGAACAAGTTGCAGAAGAGCTAGCAAGCTTAAGAGGCAGTTCGGCACTTCTCAGGAGCTCTTCAACTCATACTTGCATGAGTTCATGTACAGGAACAGCTGTCCCAATCGGAGTGTGTTTCAGAATTTTCTTGCGACACTCTCCGAGAATTATCCTGCGGTACATCTTCGCAGCTCTCTTCTGGGTCGTCTTCTCCCTCAGAACTTCCTTTTCATATTTCTTTTTTACCAAAATTTCATATTTCTTCATTGTCTATCCTTCAGAACTTATCTTTCTTCTACATCTGTCTTCCTTATATACATCATGCAAAAACAGCCTTTATCAAGGCTAACAATTGCATCGTGAAAGAGCATATATGACCTTGGACATAATTATAGTAGCATTTATTATTATTTAGTTGTATTACATTTACTTATTGCGTCGCGGTAATTATTTAGTTCTGTTACATTTGCTTACTTCGTCGCGGTAATTATTTAGTTGTATTATATTTGCTTACTGTTGCACGGTAATTATACAGTTGTATTATATTTATTAGCAGTGCACGAGTGCTAATGGTGATTACTAAACGTCAAGCATTAGACAATAACAATTTTTTTTTTTACTGTTTCGCAGTAAATATTCAGTTTTATTGCATTTATTCACTATTTCGCGCTTTTCTATTACGACAGCGTGTAACAATTCGCAACAATACCAAACTGTTTCCGGTTTTACTAACGCGGCAGCGTTTTTTCCGTTTAACAGTTGTGTACCTGACATGCACATTTACATCGTCCGACATAACACGTCGACCTCTGGAGCAACAATACCGTATTATTTAACATATCCTGCTAACGAACTTGATTACAACATAAATACAAAGGAAATAAAGCAAAACTTTCTTACATGAGGCTTATTAGAAGCTTTTGGCATCCAGAAACTTCAGTGCATACATCTATAGATTTCGAATAAAGGTTATTCACAGGTTTTGACAGTTTCGTTACACACACATCTGCAGTATTTGATAAACGACAATTAAAGAAACAAATATAACACAGGAACGATTGTCACTTTTTAAACTCTGCCTTCTGTTGGCTGAAGTGTTACATCATGACCATCTATGTATATTCCTTGCAATAAAATGTAACTGGCTTTTGTTTTTATACTCTGTGTAGATAAGCAACTATTTTCTACTCCATAGCATTTTAAAGTAAAAGTCAAGGCCTTCGTAAGCATGTTCTTTTATAATTCCAGTGTGTTCGTATTCAAGTCAAGGACTTTGTAAATCCGTTTTAATCTTTTAGTACTTTATGAAATGAAAGTAGAAGGTGCTTTATAGCCCCATGTCAGAACGAATTCAATGGTGAAAGAATATTAAATATCGCAGAGTGGTTTCTGAGATTACCCTACATACACAAACACACACATTTTCTCTCTTTATAATATTAGTATAGATTGCAATATGAAAGTGGTATGTTATAACAGACTCCAGGAAGAGACTGAAAATACGAGACGAAGCCGAGAATCTGTTCATTTCCGAGATCCTTTTATATGATAACACATGGATGTTGCTCATTGACAGCGGGTTAAAGTAGCAAAATGGCTGCTCAGTACTAATCTTAAACACACTGTATGTGAATGACTATTCCATGACCAACTTTATTTTCAAATTAACGCTGCATCGATTGATGTGCAGCCACGAAAGATCATTGTTATCGATTACTTTCGCTCGGTATTAGGAAAACATTAAGAAGTTGTATCATGGCGGAAATTGAAGAGGCGTGGTAAGCAGGATGTGCTTCTTTGGTTCCTAATAAATCCAAATCAAGGTACGACACAGCATATGCTATGTTCAAGTGGTAATAAGAACAAGGTCATTCGGCTAGTTTCGCTTCGTGTGTTAATGTGAAGATCAACATGTGTGAATTAAATGCACATTAAGAAATAAATACATAAGTACAGACAGAAGAAAGACTGAAATTTAACTTAAAAAAATCTGATGTGTTACACTCGCATGACTTTCTCTACTCTTGTAAAACTATTTTTACAAACGCTTATTCTCCATATGCTTCATGTTAATCGAGATGTTAATCTTATTGCTAATATTCTTGTAGATGCAAGGGGAATATGGTAGGTTTTAAGCGATAGTCAAATGTTTTAAGAGCTGGTTGCAATGTGGGGTATTCCATTCTCTTTGTATGTCCAGGACATAAACAAACATGAATAACGAATTTGAGAAAAAGTATAAGTATTGGAAAATTTAAGGGAATAACAAGCAATATCTCGAAAATGGTTCACCCAACAACAACAAAAAAATGTATATGACATAAATTGTGTATTTTAACGCGATCTACATTTTTTGTGCAGTAACATTTTGTCTATCTCTTACGGTTTACCAGTTATGCAAAAGTCGTTCACAATGAAGAATACTTTTGGTGACATTCCCAGAAAATTCGAGATATACATTTCATTTCGAAAATATCTTAAACCTATGATATTTTAATCAAAATCGTTAGAGCCATTTTTGAGGAAAAAAACGAAAAATTGTCTTTGTAAATCCTTGTGTCGCATCCTTGGAAGATGCTGAAGTTAAATACTAAGTTTGTATTTAAACAACTTTCGTTTTTGTTTGTTTTTTATTCAGTGAATGCTTAAAACATTTCCAATGAAATCTTGGTATCGAATTTTTGGGTGAATTGCAATTCTTCCTCTACTCGCTATACGTAAGTTTAGAGAAAGAAATTAAGGACAATATGTATGGGGAACCTCCTAGAAATCTGGGTACCATTTTTATATATTTCAAGTTTGGCTGAAATGGTACAAATTACATAAGACATACTTCTAATGTTAACGATTTTAAGAATTATTTCCCAAGATAAATTTTACTACTGCTAACCTATTATTTCAGCCCCAAAACGCAGATGAATTCAACGCTAGGCATACGTTTAATATCCTGTTTACTTTTTTATGTTTATAATATATAAGAGCGCTTAGCAACAGCCATTCCCAAAGATACTGCAGTATACAGAAGGCTAATAATACTCCAGTATCAATGTCAGCTGTTTCTGAAGTGAGTTGCTAATATTCTGACTTGCAGCACCCAAGTCCAAGAAATAATATCCTATATGTTTAAATCCATCCAAGAGAAATCTAGTGCAGAAAGTAGAACAAAAACTGTTGCTTCTAAGATGGATTGTGGACTATCACGAAGGAATAAGGGCGTAACATCAGCCTCCAAATGGGCTGCTACCCTGAAAGACGGCCATGATTGCTAGGGCAGTGCTCGTCCTCCGTGCAAAGTGGCATGCGCCAATCTACCTAACCCAACTTCATGATGAGAAACAGTGCTCTCAATTCCTGAACACAATTTCTACATTTTTTCTCTGCAAGAAAATGTACCTCTAATTGAGTGTATTTGCATAACCGGCGACAAAAATTAATTTAAATATTTATTTGATTTAAAATAACAACAATATAAAATACCAAAATTTTGTCATATATGATTAACTCCCCCCCCCCCAAAAAAAAGTCAGACCTAAGTTGTGTAAATAAGAGGGTTGTCCAATAAGTAAGTTTCCCTATTTTATAAAAAACATTACACACAATTGATCTTGTTGAATTAATTTTATTTATACTGTACAATCCTTCTGTTACTTTTCTACATAGTCAACATGTTTTTTCAAGCATTTTTGGGGACGTGACACACGTTTTTCCAAGCCAGTGTTGTACCAGGTCGGGTCCTGTGCTCGCAACCAGCTGTTCACTGATTTGACATCATCGGTGTTAAAAGTGCTTACCTTTGAGTTGGAGGAACATGTGAACATCACTTGGGGCAAGCTCCGGTGAATACGGAGGTTACGAGAAAACTTCCAAGTTGTATCTTGGCCCAGGCGGGGCTCAGAAGATTCAACTGGGAAGTTTTCTCGCATCCTCCATATTCACCAGATCTTTTCCCAAGTGATTTTCACATGTTCCCCTGACTCAAAGGTAAGCACTTTTAACACCGTGACGAAGATCAATCAGAAGTGAACAGCTGGTTACGAGCACAGGAACCGACCTAGTACAACACTGGCTTGGAGAAACTTGTGTCACGTCCCCAAAAATGCTTGGAAAAACATATTGACTATGTAGAAAAGTAACAGAAGGTTGTACAATATAAATAAAATTAATTCATCGTGATCAATTGTGTGTAATGTCTTTTATAAAATAGGGAAGCTTACTTATTGGACGCCCCTCGTATTTTACTGTCTGTTGGTCTCCAAGTAAAACCTTGAGCGGAGGAAAAATAATTTAAATTTGAGTCTGTGTTTACACTATAAAGATTAGTGATACAAATAAGGTGAGGGGTGAACATTCAATTTTCTAAATTTTTAATGCTTCAGCCTTCAATTTGTGTATGTATATTAGTTTTAAGTTATTAATGTTTACATTTTCAAACACTTGCACATTTCAAAATGAAACCTATTACACAATATTGTACTGAAGGTATTGCATTTTTTTAACGACACCAGAGACATGTTTTTTTAAAGAAGTTTTTGCACTGTATTTGTAATATTTTTAATTCAGAGAAGAATATTTTTATATAATTCACATACCAAAGCTTAAAGAATTTTAGTTTGTGTTTGATCTAGAGTTTGATTTTTCTTATAATGATTTGCAGAAAACTATTACAGACTTCTAGATCCTAATTTATAGATCCCATTTAGTTTTAAATGTATCAAATGTACGTGATGAAAATTACAGCATGTGGAAATCAGTTTAAAGGCTGGCATGCCCTTCATTAGTAAATAGAAACAGATTTTAAATATGAAATAATTACAACAGCTTGTAGGTGGCATAGTGGTTTAAAACTTCCCTAGTACTTTGTAATAAAAACAACCCGTATATTTTGACTACCAAAAGTGTCCAAAGTTTCACCCCCCCCAAAGTATTCACTGAGCTTGCAATTTTAATTTATATCTTACTTTGTAGAAGCTAGCTTGACTGTAAGTGAAGATTCACACAGAGAGTGGAGCAATTCCAGATAGGAATTTGGATAACATTAAAAGTACAGAGTTATTCAAAAAGAAAGAACAAACTTAAAATATTTATTTCTAATGAACGCCAATAGATGGCGACACATGCGATACATCACTGAATAGAGGAAAGTTCAAAGTTTTGTTTTATGTGTTCAAAATGAGCACTATTTGTTACGTGAGGATGACCAGTGCTTTTCCGTTTGCATACGCAACCATCTTCTACGAGTTTATTGTATCAATTGTAAAGTTATTATGACGAGCCGGCTCGTGGCTGAACTTACAACGAAATGCACGCTGCAATGAAACAATGGATTCACTCTTTGCATACTGCAGCACACAAAATGACTTTTCCTGTGGCGTTGCCATTTTCTCATAAACAAACCTAGCGCTCTGTAGGCACTGAATAGAACTAATAGGTGGGGCTTAAAAAACTTTGAACTTTACTATATTCAATGATGTATCGTATGTGTCGCTATCTATTGTCGTTCATTAAAAATAAATATTTAAAATCTGTTCCTTCTTTTTGAATAATCCTATATTTTATTTATCAATAGGCTTATACAGACCATTTAATGAGAATCGATTCAGTTTTGTAATGAGGTTTCCAATTCATTACGTCATCAAAACCTAATGGTACTGCTGATGTTGGGACAAGAATAGTAAACACAGATCAATCAAACATTTAAAAATGAATACTTTTACTTTTTTCTTACCTAAAGCAATCGAATACTTTGAGAAAAAAGAGATAAAAGCCGCATTTTCAGATATTTTTGGGATAGCTTGTATGCTGGGAGGGATTTGCAAGGTAGCCATGAACTATCGAAGTCTTTTTACAGTTTGTAAAACTTTAAGTAAATACTAGAAATCAAGAAAGTAATGCAGCTGTGCACTGCTTCACTAAAGTATCATTAGATAGCGCACCCTAAAAGAAAACTTGATATCAATTTTATAATAAAAACTTTGCAGATACATTTATATTAAAAACGTTTCACATACGTTCATAAAAATGTGCATTTTCCTGGAATTGCTCCGCCACCTCTGTATTTACATGTGATTTTATTTCAGATGTCTTATTAGCAAAAACAATTAAAATTACAAAGAAGACTATACTATAGAGGCTGTATACATATCACGCAAATAATCTTGCTTCTATCTAAGACTGTATTTTATATTTTTAAAGCCCTTTGCTGAGCTGGTTACTGGCTGTATTTTGAATTTAATGGCCTACAATCACGAGAATGAATATTAATTTTAAGGAAAGCAAGTAAATGTTTGCACAAAAATGCTAAAAGTGTCTCAATAAACGGCGTAAGTAATATTACTTTTATATTCAGATCTACAGGTACAAAAGTTATCTTCCAGGTTAACTTAAGGATACCACAATTTCAGGTCGATTTATTTGAAATGTTAAGTTACTTATCAGAACTAAGTGTGCAATGTATACACCAAATTCTATGCATATTTTAAAATTAGTTGCAGATATATTAATTTGTAAATACTTTTTACTGTTTTGAATATTTTTTTCCATACGATGCAATTTTTTTTAAAGAAATTTATATTTTATTATTAAATTGTAGAGATGACTTTTTAATTATCGTACCTACTAGTTGGGGTAAAATAAATATTATATTTAAATCTTTTTGCTTAAAGATTTACACGATATGATTATTTTTAATAGCATTACAACTAAGAATGTTAACAAAAATTAATTATTTCCGAAAAGTACATTGTGTGGAACAGTTTGAAAGTGCGAATGGGCCGACAAATGAAAACCAGGGAATTTAGTATTTGTAGATTCCTGAAGGCATTTCTTGAGTGGCTTGTTCAATTTAATGCTGGCAAAACTTATAGTTTTTACTACAACTTTACAGGAAGCTGGGCTTATAGGCAGAGTTGAAATCATTACATGGCACGTTTTAAAAGTTCGTACAGCTATAGAAGCCACATAGAAGGTAGAGTTTAATAAAAGCTAGAAAACTGAGGACAAATCCTTTTCGTTTCGAGTGTCGGAATACGAAGCACAAATATGCTCATTTTGGGGTTACTATAGGGTAGAAAATGATGGGTTTATTTGTCTTTTTTGCCTTTTTAGCCCCCCCTTTTAGGTCTTAACTGTTCTTTTCCTTCGACTACATTTTTTTTCTGCTCTTTCTCAACTCGAACAGACAGTAATGATTTAAAAAAATGTGACTGAAAAATGAAGCGTTTGGTTCATAAAGTTATTTTGCACTGTATGTTTCATATCTTCAGAATTTTGTGTTTTTTAAGCGGAAATATTAATTTTATTTTAAAGAATAGCATCTGGGTTTGTATAATAAATTCAGCCATCGATCTCTCACTGCAATACGTATGTATTAATGTATACACAATTTGTGGGAAAGTTAAACGCATTCCCTTTTAGCTACGGCTGATGCAATGATATTGATTAAGAAATATATTCTGTATTTAAATATGCAATTAAATCCAAAATTATTAAAGATATTAATAAATTTGCATCACATTTTTACATTCTTTTTATCCAGTTATTAAAGATATTATACGTCTTTTTAGGCAAGTTATAGGTGTTTAACTACCGAGCCTTATTTATTCACTAAAATCAATATTTATGAATTGACAATTTTTGGTATTTTGCACAGATGGTATCCTTAAGAAACATAATTGATTTCTAGAACCCCAACAGGGAATAACGTGCATCATAAGAGACTGTTCGCTGTAATCAGATTTACAAGAAAAGTGAAGTGCATTACAAACACGAGGTAAATGTTGCTCTTACAAATAAGCGCTGTTTTACTCAGGCCATTTAACCGCACTGCACGATGAAAACACACGACACATCACTTGTATTCAATTCACACGGCGGCGGCGACGGATGCAGATATGGACCCCTCCCCCGAACAGGAATCAATACGAGGACCACACCACAAGATACACCTACACTTTCCTGCTTGTTGCCCCTGCTTTGTGCTGGAATAGACTGGAGCTAGGGGAAGATCCCCTACTGTAGCGACAACAGCGCTGCCGCGGAGAACTGTGCAACTAACGTCGCTTGAGGTAGGCCTCGCGATCTCCACACAGCTGCAGGACCTTCTGTAAATAACACCGGCCACTTACTACACAAGACAAGTGAATGTCCGTGTATTAACCATTGTCCAGTTACTCACGAGAGTTCACTGCGACCGGACGTTATGACGTCCCCAGAATTAAAACAGAAGTGGTCC
The DNA here is from genome assembly GCA_030765065.1 of Deroplatys truncata. Taxonomy (NCBI): domain Eukaryota; kingdom Metazoa; phylum Arthropoda; class Insecta; order Mantodea; family Mantidae; genus Deroplatys; species Deroplatys truncata. The sequence goes on from CM060978.1 coordinate 20,307,276, forward strand.
GCGTGTCTGTGTACAGCATGAACCCAAAAACAAATGTAGGGTGAATAGCAAACGTATTTCAGTTCAGCATCTTTGAAGGATGCCACACGAAGATTTTCAAGAAATCCCCCACACTCCAAGCTACCCTTTATATGGAATAATATTAGAATTTTCTGGGAATAGTCTGTGAAGTCCTCTTCATCCTGAATGACTTTTGTATGACTGGTAAGAACCAGACAAAATTTGTAGACCTCATTAAAGCACACAACTTTGTCGAAACGTATCGTGGCGTCAACCATTTCTGAGTTATTTTTTGTTACTGGTAAGTCGCATTCGTTTTTTTTTTTTTTTCGTGGTTATGAAAAGAAAGTCGAAATTTCATAGCATCTATCTATACGAACAGTTTTTAAAAATCTCATGTGTTACATTCACAAAACTTTCTCTACCATCTATCGTTTATTAGTGGGTATGCAAACTATTTTAACGAAATCAGATTTTTACCTTTACAGAAATAGCTACATTACACATTTCGTTATAGATACAAAGAGAACAGCGATAGTCAAATGTTTAACAACTGAACGCTATATGCTGGCCTTAAAATTCCATACTGTTTCCATGACATCGCGAGAAACAACTGAACATTGACATGACTTGAAAAGGAATGACAAAAATATTGAAAATTCGAACTTTTAATAACGGTGAGGCAGTATTTTTAACACAAATGATTTCAGTAACAGCCCACCTTAAAGCAATATGTGATGTAACAATATACAAAAAGTATATTACAGTCATTGTATATGTTTATATTATTATATACATGCTCAATAATGTTATGTGAATGTATTACGTAATTTAATAATGTAGGAGCTGTGAGAATAATAGGTTAAAAGTTGCTAACAATGAGGTAGCCTTAAGGTAATAATGAGTAAGAAAGTGTAATAATGCTACTAGTCATTCTTGCAGCAACAATAATGTAAGTTTTGAGACAGTTCATAAAATAGCCAATCAACAACCAGAAAAAGCTTAAGTTGAATAATAATAATAATATTCTATTGGACTAGGATTAGCCAATCAGAGACTTGAAATACAGAAATTTACAAATTTAGGCGGTTGAAATCAAGTGAGTTGCTTGTAGACAGTGCTCATAACTGGACGCGTTGGTTGCAGATAGTGTTACTAATCAGACGCGAGATACGTCCTCGAGAAATTTAATACATATTCGTGTGAGACGAAAATAGTTTACGTGTTAAAAAGTGCTAGTAATTAATAAAACAATCTCACAGCTTTCTATATCAGTGAAGTGTTATTTAAATCGTGTCAAGAATTAATAAAAAGGAGCGAATAAAAAAATTATAATCTGTATAAGCCTACATTCTTCAGTCGCACCACAACCCTGCAAAGATAAACATGTGTCTAACAATAATACTGACGAAGCCGAGGCAACATAAGTATATAATATTTAAAGAAACAGTCAAATTACAAAGTTAATATTTTTTAAACATTTGGGGCAAAGGCCACCGGAAAGTACATTTGGGACGAAGGCTACCGGAAAGCGAGTACTATACGTGTGGTTGAAACAAATTTCAAATTCGGCTCCCCAACAGTTGAACTACAATACAACTCCTACTTCAAACTGGCTTTCCATACGTGAAGCAACAACCTACTTCAACGGATATTTCGGAAATGGCTCACGAAAACGTTATTTGACATAAATTGTGTGCTTTTAAGAGATCTACATTTTTTTGTTTAGTACGTTTTCGTTTATCGTTTACCAGTTATACAAGATTATACAACATTCCTTCCGAATGGAGAGGACTTCAAAGGCTATTTCCAGAAAATTCACGACATACATTTTACGTGCCGTGTAAAATAAACATTTTTGGGAAAATAAAACATTTTTACAAATATTCCATGTAAAGGATAGTTCCGGGTGGTAGAATTTTCTTGAAAAGCTTCGTGTCGCATCTCCGACACACGCACACACGCACGCACGCACGCACCCACCCACCCCCACCTACCCACCCACCCACCCACCCACACACACACACACACACACACACACACACACACGGACCTCGTTCTAACATGCCATTTTTTTTATTCATAAGAATATTTGTAAAAAAGACCGAGTACAGAAAATGGTGTGAATGTATGTAACCCGCAGTGCATGCTTCACATTTCATCGTTCATATCTGCAGCTTCGACCTTTGTGTTCGCGTGATTCAACACCCAGAAAAGGTCGGGCACTGGCACGAAAACTTGCCTCATTATATAACACGAAATGGTGTCAAACACTCCGAGTCTTCCCAATCAGAGGAAACTACGGAAGCTATGGTCCCCAGGGATCTGCAGTTGAATGGATTTTCAGATCACAGGTTGCGAAATTCTGTTCAAGACTAATACAACACTTTTATGTAAGCTGTATATTTGTGGGCAGCTCAAAGCATTTCAGAAAGGTGTCAGAAAAGTCCTCATAATAAACGTATATCTTTATGGGGGCAAATCTATAGTGACACTAAGTGGCGGCTGCTGTATGAGAGCAGAAGAGCACGTGGGCACCCTAACTTTACACACCTTGCAGATTTATAGGTTATTGTTTCTTTGAATGCTCGTACTAAATGTAACATATATGTGAAAATTTAAAATCTACGGTGTTTAAATCTATCGTGCTATTGCTCTAAACTCGAAACATGGCAACGGTGTCACTAGCACATCCTGACTTATGCACGTTTTAAGGAGGATTTGCGCATGCGCAACTGATATCACGTAATTACCTTACAGGTGAAATACGTGCGAATCGTGCACACTTGAAGGCGTGCACGAAGCTTCCCCCACAGTGTTTCCTTCCTATCAACAGTAGTATCACTAGTGCTGAAAGTTTTATGACAATTTAATTGAGGTTAATGAATGCTTCTTTTCATGATAATTATTTCAAGACCGAAGGTCGTGAAAGCACGAGTTTGAAACCGAAATTAAATTGTCATATAAAACCAGCAGCACGAGTGCTACTCGGCTAGATAATCACACGAAAAACTTATTATGAAATTACCTAGTGTAGCGCCAACCATGTTTGTTAGCCCTGCAAGAATGGAAGCAATCTCTTTTTCGCTAACTGAGCCATCAATTTTATAGTTTCTCTCCGTGAAGAGTTCTGAAATCTGATCCCACACCATACTTTTGTTCTTCTTTGTGTTTTCTAGCGTTAAATTATCTAAAGGTGCTTTTATATTACCGATATTTTGATTTCCAAAGCGCGGCATTTTCAGTTGCTATTATTGTGGTCACAGCCTATGTGATCTCATTGTTTACATTCATACAAATTAAAAACAAGTGCGCTACCATGAAATACTTTCACTGTAGCACGGCTTTGGTTGGTCAACTGACTCTAGCATACTCTGCCATTGCATAATAGCATATTGAGTGCGATTATTACTACAATCGCACGTTATTGCCACTAGATGGTAGCACTACGGTAGATGTACGTAACGTGCACAAGTGCGGAAACTTCTCCCCGTTTCTCCAGACCATACATAATCTCAACTACAATTTAATTTACACATTACTTGGTTCTTGCGCTTGAGGTAGATGTATTGCTGCCCCACTGTTGGAGAGCCAAACTTGAGAGGGGTTTAATTGTTGTAGCGGTTCCACTACTTTTAGGCTACGCACGTAATGGATGCCAATTTTTGCGGGAGATTGTTTCTTGGAGTGTTCGCCCCACGTACGGTACAAAGTTTCCAGTGGCCTTCGCCCCACGTTTACTTTGTGTAATAACTATTTTAATGTTATTTATTTAAATATTATATAAGTATGCCTCGGCAGCGTCAGAAGTAATTTGCAGAGCACGTATCTCTTAGCAGGACTGGTACGGCTAAAGAATGAAGGCTTACACAAATTATAATTGTGTTGTACTTTCTTTATTAATCCTTCACACGAATAAATAACACTTCACTGATATATCCTACTATAGAGCTGTGAGATTATTGTTATTTGCACTTTTAAACACATAAACGTTGTATTATTCTCACAGCAATAAATTTTCATGTCTCACACTGAACCCCTACCGAATCTGACTGCTTAAGTACGCTTCCTGAATCTATATATTTCCTCTATTTCAAGTCTCTGATTGGCTAAGCCTACTCCAATACAATACTTTTATTTAACTTAAGCTTTTTCTAGTTTCTGATTGGCTATTTATAAACTGTTTTACATTTTACTGTTCCAAGAACTATTAGTAGCCTTATTAAACTTTCTAATTTATTGTTGTCTCAAGGTTACCTCATTAGTAGCAACTTTAGGCTTCTACTTTGTAATTCTGTTTGCTACGGAAGGCAGCTTGCTTCCATTCTCACAGCTCTTACATTGTTAAACTACGTAATACATTCACAAAACATTATTATACATGTACATAATAATATAAACATAATACAATGACTGTTACATACACTTTATATATTATTACATGCACATGTTGCTTTTAAGGCGGGCTGTTTTATTTTCTAATTATATAATTAGACTGATATCATTTAAGTGCTAAAAATACTGCCACACCCTAACACAGCGTACTTCATTATGTACGCAACAAACATCTACAACACAACCATTTCTTTTTTCAGACTACTTATGCATTATTATTATTATTATTATTATTATTATTAATATTATTTTAATTGCAGATGAGCCATATAGGACTACGTAAAGTACTTAAGAGACCTTTTTGTTTTATTTTGAATCCATAGTTCTCATTCTTTGCCTGTTGTTACTATTACCTATATTTACCATAATTGTTGTTCCTGTTAGGAGCGGCTGCGCTTGTATCAATTTCTTCATTTTGTTCAAGGCTATCGGACTCTGAAAGTTTGTAAGCATCAAAAGGAGTCGCTATTGCTAACATTACAACAGAGAAACTGTGTGTACACGACAAGAAACTACACTACTCTTCAAAGTAGACACCATCACATTCTGTGTTCTTTAGCCATCTTTCAGCGAGGTTTATTATCCCGCGACGGTACTAGTCTCTGGTTTTTGATGCGAAGAATGCGGCGAGGCGCACTTCCACAGTTCAATGTTTTTGAAATTTCTTTCACGCAAGAAATGCTCCATGGATCGAAACAGATAGTGATCTGAAGACGCAAAATCAGGGCTGTATGCTGGGTGTGGTAACATTTTTATCATGGTTGTTGGTGCAGTATGGGGTGTTGCCTTGTGCTGCAGGAGAACTCTGTTTCGGTTAACTAATGCTGTGTATCTCAGTCTCAAAATTTCACAACCTCGTTCCAGCTGTTAAGAATAAAGATCCGTTGACTACACGCCAGTTTGGAACAAACTCCCAGCGAATCACTCCTTCAAAATTCCACCAGACTTAACATTACTTTGGGGCCGAACTCATTTTTTTTACGAAGACTTTGGCAGATTGACGGGGAAGAGCCATGTTTCCAGGCGTCAGGAATGCGGTAATGACCCATTTTTCATACCTATGACAATTATTCTGATAAATCTATCATCCACTAGATTACCCATAAGCTGACGACAGATATCCACTCTACGTTGAGCCTGTTGAGGTGTCAATTCATGAGGTACAGATCTACAGTTTCTGTTTGATTATCCAAGTTTCTTAATCTGCCGAAGTATGGTGTCTTTAGACGGACCAAGTTGTTCCAACAGCCTACGAGTACTTTTTTGGATTTTTTCCGGATTTTCTTCCAAAACTCTGCGTGTATTCTCGATATCCGATTATTTAGGTCTTCCAGAAAGTGGAAAATCTTTAGTGTTTTCTTCTCCAGTGGAACCGTCGTTGTGCCACACACTCACTAACGACACCTTCTCCTTCCACTTGACATATTTTTGGAGCCGCGGCAGCAGCAGCTTTATAATCTTGTTTCCAGTAGTGCTTTAGAAGGACTCTAATCTCAAACTTTGTAACATCTATTTTGTGATTGTATATTAACAACTGACGGCTGACACAACCTCGCAATGCTAGCCATGGCGTTCTGTAAATAGCATTGGCGAACCAAAGAAAACCAATTCTGTCTTATAAAACACCAAACTTAAAAACAACCTCATAGAACTTTCTTGCAAAGAAGGCTTTGACTTTGCGTTGAGAATGTAAATGGCCGTTACTCCACAGAAAATACCTCTTCAAAAAATCGAATGTGTTGCATTTACATGACTTTTTCTATCCCATTACCATTTATTTTTATATAGCCTCTACAAACTCTTGTTAAGAAAGCTTATTTTTCTATCTGTCTTATGTTAATCGAGATCAAGGTTGTACAAGGGAGATACATCCAGATGTTTAACAGCTACAGGCTATGTGCTGACGTTGAAGTTACACACTCTAACCATGACATCGAGAGCAACAGGTGAACAGCGACAATAGTTTAGAAAAATGACAAAATTATTCAAAAATACAAAACCAATAATAACACATATCTTGGGTATGCCTGATACCACAAAAAATATTTTAAGTAAATTATGTATTTTAAAGTGTTCTATATTATTACTTTCTCTACTACGTATAATAAGTAGGGGAAGTATTGTATTCCACCCAAAAATTCTATATCGAGATTATACCGGAAATATATGTTTTGAGACCCCCCGAATTCAAAAAAAGCATTTTTGGACACATGTCCGTGTGTGTCTGTGAACAGCATAACTCAGAGACGAACAGTCATATAAACACCAAACTTGGTATTTAGGTTCAGTATCTTCCAGAGATGCGACACGAAGGTTTTCAAGAAAATCCCCCCACCCCAGATTACCCTTTACATGGAACATTTTTCGAAAATTTTAATTTTCTCAAAAATGGCTCTAACGATTTTTATTAAAATATCATATGTTTAAGATATTTGCATGACAAATAAAATGTATATCTTGAATTTTCTGTGAATCTCCCCAAAAGTATTCTTCATTGTGAACGACTTTTGCATAACTGGTAAACCATAAGAGATAGACAAAATTTTACTACACAAAAAATGTAGATCGCGTTGAAATACACAATTTATGTCATATACATTTGTTTTGTTGAGTGAACCATTTTCGAGATATTGCTTGTTATTCCCTTAAATTTTCCAATACTTATACTTTTTCTCAAATTCGTTATTCATTTTTTTTTGTCCTGGTAATGCAAAGAGAATGGAATACTTCACATAGCAACCAGCTCTTAAAACATTTGACTATCGCTTAAAGTCTACCATATTCCCCTTGCATCTACAAGAAAATTAGCAATAAGATTAACATGAAGCATATGGAGAATAAGCGTTCGTAAAAATAGTTTGTACAAGAGTAGAGAAAGTCATGTGAGTGTAACACATCAGAGTTTTAGTGCAGCACGTATTGTCTATCGCTTAACGTTTACCAGTTATACATTTTATTTGTCAGGCATATGTCTTAAATATATGGGATTTTATCAAAATCGTTAGTCATTTTTGGGGAAATAAAAAAAAACGAAAAATTGCCCATGTCAAGGGTAGTTTGGGGTGGCGGATTTCCTGGAAAATCTTCGTGACGCTTTTCGAAGATGCTGACTCTAAAAACAGGTTTAGGATTTATCTGAAAAAATTAAACTAACTTTTACTTGTAGACGCTCTTTAATTACTATGGTTCTTAGCATCTCATTCTATATTGGGCGTTAAAGACCGAAAATTTTGCTCAGTGAAGTATTAATGCTGATGACATCATGAAGGGAGGTTTTCATCGTAGTTGTAGCAATTGATATCTGTATACTGAAATTCATTTATCAAACCGATACAGAGGCTAATAAAAGGGCCCAGTAAGCTCATAACGAATATTGCTTCGTTCCGTTTCATATCCCAGTCGATGACGCGTTTAGAACACGGCCTTAATCAACCACACACGCGACTGCATTCAAAGCAGACGTATCACAAATGAAACATGCCTTCGCGGATTACTAATCAGGTCAACGGCTTGCGTCAATATGTCCGCTGTGGTGATGCACAGGATGTTTCGTATTTCTGACATGCTTTTATTAATTAAAACACAGTGGCACATTCAGACAGTACGTTCTGCGTAGCTAAATATAAAATTATAACCACAAGGAAAATAAATATTAATCACAGTAGGAATAGTATTATTAAATAAGACGGGGAAGCGAATGTTACTGTAAATGTGAACATGTGTTAAAAAGACAGTGCCAGCAGCAGGCCGGAAACGAAGTTGGTTTTTCCTTCAATTGTTGCTAGTGTACCGTTAGGTCGCCTGAAAAGCAGATGTATGGAAAGAGGTCAGTGTTCTGAAAGTCCCAGGCATCCAATAAGAAAGAAGGTAGAAATCATGTGATATTGAGAGGGGGAGATAGGAAATTTGAAATAAGGAAATAGGAGAGTTGAGTGGACACTTCTTCTTCTTCTTCTTCTTCTTCTTCTTCTTCTTCTTCTTCTTCGTGGTAGTTCTTTGGAGGTTCTTAAACAAATGTGCCGGTGCATAGAGGCGATGGTATGAAGCACAGCAGTAGAGAAATGCGTGCGTGTGTGGGCGAGGTAATAGCAGGAGTTAGATTTTAAAACGGCGACGGGAAATAAATAAGTCGCATTCGGACTGGCCTCGTAGCTCTCTCGGTAGAGCACCTGCCTGCTGTGCGTGTATGAATGAGAGTGTGATCTAATGATTAAAAATGCAAGAATCCCAACGACAAGAGAAAACGAGTTAACATCATTGCCAATAGGCAACAAGTTCCAAAGGAAAGTGTGTGTGTGTCTGTGAACAGCATAACTCAGAAACGAACAGTCGGATAAACACCAAACTTGGTATTTAGGTTCAGTATCTTCCAGAGATGCGACACGAAGGTTTTCAAGAAAATCCCCCACCCCAGAAATTCGTGAGCTTTAACGACATCTAGATATTTTATAGTCAGATTTTGTCTATCTCTTAGAGTTTATCAGTTATATAAAATTCACCCAGTATGAAGAGAGCCTCCCAGAAATTTCAAGATATACATTTTATTTGCATTGTAAATATCTTTAATATGTGGTATTTCAAATAAAATCGTTAAGACCCATATTTTAGAAAATAAAAAATTTTCAAAAATGTTTCATGTAAAGGGTAGTTTGGGACGGGGCATTCAGCACCTTGGAAGGTTCAGTACTTTGGAAGGTACTGAACCTTATTACCAATTTTGGTATGTATCAGATTTTTCGTTTTTGAGTTGTGCTGTTCACAGACACATACACACGCACCTTTTTCTAAAAAGGCTTTTTTTGGATTAAGGGGGTCTCAAAACATGTATTTCTGGTGAAATCTCGGTATCGAATTTTTGGGTGGAATACAATACTTCACCTACTTACTATACGTAGTAGAGAAAGTAAATATGCATGCAGCTTAGTGTACATGTTATACATTAAACCGTAATTGTGGAGTTTAGAAATTTCTCAGATGGGTAGCTACCCTTAACTATAAAATTTAAACAAAATTTAATATTACCTAATAATTATAACCACCACACTGGAACTCTTTACTCTTTAACAGCCATGTTCATACCGTGCGGGTACGCCAACCAGGGGATAAGACGGGGATTCGCCGATGTTACGAGCTACTGATTGTGTTGTGTGTGAGCTAGTCAGTGTTGCCAAGCTTCAAGACTGACGCAATGGCACATATTATTTGGAAATATTGTACTTGTAAATCAAATTGTTTAATTGTATATATATACAGGGTGAATCACCTAAAACTTGCACGGAAATGGAAAGTGTTATTGATGTGCAGTTTTCACAGCATTCATTGGTAGTCAGGGGCTCGTACATTTAGCCTATGAAGAGATTTTAATAATACTGAGAAACTTTATTTTTTGAGCAAACATACAATTTTCTAAATGGAACAACAGAATAAAGGTAGGGTAAATTAGAATGTCAGTGGCGTTTGTTGCAAGATTATAGTGCAAGTGGTTTACGAGAAACCTTATTTTGAAACTTTTAAGCACCGACACTTGTACAGCCTGTGGTAGCACAAACTAAAGAAAAACGAAAGGGAATTACAATACTTCTGTGGATTCTGACAAGTAAAGAGAACATAGCCCTTCAAAGGTTGTGTTAAAAATGACCACCGGCAGCTTCAATACACGCTTCCAGTCTGCTATGGAAGGACTGCTGCACACGTTCTAGCATTTCAGCGGAAATTTCAGAGCAGGCAGCAGTAATACGTCGTTTCATATCGTCTGGTGTAGTTGGTACATCCTTGTAGACAGTGTCTTTCAGCCTTCCCCGCAGAAAAATGTCTAAAGGGGCCAGATCCGGTGAACGGGCCGGCCAAGGTACAGGTCCTCTTCATCCAATCCAACGATTTGGAAACAATCCGTTAAGGCAAGCTGTAGTACTTCATGCACCATGGGCTGAACAGCCATCATGTTGGTAACAGGTGCCTCCTAGTCTGCAAAGGAACGTCTTCTAGCATCTGTGGCAGATGGTCTGTCAGGAGGCTGCGATATTTGTGCGAGTTCATTGTTCCTTCTATGAACAAAGGGCCTATGAGCTGATGGTTGACTATCCCACACCACACGTTTAAACTCCATGGACGCTGACGTTCCACCTCAAGAAGCCAACGGGGATTGTCAACAGACCAATAGTGCATGTTTCTGCGGTTTACCTGGCCATGATTGTTAAATGTTGCCTCATCACTAATCAAGATACATGATGAATCTGGAGTATCATGTCTTAATGCCCATGTACAAAAGTTAACACGATTCTCAAAATCGTTTCCATGCAGCTCTTGATGGAAAAGATGTGATAGGGATGGAACCTATGTAGATGGAGAATGCGCAGTACACTTGCCTGACTTATGCCACTTCCACGTGCGATTGTGCAGGTACTAATTTGCGGATCTACTGCAGCGGCAGCCAAAACATTAATTTATGCCTCTTCTCCAGTCACTTGTTTGTTTCTGTTGCGTTTTCTAGGTGTTACAGTACCACGTTCACGTAATTGGTTGAAGAGGTTGATAAATAATTGCCGAGATGTTGGCGTCTATTGGGATACGTTTCCGCATACACCGTACAGGAACGAACTGCATTCTTCCTACACTCTCCATACACCATGAGCATGTCAGCTTTTTCTGCATCAGTAAACCCCATCTTCCACTCACGACTTACTGATTGAACTGTCGCAAACTAACTGACAGAAAGTCGCAATGAACAGAAAACACAATGCAAACAAACATAACAACATCATATCTAGCAACTAAGCAGCTTGAAATGGGACTTTTCAAAATACGATTTCTCGTAAACCACTTGCACTAGAATCCTGCAACAAAGATCATTGACATTCTAATTTGCCGTATCTTTATTCTGTTGATGCAACTAGGCATTGTTCCATTTAAAAAATTGTATGTTTGCTCAAAAAATACAGTTCTCAGTATTATTAAAATCTGTTTATAGGCTAAATGTACGAGCCCCTGACTACCAATCAATCCTGTGAAAACTACACATCAAAAGCACTTTCCAATTCCGAAATATTTGTGGTGCAAGTTTTAGGTGATTCACCCTGTATAATAATAATAATAATAATAATAATAATAATAATAATAATAATAATAATAATAAAAACATAGCATACTTTCTGACCCCAGAGAAGAAATATGCATTTGCATTAAAATTCTTCCTAGTTATTACAGCCACCAAATTTAATGTTGGTAGACGCGGGTTTCGTTGAAAACTCATAGTATGTTGGAATTATAAATTTCCTTGTGTATAAATATAATCGTGAAGACGTAGAAAACACACGATGGTACAAAAGTGCAATTAACTCGTCATTTTAATTTTAAAAAGCCACCCCTGTAACGTAACCTCATTCGGGTAATACTCCATTAATTAGGACAGCAGGAAGGGGCAAAAGGTTGGCACTGATGGAGGTGGGAGCTTCTTGACATTTTAATGCCAAACGAAATCGCCTCCCCCCTACAGTTTCAGCTAGCAAATCAAGCTATCGCTTAATGAGAATATAACGACTTTATTTGGCTATGAAGCGAGACATCAGACGTTATGGATGGAACAGTTGCGTCAGTGCTTCTTATAAATAACGTGTTACGAATGTTCCCGTCCGCATCTGTGCAGTGCTGGAAGCTGCGAGGAAATGTCACATCACGTCCTGTGTAATGGCACTGTCGTCTTCAACTCTCAGTGATGGCAGAAGACGTACCCCTACAGGAAGTAGTCCGGAGCAGTTAAATCCTGGGAGCGCGAAACGAGAGATTACACGATTGCGAAACAAAGCCGTATATGTGGTGTGGCGTAGCGCCGTCCTGTTGGAACCAGTGTTTGCCAAACCTCTTTAAGAGTCGCTGATTGTTTCAGCTATAAATGCAAACTTACATTTCATGGTACCCTTTGTCGCAGTTTCTCAATGATTTGTGTTGTCTTATTTGTCGGGCGCCCTTGTTTTATTATTTTAAATTTGGGTTCTTTGTCCTCTTGCTAGCTACTGTAACTCAGTCGAGCACGTATCTCTAAGCAGGGCGTTTAAACGGAAAAGAGTTGTTGCTAAAAGATAACACTGATGAAAAACATTTGAATCTAGACTTTTATTGCCGTCACGCTTAATTAATAATTGACATTTAATCTTTATACGCGCCTGACTGAAACTTATATTTCCGAATGTAACTACAGTCGTTTTAGTTGCCGCGCACCAATTACTTCGCGTACATCACATTTTTATTTATCTCTGCGACGTGCACCTCGTGAGAGATTCTTCAGAACTGTGTGACACTTGCTTATGGCTCGAGAATATATACTCCTTTACCTCGAATTGTCTAAATAATATAATGTAGCTCCTATTGGTTACCAAACTGCGTCACTTTAGCGTCTCTTTTGGTCAGCCAATCACTACTATTAACCTATCTCCTCTGGGGAACAGATTACCTGCATTTCTGAAAAAGACGCACCACCCTGTGACTTCAATTCCGGCTTTCTCTTCTTGGTGACAGACAATTCACCCCCTCGGTTTATTGTTAGCCACTTCTATCGTCAGTTTCAGTTAGGCCGTGTAAACTTATTTCCTAACAAGTCCTTATAGTTAACAAACATCTAAAAGCATGTACATACAATAATATTAATTTACACTATAATCACTCTGGCATTCTCAGCATGTTGTGATATAAAATACTGCCTCACCTTTCACCAGACACTACTTTGTTTTGCTAGGTAAATATTGTTATGTACAGTATATGGCACAACATATCGTCATGTGTTTTTACTTTTGGGCGTATCCTTTATGGATCAAATGGGAATTTATACTTGAATCGTTGCAAATAGGAAAATGACTTACCTAATCCTTACACACAAGCGTGTGTAGGCTAAAGTTGGAAAGGTAGAATCGGACTGAAAAATTAAATGCCATTGCCGGGATTTGAACCACCTTACCGCTGCTCCATTGCAACATGTCAACACGACATTAAATTCCTCAAATGTCTCGCATTTTTCCTGGTAAACCACAAGTAGTTCTCAAATTCATCGTGAGACTACATGCCCTAATGGCGACTTACAGTCTCGTAAAAAGGTAAAGGCAAAGCTACCGGGATACAGCAAATAGGCCGCAACGAACACTTTTGTTTCTACCGTGATCCCTGGGAGGTAGGCATAAGGAGGGAGACCCGAAGGGCGACCAGATCCGGTTGACCGTGGGCGCAAGCACGAACGGGGTCCCTAACGTTTCCAGATCGAACGCATCCTTCGCCGCAAGCCACCGAACTCCCACTCGGAGGCGAGATCTAACTGAGCAATTCCAAATGTAGATCTATTTAAAACACACAATTTACTTCAGCAAGTTTTTTTTGGCATAAGCCATTTTTAAGATATCCGTTTTTAAAGGTTCGATGTTTTTTTTAGTTCCATTTAGTGCCTTTAACTGCACTGGTCTTATTGGCGGCCTTTCCTTTGGGGCTTTTCGCCTATTGGCAATGGTGTTAACTCATGTTACTCTTGTCGTTGGGTTTCTTGCACTTTGGTTTTTAATCATTCACACTCTCATTCATACTTCCGGACTCTAGGTAGGATAGGCATTAATCTTGGCTAGAGAAAAATTTCCGAGCCGGGAATCGAACCCCGGGACCCCTAGCACAGCAGGCAGGTGCTCTACCGACTGAGCTATGGGGCCAGCCAGGTTCGAATTGTTCATTACTTGGTTATTATTTAAAGTCCTTTCAGCATTCAGTTGTTTCTCGCGATTGCATAGAAACAGTAGATGTACAATTTTAAGGCCAGCATATAGCGTTCAGTTCTTAAGCATTTGACTATCGCTGTTTATTTGGATTAAAACGTAGTAGATAGAAAAATAAGCTTTATTAAAATAGTTTTGTATACCCAGTAATAAATTATACAGGGTAAGGAAAGTCTTGTAAATGTATGACATTAAGATTTTTTAAAAATTAGTTTCCGACATTTTACTTTTTTTTATTACTGTTTTGAAAAATTGCTCTACACGATGCAATTACGTTTTTTATAAAACAAAATCTGATGTGTTACACTCACATGACTTTCTCTATTCTTGTACAAACCATTTTTACAAACGCTTATTCTCCATATGCTTCATGTTAATCGAGATGTTAATCTTATTGCTAATTTTCTTGTAGGTGCAAGGGGAATATGGTAGACTTTAAGCGATATTCAAATGTTTTAAGAGCTGGTTGCTATGTGCAGTATTCCGTTCTCTTTGCATTACCAAGACAAAAAAAAAACAAAAAAACAAAAAAAAAAAAAAAAAAGAATTCCCACTTGAGAAAAAGTATTGGAAAATTTAAGGTAATAACAAGCAATATCTCGAAAATGGTTCACTCAACAAAAAAAAATGTATATGACATGAATTGTGTATTTTAACGCGATCTACATTTATTGTGTAGTAAAATTTTGTCTATCTCTTATGGTTTACCGGTTATGGAAAAGTCGTTCACAATGGAGAATATATCGAGATATACATTTCATTTGTCATGAAAATATCTTAAACATATGATATTTTAATCAAAATCGTTAGAGACATTTCTGAGAAAACTAAAATTTTCGAAAAATGTTCCATGTAAAGAATAATCTGGGGTGGAGGGATTTTCTTGAAAACCTTCGTGTCGCATCTCTGGAAGATACTGAACCTAAATACCAAGTTTGGTATTTATCCGACTGTTCCTTTCTGAGTTATGCTGTTCACAGACACACACACACACACACCACGGACATGTTTCCAAAAATGCTTTTTTTTTGGATTCAGGGGGTCTCAAAACATGTATTTCCGTTGAAATCTCGGTATGGAATTTTTGGGTGGAATACAATACATTATATATATTTCCTTCCCGATGAAGAGAACTTCAAAGGTTATTCCCCATAAAATTCAAGAGCTACTTTTTATTTGTCACGTAAATATGTGTAATATATAGCATTTTAATCACAATCATTAAAGATCCATTTTTCAGATGGTTTTTTAAGCACGAGCACGCACGCGCGCACACACATGGGGCTTTTTCTAAAAATGCTTCATCTTTTTTATTCTGCGGGCCTCGATCCCTCAAAACATGCATTTGCGGTGAAATCTCGATATAGAATTGTTGGGTACAGTGCAATACTTCCGAAAAGTAATAAACGATAAGGGGTACAGAAAGTTATATGAGTGGATCACAATGGTTTGTTTTCTTTAAAAATGAAAGGAATATACAAAAACTAAAGAACGGTAGAAAAATAGCATCAATTTAAGTTAAGGCTCATTGAATGGTTTTAATCAATTTAAAAGCAAGCAGTTATTTGACTCCAGCTATCTTGTCTCTGAGTTAGGGCCCGTTTAAATCACACAGTGCCAGAAAATGGAATTACTATTTCTTTCAGTAATCTGTTTAGCCTTACAATGACGTCCGACATTTGTTACAGTATCACGAGATCTCCATGCTGGTGCCTGCTCTTCAACTAACTCATCCTCCGTCCTTTTGTACTTTCCCGTCTTCCTCTTCATCTCTCCCCCAAGTTTCCTTTGTCCCCTGCCCTACGTTGTTTGTGTAGGAGGAATTAATATGGAAGAGAGTGTCATCTCGTGCGAAACGTGAGATGCCTGAGGTCAATGCAGCTCTGGTTCGCGTGACCTTCACTGGCCGCGCTACTGTTGCACTAAGCGCGCAAGTTTCAATTCTCCCGACATCGCACGAGAGGTTTTCTTTACTAACCAAGCCAGGTGGCTCCGTGGTGAAGTGTGAGGCTCACATTACTCTGACCTTGGGTGTTTCCTGGTCGGTAGGCGATTGCTGCGGTGATTTCACATACACCACGATTTCCTTCCCGTAATTCCACTTGCTCAAAGGAAAGACTCCCCGTGGACACTAGAGGCCTGACGGGTTGAACATCGACTCTCTAGGCACCTCCAGCAGTGGGCCTAGGACTGTTAGGGACTTCCGCGCGTCTCTGTGGCCTGTAATTTCCTGTGCTTCCTTCACTTCCTCCTGGGGGGTGATAGTGTTGCATTCCACACAAAAATTCGGTATCAAGATTTCACTGGAAATATGCCTTTTGAGGCTCCTTGAATCCAAAAAGTAAGCAAAGATCCAGGTAAGTGTGTGTCCTCGGTGAACAACGTAACTCAAAAACGAAAAATCGGTTGAATACCAGGTATTCAACTTTGGGCAGCTTCCAAAGATGCTACACAAGAATTTCAAGAAAATTCTCCAACACCAAACTACCCTTTACAGGAAGGATTTTTATATTTTCTAACAACTGGCTCTAACGATTTTGATTAAAATATCATAGGTATATTAAAGATATTTACATGACAAATATGTATATCTTGATTTTCTGGGAATAGCCTGTGACGTCCTCTTCATTCGGAATGACTAACTGGTAAACCCTAAGCGGTATACAAGATCTTACCAAACAAAAATTATAGATCTCGTTAAAGGTCACAATTTATGTCGTATACCTTTTCCGAGATATTCCTTATTATTGCTTTGAAATTTAATGTACTTTTATTCTTCTCAAATAGGAAGACAGTTTTTTTCTCGAGGTCAAGCAAAGAGCATGTAATTTCAAACCCATCAGATAGCGACAAGCTCTTTAAAAATCTGGCTATCGCTTCATCTACTGTAACGTGCAGCGAAATATCGATCGAAATATCCGGATTAACGAGAAGTAGCTAGAATAATAAGCATTTGTAACAATAGTTTGTTGAAGAGCGAATAGAGAAAGGCCCCTGGATGTAACCCATAACATTGTGACGCAGCGTGATGGTCCAAGATTATAGGGAGGTCGGCGCACGGCGTTGGGGCAAACAAGATAAATGCCGCTAGTTCGAACACCGAGTGCGATTATGGGCAGATAACTAGAACCTTCTTCTCCCCCCTCCTCCTCCAGAAAGTGTGCCGAAATAGTTCTAGAACGTTCGGGAACCTTGTGAAAAGATCCCACTGACTATATAAACGAGCACTCTCGCAAGAGCAATCAGAGGTATGTCGGGGAGTCTGGTGTGAGCGAGCGAGTTGGTGACGACAGCGAGTGCTACGGCGGAGCGAAGCGTTATGGAGCTCTTGTGTTCGACTCCCGAGTGAAGTGAAGTGACGGAGAATTGAACTAGTTCTCATTCGTGAAGTTATAGAGTGAACGAAGTGAACTCCCGTGAAGTTGAACTACGAATAAGCACTTAGAACAGTGACAGTAAAGTTTAAAAGCTGGACAGTCACAATATTATACATTAAACACTGGATGCTATATGAAATGACCTGAAACAGCAGATTTTTGAAATTTCAGTTTGGTAATCTTAAGCAAAATCCTTAGAGCCGTTTTTGAGAAAATCATAGTTTCCGAAAAATTTTCCATGTAAAGAGTAGTTTCGGGTATGGAGATTTTCTTGAAAATCTTCGTGTCGCTTTCTTGAAAGAGTTGGTATTTAACCAACTTTTCGTTTTTGAGTTATGCTGTTCACAAAGAACCAAACAGGGACCTTTTTTCTAAATATGCTGTTCTTTTTTATTCAGGGAGTCTCAAAACGTTTATTTCGGTATCGAATTTTTGGGTGGAACACAATACTCCTCTACTTACTATAGATCAGTAGTAGAGAAACTTATAAACGATAGTGGCTAGAGAAAGTTATGTGAATGTAGCACATCACATGTTATTTCTCTCGCTTGTTTATCCAGGATTTCTTTTGTCACAATGGAGCATTTAACCATCGAATTCTCTCTAGAAATAACGCAGAAACGGCACAAGATTGCCGCTCTCCTGTGTGTAATGAACCCTGCCGTACATAATGACTAGGGAGATTTCGACCTTTACACTAAATGTCGCTTCGCCGGTGAAATTTGCATTATAAAGGAAGTAAATGAGTATTTCATGAAAAGTCACCATAAAATCAGTGCCTTTCCTTCACAAGGTAGCCGCCTCAGCTCGTATAATATCCCCACAACCACCTCACGTTCTCATAGTTACAATTACAATGATAATAAACATATACTTTATCATAAGAGATGTTGCCCTTCTCTATCCACACATTTCTGGCATCTTCTCACGAAATTTTCATTCACACTTGAGATTTCACATCCAAATTGAGTGAATTTATCGCCTGATATTTTCTTTTAGTTCCTGCAATGTATGGGGTTTGTTGCACACACCTTAATACTTCCTGTACCACTTATAGTAGAGAAGGTATTACATTCCACCAAAACATTCGATACGAAGATTTCACCATAAATACAAGTTTTGACGCCCTCTGAATAAAAACAATACATCTTTAGTAAAAGATCCGTGTGTGTGTGTGTGTGTGTGTCTGTGCGAACAGCATAACCCAAAAAATAAAAATCGGACAACAAACTACCCTTTACATGGAACATTATTCGAGATGATTGATTTTCTAAAAAATGGCTCTAACGATTTTGATTAAAATGTAATATATTAAAGATATTTACATTAAAATAAAACGTATATCTGTAATTTTCTGGGATTAGCTTGTGAAGCCCACTTCATTCGGAAGGAATTTTGTATAATCTTGTATAACTAATAAACGTTAAGTGATAGACGAAAAACATACAACACAAAAATTGTAGATCTCTTTAAAACACAATTTATTTCAAATGACCTATTTTGTGGCATCAGCCATTTCTGAAACATCCGTTATTAATGGTTCGAATTGTTCATCATTCTTTTCAAGTCCTTTCGATATTCCGTTGTTTCTCGTGATTGAACGTTGGCATTTTAAGGCCAGCGTATAGCGACCAGTTATAAAACTATCGCTATTCGCTTTGTATATGAGTAGGTTAGAATGAGACCTTCTATATCAATTTATGGCTTTTTAATTGGCTTAATTGATTTAAATTGGCTGTAATTGGTCTTTCATGTAAGGCCGACCTAAGTACATGATACCTTCTATCTCAATTTATGGCTTTTTAATTGGTTCACTTGGTTCAAATGGTCTTTCAGGCAAAGGGGACCTATAGTGCATGGTACCTTCTGTATCAATTTATGGCTTTTTAATTGGTTCACTTGGTTCATTTGGTCTTTCATGTAAGCCCGACCCAAGTACATGATACCTTCTATATCAATTTATGGCTTTTTAATTGGTTCGCATTGTTCAATTGGTCTTTCAGGCAAAGGGGACCTATAGTGCAAGAGTCTTCTGTATCAATTTATGGCTTTTTAATTGGTTCACATGGTTCATTTGGTCTTTCAGGCAAAGGGGACCTATGGTGCATGAGTCTTCCGGATATATTAATGGTTACTGCTGGAGTTGGTAAATGCGAGGGTCGCTTACATGTCCACGTGTTGACATTTACTTGAAGAAACATTTAAAGGCTCGTCCCTCCTCCTCGGCTTTGGGTGAGGGAGGTAATCAAAATAATGTCTGCAATAAGGATGATTGGGGGAGACGGTCATCTATTCACGGTATTGATTTTTTTCCGCCAGCTCCCCCCTCATATATAAGACTGGTATCTATTCTTGTAAAAGTTCGCTTTATCTACGACAGATGCCAGAAGGTTACAGAACTAACATTTGTAATTCATATCTGGCACTATAGATGCCGACAGAATCCGATCCGCTATTGATTTTTTCATTAAAACTACATGAGATTCAAACACATTAGCTAATTACAGTGTTACAAGCTGTATGTACAGTGAAATAAAAACGAATCGCATTTAAAAAAAATTCTCATATGTTACACTCACATGACTTTCTCTACTCTTGCACAAACTTGAGTGGGTTGCCATGTGACGCATTCCATTCTCTTTACATGCCTAAGACATAAAAAAATGAATAACGAATTCGAGAAAAAATATAATTATTGGGGAATTTAAGGGAATAACAAGCAATATCTCGAAAATAGTTCTCAATAAAACAGGGGGCCTCAAAACATAAATATCCGGTGAAATCTCGTTATCGAATTTTCGGGTGGAATACCATACTTCCCTTACTTACTCTTCATAGTAGAGAAATTTAAAATACATAGTTAAACAACGGGAAAGATGTCTTGTATCTTTTTCCCACGAGGTGTATGATTCATACAATAAACAGTAATTGAACAATGTCTTTATTACTTAATTAACAGCACACCCAAAGGCAGCTGCAACCATCAATAAATTCCCTCCCTTAAGTTACTTAAGTTCATGAAGATTTACAATTTCCTGTCTAAGGGCAATTTATCTTAACAGTTCTCACGAAAAATAGAAGTCCCACCCGTATACATGCTCACACCGTAAAATAATACATGTTAACTTTTGACATTTAGCATTCATTTAAAGCCTCCCTCTCAGATGCACGTGGGATATGGATCTCATCCCTATGCTGGCGGCAAGAGTTTCATACTCATTTAGACGGTCTAGGTAATAATAATAATAATAATAAAAATAATTGCATACATTCCCAGATTGTCAAGGGCATGTGACATTCATCCCTCCCTGTTTCTCACCAATGAACTGCCAGAAGCTACTAAAACGATTTTTCTTTCCTTAGCCAATGCGGAGGGGGGCGTAATATTGAAAGACGCACTATATAAACCCTCTACATTGCCCGCATTTCACAGTTTTCATAAAGGGACTCTATACTTGCGACAGTTTCTGGACAGAAACCACAGAGTTTAAAAACCTTTTGAAGTGATTCAATACTATTTTTGGAAAAGAGTTCTTCATTTTTATCATCAATTGGATATACACTTTGCAAGGTAAGAAATTGCTTATGTTGCCTTATCATTTAGCCATTCATTTGTAATCATCCTTCATTGCAGGACATTAAATATTTCTCTTTAAGCAACACATTTACAACTACTTAACTACACCAAGTGATACGTTTCATATATATATAGGCAGGCTAAATGCATACACTGAGCGAGCTATATATTAATCATAAATCATCACATCGATTTCAGCAATCAATAATATCACGATAGAGATAATCGAGACTGTAATACTCATGATGCTTCTAGAATTGATTTTTTACTTCCTCTATTTTTAATTAGCACCTGTAATGAAATTAAATTCAATTTTTAGATTCTTACACATCTTCTGACTTTAATTTTTAAGCAAGTACATGCATTATTACATGAATAAGCTATCAAATCTGAAAGATTCCCTAATTTGAATGTTTCTTTTACGCATACTCTAGAAATGGAGAATACAGTGACAAGGAAACCCTACAGTGCAGCAGTCGCTTGCGACATCTCCATCATGGAGAAATTTCTCAAGGATTTAGTCCAGTTAGATCAACACTCATCACACTATCATAATCATCAGGAATTTAACCAATACGCAGACACTGCACCAATTCTTTTCACCCGAAGACATTGCCCACCCTCTGAACCAAATCTTTTCACCCGAAGACATTGCCCACCCTCTGAACCAAATCTTTTCACCCGAAGACATTCCCCACCCTCTGAACCAAATCTTTTCACCAGAAGACATTCCCCACCCTCTGAACCAAATCTTTTCACCAGAAGACATTGCCCACCCTCTGAACCAAATCTTTTCACCCGAAGACATCAGCATTTCACAAACATCCGACACCAAAACATAAATCCATACGATTTGAATTCACAAACCACCACCAACACCACCACCACCACCACCACCACCACCACCGCTGCCACCACCACCACCACCCCCACTACCATCACCATTACTACACGTCCTAGATCAATATCATCCCAAACCACAATTCATATCATTGAGATTTCACCACCCCGCATTAATCACAATAACATAGAGATCATTGATCTCACTCACCCGACGCCGAAAAAAACAAAACACAGCCATGCATTATCACCACAGTCACAGCATATTTCACCGCTATCAGGCATTATACCATTACCATCATGACCACCCCATTTCAGAAATGTATACGCGATTCGAAGGCGTGTCACACGGAGAAGGCTAAATTTTGATCATATGCAACCTCTCCTACCTCCATTACCCCCATTAGTCCGCATCCCCTCCTACGGTAGAAGAAAACACCTCAACAATCCACAAAAAAACAAACAAACAAAAAAAACACAATCACTCTAAATACAGCATACATACATACATACATACATACATACATAAATACATACATACATACACGAAATACACAGCCAGCAATGTTCACACTCATACATTCACAGTTTCATTAATATCTAACCTGGACTGGACCAAACTAAGGAAAGAAACAAGGTAACATTCATCAAGGCTATTATTTTTTTAAATATTAGAATCATAGAACAATATAAAAACATTACTGATAATGGCCAATATGAGGTCCATCACATCTATTTCTCTACAGGAGAACACTTATTACAACGATAAATGCAATTCTTTCAACACAATGTGTAATGTTTCAGGACTGCCAGCAACGATTCATCTTTACCACAGCAAGCAAAGCACTGTTGCAGACCTTAAGCTGTGTCTCCACAGCATCGCTCAATGCCTGCAATGAATAATACATCAATCAGCAATTGTCTCAATCGATTTAAAATACAAAAGGTGAGAATTACTCTTACATTATTTGAACATTGCTCTAGTTACTGTTTCTCCTAATAGCGACATTCCCATTAAAGATCATTCACGCATAAAAGACATCGCCTTATTATCTTTAATCCTATAACGATGTATTTCTTTCAGGACACCTGGCATTTATCTTTCAAATCATGACAACTAATGGTTCATTTGTTATGTTTCAGACTCCTAGGAAAAGCAACAAATAAGAAGAACGCCAAGAATACCATAATGATGCCCACTGAGTTCGCTTCTGAAAGAGCGAAATATCCACGTCTTCACACGTCGCCAGATGAAAACGCCACCAATGCTCCAAGATCAGCGAATCACAATGCAGCAGTGACAAATTGGATTATTCAGTGAATACTACGTTGTGACTGATAAAAAATGTAATAATGAAATCATATACGCCTCATTATTTGTGTGGGGGAAAGGCTCATACTATTCGAAGAATATCTGATTATGAAACAGCAAGGGACAGCTAATTCACTTAACTTATTGTATTATCATATAATTTCATTGATTCTGGAAATGAAACAAATAGACTTTTATCATATTGAACAAATGAATGCAGTAAAAAATAAAAACTTTATTTAATAAAAATAACAGTGACATTTATTGACGACATTGTATTTATTCACTCATATTGTATAAAGACATGCTAAATAGTTATTTTGCTGTAATGATTGACATGTATCAATGTAAAATCAATAAAGTGAAAAATAATAGATTTCACATCATTTCCAGGCATTATCATCCGCTTCAATACTTAGAGTACATTGGAAAATTTTATAAAGGTGATGGATCCCAAACACAGCCTACAAATATAACATAACGCTAGGATAGTCTGCGAACAGGTAGAGTTAGGCTCGCACGATTGACCGAGTTTGAAGAACAGTCTACCATAGAATGTCTTAGGAATGGATTCGTCATGATTGTCATGGTTGGCTGCGTTTCACGGTTAAGTTATTTACGTTAGTGGTTACGTTGATTACGTTTAGTGGTTACGTTTACTGGTTACGATGGTTACGTTTAGTGGTTACGTTGGTTAAGTTTAGTGGTTACGTTGGTTACGTGGTTACGTTGGTTAAGTTTAGTGGTTACGTTGGTTACGTGGTTACGTTGGTTACGTGGTTAGTGGTTACGTTGGTTAAGTTTAGTGGTTACGTTGGTTACGTGGTTAGTGGTTACGTTGGTTAAGTTTAGTGGTTACGTTGGTTACGTGGTTAGTGGTTACGTTGGTTACGTGGTTACGTTGGTTACGTTTAGTGGTTACGTTGGTTAAGTTTAGTGGTTACGTTGGTTACGTGGTTAGTGGTTACGTTGGTTACGTTTAGTGGTTACGTTGGTTAAGTTTAGTGGTTACGTTGGTTAAGTTTAGTGGTTACGTTGGTTAAGTTTAGTGGTTACGTTGGTTACGTGATTAGTGGTTACGTTGGTTACGTTTAGTGGTTACGTTGGTTAAGTTTAGTGGTTACGTTGGTTAAGTTTAGTGGATACGTTGGTTAAGTTTAGTGGTTACGTTGGTTACGTGGTTAGTGGTTACGTTTAGTGGTTACGTTGGTTAAGTTTAGTGGTTACATTGGTTACGTTTAGTGGTTACGTTGGTTAAGTTTAGTGGTTACATTGGTTACGTTTTGGCTAGGTTGGACGATGCCAAGATAGATAATGAAAGGATCTTTCAGAGCAGGTAAGGCAGGGATAGATTGGCTTAGGATGGTCGCTTGCGGCTAGGTTAGACTACTCCAAAATACCTAAAACTAACCAATTCAGGGATTGTGCCTATCGGTCTCACATGTTAATTACTTAACATATAGAAGCTTACAAAATCTAGAAAAAAAAGGACTGAAAGTATATATATTTATTCTAATAATGGATAAGAAATGCTCATAAAGTATCAAACAGTGGAAAATACATTAACTCTTGAAATTAGAATAAATACTTGCTTGCTTTAATGCACTGACTTACAAATGAAATTCCACTCTCCATATTACAATAGCATCCTAAAAGCATGTCACAATACCTCATTCACATCTTAAAATACACTGAAAGAGGCTCAAATTCTCTTACCAGAAACTTTGAAAATAGCTGCAGCGCGCCTAAAGAACCATCAGAATACTGTAAAGATCTGAGGCAATATCATGAACATAACAGCTCCTACTTATAAAACCAATCATAATTTTCCAAAACCTGTGTCTAATAGCTCATAAACGCCAGCTAAATGCTCTACAGTTCCTATTCCAGTGGCTAAAATGCAAGCAAACATTTCTAAAAATACAATACATTGCCTGTTACAGGATGAAAAATATATTCGAAATACCTACATCAATCCCTCCGTCTGTATTTTGAAGGATACTTTAAAAAAACATCATAAAGCATATTCAAAATGTTCTGAAAATCTTAAAAAGAAATATATGTATTAAACCTAAAATACACAAAGGATAAAATCTAAACATCAGGCTTTATTATGAATAGGGACAGAGGCTAGAAAGGCAAATCAAAAGAAACACTTAAGTCAATGGTCAAAATATCTTTATTGAGAATTATTATTTGATTTTACATTAAGCAAACACTAGAGCATTGAACAGAAGCAAACAAAATTTTAACACACTCATTTCATTCAAATGTGAAAGCTCTTTATTATACAGAGTTCAGTCTCTCAATCATGCTATAATCCCAGTGCTCTTCAATACTTGGATGATCTTATTAATCTCAATAGAAAAGTCGTTTTTACCAGCTTCATGCGACATCATTAACAGTCTTAGCTGGTGTACTAAGTCATTAGGATCTGTACAGGGATATAAAATCTCAATATTCGCCTAGGATACATCACCCACACTGGACGAGTTAACACTAAAATGTTTATTTTCACTCAGGTGATTATTCAGAGTTTCATCATCCAAAGACACTGCTCTTCTTACATCTAACATCCCTGGTCTTGAAGAGATTTCAGTAGCACTCAGGGGTGATCCAAGCGCTTCACAGCTTAACTCTAACATCCCTGGCCTTGAATAGATTTCAGCAGCACTTACGGGAGTTCTAAGCACTGCACACTTCAATGATTCATTACTACATCTTTGCCGGTGTTGTTTAAGTCTTGAAATAGATCTGTTTTTTAAAATCCTACTGCACATACGACACTTGACAGAACGACTCTTCTCATGGGTAATATAGGAAAAATGAAGCTTTTCGTAAGCTGGCTGTATTTGAATGTCAATAAGGGAATCCATGCTTGTTCTAGAATATCATATACTGTATATGATTTCGAAGCTGCAGCCGCATATGTCATCAGGAGACTGTAGAATTATTTGCTTATTTCCTAATTTTATCGGTAATCTCACATCATTGATAACCATAAACCTTGCAGTCAAGTTATATAAGAAACGGGACTATGACAGAATTCCACATTAATTGCAGCTACTCCATTAATTACATAAGCTCACCATGCATTAAATGAAGTCTACCCTTACTTGTAATATTGGAGGATATATGACGCAACCTCATTGAATATGTTAGCACTCGAATATGCAATGTTTCAAGACTAGAAGGTCACCCATACAGATCTTCCTATGAAGAACCATACTACAGGGAAAGTGAGCAGTACACAAGTTGAAGATTTCGAGACATGCTGAGGTCCCTAACGTTTCCAGGTTATAACATCTCACTTTACAAGTCCCCCATGTAACGACTCATTCCACATAGCAAGAGGAGAGGAGAGTCAACGAGGATCAACCAAGCATTTAGAAGGTATGGAAATACTTTGACTACATTAGAAGGTATGGAAATACTTTGACTACATTAGAAGGTATGGAAATACTTTGACTACATTAGAAGGTATGGAAATATATTGGTTACATTAGAAGTTATGGAAATACTTTGACTACATTAGAAGGTATGGAAATACTCTGACTACATAATAAGGTATGGAAATATATTGGTTACATTTACAAGGTATGGGAATATTTTGGTTACTTTGGTAGGTATATGGTATTATCTTATTACATTTAAGGACTTCACAAAATGCTCGGTTGATCCTCGTTGACTCTCCTCTCCTCTTGCTATGTGGAATGAGTCGTTACATGGGGGACTTGTAAAGTGAGATGTTATAACCTGGAAACGTTAGGGACCTCAGCATGTCTCGAAATCTTCAACTTGTGTACTGCTCACTTTCCCTGTAGTATGGTTCTTCATAGGAAGATCTGTATGGGTGACCTTCTAGTCTTGAAACATTGCATATTCGAGTGCTAACATATTCAATGTGGTTGCGTCATATATCCTCCAATATTACAAGTAAGGGTAGACTTCATTTAATGCATGGTGAGCTTATGTAATTAATGGAGTAGCTGCAATTAATGTGGAATTCTGTCATAGTCCCGTTTCTTATATAACTTGACTGCAAGGTTTATGGTTATCAATGATGTGAGATTACCGATAAAATTAGGAAATAAGCAAATAATTCTACAGTCTCCTGATGACATATGCGGCTGCAGCTTCGAAATCATATACAGTATATGATATTCTAGAACAAGCATGGATTCCCTTATTGACATTCAAATACAGCCAGCTTACGAAAAGCTTCATTATTCCTATATTACCCATGAGAAGAGTCGTTCTGTCAAGTGTCGTATGTGCAGTAGGATTTTAAAAAACAGATCTATTTCAAGACTTAAACAACACCGGCAAAGATGTAGTAATGAATCATTGAAGTGTGCAGTGCTTAGAACTCCCGTAAGTGATGCTGAAATCTATTCAAGGCCAGGGATGTTAGAGTTAAGCTGTGAAGCGCTTGGATCACCCCTGAGTGCTACTGAAATCTCTTCAAGACCAGGGATGTTAGATGTAAGAAGAGCAGTGTCTTTGGATGATGAAACTCTGAATAATCACCTGAGTGAAAATAAACATTTTAGTGTTAACTCGTCCAGTGTGGGTGATGTATCCTAGGCGAATATTGAGATTTTATATCCCTGTACAGAACCTAATGACTTAGTACACCAGCTAAGACTGTTAATGATGTCGCATGAAGCTGGTAAAAACGACTTTTCTATTGAGATTAATAAGATCATCCAAGTATTGAAGAGCACTGGGATTATAGCATGATTGAGAGACTGAACTCTGTATAATAAAGAGCTTTCGCATTTGAATGAATGAGTGTGTTAAAATTTTGTTTGCTTCTGTTCAATGCTCTAGTGTTTGCTTAATGTAAAATCAAATAATAATTCTCAATAAAGATATTTTCACCATTGACTTAAGTGTTTCTTTTGATTTGCCTTTCTAGCCTCTGTCCCTATTCATAATAAAGCCTGATGTTTAGATTTTATCCTTTGTGTATTTTAGGTTTAATACATATATTTCTTTTTAAGATTTTCAGAACATTTTGAATATGCTTTATGATGTTTTTTTAAAGTATCCTTCAAAATACAGACGGAGGGATTGATGTAGGTATTTCGAATATATTTTTCATCCTGTAACAGGCAATGTATTGTATTTTTAGAAATGTTTGCTTGCATTTTAGCCACTGGAATAGGAACTGTAGAGCATTTAGCTGGCGTTTATGAGCTATTAGACACAGGTTTTGGAAAATTATGATTGGTTTTATAAGTAGGAGCTGTTATGTTCATGATATTGCCTCAGATCTTTACAGTATTCTGATGGTTCTTTAGGCGCGCTGCAGCTATTTTCAAAGTTTCTGGTAAGAGAATTTGAGCCTCTTTCAGTGTATTTTAAGATGTGAATGAGGTATTGTGACATGCTTTTAGGATGCTATTGTAATATGGAGAGTGGAATTTCATTTGTAAGTCAGTGCATTAAAGCAAGCAAGTATTTATTCTAATTTCAAGAGTTAATGTATTTTCCACTGTTTGATACTTTATGAGCATTTCTTATCCATTATTAGAATAAATATATATACTTTCAGTCCTTTTTTTTCTAGATTTTGTAAGCTTCTATATGTTAAGTAATTAACATGTGAGACCGATAGGCACAATCCCTGAATTGGTTAGTTTTAGGTATTTTGGAGTAGTCTAACCTAGCCGCAAGCGACCATCCTAAGCCAATCTATCCCTGCCTTACCTGCTCTGAAAGATCCTTTCATTATCTATCTTGGCATCGTCCAACCTAGCCAAAACGTAACCAATGTAACCACTAAACTTAACCAACGTAACCACTAAACGTAACCAATGTAACCACTAAACTTAACCAACGTAACCACTAAACGTAACCACTAACCACGTAACCAACGTAACCACTAAACTTAACCAACGTAACCACTAAACGTAACCAACGTAACCACTAAACTTAACCAACGTAACCACTAAACGTAACCAACGTAACCACTAACCACGTAACCAACGTAACCACTAAACGTAACCAATGTAACCACTAAACTTAACCAACGTAACCACTAAACGTAACCAATGTAACCATTAAACTTAACCAACGTAACCACTAAACGTAACCAACGTAACCACTAACCACGTAACCAACGTAACCACTAAACTTAACCAACGTAACCACTAAACTTAACCAACGTAACCACTAAACTTAACCAACGTAACCACTAAACGTAACCAACGTAACCACTAAACTTAACCAACGTAACCACTAAACGTAACCAACGTAACCACTAAACTTAACCAACGTAACCACTAACCACGTAACCAACGTAACCACTAAACTTAACCAACGTAACCACTAAACGTAACCAACGTAACCACTAACCACGTAACCAACGTAACCACTAACCACGTAACCAACGTAACCACTAAACTTAACCAACGTAACCACTAAACGTAACCAACGTAACCACTAAACTTAACCAACGTAACCACTAAACGTAACCAACGTAACCACTAACCACGTAACCACTAAACTTAACCAACGTAACCACTAAACGTAACCAACGTAACCACTAACCACGTAACCAACGTAACCACTAAACTTAACCAACGTAACCACAAACCACGTAACCGCTAACCACGTAACCAACGTAACCACTAAACTTAACCAACGTAACCACTAAACGTAACCAACGTAACCACTAACCACGTAACCAACGTAACCACTAAACTTAACCAACGTAACCACTAAACGTAACCAACGTAACCACTAACCACGTAACCAACGTAACCACTAACCACGTAACCAACGTAACCACTAAACGTAACCATCGTAACCAGTAAACGTAACCACTAAACGTAATCAACGTAACCACTAACGTAAATAACTTAACCGTGAAACGCAGCCAACCATGACAATCATGACGAATCCATTCCTAAGACATTCTATGGTAGACTGTTCTTCAAACTCGGTCAATCGTGCGAGCCTAACTCTACCTGTTCGCAGACTATCCTAGCGTTATGTTATATTTGTAGGCTGTGTTTGGGATCCATCACCTTTATAAAATTTTCCAATGTACTCTAAGTATTGAAGCGGATGATAATGCCTGGAAATGATGTGAAATCTATTATTTTTCACTTTATTGATTTTACATTGATACATGTCAATCATTACAGCAAAATAACTATTTAGCATGTCTTTATACAATATGAGTGAATAAATACAATGTCGTCAATAAATGTCACTGTTATTTTTATTAAATAAAGTTTTTATTTTTTACTGCATTCATTTGTTCAATATGATAAAAGTCTATTTGTTTCATTTCCAGAATCAATGAAATTATATGATAATACAATAAGTTAAGTGAATTAGCTGTCCCTTGCTGTTTCATAATCAGATATTCTTCGAATAGTATGAGCCTTTCCCCCACACAAATAATGAGGCGTATATGATTTCATTATTACATTTTTTATCAGTCACAACGTAGTATTCACTGAATAATCCAATTTGTCACTGCTGCATTGTGATTCGCTGATCTTGGAGCATTGGTGGCGTTTTCATCTGGCGACGTGTGAAGACGTGGATATTTCGCTCTTTCAGAAGCGAACTCAGTGGGCATCATTATGGTATTCTTGGCGTTCTTCTTATTTGTTGCTTTTCCTAGGAGTCTGAAACATAACAAATGAACCATTAGTTGTCATGATTTGAAAGATAAATGCCAGGTGTCCTGAAAGAAATACATCGTTATAGGATTAAAGATAATAAGGCGATGTCTTTTATGCGTGAATGATCTTTAATGGGAATGTCGCTATTAGGAGAAACAGTAACTAGAGCAATGTTCAAATAATGTAAGAGTAATTCTCACCTTTTGTATTTTAAATCGATTGAGACAATTGCTGATTGATGTATTATTCATTGCAGGCATTGAGCGATGCTGTGGAGACACAGCTTAAGGTCTGCAACAGTGCTTTGCTTGCTGTGGTAAAGATGAATCGTTGCTGGCAGTCCTGAAACATTACACATTGTGTTGAAAGAATTGCATTTATCGTTGTAATAAGTGTTCTCCTGTAGAGAAATAGATGTGATGGACCTCATATTGGCCATTATCAGTAATGTTTTTATATTGTTCTATGATTCTAATATTTAAAAAAATAATAGCCTTGATGAATGTTACCTTGTTTCTTTCCTTAGTTTGGTCCAGTCCAGGTTAGATATTAATGAAACTGTGAATGTATGAGTGTGAACATTGCTGGCTGTGTATTTCGTGTATGTATGTATGTATTTATGTATGTATGTATGTATGCTGTATTTAGAGTGATTGTGTTTTTTTTGTTTGTTTGTTTTTATTGTGGATTGTTGAGGTGTTTTCTTCTACCGTAGGAGGGGATGCGGACTAATGGGGGTAATGGAGGTAGGAGAGGTTGCATATGATCAAAATTTAGCCTTCTCCGTGTGACACGCCTTCGAATCGCGTATACATTTCTGAAATGGGGTGGTCATGATGGTAATGGTATAATGCCTGATAGCGGTGAAATATGCTGTGACTGTGGTGATAATGCATGGCTGTGTTTTGTTTTTTTCGGCGTCGGGTGAGTGAGATCAATGTTCTCTATGTTATTGTGATTAATGCGGGGTGGTGAAATCTCAATGATATGAATTGTGGTTTGGGATGATATTGATCTAGGACGTGTAGTAATGGTGATGGTAGTGGGGGTGGTGGTGGTGGTGGCAGCGGTGGTGGTGGTGGTGGTGGTGTTGGTGGTGGTTTGTGAATTCAAATCGTATGGATTTATGTTTTGGTGTCGGATGTTTGTGAAATGCTGATGTCTTCGGGTGAAAAGATTTGGTTCAGAGGGTGGGCAATGTCTTCTGGTGAAAAGATTTGGTTCAGAGGGTGGGCAATGTCTTCTGGTGAAAAGATTTGGTTCAGAGGGTGGGGAATGTCTTCTGGTGAAAAGATTTGGTTCAGAGGGTGGGGAATGTCTTCGGGTGAAAAGATTTGGTTCAGAGGGTGGGCAATGTCTTCGGGTGAAAAGATTTGGTTCAGAGGGTGGGCAATGTCTTCGGGTGAAAAGAATTGGTGCAGTGTCTGCGTATTGGTTAAATTCCTGATGATTATGATAGTGTGATGAGTGTTGATCTAACTGGACTAAATCCTTGAGAAATTTCTCCATGATGGAGATGTCGCAAGCGACTGCTGCACTGTAGGGTTTCCTTGTCACTGTATTCTCCATTTCTAGAGTATGCGTAAAAGAAACATTCAAATTAGGGAATCTTTCAGATTTGATAGCTTATTCATGTAATAATGCATGTACTTGCTTAAAAATTAAAGTCAGAAGATGTGTAAGAATCTAAAAATTGAATTTAATTTCATTACAGGTGCTAATTAAAAATAGAGGAAGTAAAAAATCAATTCTAGAAGCATCATGAGTATTACAGTCTCGATTATCTCTATCGTGATATTATTGATTGCTGAAATCGATGTGATGATTTATGATTAATATATAGCTCGCTCAGTGTATGCATTTAGCCTGCCTATATATATATGAAACGTATCACTTGGTGTAGTTAAGTAGTTGTAAATGTGTTGCTTAAAGAGAAATATTTAATGTCCTGCAATGAAGGATGATTACAAATGAATGGCTAAATGATAAGGCAACATAAGCAATTTCTTACCTTGCAAAGTGTATATCCAATTGATGATAAAAATGAAGAACTCTTTTCCAAAAATAGTATTGAATCACTTCAAAAGGTTTTTAAACTCTGTGGTTTCTGTCCAGAAACTGTCGCAAGTATAGAGTCCCTTTATGAAAACTGTGAAATGCGGGCAATGTAGAGGGTTTATATAGTGCGTCTTTCAATATTACGCCCCCTCCGCATTAGTTAAGGAAAGAAAAATCATTTTAGTAGCTTCTGGCAGTTCATTGGTGAGAAACAGGGAGGGATGAATGTCACATGCCCTTGACAATCTGGGAATGTATGCAATTATTTTTATTATTATTATTATTACCTAGACCGTCTAAATGAGTATGAAACTCTTGCCGCCAGCATAGGGATGAGATCCATATCCCACGTGCATCTGAGAGGGAGGCTTTAAATGAATGCTAAATGTCAAAAGTTAACATGTATTATTTTACGGTGTGAGCATGTATACGGGTGGGACTTCTATTTTTCGTGAGAACTGTTAAGATAAATTGCCCTTAGACAGGAAATTGTAAATACTTCATGAACTTAAGTAACTTAAGGGAGGGAATTTATTGATGGTTGCAGCTGCCTTTGGGTGTGCTGTTAATTAAGTAATAAAGACATTGTTCAATTACTGTTTATTGTATGAATCATACACCTCGTGGGAAAAAGATACAAGACATCTTTCCCGTTGTTTAACTATGTATTTTAAATTTCTCTACTATGAAGAGTAAGTAAGGGAAGTATGGTATTCCACCCGAAAATTCGATAACGAGATTTCACCGGATATTTATGTTTTGAGGCCCCCTGTTTTATTGAGAACTATTTTCGAGATATTGCTTGTTATTCCCTTAAATTCCCCAATAATTATATTTTTTCTCGAATTCGTTATTCATTTTTTTATGTCTTAGGCATGTAAAGAGAATGGAATGCGTCACATGGCAACCCACTCAAGTTTGTGCAAGAGTAGAGAAAGTCATGTGAGTGTAACATATGAGAATTTTTTTTAAATGCGATTCGTTTTTATTTCACTGTACATACAGCTTGTAACACTGTAATTAGCTAATGTGTTTGAATCTCATGTAGTTTTAATGAAAAAATCAATAGCGGATCGGATTCTGTCGGCATCTATAGTGCCAGATATGAATTACAAATGTTAGTTCTGTAACCTTCTGGCATCTGTCGTAGATAAAGCGAACTTTTACAAGAATAGATACCAGTCTTATATATGAGGGGGGAGCTGGCGGAAAAAAATCAATACCGTGAATAGATGACCGTCTCCCCCAATCATCCTTATTGCAGACATTATTTTGATTACCTCCCTCACCCAAAGCCGAGGAGGAGGGACGAGCCTTTAAATGTTTCTTCAAGTAAATGTCAACACGTGGACATGTAAGCGACCCTCGCAATTACCAACTCCAGCAGTAACCATTAATATATCCAGAAGACTCATGCACCATAGGTCCCCTTTGCCTGAAAGACCAAATGAACCATGTGAACCAATTAAAAAGCCATAAATTGATACAGAAGACTCTTGCACTATAGGTCCCCTTTGCCTGAAAGACCAATTGAACAATGCGAACCAATTAAAAAGCCATAAATTGATATAGAAGGTATCATGTACTTGGGTCGGGCTTACATGAAAGACCAAATGAACCAAGTGAACCAATTAAAAAGCCATAAATTGATACAGAAGGTACCATGCACTATAGGTCCCCTTTGCCTGAAAGACCATTTGAACCAAGTGAACCAATTAAAAAGCCATAAATTGAGATAGAAGGTATCATGTACTTAGGTCGGCCTTACATGAAAGACCAATTACAGCCAATTTAAATCAATTAAGCCAATTAAAAAGCCATAAATTGATATAGAAGGTCTCATTCTAACCTACTTATATGTAACGGAATTTGTATTTCCAGAAAATTCTATCTCGATTAAAATGAAGTAGATAGGAAAATAAACTTTGGCACGAATAGTCTGTGTATGCGCTAATGATCGATAGAGGGTAGAAAAAGTAATGTGAACATAACACAGATTTCTTACTTTCTCTGCTACGTATAGTAAGATAAGTAGGAGAAGTATTGCATTCCACCCAAAAATACGATACGTACCGATATTTCACCGGAAATGCATGTTTTAGGCTTCCTGAATAAAAAAAAAGCAATTTTAGAAAAAAGTCTGTGAGGATGTGTGTCTACGAACAGCATAACTCAAAAACGAAAAGTCGATAAATGCCAACTTGGTAGGTTCAGTATCTCTCAAAGATGCGACACGAAGATTTTAAAGAAAATCCCCCCCCCACCCCAGACAAATAAAGCGTATATTGTGCTTAAAAGTTCTTTTCTTTCTGAATGGCTTTTCCATAATTGGTAAACCGTACGAGATAAGACATTTTTTTCTACACCAAAAATATAGATCTCGTTAAAACACACAATTTATATCATATACATTTTTGTTTTGGTCGAGTGAACCATTTCCGAGATATTCCTTGTTATTTATTTGAATTTTGCAGTGCTTATACTTATTCTCAAGTGGGAATTCGTTATTCTTTTTTTTTTATGTCCTGGGCATACAAAGGGAATGGAATGCGCCACATAGCAACCAGCGTTAAAATATTTGACTATCGCTTAAAGCCTACCATATTCCCCTTGCACCTACAAGAAAATTAGCAATAAGATTAACATCTCGATATCTCGATTAACATGACGTAGATGGAGAATGAACGTTTGTAAAAATAGTTTGTACAAAAGTAGATAAAGTCATGTCAGTGTAACACATCAGATTATCTTTTACAAGTTTCCCCATAGATAAAAATCACATACAGTTAAACCAGAGGACCGTGAGACCATAATTCTTTACGAAATATCCTATCTTCAAAAATTTCGTGAATTAAATTTATAGGTTCATTAGCTGTATGCGCGGTAGCAAATTCTTGCTGGAAAGATCCACAATGACATTCAACGTCATTCAGCTGTTCAAAAAATAGTATAAGCAAATCCTGTACCTTTCTGTATTTATGTTTTGTTTAAAAAAATATAGGTCCTATTATTCTGTATGCAACGGAATCTCGGGTTTCTCTGTGCTCCAATATGTGTTATTTTACGACGAAACATAGCCATATAAATGGAACCATGGTTCGTCAGAAAGCGTGTATTCTTATTATTTACCAAAATCCAATTAGAGAAATTTACCCGACTCTAATGATCACATGAAAAAATATCTGATGTGTTACACTCACATGACTTTCTCTACTCTTGTACAAACTATTTATACAAACGCTTATTGTCCATCTACTTCATGTTAATCGAGATAAACATTTGCAGAGTCTATCTTATTGCTAATTTTCTTGTAGATGTAAGGGGAATATATATTTACAAGGGCAATGTAGAAATACAGTAGCCTTTAAGCACATACATATCTCTTAATAGCTGGTTGCTAGGTGCAGCACCATTCCCTTTCCCACAGATTAGTACTCTTTGCATATCCAAGACAAAAAAAAATGAATAACGAATTCCCATTTGAGAAAATAAGTATTGAAAAATTTAAGGGAATAACAAGTAATATCTCGAAAATGGTTCACTCAACAAACAAAATGTATATGACATAAATTGTGTATTTTAACGCGATCTACATTTTTTGTGTAGTAAAAGTTTGTCTATCTCTTATGGTTTACCAGTTATGCACGTTCAAATGAAGAATACTTTTGGAGACATTACCAGGAAATTCAAGATATACATTTTATTTGTCATAAAAATATCTTAAACATATGATATTTTAATCAAAATCGTTAGAGCCATTTTTGAGAAAATTAAAATTTTCGAAAAATCTTCCATGTAAAGGGTAATCTGGGGTGAGGGGCTTTTCTTAAAAACCTTCGTGTCGCATCTCTGGAAGGATACTGAACCTAAATATCAAGTTTAGTGTTTATCCGACTGTTCGTTTCTGAGTTATGCTGTTCACAGACAGACACAGGGACATGTTTCCAAAAATGCTTTTTTTTGGATTCAGGGGGTCTCAAAACATATATTTCCGGTGAAGTCTCGGTATCGAATTTTTGGGTGGAATACAATACTTCCCCTACTTACTATACGTAGTAGAGAAAGTAATTAGGTGTATGCAGCAAATCCCATATATTATAAGAACTAAAAGCAAACATCAGACAAGGGCATTTCCAACATCTCTTATGATAAGGTATTGCTTATTATCACTGAAATTGAGATTGTGAGGTGGTCGCGGATATTATAACTATTACGGCGGGAGTCCGAGTTACGGCGGCCGGCGCGCGAGTAGGCGTGCTGTGGCCACAGTGTGAAGGAAAAGCACTGTACATAACACGTGTTCAGATGGGCTGTCGGCTATCACCGCCTGTAATAAAATCTGAAACAGTTGAAATTTCCCATCACAAAAATGAAACTAAAACTGATAATTTAAGAGTACATTTCGAAAATGGGCACGTGCTTGTCGTGTACCTTAAACTCTCAAAAGAGTATTTACGCATGGAATCCATTTTATCTGCCATTACTTCGAGGAGGCA
Organism: Deroplatys truncata; assembly: GCA_030765065.1. NCBI lineage: Eukaryota > Metazoa > Arthropoda > Insecta > Mantodea > Mantidae > Deroplatys > Deroplatys truncata. Next base: position 20,344,720 of record CM060978.1, read on the forward strand.
TGCCGCACGGTTGTAAGTAGATGCTGCCAAGCGAGATAGTCCCAGGTATGTATGCTTCCCGCAGACATAGAAGTAAAGAGGGTTGTCGCATAATAAAGGAGCAACATTTCATATCGGAGTACCCTACCTGCGCAATGGAACGAGTTTGTTTTGACGTCTGTGTTGCGGGAATGATATTAGAAAACCTTTGGTTGGACTCGGCTGTAACTGTTGGTAAGCATACTGATTTGGAAACCCAGGATTTGCGGGTTTGATTCTCGACTAGGTTTGTTCCCGTTGCTCTGTAGGCTTATCTATATTGAAAATCCCTATCTTAAATGGCTGGATTATTGCCATGTACCTATTAGGTAGAAAAAGGCCTGTCGTTTTTCAGTTGCGATGCCCTGGAAAGATATGGAATTTTAAGGGCAGTTGTCTAACATTTGACTGTCGCTATTTGAGTAATGCAGCTGTTTCTGCAAAGGCTTATCTTGATTAAAATGAAGTTGAAAAGAAACCTCATGTGTTACATTCGCATGACTTTCTCTACTCTTGTACAAACTATTTTTACAAGCGTTTATTCTCCATCTACTTCATGTTAATCGAGATAAACATTTGCAGAAACTATTTTACTGCTAATTTTCTTGTAGGTGCAAGGGAAATATGGTAGGCTTTAAGCGATAGTGAAATATTTTAAGAGCTGGTTGCTATGCGGGGTATTCCATTCTCTTTGTATTACCAAGACAAAAAAAAATGAATAACGAATTCCCATTTGAGAAGTATAAGTCTTGAAAAATTTAAGGGAATAACAAGCAATATCTCGAAAATGTTTCACTCAACAAAAAAAGCATATGACATAAATTGTGTATTTTAACGCGATCTACATTTTTTGTGTAGTAAAATTTTGTCTCTCTCTTATGGTTTACCAGTTATCCAAAAGTCGTTCACAATGAAGCATACGTTTGGAGACATTCCCAGAAAATTCGAGGTATACAACTAATTTGCCATAAAAATGTCTTAAACTTATAGTATTTTATTCAAAATCGTTAGAGCCATTTTTTAGAAAATTAAAATTTTGGAAAAATGTTCCATGTAAAGGGTAATCTGGTGTGGGGGGATTTTCACGTCGCATCTCTGGAAGATACTGAACCTAAATACCAAGTTTGGTGTTTATCCAACTGTTCGTTTCTGAGTTATGCTGTTCACAGACAGACAGAAACGCACACGGACATGTTTCCAAAAATGCTTTATATGCATTCAGTGCAGCTCAAAACATGTATTTCCTCTGAAATCTCGGTATCGAATTTTTGGGTGCAATGCAATACTTCTACTTACTATACGTAGTAGAGAAAGTAAAACAATAAATAAATAAATAAAATTAAAAAAAATCCCATTTGAGAAAAAGTATAAGCATTGGAAAATTCAAACAAATAACAAGAAAGATCTCGGAAATGGTTCACTCATCAAAAAAAAGTGTATGACATAAATTGCGTATTTTAACGAGATCTACCTTTTTTTTTTTTTTTTAGCAAAAGTTCGTCTATCTCTTACAGTTTACCAGTTATACAAAGTTCATTCAGAATGAAGACGACTTTTGGGGACATTCCCAGAAAATTAAAGATGTACATTTCATTTGCCACGAAAGTATCTATATGCTATTTTAATCAAAATCGTTACAGCCATTTTTGAGAAAATAAAAAATTTCGAAAAATGTTCCTTGTAGAGGGTAGTCTGGTGTGGGGGGTATTTTCTTGAAAATCTTCGTGTGGCATCTTTGAAAGATACTGAACGTAAATACCAAATTTGGTATTTATCCGACTTTTCGTTTTTGAGTTATACTGTTCACAGACACATTTTCCCCCATATCTTAATACCGTTTTCGATTTTTCTCCCCTCAGTTCATCTTGATGCAGTACATGTCCGAAGTTCTGTAACTGCTTTATTTTTGTATCGACTGCAGCCCTTTTGATCTATGCCCAACCTCTCATCACAGTATTTCCAATTTTCTCTGTGATTCAAAGCTATGCAGCCCTTGGGCAAAAACCCTCCCTGCTAATATTAGGTAGGGACATGCGGGATAAAGCACATATCACATACGTTTGCTCAAGAAACAGCTGGACTCTGCTGCAGTTATTTCATAAACTGTTGTTTTCTATCCCCCGCAATCCAAAAATGAAGATATTTCATAAATATTTATGTGATTTTGGTACAGCGAAAAAAGAAGGAAAGCAAGCACATTGCAATATTGCTTCGCTGTTCTGAGTCATATGTAATGCGACCCGCGGACTCGTCTTGATAAGCTTTATACAGCGACAGTGTGACCCAAAACGAGGACTTCAGATATGCATTATCCAACAGTTCCTTAATATTCCTTCCAATAAAAAGCTCATTTAAAACCCAGCTTTTCGATTTATTTACAGACTAAAACACTAATCAATGCTGCTTCTAGTATGTTTCAAACTCTTGCTGCTGTTTTCGTTATACCCATGTAAAGGGTAGTTTGGGGTGGGGATATGTTATTCAACACCTTCGTGTTGCATCCTTGGAACTCAAATATTAAGTTTGATAATTAACAGATTTTACGTTTTTGAATTATGCTGTTCATACACCACGGGCCTTTTTCTAAAACGTTTTATTCGGGGTGCCTCAAAACATGTATTTCGATAAAATCTCGACATCGAAATTTTGGGAGAAATGTAATCCTTCCTCTACTTGCTAGGTGTGTGGTAGAGAAAGTAAAACCAAATAAATATTAATTTTTGATTCTAAAAATAACGTGGATGCCTCCAACAGAGAAAATCTTCGAGCCAAACAAATTTAATTACGTTATTGAGCACTTCGGATACAGATGCCGTTTTGGAACATGTAATCATTAGCATCACAAAGACGTATACAAGGTTGATGGACGTAAATTCCTTTAACGTGAATTAAATGACCAGTAATTTTTAGCATACTGTACTTTTCTTTCATGCTGTGACCACCGCAGAGCGTTTCGCGCGCTGGCCCCCGCAGCTACAATATTCCCGAACGTTCTCACAGTTACAACGATAATAAACACATACCTTATCATGAGAGATGTTGTCCTTCTCTATCCACACAACCACCTCATGTTCTCACAGTTACAATGATAATAAACACATACCTTATCATGAGAGATGTTGTCCTTCTCTATCCACACAACCACCTCATGTTCTCACAGTTACAATGATAATAAACACATACCTTATCATAAGAGATGTTGTCCTTCTCTATCCACACATTTCTGGTAGCTTCTCAGCAAATTTTCATTCACACTCCAGAGTTCAACATTCGGAATTGAGTGAATGATGTTTTCTTTTAGTTCTCACAATGTATGGGGTTTGTTGCACACACTTTATTTTTCAACCTCCCCCCCCCTAGATAAAAATTACATACACTTAGATCAGGGGATCATGAAGGCCATTATTCTTTATTATAGTATAGTAACTTACAAAATTCCTTGGGAGGGGTAGCTCACCTGGTCATGTATTCCCCTTCTCTAACTGCCTTGGGCGGGCATGCCTCTCCTACTCTGCCTCTGAGTCGCTGCTTAAGCACCTCACGCCATAATTTCGCTTAGCCCATGTTTTGTTTTATTTTATTCTCACAAAATCGTTTATCACACCAATGTTGTAACTATCCAACTGTAGAGGCAGGACTAAAGACACAAGAGCATTGAAACAAAAATGCTGGGCTTGTAGATTGCTGCGACAGGCCACGTGCAGCAAGTGTGAAAACAAATGTTTGCATACAACTAGCGATAGCATTTAACATACATGCGGTATTATCATGGGATATATTCCAAAAGTTAATTCACACTTTTTAGGAAGCTTCATAGCGTTCAAGCCCGAATCTATCTCTTCAAGGAAAAAAGTTCCTCCTGATTGATTTCCGTAATACAAATTATTTCAATTGAAGTTTTACAAAGAAAACTAGCGGCTTTAAACTTTTACAAGGAGACCATCATCATCATTTCGAATCTGCGCTCTTTAACACACCTCTTACAGACCTAGAATAAGAATTTTAGTTTTTGAGTTATCACAATGTAAACAAGGCCCTATTAAATTTGTCTACACTACAAAATTGCTATATTCACACCAATGAAGTAACACTTGTTTCCCGCGTATCAGCCCATCTCCTCTTTAAGACACCTCATTGAATAACCCAGTAGCTAAAGGCAAAACACAAGTCTGTAGACCGAGGGAGTTTACTAAGGTGTTATACTGTAATTATACTATCTTCAAAAGTTTCCTGAATTAAATTCAGTAACTGATCACCTGCACGTGAAGTAGGAAAGTCTTGTTGGAAAAATCCACTGATAATCAACGTCGGTCAGCTGTTTAAAAACTGATATGAGTAAGTCATTCCTGTATCTCACAAAATTTATTGTTTGTTAACAAATATGGCTCCTTTTATTCTGTATGCATTTACTGCACACCAATTTTCGAGTCATCTAGGAAATCTGTGTAAAATTAGATTCCTCTGTACTATATTTGTTATTTTACGACGAAACATAGTTACATAAATGGAACCATGCTTCGTCAGAGAAGAATATTAAGGCTGGGTCAAAATTACTATCATTTCGCAAAATCCGACTCTGATGATCATATGAAAAACATGGTGTATGCAACAAACCCCATACATTATAAGAACTAAAAGAAAACATCATGCGAGAAATTCACTCAGTTTTAGATATTGAACTGTAAGGAAGTATTTTTAACACTTGAATAATTTCAATTAAATTATATAATTTGTAACTTTAATAACAGGCCGCCTTGAAGCAATATGTATGTAATAATTTTTAAAAATGTATTCATTGCATATGCTTATATTATAGTAAACATGTTTAAAAATGTTATGTGAATGCATTACGTAATTTAATAACGTAAGAGCTGTGAGAATAAGTTTAAAGTAGCTAACAATGAGGTAACAATGAGGTAACCTTGAGGCAATAATGAGTTTGAATACTACCAGTCATGATTAGGGCAGCAATAATATAAATCTTGTGACAGTTTAAAAAATAACCAATCAACAGCCAGAAAAAAAGGTATAGTAAAATGCAGGTATTCTATTGGACTAGGATTAGCCAATCAGAGACTTGAAATACAGAAGTTTACGGGTTTGGACGGTTGAAAACTGTTCAGTTGCCTGCAGACATTGATAGTAACCGGATGGAAGATGTGTTCTCTAAGAAATATTACGTATTCGTGTGAATCGTAAAATAAGTATACGCAATAGAAAAGTGCAAGTATTAAATTAAAGAATCTCACAGCTCTTATTATCAGCGTAATGCTATTTAATTTGGTCTAGGATTAATAAAAAAAAAGAGTGAACTTAAACTTAAAATCTGTGTAAAGCCTACATTCTTGTTGCATCACGCCCTGGTTAAGAGAAACGTGTCTCTAAAACAATACTGACGCAGCCGAGGCAAACATAAAAAAATAATATCTATAGAAGCAGTTTAATAACAAAGTTAATATATTTTTTTTAAACTTGGAGCGTAACAACAAAAATACATCTTCAAATTAGCTTCTCATACGTAGCAGCATATTACGTAACAAACAAACATCTTCAAATTGACATCCATACGTGGAGCTAAATAAATAAACAACATATCTACTTCAAATTGGCTTCCCAACCGTGACGCTAATAAACTTAAACAACGTAAACTCCAAGAACAATACCTAGTTCAACTGTCGAGTACAAATGAAAATTTCTGAGATATCAGAAATGAACTGTTTCGCGGGAATCCGAGCTGCGGTGGCCAGAATGTGATGTAACTTTCAAGCAACCTACCTACACATTTTACTGTTACTATTAACTGTTCTAAATAAATACTTTATGATTGTAGCTCCGTTTACAACACTCGTGAGTTTTAATGAAAGCACCCTCCTTTCGTTTCTATGACAACCAGAGAACATACGATATAATCAAGTTGTGCGTCATTATCAGCAGAATGTCTGAGTATTTATGGAGAGAGTGTTCTTCACCGGGTTCTGTTGTTAAATAGAGCAGTCGTTAATTGTATTTCTGTGACGACAGTGCTTAATCATCGCCGCTGTCTCGTTCCTCAGCAACTTCCAACAGCTGTCGAGCAGATATTTAACACAGTGTGTCATGTCTTGATCAACAGAATGTTTATGCTTTAACAAGAAGTAAACTTCATGTGCTGCTGTCATCTCCACTCGTTTGTGGCCCTATCAAGACGAGCAGGCGCCTGCCGCAGATTCCCCTCTACCTGTCAAATCTGTTAAAATCTGATATGCTGCATCACACTAATCCAGATAAACTTTTATTACACGGTTACGCATTTCGTTGTCGCCATGAGAAGAATACACTAGCTAAAGCGATGGTCAGATTTTTAAACATCTGATGTGATACATTCATATTACTTTCTCTACCGTCTAACTTTATTAATGGGTATACAAACTATTGCTACTAAAGCTTATGTTTCTTATAGATACAAGAGAACAGCGATAGTCAAATGTTTAACAACTGGACGCTATATGCTGGCCTTAAAATTCCATACTGTTTCCATGACATCTCGAGAAACAACTGAATGTTGACAGGACTTAAATACGGATATCTCAAAAATGGCTGATACTACGCAAAAGTTATTTGAAATAGATTGTGTGTTTTAAAGATATCTACACTTTTTATGTGGTACGTTTTCGTTCTATCTCTTACCGTTTACCAATTGTACCAGCTTATACAAAATTCCTTCCGAATGAAGGAGACTTCATAGGCAGAAAATTAAAGGTATAGAATTGTATTTTTCATGCAAATATCTTTAATACGAGGGGCGTCCAATAAGTAAGCTTTCCTATTTTATAAAAAACATTACATACAATTGATCATGTTGAATTAATTTTATTTATATTATACAATCCTTCTGTTACTTTCTACATAGTCAAAATGTTTTCCCAAGCATTTTTGGGGACGTGACACAAGTTTTTCCAAGCCAGTGTTGTACCAGGTCGGGTTCACTGATTTGACTTCATCATCCGTGTTAAAAGTGCTTACTTTTGAGTTGGAAGAACATGTGAAAATCACTTGGGGCAAGCTCCGGTGAATACGGAGGATGTGAGAAAACTTCCAAGTTGAATCTTGACCCAGGCGGACTCAGAAGATTCAACTGGGAAGTTTTCTCGCATCCTCTATATTCACCAGATCTTTTCCCAAGCGATTTTTAAGGTCATCTTGGAGGTAAGCACTTTAACACCATGACGAAGATCAATCAGAACTGAACAGCTGGTTGCGAGCACAGGACCCGACCTGGTACAACACTGGCTTGGAAAAACGTGTGTCACGTCCCCAAAAAGGTTTTTAATCAAAATCGAAGAGCCTTGTTTTAGAAAATAAAAATTATTGAGAAGTGTTCCATGTAAAGGGTAGTTTGGTGTGGAAGGAGTTTCTTAAAAACCTTCTTGTAGCACCTTTGGAAGGTTTAAATACCTAGTGAAATCTAGGTATGGAATTTCTGGGTGGAATGCAATACTTCCGCTCCAAGCTCCGCGGTAACGTGCGAGGCTCGCATTCGGGAGGTCCCAGACTCGATTCCCGTCATCCATCCACTCTGATCTTGGGCTTTTGGTGGTTTTCCCTGTCGGTAGGCAGATGCTGGGGTAGTTTCTCACCTATCACGATTTCCTTTCCCTCATTTCTTCTCTCATCTTTTAAGTGTGCTGCTAGATTTCGTGGCGTATGGTGGTGCCGGAAAGATGGTGCGGATGCTTGCTCAAAGGAAAAAGAGTATTCCTCGTAGACACTAGAGGTCTGTTCGTCCATCGCTCTCTCTAGGAAGCCCCAAGGGCAGTGATGGTGTCGTCCGCTCGGTGTTGTGTAGCGGCCTCTGCCGGCGGCGGCGACCTCGTCTAGGTGGAGCAAATGGCCGAGGATAAAGCGGGCAGACAGCTTGCCCGGTGTAGTGGTTCGTCCTGCCGCAGGTGGCGCAGAACCTCCATCTGGTGTGAGGTCGTGTTGCTGGCAGGAGGACGCGAGTGAGACGTCGCCGCAGTAGTGGCACCGTGTCATCCAGGTGGTTTTGCTGATTTCGGTGTTGATCGTGCGGCCCAGGAAGGCCATCCCCGAGTTTACCGCGGCGTCGTAGTGCGCCCTGTCTCGAAAGATACGGCGCACCAGAGAAGTAGGTCCACGTCGGTTGTATACTCCGGTCACAAAGACCACGGCGATGAATGCCGAGTGCAACGGCTCTGAAACGGCCGCGGTGCCTGGAGGAGTTGCTGCCGAAATCCTGGTTGTGGCTAGCTGGTGATCAGGTAGCTGCCACTGCTGTCGAGGCGATGCAGCGGCCGAGGCATGGCTGGTCCCTGGTAGCTGGGTCCGGTGTCGGCGGACGATGGGCATCTTCTTGAGCGGGTTCGGCAACACAGCAGTGCTTCTTCTTTCCCATCTCTCGGCGAAGAAAGACAAAGAAAAGAGAGAGAGAGAGAGAAAAGAGCTCATTCATAGTTTTTTTTGGAGGGGGGAACAGGAATAAATGTCTGAGGAAAAACAAGAATATGTATATAGGTATTAGGAAGGAAAAAGGAAGAGGAATAGAAGGATGTGTTGCTGTTTTGGCGCTTTTTATTGGAGCATAAGTGGTGTCATGGTGGCTGGTACCGCTGTAGTAAACCCGCTGCTTGTGAGTGCATGGTATTGTGTGGCGGAGATCTCCGCTGTGGGGATAAGGTAACTGACATGGCCGAAGGCCTGTCAGGGACCTTGGACGGTGGTGATTTGTCGTCAGTGATTGAGATTTTTAGGTACCGTGCCCACCTCCAGGCAATAGTCATTTTGAGGTGGTGTCGGTGGTGCTGTGGCGTTCATCTGTTGCGGCGTCAGTAGTGTTGAGCTGGTGGTTGTTGCAGGACATGTTGCTCGATAAAGTTTCGTATAAATAGGTAGCTCTCCTCCAGCTTGTGCTGATTGTCCTGGAGTTGGTGGAGGCTGTTGGTGATATCTGTGTTGGTACGTAGCTGTTGTTCCCTGATTGAGGTCTCGATGGCCGTCAGCCGCTCGGCTGAGTCGTCGGTGGTGTCGGTAGCGTGGTCTTTTTCCAGATAGCTTTCGGTGCGGTACAGCTTTCGCTGAATCGATGGCAGCAGATCTGGATCATCATAGTGGGATAGCTCATCAATTGAAGCCCTGAGTCTGTTGAGACTTCCTGTAGCGCTGGCGTAGGTTTGGTTTGAGGTGCCGAAGCGTTTCCAGTTTCTGGTTGAGTGTGGCGACCTCTGCCTGTATGGTGGCTGAGGCCGCTAGAAGTTCGGTGATTGATGTTTCTATGGCTGTCAGTGTGGTGATTGTGTGCGAGCTGGTGATGTCTGTGTTAGCTGGTTCCCTCTCCCTTTTATACCTGAACCTGTCACTAGTCCACTGTCATTAGGTGGCACCATCTCTGCTTTATTGACTTAGCTATTTACATACTACCTCTGTGCGCCGATCTCAACAACTAAGTGCAATGCGGCCCATTGGGCCTGGTCCAAAATGTTGTGAACGTTCACAACGCCAATAATTATAAAAAAACAGACTAGTCGTATTTTTGACCCAGTATCGCTTACGTCTTGCGAGCCTCTCCCCTTTGTAATATAGATACCCACTTCTCCATAGGCATTAGGGTAACTCTTCAAGTTAAGCCACCAAGTCAGCAGTTCAACAATGACATCTGGCAGCCTCTGGGTTATATTATTGTATTCTTTACTGTAATATTTTAACTTAATGTTACATGTGTTGCATTAAAATGTTCTGAAGTTACAGAACTTTAATTAAAATTAAGTAGAAACATTGTGTACACTCTATGAGAAAACCAAAGCACCGCATGCTTCATGAATAAACGAGCCAGAAGTTTCAACTTACCGAATCTGTGGCCGTTGTCCTTGAAAACCTCTTTCTGCTGTCAGGAGATCTCCAACCCTCGGGAACATCTTCCGCTGGGGCACACCTGCAAATTAGAACATGAAGTATAAACAAAGTGGACGTTTGCATGAGTCAACATTTTTCACAGTTTCCCCCTGAGAATTTCGTGGTTGTTAACCAAGGCGTAGCCAAAGAGGGTCGACCTGCTCTCGTAAAGAATAACCTATCCTCGGCTGGCCCCGTAGCTCAGTCGGTAGAGCAACTGCCCGTTGTGCTAGGGGTCCCGGGTTCGATTCCCGGATGGAAGGTGGGAATTTTTCTCTAGCGAAGATTAATCCCTATTCTCTGGAAGTATGAATGAGAGTGTAAGAAAACCCAGCGACAAGAGTGCCGATAGACAATAAGCCCCCCCTCAAAAAAATCCATCCCTCGTTTGCGGCCACAGTTTACAACGTACTTGATTAGAAGATTGAAAGTTTTCCTTCATACGGAGAGTGAGCATCTGTGATTTTTCATTTGCTATCACATATCCTCAAATTAACAGATATTCATTGCCATTTTGACATTACATTCCATACAGAGATTTCACCGGAAATACATGTTTTGAGGCCTCTGGATCGCCCCCCCCGTGTACACAACTCAAACCGAACATGAATAAATACAAACCTGCATTTAGGTCCAGGATTTTCTTCAGGACCCTTTAGGATTTCTTTTCTCTAACGATATTGGTTGAACTTATCACATGTTCAATGCATACTTGAATTTTTAGGCAAATATACTCGAGAGACCTCTACAATAAAATTAACTTTATATGATTGTATAATCAATGTAGACACAAAAATTACTACACGTAACGTGTGAGGCTCGTATTCGGGAGGTTCCGGGTTTGATTCCCGTCGATCGCCCACACTGATTTCCGCTTTCATTCCATTTCCTTATCTTTCGGATGTGTGACGTATGGCGCGGAGGCTTGCTCAAAGGAAAGAGCACTCTCCGTGGACACTAGAGGGCTGCTTGATCGTTCATCGCCCTCTTTAGGCGTCTCCAACAGTGGGACAGGCCTTGTTAGTCTGGAACGTTAGGGACTTCCGCGCGTCTCTATGGCCTGTTTGCCTGCGGCCTTCTATAGTTCCTTCCTCCGCGGGGTGGGTAGCCACAGGAGAACTGTGGATCACATTGCGTGAGGTGTGCCTCTCCATTGTATAACCTAACGTAACGCTACATTTTTTTTTAAAGTGCGAAGACGCCATTCTTTTCTTTCTCGCGATGCCATGCAAAGAGGAAATTCAAAACCAGGATATAAACATCTGACTACCACTTCAGTCCCCAGTTTCCCTCTTGTACATACAGGGTGATTTATGAAGAACTGACACGTTTCTTTCTTTAATTATTCTGTTCGAAATTCATTCAATGCCCCAATTTTAGCGCCAAATTAAGCAGAATGTTCTTGAGTTTCTATTGCCTGTCACTAGATGCACAGATGTTCATGTTTTATTGTCGGCAACTGTTTTTGAGATTTTGTTCTAGTCAACGTGAAAATGGAGTACACATTAAATGAACGAATCTTCCTTGTAAAGCAATATTGGATTACGAATTCAATTAACCTACTCAAAGGGCATACCAGAGAGAATTTGGTGTTTGGAATCCTCCCCAAAGAAACACAATACTGGGACTGGTATACAAATTGGAAACAACCGGATCTCTGGTGGGCGAGAAAGGCAAAACTCGTTCATCTAGGCTTCCCACGGTTGTTGTTGACGTAAAAGCACGACTGGATCAATCAGCCAAAAAATCATTAAGACGTTTGTCGCAGGAGACAGGGTACAGCTACTCAATGTGTCAGAGAGCTGTGAAAAGTGCAGGCCTAAAGCCGTATAGGATTACGGTTGTCCACCAGTTACAGGAACTAGATAAGGATGGACGACTGAATTATTGTCGGTTTCAGGCGTTCATTGTGCAAAATCCTGTCATATTGTCCAACACAGATGAAGCATGGTTGCATTTATCCAGCTATGTGAACTTAAATAACTCAAGGCATTGGGCCAGCGAAAATCCACACGTTATTCATGAAGCACCTATGCACCCGGTTAAAATCGGAGTTTGGTGCGCAATATCCGCACAGAGAATAGGGGGACCAACGTTTTTTAAACAATGTGAACACTGCAGAGTACCGACGGATTTTCATGGAGTTTGCTGAGCAACTAGACGATGTAGAACTGAGTCAAGGACTGCGCTACATGCCATACATCAAATGAATCCATGGCACTAATTGCAAGTTTCTTTGACGACCGGATAATTTCCAAGAACTTGTGGCCACCGAGATCTCCGGATCTGACATCGCCGGACTTCTTTCTATGGGGTTACTTAAAAGACAGGGTTTATGCCACACGTCCCCAGACATTGGACGATCTGAAGCACAACATTACACAGGAGATTCAAGCTATTGACAACAGAGTCCTCCAACGAGTGGCCAGTAACATGGAACGTGTTGAGTTGTGCCTTATGCAGGATGGAGGACATTTTAAGCATTTGCTATAGAGGTAAATAATCTCCCAAAATTCCTCTGCATTTCAGGTACAATAAGTTGTCGCTAGTATAACTCGTTTTGAAACAATTGAAGAAATAAATGTGTCAATTCTTCATAAATCACCGTGTAGAACGAAATGTGTAAGAAAACAAGTTTCTGTAAGAACAGTTTGTACCAGACATATAAAATCAATGATAGTGGGTAGAGAAAGTGGTGTGAATGTAACAATACTATTTTTTTACTTTCTCGTATACGCACTCACAGCTAGTAGAGAAGTACTGTATTCCACACAGAAGTTCAGCGTCGAGACTGCACCGGAAATACACGTTTTGAGGCTCCCTATATAGAAAAAATCTGATGTGTTACACTCACATGAGTTTCTCTACTCTTGTACAAACTATTTTTACAAACGCCTATTCTCCATATGCTTCATGTTAATGGAGATATCGAGATGTCAATCTTATTCATAATTTTCTTGTAGATGCAAGGGGAATATGGTAGGTTTTAAGCGATAGTCAAATATTTTAACGCTGGTTGCTATGCGGCGCATTCCATTCTCTTTGCATGTCTAGGACATAAAAAAATCTGATGTGTTACACTCACATAACTTTCTCTACTCTTGTACAATCTAATTTTACAAACGCCTATTCTCCATATGCTTCATGTTAATCGAGATATCGAGATGTCAATCTTATTGGTAATTTTCTTGTAGATGCAAGGGGAATATGGTAGCTTTTAAGCGATAGTCAAATATTTTAACGCTGGTTGCTATGTGGCGAATTCCATTCTCTTTGCATGTTCAGGACATAAAAAAATGAATAACGAATTTGAGAAAAAGTATAAGTATTGGAAAATTTAAGGAAATAACAAGCAATATCTCGAAAACGGTTCACTCAACAAAAGAAACGTATATGACATAAGTTGTGTATTTTAACGCGATCTACATTTTTTGTGTAGTAAAATTTTGTCTATCTCTTATGGTTTACCAGTTATGCAAAAGTCGTTCACAATGAAGAATATTTTTGGAGACATTCCCAGAAAATTCGAGATATACATTTTATTTGTCATGACAATATCTTAAACATATGATATTTTAATCAAAATCGTTAGAGCCGTTTTTGAGAAAATTAAAATTTTCGAAAAATGTTCCATGTAAAGGGTAGTCTGGGGTGGGGGGATTTTCTTGAAAACCTTCGTGTCGCATCTCTGGAAGATACTGAACCTAAATACCAAGTTTGGTGTTTATCCGACTGTTCGTTTTTGAGTTATGCTGTTCACAGACACACAGACAGACACACAGACACACAGACAGACACACACACGGACATGTTTCCAAAAATGCTTTTTTTGGATTCAGTGATTCTCAAAACATGTATTTCCGGTGAAATCTCGGTATCGAATTTTTGGGTGGAATGCAATACTTCCCCTACTTACTATACGTAGTAGAGAAAGTAAAAAATCTGATGTGTTACACTCACATGACTTTCTCTACTCTTGTACAATCTATTTTTACAAACGCCTATTCTCCATATGCTTCATGTTAATCGAGATATCGAGATGTCAATCTTATTGGTAATTTTCTTGTAGATGCAAGGGGAATATGGTAGCTTTTAAGCGATAGTCAAATATTTTAACGCTGGTTGCTATGTGGCGCATTCCATTCTCTTTGCATGTCCAGGACATAAAAAATGAATAATGACTTTGAGAAAAAGTATAAGTATTGGAAAATTTAAGGATATAACAAGCAATATCTCAAAAACGGTTCACTCAACAAAAGAAATGTATATGACATAAGTTGTGTATTTTAATGCGATCTACATTTTTTGTGTAGTAAAATTTTGTCTATCTCTTATGGTTTACCAGTTATGCAAAAGTCGTTCACAGTGAAGAATACTTTTGGAGACATTCCCAGAAAATTCGAGATATACATTTCATTTCTCATGACATTATCTTAAACATATGATATTTTCATCAAAATCGTTAGAGCCATTTTTGAGAAAATTAAAATTTTCGAAAAATCTTCCATGTAAAGGGTAGTCTGGGGTGGGGGGATTTTCTTGAAAACCTTCGTGTCGCATCTCTGGAAGATACTGAACCTAAATACCAAGTTTAGTGTTTATCCGACTGTTCGTTTTTGAGTTATGCTGTTCACACACACACACAGACACACACACACACACAGACACACACACACAGACACACACACGGACATGTTTCCAAAAATGCTTTTTTTGGATTCAGGAGGTCTCAAAACATGTATTTCCGGTGAAATCTCGGTATCGAATTTTTGGGTGGAATGCAATACTTCCTCTACTTACTATACGTAGTAGAGAAAGTAAAAATGAATAACGAATTTGAGAAAAAGTATAAGTATTGGAAAATTTAAGGGAATAACAAGCAATATCTTGCAAACGGTTCACTCAACAAAAGAAATGTATATGACATAAATTGTGTATTTTAACGCGATCTACATTTTTCGTGTAGTAAAATTTTGTCTATCTCTTATGGTTTACCAGTTATGAAAAAGTCGTTCACAATGAAGAATACTTTTGGAGACATTCCCAGAAAATTCGAGATATACATTTTATTTGTCATGACAATATCTTAAACATATTATATTTTAATCAAAATCGTTAGAGCCGTTTTTGAGAAAATTAAAATTTTCGAAAAATCTTCCATGTAAAGGGTAGTCTGGGGTGGGGGATTTTCTTGAAAACCTTCGTGTCGCATCTCTGAAAGATACTGAACCTAAATACCAAGTTTGGTGTTTATCCGACTCTTCGTTTTTGAGTTATGCTGTTCACAGACACACAGACAGACACACACACGGACATGTTTCCAAAAATGCTTTTTTTGGATTCAGTGAGTCTCAAAACATGTATTTCCGGTGAAATCTCGGTATCGAATTTTTGGGTGGAATGCAATACTTCCCCTACTTACTATACGTAGTAGAGAAAGTAAAAAAGAATATATTTTACAAAAGGATGTGTGTGAACAGCATAACTGGAAAACGAAAAGTTGAGGGACACCAAACTTGGTATTTAAGTTTAGCGTCTTCTAAGGATGCGATACAAAGATGTTCGAGACAGTTCCCTCGCCGCAAACTACACTTTACATGGAAAAATGTTTCGTTATTTTTATTTTCTCAAAATAAGACTAACCTGCGAAGTCTTCTTAATTGTGGTAAACCGTAAGAGAGCCACAAAATCCTACTGCGCAAAAAATGCAGATCTCGTCAAAGACATAATTTATAGCAAATTTTGTGGCGCTAACCATTTCCGAGACATTCTTTGTTATTAGTTTGCATTTATACTTATACTTTTTCAAGAGGTTTTTTCTCGCGGTCACCCAAAGAGCATAGAATTTCAAACGCATCACATAGCGACAAGCTTTTAAGAATCTGAGTATCGCTATAGCCTACTGTAGCGGTTCCCAAAACTTGTTGCACACACGACCCCGCCTCCGACGTAGGATAGAGTGGACGAATTCCATCACTTACTTGGGTCACATCGCGGGATCCAGGATGCCGACACCGCTCAAGTTGCGCCTCTTCAGAGCACTTATAATCCCCGTCCTACTTTACGCCTCCGAGATCTGGGGCAGCGGGTGCAGAATAGGCGCCTCCGGGTCATCTATTCTGTATGCCGCGCTTTCCCGTAAGACTACTTCACGAAGCCTCATCTCTTCCATACCTGGAGGATGAAATTAGGTGCCGGGCTAAAAGACTATACGACCAGTTGCGATTCCATCAGAGTGCCCTCGTTCGGTCTCTAGGGGACTATAACCGCAGAGAACGCCGCTTGTGGGCACCCCCGGTAACCAAGGAGCAACTCCAACCAGCAGCAAAAGCTGAGCTCCTTTATAGTCCTTCCACGAGTTGCTTGGTAAATTTAAAATTAAAACCAAACAAGTTTTAGATAAAATCTTCCACCAGTAGTGCACTAGGGCCGTTGCACCCTCGAGGAGCTCATTCCTACCTCCTTACATCCCCACAACCTCAGTCTCTACTGCCATCCTGCAAAACCCTATCCTACCTACCAGTGGTAGGTACACTCACAACACTTCTTCGGGCTGCCCTCAGCTTGCCAACATGCTTCACCTTCGCCCTTTTCGATAATGAAATTATTGGCGACTCCTCCATTCACTTCGCTGCTTAATCATTTGCAAGTTTTCATGCGAAGTTAAAGGATAAATTAATTAAGCTTTGTTCAGACCAAAGTTTAAGACTGACTTTCCAGAAGGAAGATGTGTATCAGTTGTGGCTAGCAAGAAGAACAGAATACCCTGGTGTCTGCCGCACTAAACGTGCTTATTCATATCTCTGTGAAATTGGATTTTCGTCAATGATGAACATCAAGACTAAATCTAGGAATAGACTGCAGTTAGAAAGTGCGTTAATGATGTGTGCAACTAATGTACAGTCAGACATTGAATGATTAATTAATAACAAACAGGCTCATACTTATCACTAATCATCCTGATGTGCAGTGTAATAATTAATGGTTTACATAAAATTGTACATGTGCATTTACTGTGAAATTGTAGTATTAATAGGTATGCTTCTTAAATACAAAACATGATTCTGTTTAAATGTAATATGTAATAGGTGACTAAATTCCATTTTCCCCATTGTTATAATAATTAACAATAAAATGATTTATTAATAATACGCGGCCCCCTTGAGGGTCGTGAACCACAGTTTGGAAACCGCTGGCTTATTGTACCTACGAGATGTGTAATGAAAGTTTATTTCGATTAACAGGAACTAGAGAAAATAATGTGAATACAACGCAACATCATGTTTACTTTCTTTACCACGTATATACGAGGGCAGTCCAGAAAGTGCCAGCCGTTTTGGCCTATCGTGGCGATGAGTAGGGCTAGAGCCGCCATCTTGGTGTCAGAACGTTCCTGCATTCAGTACGCATCCAGCTGTGAGGACTGTGCCTTCCTTACTGTGCTCTCTGTGAGTTGTTAAAATGTGCGCTGCAATAGAAAATCCTGCCACTTGTGAAGTGCGGTTGCCTAAAAAGAACAAACCAATTGAAATTTATCGTCAACTTTGTGATGTTTACGGGCAGGGAATAATAAGTGAAAGCCGAGTCAGGCAATGGTGCATTGATTTTAAAAATGGCCGTACCAATGTTCACGACGTGGATCGCAGTGGTAGGCCTAGCCTTATGACTGATGAACTATCAATGCAAATCAATGACAAAATTCGTGAAAATCGTCGTTTCAAGATTACAGAACTTTCAGAATATTTTCCCCAAATTTCACGGAGTTTGGTGCATCAAATTGACGCTGAACTGCATGCCGGTGTAAACCAGTGAAGTCGCAGGCGGCAGATTTCTACGGAGAAGGTATTGAAAAACTTGTGCCACGGGATGATAAATGCCTCAATTTGAATGGCGATTATGTAGAAAAATAGCTTAAGAGTGTACCTTTCAAATGTAGATAATAAACGTTGATGTTTTCATTTTGTTAATTGTTTATTTCAAAACGGCTGGGACTTTCTGGATTACCCTCGTATATGGTAAGGTAGAGAAGGTATTACATTCCACCCAAAACTTCGATAGAGTTTTTACTGGAAAAACACGTTTTAAGGTCCCCTGAATAAAAAACATGTGTTTTTAGAAAAGGGTCCGTGTGTGTGTGAACAGCATAACTAAAACACGAAAGGTCGGATAAATAGCCAACTTGACATTTAAGGTAAGCCTCTTCCAAGGATGCGACACGAAAAACTACACTTTACATGGAAAAATGTTTCTTATTTTCTCAAAAATGGTTGTGAAGATTTTTATTAAAATACGAGGTCAGTCCCAGAAGTACCCGACCTGATATACATATAGCGGTTGTTGTTTAAACAAATGACTATGGTAGAAAGTACCACCCTTATAAAGCTGAAGTTTGAAGTTTGTTTAGTAATTGTTTGGCAGCCATTAACGCCGAACTCTCTCAGCGAATTTGTAAACAAGAATAAAACTGGTCATCGTTATGTGATACAATACTTTCATTTGAAAGGTTTTAGTCCAACTAATATTAAAGCTGAGCTAGATTCTACTCTGGGGGAGTCTGCTCCTTCGTTTACAACAGTAAAATATTGGGTGGCAGAGTTTAAGTCAAGCCGTACGAGCTGCCAAGACGAACATCGCAGTGGTCGACCAAATGAGGTGATCACGCCAGAAATTCTGGTTTCCCAAAATATTTGTTTTCTTTGTTAGGTTGGGTACCTCTGAGAAAGCCCTCGTACCATATATTAAATATATTTATATGATAAATCAAATGTACCGGTATCTAGAATTTTCTGGGAAACGCCTGTGAAGCCCTCTTCATTCGGAAGGAATTTTGTATAATCGGTGAACCATAAGGCAACTGCAAAATCTTACTGCAAATCAGTAGATCTCATTTAAGGACACAATTTGTACCAAATAAATCTATCGCTTTAATCTACTGTATACCTGTCAGAATAGTGAATAGAGAAACTCATGTGAATATTACGCGTCCCGGGCAACAGTCGAACTATGAAACGTCAGAGCGAAACACGAAAACCAGCTGATAATAACTCTGTTGCCATCTGGTGGGGCTTCCTCGAAGTTTGACGGAAGCGCAGCTCCTCTTCCGTTGCGTGCTGATGACGTCATGCGCAACTCCGAGCAGTGGCTGGTCCACGCCACGCATTCGCATTCCAGTAAGTGGGTCAAGCTCGGGCACTGCTATTGATGGAGGACGCAACACTAATCGTGTTAGTGCGAAATTATGAGGCGCTATACAACACAACACACCGCGATTACCGCAATCAGCCAAGGAGAGATGGCATTTGGGAGGAGATAGGGAGGACCATGAAGAGACCAGGTGAGCGCATTTCATCCTTTCGATAATACTAACTGAGAGTTACAGTAGACTCTTGCTGTCTCAAATATCGATAATCCAAGCATTCGATCATTCAGAGCGAATATTTATTACAGGTTGCATTGTAGGGAAGCAGGCCTTTGGCCTCTTGCGAGCTCGGCTGGTTCCGCTGACCTTTCGGGTTCCCTCGACAACCAGTGGAGTAGGGGGAAAAGGAACATGTTGCTGTATGTACCGCACTTTCATACAGTTCCTAACTACCTCTCGTTTACTATTTCCTGTCTGCTTTACTCAGTTATCATTATTTGGTCATATTTGCCAAGCATATAAAATCATATTTGACAAGAACTATAAAAGATAACAAACTGCAATTCTGCAGACATATGCTGTTCAGTGAATGGCTTATGTGGGTGTCATTCTTCTTCTGCCTTTCAAGGATTAGGCCTATCGACCTGTTCCGGCCTCAATTCCATCTTTTAACTGGCCTTCCTATGTCCCTATTTCCTGTAGGTTTACATTGTAAGGCTATCTTTGGAATCCTTTTTTCGTCCATTATTTCCGTTTTTGTTTTTGTTCCCCTAGTTTATCCTTCACTGCAAAAATATTCAGTTCTTGCCTAATTACTTCATTAGGGATCCTGTCCAATTTAGTGCAACCTTCAACTGTTCGTAAAAATTTCATTTCTGCAGCCTGAACATGACTACAATATTTTTCATCACCCAGGAGTCACTGCCACGTAATTTCATTTTTCTAGTTTAGTTATTTTAGATTTTATAAATATACTAATATATTAATATTGTATTTTCGGCAAATTTATTTATTTATTTATTTATTTTTTACTGTTTCACTTCAAGTTCAAAGCAGAAGTAAAGAAACCTTTATGTATGACTCCGCCGAGCACATGGCAGCAGCACTGGAGAATGACGGGAAGTAAACCCTGTTTCTCAGAACCCTGCTCTACAGATATGTATTCTTCCGTGCTGCGTTTCCTTCAGCTCTCCCCTGATTGGCTAATGAACACCTTCGAGTGGCGATAAATTCACGCTCTATCGTCACACTGAGGGGCAGGTTTACACCCATCTAAAACTTTACATGCAATCTAGATGTATTAACGTGTCGTCCTCCGTGGTGTAGTGATTACCGTGCTAGCCTCTAGTTCCCGAGGCCGCGGGTCCAAACCCGGGGGAGGACGATGCATTTTTTTCGGGCGTAAAACTCCTTAGCATGGCTTCCTTCGGAAGGAAAGTAAAGCCGTGGTCCCGTGTCGTAGATTTACGGCACGTAAAAGAACCTCAAGCCTGATAAAGAGGCCTCTGAGCAAAATTACCGGTCTTTCACGCCCAATATAGAATGGGACACTAAGGACCACAGCATTTAAAGAGCGTCCATAAATAAAGCTCAATTTAATTTCTGATACGTAACATATTTAATTCATACGGTTATGAACATGTAAATTTGACTATATTAAGGTAAATGAATACGTTAAGTAAGGAACTATTTTGTATCGCATAACAATCTATTCCGCGACTGCAGCCAATGAGAAGCGACTAGTGCACGTGCCCATTAAGAGTTATGTGGAACAGACTTGCGAAAGGAGCTTGCTCCAAACAGAATGCAAATACGGCACATACCACAGCTTGGGAATCATTAGCTTTAAGGGTACCGGAAATTTCAAGTTTCATTTTCTATGCGATAAAAAAGTAGAAATCTTCGGCTTTAAAATGATATATAGATAATTGGACTTATTGAGCATTTAGTCAATTAAGTTTTCGAATTTAATTATGGTCGCGGAAAACCACGCCCATTGTATTGTTTGTTTCTTCTCATTTTCCCGTAACTTGGGTTTTTCATACTTCAGGTGCACTTTTCTCAAAAAGTATTAAAGATATGTACACCAAGTTTTTACTGGATATTCTGGGAACTCTCTCTTTATGCTAAACTAACATTTTTTTTTTCTTTTCAGATTTTAAAATAAAAACTGATTATTTTTTATTCTCGATTGGCTAAAGATACTGGGAAAAATATTTTGTTCATAGTTTAAAATTTTCTTTTATGTGATTTACAGAAAACAAAAATGATCACAGAATCAAAATCTTAGGAGGAAAGTGCACCTGAAGTGTGAGCTGAAACATTTTGAGCTATAAAGCAGCATGTCACTTATATCACTTTTGCACAATTTTAAGCGAGCATTAACTTATTTTTTATTATTATTATTGATTCACTAGTTTTAAAGTCCTTTGACCTGGTAGGTCATATCAGACAATGAATGAAATGGATGAAATAATGCTCAAATGAGCCCGGGATCCATAGAGCTTAAAAGTTACCCGACATTCCTCTTCTCAGGATAAGGGAAACCCCCGGGAAAAAAACCTTATCGTAACCGAGACTCCAACTCGAGATCTCTAGAACGTGAGGCAGACAGGCTACCCTCACAGCACAGAGGCGGACCCAGTAACCAGAATTTATACTAGCCCATGTCTTAGCTTCCCAACGACATCCCAGTGCCAGTAAATATTTTGTATGTGTTATTCCTTACATCCTTAACCCGCAACACATATTAAACGTCGGGCAGCTCTACGTATCCACTATTCCACCTGTGAGTAACTGCATCAAACTGTTCCTAACTTTACGTTTTCATTTAATGACTAATATCAGTATACCGTTTTTGCCTTACACTTTTATGAGTCAACGAGTTGAAAACGATATAACAAAAAACAAACGCAACTCAAAGCAACAATTCAGTATCGCTAACAGTTATTGCGAAACAACAGCTAACCAGTCATTGTGGGTACTTTTTCACAGAATTTGTTAAAACATTTTAACATAACTGGCTTCTCTCCAATTTACGCATTTGTTTTTAACAGATGTACCACCTGACAAGGAGTACATTGACGCAGGACCGTGGGGGAGGGCAAGATTGCCTGAAGCAGTTTCCCCGAATTTTCATGTGAATTTTTATTAATTGTGAAATATTTGTATTAAAAGAACAGTTATCTTAATTTTTCTTTTGGTAGAGCAATAATAACTAGCAGCCTAAACATTTCTCGCAACCTGGCGGGGGGGGGGATGACGCCACTGCACTGACGGCTTATCCGGAAACCGGAAACAAACTGCAGCGCCTGCGCATAACCTCATTAACCCTCTGCTATAACGCTTAGTTAAAGGCGAATCTGAACGAATATATTCTGTTTCATAAACTGAACTGTTACAGGCGAGCAGGATGGCTCATGGGGCAACGTCTGTGGCCCGCATTCGGGAGAGCTCCCGGGTTCAAATTCTGACTGAGGTTTCCTTCAGCCGCTAACGTAAATACTGCAAGTATTTGATACTTAATACCACCACCCAAAGTGAAGGTCTAAAATTAAGTCTAAAACAATAGTAAACATGAAAAATAGATGGTAATGCTGTGCCATCTGTCCACAGACAATGAAAGCAGGTAGGCTGGACAGCACCCTAATCACGGCACGAAGCAGAAGATCCGGTTGCTATGCGCCAGGGTCTCTGTGGACACGTGACGAAGCATGATGGCATGGTTACAGGGACGAGACCTAGAAGGCTAGCTGTCTTTTCTATATTAAAGAGGCAGTTAGACTGAACGGCACCCTAATGCCATCTCCACGAAGCAGAAGATCCGGCTGCTATGCACTAGGGTCTCTGTGGACACGACGAAGCGGATGGTTACACGGATGAGACCTAAAAGGCTAACTGTGCGCCACATCTCGATCTAAGAGTTATCAACTAACAGATCCGTCGCTATATGACCCTGTAATTAAAGCGACGTAAAATACAGCAATAATAATAATAATAAACTGTTACAATAATGTTTTTTTTTAATTTCTCTGCGCAAGAATAACCACCGCTTCTGTGGTGTGGTGGTGGCGTGTCTGCGTCACATTCAAGAGGTGCCGAGTTCGAATCTCGGTTGGGGTGCGTTACCCGGATATGAAAAGACGAATTCGCGTAGCTTTAAGCTCTATGAATCCCAGGCTCATTTGAACATCATTTCAATCATCGTCCGATGTGACCTAACCGGTCAAAACTTCTTAAAATAAAAAATAATAAAAAAATCCACAAAATGTTACGTACTCAACAGAACTGCCTAATAAGCGCTCTCTTGTCGCGTGGTTTTGTTTGCAACTCATTTGAACTTAAAGTGAAATCACTGTTCCTCAAGAACGAGTGGATGTACATCCTTCAAATTTTTCAGGAAGCTTAAGCTCATACTTTTAAAAAATATTCAATTGTAAGTAAAAAAAAAAAATTATCAACATTTGAATTTCAAGAAATAAATTTATCTTAACTTATAATTTGTTAAAACAAACAAAGTTTACTACAGTGTGTTGATGCTGACTTTCTACATATCATGTATAAATTTGATGCAGCTCCAATGTACATAGTCAGTAAAAATTGTTCCTGAATAGAATGATGGTCATATCCTCACATAACGACATCTGGCTATCGGTTTACCCACTATATCGTACAACGAAATGTGTAAACGTGAATTTAAGGTTTATCTGGATTAACAATAAGTAGAAATAATAATAATAATAATAATAATAATAACAATAATAATTTGAAGGAATAGTCTGCAGAAGTAGAACAGTGAGTAGGGAAAGTTGTGTGAATGCAACACATCAGATTTTTTACTTTCTCCACTACGTATAGTAAGTAGGGGAAGTATTGCATTCCACCCAAAAATTCGATACCAGATATCACCGGAAATACATGTTTTCAGGCGCCCGAGTCCAAATAAAGCATCTTTGGAAACATGTCCGTGTGTGTGTGTGTGTCTGTGAACAGCATAACTCAAAAACGAAAAATCCCATAGGTACCAAACTTGGTATTTGCGTTTAGTATCTTCCAAAGATGCGACAGAAACGTTTTCAAATAATTCCCCTACCCCAACTACCCTTTACATGGAACATTTTTCGAAAATTTTGATTTTCTAAAAAATGGCTCAAACGATTTTGTTTAAAATACCACCTATGAAAGATATTTGCATGACAAATAAAATGTATATCCTGAATTTTCTGGGAATAGCCTGGGAAGTCCTCTTCATTCATAAGGAATTTTGTATAACCTTGTATAACTTGCAAACTTTAAGCAATAGACGAAATCGTACAATACAAAAAATTGTAGATCTCTTTGAAACACCCAATTTACTTAAAATAAGTTTTTTTGTGGCATAAGCCGTTTCTTAGATATCCGTTATTAAACGTTGGAATTGTTCAAATACAACAATGCCCAATTTTAAGGCCAGCATATAGCGTCCAGTTAAACATTTGATATCGCTGTTCCCTTTATATCTATAACAAAATGTGTAATGTAGCTGTTTCTGGATTGAAATGTAGAAAAATAAGCTTTAGTAAGAATAGTTTGTATACCCACTAATAACGACAGAGGGTAGGGAAAGTCATGTGAATGTATCACATAAGATTATTTCCTAATAGTCATGCAAAGAGAACGGAATTTCAAAGCCATTACATAGCGACCAGCTCTTAAAAGATGTGATTATCGTTTAACCTTACTATATTCCCTTACTATCTTTTGTACCTACAAAGAAATACGCAATTAAACCGGTTTTGCAAATGTTTATCTGTAGTAATGCCACGGGTGGCTTCGAGCTTATCTTGAGGACTGGGAAATCATGAGTGGCATTTGATAGACTATTTTACAAGTAAAATGAAGTGATTTACCCAAAAATCACAAAATACACTGCCGTTTATGAAAATTGCAACACCAAGAAGGAAACGCAATACGACAGGTTAGGTACATGACAAGTAACAAATGCTAAACTTTTCAAATCTATACATGACCTTTGGACCCTAATATTCAGTATTTGGTGTGGCCTCCATGCGCTGCAATTAGAGCTGTTATACGCCCTGACAGTGAATCAAAAAGGTTCTGAATAAGTTCCTGGGGGATTTCCCTCCACGCAGTTTGTATTCGAGCCCACAAATCCGTGACACTGGTTACTGGAGGACCGTGACGCACTAGGTGCCGACCAACTATATCCAGACATCTTCGATGGGCGACATATCAGGTGAACGTGCAGACCAGGGAAGCAATGGTACTCGTCGCTCTTCGAAGAAGGCTTGTACATTCCTCGCAATATGTGGCCGGGCATTGTCCTGTTGAAATGTGCCCTGTGGGGATGCCTGAAGCAGCGGCAGTACCTCAGGCTATACAACCACCGTTAGGTACCGGTTGCTGTTCAAAGTGCTCTCAATTCGTAGCAGGCGAGATCGGTTGTTGTAACTAATGGCGCCCCAAAACATCACACCTGGTGTTTGTCCGCTATGCCGCTCAACAATGCAGCCCTTCAAGTTGCGCTCACCACGGTACCGCCGGACACGTATGCGGCCATCATTGTAGGACACGTTGAAGCAGGACTCGTCCGAAAAGACTACATTTTGCCACTCAGCACCCCAGTGATGGTGTTCACGTGTGCATTGCAGTCGGAGGAGCTTTCTGGACAATGGAAGCCAACGTAACGGCATGCAAGCAACCAGTCCAACCTGCAGCACACGTCGACGAACCGTTGATGCAGACAAGCTCACACCTGTTGCAGTGCTCCAGCGTCCAGCCAACACTGTGGATGAAGCTGTACGGTCCGTTATGGCCATGCGAACAAGATGACGGTCATCCCGTACTGTGGTCCAGTACCCGCTCTTCGCTGCGTACGACCTTCATCTATCCACTGCTTCCACACACGCATCACTGTCGTAGCAGCTTGCCCTGTACGAGCCGAACTGTCACAGTATGACAAACCCGCTTCCCGGAGACCGATCATTCTGCCCCGTTCGAACACACTCACATGCCGATATGGCTCCCTTTGTAGTCGACGAGGCATACTGGCACTCACTTTATTGTTTCCACCTTGTTTGACAACTCTGCACTGACTACACTGGGAGCAACACTGACCGTGTCGGACCGACACGAGGGCCCTGCTCGGTCTACGTGTACCCCATCTCTCTGCAAACATAATCACTTATTGCTTGCACACTCTTCTACACTTCCACCAAGTTTGGAGCTATTCGGGATATTCTTTCTTGGTGTTGCAATTTTCACAAACGGCAGTGTATATATATTTCCAATATAAGTTTTCGAAAACAACTTACAATCGTAGGTCACGTTTTATTTGTTTGATCAATGCAACTTGAGTTATTATTTTCCGCCATCTGGCGTGCGGAACTTGGAGAAGGAATTCGGTATTGTTTTATCTATGGTTGTAAGAATGCTCCTAATAGTAGAGAAAATATGAAAAACAAGTAAAATCTATATTGTCAACATTATACATTATTACTTTTGTTACAGAAAAGGCCGATAAATGTTAACTTGTTTCAATTGATTGGTTTACTTTTGAGAAGATGGTTTGTTACGTTATTTTTTTACGCTTTGGGCGAAAATTTGAAGTATTTTGTATTGAAGGAGTTGTATTATATTTCAACTGTTGGGGAGCCGAACTTGTAGTAGTTGCAACCGCACGTATAGTAAACATTTTTCGGTAGCCTTCGCCCCAAATGTACTTTCAGGTGGCCTTTGCCCCAAGTTTTAAAAAAAATATATTAACTTTGTAATTTGACTGTTTCTTTAAATATTATATATTTATGTTTGCCTCCGCTTCGTCAGTATTATTGTTAGAGACACGTTTCTCTTCGCAGGGTTGTGATGCGACAAGAATGTAGGCTTACACAACATTATTGAACATGTTTACAATAATATAAGCATATGCAATGACTGTTACATACACATATTGCTTTAAGGCGGACTGTTATTGAATTTTCATATTATATAATTAGACTCAAATTATTTAAGTGTTAAAAATACTGCCTCACTATAAGTATTATTTAAAAGCACAATTATCTAGTTAATTTTATAGTGTATTCCTTGTATTCTTCTCCGTTTGATTTCCTCAAATTGATGCTATAAAAGCAATGTGGAGTGTCAAAGCTACAAGGAATGCATTTTAAGGAATATCATATAAAATTCAATCCATTTGAAGACCAGAAGTTTCTAGAGGCGAGAGATGCAAGCTACGGGAAAAGAAAACTACTCCAAAACTTACTGGAAGAAAGAAAGGTAACTGCAGTGGTCCTAAAAATATGAAACAGTGATCAGTTTATGTTATGAGAATAACCCTGAAGGATTACAAATAAAGTTCTTCCTTATCGCTGCGCTAGAATTGGCACGCGTAACTACTAATCTCGTCTATATCTTCATTTGAAGCGTTACCAATTCTCGTTATGTTTAAACGTAGCAACATTGATTGTTGGTGGCTGAGTCACTGCAAAATGATAATCTAACCTCTTCAGAGTATTAAAAAAAGGAGACGGTGATAAAGATATTTCGATAAACGTTGAATACAGTCATGGTCGTGACTGGTTCAAAAACAACATTCCTTTAAGCGTGAATGATCATTTTCTCGCATTTGTGGCACGAGTGAAATAGTCTTGATTAACAAGTAGATAGAAGAATAAGCTTTTGTAAGAATTGTTTGTCCAATAATGGGTAGAGAAATACATGTGAATATAGCATCAGTGATAAATGGCTATTCGTTTTTCCTCGAGGTCATGCAAAGAGCATGGAATTTCAAAGCCATCACATAGCGATACACTCTTTAAAAATCTGACTGTCGATGTCGCTTTAGCCTACTGTATTCTTCGTATACCTTGAGGTAGTATTTTTAACACTTAAATGATTTCAGTCAAATTATATAATATGTAAATTCAATAACAGCCCGCCTTGAAGCAATATGTGTATGTAACAATTTGTAAAATGTATGTAACAGTCATTACATATGCTTATATTATTGTAAACATGTTCAAAAATGTTATGTGAATGTATTACGTAATTCAATAATGTAGGAGCTGTGAAAAATAGGTCAAAAGTTGCTAACAAAGAGGTAACCTTGAGACAATAATGAGTTTGAGAGTTTAAATACTACCAGTCATTATTAAGCAACAATAATGTAAATTTCGAAACAGTTTAAAAATAGCCAATCAACAACCAGAAAAAGCTTTAGTTAAATGAGGATATTCTATTGGAGTAGGATTAGCCAATCAGAGACTTGAAATACAGAAATTTACAAGTTTAGACGGTTGAAATCAAGTCAGTAGCCTGCAGACCGTGATAGTAACCGGATGCGAGATGCGTCCTTAAGAGAAATATAATACGTGAGACGAAAAATAAGTTTACGTGTTAAAAAGTACAAGTAATTAAATAAAAGTATTTCACAGCTCTCGATATCAGTGAAGTGCTATTTAATTAGTGTCAAGGATTAATAAAAAGGAGTGAATTAAAACTTAAAATCTGTGTAAGCATACATTCTTAGTCGTACCAAAACCCTGCCTAAGAGAAACGTGTCTGTTAACAATAATACTGACGCAGCCGAGGCAAACATAAATATTTAATACTTAAAGAAACAAATAAACTACAAAGTTAATATTTATTTTAAACTTGGGGCAAAGGCCACCTGAAAGTACATTTGGGGCGAAGGCTACCGGAAACCGGGTACTATACGTGCGGTTGCAACTACTACAAGTTCGGCTCACCAACAGTTGAACTATAATACCACTCCTTCCATACGTGGAGCGTAAAAAACACCTTCAAATTGGCTTCCATACGTGTTGCAAATAACAATACAACACAACAACAACTTCTCAAATTGGCTCCCAAAGCGTGGGGCAAATAATAACAACTCCTACAACAAAATACCTTCTTCAACCTACAACGAAGGTTGCCTCGGCCAACAGTAAATTGAATCGGATTGTAAAATTAAACCTTCCCTAAGTCTAGCAAATGAAATAAAATTGAATTGGGGTAAAGAGGCACATACACTCAACTTGGGAAGATCAGGAATGGCACGGTTTAGACTGGGAGGCTGGAGCGCACGACGATTCTGGCAGGAGAATCTGCCTATTCTGTGGTTTGCATGCAGACTGGGTACATTTTTTGGCGGAATATGCACAGTGGGAGAACCAGAAAACAATTAAAATCAACGAAAAGGAGAAAAGTCTGCTAAAAGGAGATTGTACGTTGGGATCCACTGGCACACCAGAGGAACACCACTGGACATTTTCCTGGCTAAATGGAGCGAAGACGGATCAAATTTATCACTACTTTTTCTTCCTTTGTTTCCTTTTGTCTCCTTTAACTTGCATCTTGAGTATTTATGTATGGACAATGACCTATGCACTAAATATTTGTATAATTTAGTTAATTTGACACACTAAAAATAATCCATCCGTCCCTCCATCCTCACGAAATGGCAAATCTGTAATGAAAGCTTATCTCGAATAACAATAGGTAGACAGAAGAATAAGATTTTATAAGACTAGTTTAAGAGGGCGCAGAGAAAGTTATGTGAATACAACACAAAATTTTTCCCATAAAAATAATTTCGATATTTTGTACTATCTAGTACGAGGGTTGTCCCACAAATACCCGACCTAACAATGAAAACACAAACATTTTGGGAAAAAACATCTTTATTTCTCTACATAGTCTCCTTTCAGCTCGATACACTTTTCCCAGCGATGTTCAATAGCTTCGATACCCTGTTTATAGTGAGAACCGTCGAGTTCTGCAAAATATCCATAAATTGCAGACTCCACATCTTCATTGTTGGCAAATCTTTTCCCACCAAGCCACTCCTTCAACTTTGGAAACAGAACATAATCACAGGGGGCTACGTCTGGTGAATAGGGTGCATGAAGAAACAATTCGAACTTTAACTCATTGATTTTGGCCATGGCGATAATTGATGTGTGAACTGGTGCATTGTCTTGATGAAACAAAACTTTGTGTTTCGCTAAATGCGGCCGTTTTTGCTTGATTTCATCATTCAAACGCTGCAATAAGTTTGCATGATACTCGCCATTGACTGCTTTTCCTTTTTGAAGATAATCAATGAAAATTATCCCACGCGCATCCCAAAAAAACTGAGCCATGACCTTGCCTGCAAATGGAACTGTCTTCCCCTTCTTTGAAGTCGATTCGCCCCTGTCAATCCACTGTTTTGACTGTTCCTTCGTCTCAGGCGTGAAGTGATGGATCCATGTTTCATCCATGGTTATGAATCGACACAAAAACTCAGCTTTATTGCAGCAAAACATCGCCAAACACTCGACTGAAATATCCTCACGACGCTGCTTTTGTTCCATTGTCAGTAAACGCGATACCCATCTTCCGCACAGCTTTCTCATGTCTAAATTATCAATTAGTGTGCAATGTACAGCACTTTTGGAAATGCCTACGATGTCTGCTAATTCGCGCACTCAGTTGACGATCATCCAATACCATTTTGTGGATTTTCTTCACAATTTCTGGCGTGGTCACCTCATTTGGTCGAGCATTGCGA